>JAGFBZ010001630.1:2980000-3636007 GCA_018398805.1 Hirundichthys speculiger | reverse complement strand
TCAAGGTTTCCTTCTTCTAAAGTTTTTCCTTGCCAATGTTTGGCTTAAAGATTTTATTTATCCTTATTATCCATTGATTTAATATTATAATTTTAGTTAATGATATTTTCTCAGGGGTCACGCTCTGCGTCTCTGTAAAGCGCCGCATTTAAAATATATGTAATATGTTGTAGCTTGATTGGCTCTTAACATTTCTGAGGCTTGAGTTGTTTTAGATGTAGAAAATTAGTTCCCTCGGCCTGAGTGGCTGTTAGCCTAACTCCTCATCAGTACTCCTACTTTCTTCTTTTCCTTTCAGCCTCTTTGTGACAGCTGTCTACAGCAGGTGGACAGCCCCATTTAAGCACTTGAAGTGTATCGTCTACAAATGCTATTTAAAGAAAGTGACCTTGATTCACTACAGTGTTGTTTATTTCCCTATGCCCCGTGTCATCTGGGCATTTCATTAAATTTGACGTGTGGTTGAGAAATAGACAAATCATGCAAAACTCATTTTGCACAGTGTTATGGTCAAATTGGCGCTTTGAGGTCTAGAGGTCACAGGGACCTGTTTGTCCAGAGCAAGTATGGACATCATGTCTAATATAGCCTCCTTTCTAACTGGGTTTCTCTTGTGTGACACCATCATGGGTACTGAGTAGGAGTCCTATCTTAATGTTTGGTCTTGGATGTTCTGTTAAAGCTGACTGTCTTCTACTGTCAAGTCGTCATTTTCCTGCATTGCCTGCTGAGGTGCAGATCTGACCCCTTTTGCATGGAAATGGAGAGTAAATTCAATGAAAATCCAGCCATCGCCAAGTCTTGTTATTTAAGGTTAATCGTTGATCTTCCTTAGTCTTTTAGAGGCTAAAACAGAGACAATAATTTTTCGACCACACACAGTCAAATGGCTGGGAACCTCAGCAAGCATGCCAGAGTTGTTGGGCTCAAAGCTGTGGCTGTTCATGGCGTCTTTCCAGACCTCGCGCCACATGGAAAGTGGCTCACTGGAAACATAAGTTACATCAGAAACATGAACCCTATTCTGCATCCATAGCTCTGGCATCTAATGCGACAGATATACCTTGTATCCTCTGTTTTTATCACTATGTTGAAAATGTGTGGGTTATCTAATCCCACTAGAACTGAGTTGGTACAGTAATTTGTATTTCAGTAGCATTTTGACGGTTTTTTCAGTCATTTACTGTTGCTACACTTTCAAGCTTCACCTTACTGAACTGAGATCACGTTTGCTCATTAGCACACCTTTCCAGTGTGACAGACGAAGACGCACATCATCAAGTTAATTGGCTGCTTGAATGTCAACTTGGCTTCGACACTAAACACCTACTCATACCATGTTCCTTTCTCATTGATTCTTTTTCCTTTCTTTTTATTCATTAGATGGTGGTTCTGATGGACCCCATGGAAGACCCAGACGACATCCTGCGTGCCAACCGCTCCAGGGAGAAAACTTATATGTTTGATGTGGCATTCGACTTCTCAGCCAGTCAGGTCTGTCAGAAGTCAAAGTTTAAATAATGCAAAAGCTGAGTTCGACCAAAAGGAATGGTACTCCACATTAGTATTCCTGTAATGATGTTTTCTTCCTCTGCTGCAGGAAGAAGTGTACCGAGCTACAACCAAAGGACTAATTGAAGGCCTCATATCAGGCTACAATGCCACTGTGTTTGCCTATGGACCCACAGGTTAGTGTGTCTGTGTGTGTCTGACGGCCATGTTTCTGTTTTCTGTCCACCCTTCCTCTCTGCAACACAAAGGAGTTGACATTCTCAAACATTTTTTCGAAACTTTCTGTGGGAGCTTCAGACTGAGGGAATTTTCCAGTCTGGAATCAAGTGGTGTATATTGCATTATTCCTTGGAAGAAGATCGGGAAAAAAGCTTCTAAAAGGCACTGTGGTGCAGTATCATGCAAAGATATGCAGTTGACTAAATACCTGAAATATTCTGGAATGGCTAAAATAATTTCTAATAAGGGCCACTGTAACACTGTGGAATATAACGTGTAAGGGGGCAGAACTCACAATCATCTGGGGGCTTTGCAGACACACACTCCTCTCTGCGCTGGCCTTCTCCAGTTATTCCAGGCAGTAGACAGAATCACCACTTGTCTCACAGTCAATGTCGATCTGTTCCTCGCTGAACTGATGGGATCGTAGCCTGGAATTTCTTGTGAGGTCCGGCACGTCGACATCCTTCCCAGTTTTCCTTTCCCTTACCCTCACACTAAATCAGCACCTTCAGAATCAGTGGCATTCACAGTCGCTTTCAAAACTAGGGGTGCACGATAACTATCGGGCCAATAACTATCGGGCCGATAACAGGAAATTATGACGTCATCCCGATAGGTCCGATATCACGACGAATAGCCCCGATAACATATATATTTTTGTCAACACAGCAGTGCCTCGCTCCCTCTGAGCCTTGAATGAGCGGCAGTGAATGTTATGTTCAAGTAACGTCGGCATAATCAGAAAAACGATTACTCAATAAGGAAAATCAAGAATACCCCCTCATGCCAGAAAACAACTCGTTAACTCGGTAATAATTTTGGTAGTTGCGGACTTGAATTGATATTTGCAGTATTCTCCCACATGTTACACATAAAAAAAGAAAAAATAGAAAAGGCTGAAATAACGACTAGCAAACGAGGAAACGTCGGAATTTACGTTACACCTTGAATGCAGCCTGCATTGTGCTGATCACAACAAATATGGCGTCGCGGAACTTCGTTGAAGTTTCAGAAGAAGATAGTTTGGTGGTTATTTGTGACGAATCCTCCGAGCAAATTCTACGAGGAGGGAAGCACAAGCTTTAATACGTAAAACCCGATCGGCCACCTACAACATAACACGCTTCCATGGAATTTTGAAATCGCGCTAACGGAAGCTAAAGCTAACATGCACAAGCCAGCAGCAGCCTCTCCTCCCCTCTCCTCTCCTCCCCTCATTCCTCTCATCTAGCTTCATGAGATTAAAAAAAAAAACTACTGAACCTCATTTACCTTTAATTAAAGGTATTATTTAAATGGAACCACAAGCCAAAATCCTTTAAATGTTAATCTTTTTCAGTTTGTAATTTTGATGTATGTATTTCCTTAAGTTCAAGGAGACTTTATTTTTTATATCAGTCAGTAATGCAACTTTTTTAAGTTGATGTGAGATATCAAATAGGTTTGTTTGATAGCTTTGAGAAAATGTTTGAGAGGCTTGCCAATAGTTTTTCATTGGAAAAAATAAATACTGTTCGTAAAAAGTCAAAACTATTTTTGATTTTGTTTATAGTATTGATGTAATGATCTTAGGTATATGTGTGTGTTATCGGTTATCGGTATCGGCCATTAGGAGCTGAAAGTTATCGGTTATCAGTATCGGTTTTAAAAAATAGTTATCGTGCATCCCTATTCAAAACCATAAGTTTATAAATCACAGAAATGCTCGGTAACAAGCAGTTTTAACCAGTACTGCCACCGAGTGAATACCATTTTCGCAGAACTCGGGTTTTCCCTATTGATGCTAGACAAATTAAAAGAAATAGGCTGCATGAAAAGATTATCCCTTCTCAATCAGCATCCTAAATTAAACTATGACTTTCCTAAATCATGCACCTTTACACTTACTATTTTGCACAAGTGCATTCACATTAACAGTTCTGTTCAGAAAATTGAATGTAAAACACTGGACACTCCACACCCTCAATAAAGTTATTTATTCACGTAATCTGATGGTCAATCTGCTGGTGTTTCTTTCTAAAAATGGGAGTGATTTGACACATGACAAGTGAAATTTGATTTTAGCGACAACATGGCAGTAACTTGTGTAAAGCAGCTGAAGAATAAAATTCACTTTTCTCATTTCCGGTAAGAGCACAACAGCAGTTGTGTTCACGAAAGAAACATGCCCACAGCAAAATAGTAACGAGCTAGTTAGCAGCATGGTAGCCAACCTCTTAAATTGTCAATGAAATTTTGTCCGCTAACTTACATTTATCATATCTGATGTACTGTCTAGCTACTGTTTTAACACAGTTTGTGTTTATTAAACTTTAAAACCATTGATCAAATATTACCATAGCAATGTCACCAAACCTTACCTAGCTGTATGTATAGTTTTTAGACTTTGTTTTTGAAACTAGTTTGTCTACAGTATACCTAGTGTGCAGGATTCTAGAAATGATCTGTGGATGTGTTGGGTGACTACATGGGGCAGAAACTGAGTAGAAATTTCTTGAATTATACTGAAAGATCTTTTCCTTTAAGTATAATTACATTCCCGTCTATTGCAAAAGCTGTGGTTTTACAGATTTCCAGTTTATTCCCATTGATTCCCACTAATTTTCTGTGTATTCTCATCAATTCCTATATTCTTTTAATTCACATAGAAAGTTTCCAGCTTTAAAAATCCCTGGATTTTTCAAGCCCTTTGTTCCGATTGAATGAAAGAGCGTAGTCCATCTTTCACGTCATGTTTCTGGTCAGGCTGAGTCAGTCAGCACCCTGTCAAGAAGAGGATGACAAATATCTCTGTTTCTAATTTCAGCAAAGATTTGATGAGTAAATGAGTCATGCTTGTCAAGTGGTGATGACAGAGTGCCAGGGACAAGTTGAGCACTGTCAGTCCATCAATTTACCCCCCGACTCTTTCTTTCAAAAACCTACTGCATCCAGTCCATCTGCCTCAGAGATTCATCACTCTTGGTCTCCTCTTGTGTATAGCATTATAATTGTAGTTTGTGCCGCCAAATACATATGAGTACAAGTCCTGAACATGTAGTCAAAAGGAAGGATTTTTGATGCAGCATTCAGCTTTTATGAGGCTGTTTGATTTAGACTGGCTCTTTCTTTAGTGGAAGCATGGATTTGAATTTCTAAAAACAGAATTGAGACATCTTTTTTCAGTTGGGGCACAAGATTGACGACCTGTTATTTAATTTATGGTCAGAATCTACACTTTACAGTTGAAACATGTCTTGGCCTCCACCATCTGAGAAAACCGTTAAGCTTTTTGGCCACGAGTACCTCCTGCTCCTTATATAGATCTGTGAATGAGATGAAGTAAACCACGCAGGTGTGAAAGCATAAACACTGCTCAGATGACTGCTTGAACTAGCTCCAGAGGGTCACCTCGTGTAAACTCTCCTGTGTTTTCTGGTCAGGCTGTGGGAAAACGTACACCATGCTGGGGACGGACAAGGAGCCGGGCATCTATGTACGCACACTGAACGACCTGTTCCGTGCCATCGAGGAGACCAGTAACGATATGCTGTACAGCGTCTCCATGTCCTATCTTGAGGCAAGTCTTCAAAAAAGGAAAAAAAAAAAGACCTCCAGATTTGTATTTTCATCTACTCAATGTCGTGATGGTAAATTGCTCATCATTACATTAGGATTTTTGCTGATTTGCTTATCTGCTTATGTAAATCGAATTTCATATAATTAGAATTATAGGGGTAGCCATGGCTCATACTTTTTGCATCTTTTGTCTCACTGATGTACCTCACTTTAAAACACTCCTTTTTTTTTGTTTTCAATACGTTAGGCAAGATTTTAGTGTTTGTGATGGCATGATACAGACTGCTTCCTTACCATTTACCTCCATGTCTACACAGAATATAGGCTTGTGCCAGAGCTTTCTGCTTTTGTGTATAAAGGCTTTAGGTCAGGTAATCCAAAACATTTAATTAGTCAGGCTTTGTCATCTTTACTTTATTCAGGTCAGCTTGATGTATCGGGATCATTGCAGTCGTGAAAAGGAAGTAAACCCTCATTCAATTATGAGGCGATGGTTATCAGGACAGTAAGACCTATGTTCTTTCAAATTAGTTAAATCCTAACACAGATGAACAAAATGTGACATGTTACACCGTGTAATTATTAATTTAATGAGAACTAACTCAAATACTGAGAATATCTTACTGCTTCCATAGGAATCAGGAAGTTTAGGTAGCAGCCAGGTTCTGCTGATTAAAAGCATTTGATTACAAAGTGCCTCTGTAAAAGCAGAAATCTTGTCAGACTGCTGGTCTGGAGCATACAGGTGTGTGTTCACACAATGCCAACGATAAGAGACATCAGCAGTGATCTCAGAGAAGCAATCGTTGCTACCCATCAGTTTGGGAAATATTTATAAAGGTATTTCCAAACAATTTGAAGTACATCATTCTACAGAGAGACGAACTGTTGACGGGCAGACAACATTCAGTCTTTCCAGGAGGGAACATCAGCAAGAGTTCAATAGCAAGTTGGAAATATATTTTGTTTTACACTAAGTTCATTGTAAAATGCTGCAAATGAGTTGCCTTGTTAAAAGATCTTGTTCATACTTTTGTGATGTGTGATCACAGTTTTGCCTAAATTTGCTCTGGAAAATGAGGTGAGTATAAAGAGGTTTATTCTGGTGTGTGCACGCTGTCAGGGAAAATGAAATAAAAGAGGGAAAAATGATGAAGAATGGCCGAGCATGAAGCAGATGATGATTAAAATCCTGCATACAAAGAGTGAATATGAAAAGAACAGTCAGCCTTCGATGTAAAAGGAGCAAAAAAGCACTTATAGACCACAAATTTCTCCTCTCGGGAGGTTTGTGTTTGACATGAAAATTACACTTTTTGTTTTCCCAGTCAGACGCTGTAATTATGTAGACCCAGCGACAATATTATTACTACATAGCTCTTTAGTGGCACTCCGAGTGGGTGGATTTTATTCTTTTATTTTTTTCTATAAAAAAGCCAGCTTTTGAATCTGGATGCTCTCTGACCTGTATTGATTTCATCAGGATGAATCCTGACACAAAGGTGTATGTGACGCATGTTTGCCGTTTCCAGGGTGCAATCTGTTACCAGCGCTGCCTGGTCACAAAGAGGTTAAATGCTATTTTATAGCGCGCTTGAGCGAAGTGGGCACATCTGTTCCTCTTCTTATTCAGACCTCTGTCACGCTTGCCGTCACTGAAACACCCATAGAAACACATATATATTGAACCTGTATGGCTAAAAAAAAAAGACACCATTACTCATTCCTTATCATTCATATCATTTTTATTGTAACATTAATGTGATGGCACGATCAGCCTCCTTTTTTCTCCAGACTGAAACAGTCAGCATTCATTAGCCGTAAAAATTAGCTCTCCATCACTTGTTCTCAGAGGATGAACCCTAACGCTGGCAATAGTTAAAGTGAAAAATGCTTTCAGGCCCTACTATACTCTGACTGCATGTCTAAGCGCTTAAAGCATGCTGCTAATATGACGGCACACTCTAAGCCTTGTTTAACCTCCTCCGGCAGTAAGAGTACAGATGGAAAAAATAACATAAATAACCAGCAGTCGGTGTGAATAAAATCATCCCCCTGTCGGTGTTGGTGGCTGGAGGGCGCTTGACAAATAAAAAGTGTTCTTCCACTCCCAGACTGCTGGTAGATTGTCGTCTCGTGGTCACTTTCCAGGATGTCACTTCCTGCTCTTGGCTTTGATGTGGCTGAGTGGCCTCCACAGGCCATCGCTGTCAGTCCAAAGGTGTCACCTGAATTTCTTTCTGTGAAAGAAGGGTACTGACAGCCTGCTACCCAAAAAATATAGCTCTTGATATTTTCGGACCAGGTTTGAGTTCTGAATGGAGTCTTGTCCGTAGACACACATCATTCTTTCAGTTCATGCGTAACCATGGCCCAGGGAAAATAACATTCAGTACTTTCCACTTATATTTTATATTCTTCTGTCATTGCAGATCTACAATGAGATGATCCGTGACCTGCTGAACCCATCTTCAGGTTTTTTAGACCTGAGAGAAGACTCTAAAGGTGTGATTCAGGTTGCGGGTATCACAGAGGTTTCTACCATCAACGCCCAGGAGGTGAGAGGTCACTTAACGCATCACGACATGACTCATTTGATTTAATCAAGCCATTGGAAACTGAAAACGCCAACAACAACTGCACCGCGTGATTTCAGATCATGGAGCTGCTGATGAAGGGCAACAAGCAGCGCACGCAGGAGCCAACAGCTGCCAATCAGACGTCATCACGCTCCCACGCTGTGCTGCAGGTGGCCGTCAAGCAGCAGAGCCGCTGTCGTGACGTCCTGCAGGAGGTCCGCTTCGCTCGCCTTTTTATGATCGACCTCGCTGGCTCAGAACGAGCTGCACAGGTGTGTGAAAGTGTGCTGGTCTAAACTGTGTTTAATGTGCTCCGCTTGACATTTTTCTTTTCTTGCTCTCTTGACACATCCTTTGTTAAGTTTAAGACTCAGCTCATGTCACAGTGTGTTTTTCAGGCTTGCCGTCTCTGTTCAACGTAGCGCTGTGTAGTACATTATTAGCTTCAGAACTACAAGGTTTTTTTTTTTTTCATGCATGCATCTGCTGTAGTCTGACCCTTGAAGTTGTTTAGCAGTGAATACTTACTCCAGAGCATCGAGGCTCTGACAAATCTGATGTGCACTTTATTCAGTTTATACGCTAGCAGTTTTTTTGCAAATGTGATTATGTTTGCACATAACGCTGAGCTTCAAAAATACAATTTTATCATTGTAATTATAGCAGATGGAAAGTTTATCTTCTCAAGTCTTGCATTTCATGCCACGTTTGGGCTACCGCTCTTATTTTATTGAACAGTTACACTAACTGGTCCCTTTGTCAACTGTAAGGGTGACATGGTGGATTGTTGCACATGTAAATAATAATCCCTAGCAGCTTCCAGTCCATGACTGTATTAACTACAGCAACACCAGTGAGGGCTTTCGTGTCAACTGCAGTTCTTAGCAACTGGGTGAGCATGGCTGGGTGTGATATTTGTGGGGCCCAAAATCAAAACTAATTACCAGATACTATCTTGCTTCCTCACATCCTGTGCCACCGGTGGTCATCAAACAGCAGACTTTGTATCTGTGAGACGTGTAGGTGTGGCGGTGTGTTGTTGAGCTTTGTCGCCTTGGCTGGCACCTTTCCACGTGACGTTCTCATGTTTTCTCTGGGTACTCTGTTGAGAATATGGATGGTTCTTGACTCATTTGTCTCTGTGTAACAGACTCGTGACCAGACAAGCTGGACAGGCTCCAAAATCTCATAAAAGTTCATACTATCACAAGAAAATGAATGTTGTTGAGCATTAAGTTTTTTTTTTTTTTAACGCAGCATGTTTGACACAAGCAAAGTTGTTTTATCAGACATTGAAGAGACGACTGTGAGCCAAATCATTTTTTAGGCTTTATTATTGCTTTGGCCTTCCTCTTGTGTGCAGTAAAGTGAAGATACTAAAAAGCATTTGCTCAGTTAGTCGTTGCAGTTTTCAGAGTTCAGGCTGCTTTTGTCAGTCATGTGAATGTCGTGATTGAAAGACAGCATGAGATAAACACGTAACAGTTGGATGTGAAAGCACTTCTTCACAATGGACACTGTTGGAAGAGCGTGTATGACCTTCATGAGGATTTGAAGAAAAAAAGCAGAAGTGTTTTGCTCAAGGTGAGGCCAAGGGGAGCATCTTCTCTTCTGTTAGTTTGATTTAGCCCAGCACTGATGGAAGGAGGTAATGCCATCTACTGGTCAAGTCTGGGAACTACCCAAGAGCCTTAACTGGACGTTTCACAGTTGGAGTTATGACTTGAAAAGGCCTTAAAAAATGGTTTAAAAGTAATTCCTTTTAACTGTAATTAATCACTAAATTAGAAGGAAGTTTAAAATATATTTTTTTAATTTTCAAATTTTACTGGTCTGAATCAGAAGTGTGTAAACATTAGGGGTGCTCCGATCAGGGTTTTTGGGGCCGATCACCGATCACTGAAATCAATATCGGCCGATCCGATACCGATCGTATTACTGTCTTAGACCTTTTCGACTTGAAATGTGGACATGCGCCCCCTAGTGGCCCAGACATAACTGAAGTGTGCGGTGTTCTGTTACTGATAACGCAGACATGTCTTGGATTGATGATGTTAGGCAGTGGCCTCCAGTTACAGATGA
The DNA here is from genome assembly GCA_018398805.1 of Hirundichthys speculiger. Taxonomy (NCBI): domain Eukaryota; kingdom Metazoa; phylum Chordata; class Actinopteri; order Beloniformes; family Exocoetidae; genus Hirundichthys; species Hirundichthys speculiger. The sequence continues at coordinate 3,626,054 of JAGFBZ010001630.1, read as the reverse complement.
AGGTAGTTTATGGCTGTTTTTAATGATTGGTTATGGAAATAGCATGATCTATTCCCATTCAAACACAAAAAACTGTGGAACGCTGCAACGCTGGTTATAACTAACGTCAACAAGCCATAAAGATTTATGTAACGTTAAGGCTAGCGGTAAAATGTGTTAATGTTATATTTAATTATTTTATCATTCTCCTAAGTCATTCATTCATTCATTCATTCATTCATTCATTCATTCATTCAATTGATTTATAGGCTTGTGTAGTTAAGCCTAATTCGGCAGAATCGTCCGGACTTCAGACTATAAGTAGTACGAGAATGTTAACGAAAAAACCCGGCTGAATTGGAACAAAGTCCTTTCTGTTGATATTTTAACGTTTTAATGGTTTCGGGCGCCCAGGAAATCTGCAAAATGGCTGCAAACAAGGCAGTCTGCAGGTATTTCACATCTGAGTTTATGACATTCCACTCGACCGAGACATTATAAAATATCATGTAAACTGAATCCCTGGCCCAAACAATCTAGTCTAATCTTTCTAAAGAAAAAGGAAAAACGGATATGTCGTGGTGAAATGAGCTGAAATTGGTGTAACTTTAGCTTTTTGTTGTCCAGGCGATAACCGCCTCATCTATCTCTGTATGTTCCAGACGCAGAACAGAGGTCAGCGTTTAAAAGAAGGAGCCCACATCAACCGCTCCCTCCTGGCTTTGGGCAACTGCATTAACGCCCTGAGTGAAAAAAATGGCAACAAGTATGTCAACTATCGAGACAGCAAGTTGACTCGCCTCCTGAAGGTACAGCAGTTTATACGTTTATGGGTAATATTCTGTTTGATTCACTGCCCTCTGTTGTCCTGACTTATCGTCCTCTGTTACTTTTAAATGATAGGACTCTTTGGGTGGAAATAGCCGAACGGTGATGATAGCCCATATCAGCCCGGCCTCCACTGCTTTTGAGGAGTCTCGAAACACACTGACATATGCTGACCGTGCCAAAAGCATTCGAACACGGGTGAGCTCAGAACACCAGTTATGATTATAGTCTGCTAAGGCCAAAATTATGTAGAATGCATTTAGAAAATGCAACTTTCAATGTGAAACATCCAGATTTATGCAGGTCTTCAAGTTTTTTTTTTTTTTTTTCCCCTATCATTGTGTGCTCTTCAGGTAAAGAAGAACCTTATAAATGTGTCCTACCACATTGCTCAGTACACCAGCATCATCACAGACCTGCGCTGTGAGATCGATCGGCTCAAAAAGAAAATTGCAGATCAGACGAGCCGGCAGATCAACTCCGACCGAGCCGACATCCGCAACGTTCAGGGTAAATATTGACTTTGCTGTCGCTGCAAACATGTGAAGAATATTTGCCAAAATTAAGCTGACCAGCAATGTCTGTTCTCCACTTTCCTGAATGTCCCCCCCCTGCAGCAGAAGTCCAGGCCCACTCCAGCCACCAGAGCCGAGCAGAGATGGACCAGCTGAGGGAGCAGCTCCTGGAGGCCTTCCGCCAGCAGATGGAGATCAGGAAGAGCCTGATGGAGCTGGAGAACAGCAACATGGAGGTCCAGATGGACACCTCCAAACATCTTCTAACCATTACAGAGTCAGTATTTTTAACATTTAAGTTATATTTTTCTATTGTGACAGCAGCTTACATGTCCCATTGTCTGAGCTCTGGTTGTTGTCATGGCAGGATCTGACTCCACCCAACCTCTAGTTAATCCAAAAGTGGGCAAATGGGCAGAATGACTGAGTTGGTTTGAAAACATACATCTTACCTCGCTTAGCATAAGATTGCTGTTTTTTTCTTAGCTTAGTTCAGGCTAACATGTTAATATTCTTACCTGACAGTCGTGACTGAATGTGTCCATCCATCCATCCATCCTTGTTCCTTCCTGCCTTGTTTCTTGACCTAATTGGATTTAATTCACAACTCAGAGGTCAAGGTCACCAAATGTGCTAAGTAGCTAAAGTGATGGCAGCTTTCCAATAACACATAACTGTGGTGCAGCTGTCACTTAAATTTAAAAAAAAAAAAAATCCACAACTTTTGGTTTGCTGCTGGTTGCTGCTCACTTGTAACCTGCAATTATCACTGATACTTTTTTTTTGTAGCTGGGAGCAGGAGCGGAGCAGACGCAGGAGGAAGTGGCGTGCAGAAAGGAGGAAGGAAAGCGTCACTAAGGATGAAAGTGAGAAGGACTCCGACTGCCCGGAGTCTCCCCCAGACAGCACAGAGACCCAGGATGTGGCGGTGGCTCGAGAAAACCTGCTCACGCTCATGGCCGAACAGAAAAGGATCCAAAAACAGAAGGTGGGATTGCCTGTAAACTTCTTGAAAAAAAAAAATCATCTGAAAATGGTTTTGCAGCGTCCTGTTTGAAATGGCCGTGTGTGTCCTTTAAGGGCTTGCTGGAGCGCAGGTTTCTGGAGCTTCAGAATCGAGCCCGACGCCTGGAGGAGCTGCTGCCTCAGAGGGTGAGTTCGGAGGAGCAGCGCGAGGTCCTGGGCCTCCTCTGCAAGGTCCACGAGCTGGAAATCGAGAACGCCGAGATGCAGTCCCACGCACTGCTCAAAGACAACGTCATCCGGCAGAAAAACTTTGTGGTGCAGCGCTTCGAGCAGCACAGACACCTGTGTGACGAGATCATTCAGCAGCAGAGGCAGTTCATCAGTGGTGAGATGGTTTGAGTTCAAAATTTACTCAAGTAAACTTTCCATTAACTTTTGCGATTCCGTTGAGCATTTTTGTAATTTGATACTTCTGTGATGGAAGGCTGTGAAGCAAACATTTAAAAAACTGAATTGATCATAAAGAAGCTTTCCATTAATTGCAGCTCCAGTCTGCTTTTCTAAATGTTGCGTCACTGTGTGCTCCAGACCACAGCCTGCCGGTACCTCCACACCTCCAGGAGCTGTATGATATGTACATGAGGGAGCTGGATGAGAGGAAACTGGACAGAGCCATGGCTCTGGATAAGGTCACCACCAGATACACCATTAAGGTAATGGCAACATGACAAATCAGTTGATAAGGACACCGAATTATAAATAAGAGCATTATTATTAACAAAATTTTCCATGCTGTCTTTTCCAGGAGGGCTCTCTTCCCAAGATCACTCTCCCTGCTCACGGCAGTGACAGCATGCAGGACATAGATTCAGACCAGGAAAGCGTTCGCCACATGTGCTCTGAAAACAGACGGGATCAGGCCAAAATGCGCAGACACACTTTACCTCCCATCCTACCCGAGCATGAGCCGTAAGAGAATGTGCTTTTCCTCTTTTTTTTATTCCAAAAACTGCATTTACACCTCTGACTACAGTTTCAGATATACACAGGAGTTATTCTTTTGTTCATTTTTTTTATCTACATGGAAAGCAGAGTTTTCAAAAGCAGCCCTCAGGCCAGGCAGATAAAGAACTCAGCCGTAATGACGCCACCTCCGATCCACATTAATGGGAGGGGCAACAGAGAGGTAAGGACATTTTCAAGATGCATGCTTTTCTCTGGTTTATTTCAATTCATGAGCAAGAGAGCTGCCTCATGTCATGAATGAAAACAGTGGGCTCAGACACTGCTTTTTACTTCAAGTGACTCTCTGAATTCAACTCACACACGTCTTTAACTTCGCAACATTTTCATTTTCAACTCCACACGCCTCAATTCACATCGTGTGATTGGTGTTCACCCTCGATGTTTGCTCTTCTTTGCATGTTTGTTTCAAACTTGAAACGAGATCGTGTACAGCTGATTTTCTGTGAAAAATGCAGCAGAGCTGTGATGAAGTCAAAGTTACACACCATCTCCACTGCGAAAATGATTTCGAAGTGAGACTAAAGTGATGAAGCTGGCGGTCAGCCTGACTGACTGAGTACTGCAGTAAATGTTTGTTCACCAAATATCTCTCTTGCTGTCATGTCTGCAGCTACAGCCTCTGGCTCCTGAAAGCTTTCTGAGCTACAGTCATCTCAGCCACAGTGTCAGCAGCCACCTGGACTCATCACCTGAGAGCAGCGAGGCCGGGGCAGATATCCCGCTGTCACGAAATGGTAAGATGCTCTTTTGAAGCAAATTATTCAGCGTAGTTGATGGGAGGCCTGAATCAGAGGCCCTTTTAACCGCTGCGGTAGTAATCCACATTTAATAGTGTTTACAACACGTTTGTTTGGCTAGAAGGGAGAGGAAATATTTCCATTAATCTTGTGTCCTTGAGTTTGATGAACAATGTAAGAAATTACTATTGATAAATTACAGTTTCTTGATCCTTGAAGTGTATGGATCTACTTTATTTGCATGTTCAGTAGCAACTTGTAAAATTACAAAAAAAAAATTAGTTATTAGTAATTCTGATAATTATTTCAGAACTAATGACTGAAAAAGGAGCAGATGGAAGCAGCCAGCTCTTAAAGTCAAGAACAGTGGAAACAAAACTAATGTCAGAAAGCAGCAGAAGCAGCTGTTGAGACTGCAGGGTGCTCAGGTAGTTGCATCACGGTGACTAACTGTTGGCTGTATGGGAAACATAATTAGCAGCAGTCACGACTGCGGCTGTGCTTACACCTCTGGATTAAGGCACCAGTTCACTAATAGGCTCGCGTCAGTACCACTACACCTGATTCAGCGCTGAGGGGGAGAAACGCTCCCTCTCAGCACCCAGAAAGGGTCTACCAGTGTTGTGGTCTGCTGCTTTCTTCTTAACGTTAAAACTTATTTATATCTAATATTTAAAAACAACTAAAGTTAACTGAAGAGTTATTGTTTAAAAACAATAAGGCAATAAAAGACAATAAAATGATTAAATTGATTAAAAGAATAAGAATGAGAACACTAAAATAGAAGAATAGTGCAGCCTGATGTAAACGGTCTCATTAAGTGTCATACTCCCAATTCAGGAAAACAAACATGTTTTTATGCACTTGTTATGACTTCTGTTCCTTTTTTTTTTTTTTTATTTACATATTGTTTCTCACCGTTGAGGACTCTTACATGAGGGTGAGGATGTTATTGATTCATGAACACCAGAAATGATGAATTGAAGTCGCATAAAAAAAGACAGCCATTATCTTCAGCTTTATGAGAAACCAGGCATGTCCTGAACATCTGCTTGACTTTTTGTCTTTATGTCTTAGACCTAAAGACTGCATTACTGTCTACCTCATATACGCTGGTATACACTACCATAAACCCATACTGTAGATAAAAGTGAGGCTTCACACATTTCTTCCTAATGTAAGCAAGAAGATATTGGTTAAGCAAAATTAGTCAAGTCAAAACTATGTCCCCATGTCTGCACAGAGCGCTTGCAAATTCTAAAGGGGGTCCAGAACATTGTGGTAAAAGCAGCCCGTCGACGGACCAAAGTCCTGGAGGTGGATGCCCTGCGGTTACCCCATGCCCCCTCTCCCTTGGACCCCAAGAAGCAAAAGAGCAGTCTGTCTTTGAGCGAGGCGCCCCCTGGAGGCTTACCATTACGGCGCGGCAGGCAGCCCAGTCCTGAGCTGAGACACGCTACCTCAGACGACAACCTGTCCAGCAGCACTGGGGAGGGGCCTGGCCTGCAGGCTACCTGGACACGCCCCCGTAACCGCCAGATTGTCACCAAGAACCAAACACCTCGTGACATGGACTTTGAAGCTCGCCGCAAGAAGAGACGTTCACGCTCTTTTGAGGTCACTGGTCAAGCAGTGAGTATTTTTCATTTGTTGCATCCATCCATCCATCCATCTCCATTTTCGAGCGTGTCGTTACACCTCCGTTAATAGCAGCTGGTCACAGGGGGGTAGAGTTAGCAACTCCATTACACTCCACCTCCATCCTCTTTGAGCCCTGAACTGTACACTACCTACTGCTGACGTACAGAAAATGCTGCATGACATGAAGCTAGATGGCGACTGGAAGTTCTACTCTAATCTAGGTCTGTGATGTCATAGTACCACAGCCCGTGGATGTGTGCCGTGTTGACTTTGTCTTTAATACTCAGTCACTAATGTCTTTTTCATTTCTGTTGCAGCTGCCGCAAAGCAGGGCAACTGCAGCTCAGAGGTTTCGCCCTCTGGACAGCACATCAGACCCTCACCTCCACATTAACGGTCAACCCCAGGCCCCCATGCTGCGCCCCCAGCACAGAGGGATCCCTTCCCTCGCTAAAGTCAGGCCCCCCCACAACAGCCACCATACAGGTAAACTACAGTGGGCAAGCATTGGCATTCTCTTATCACAATCTTTGTAATAAACGGTTTTGTTTTGTTTTTTTTCCTTCTTCTACAGGCTCAAACACTGAGTCCTCCACAGCCAACATGAATAACCTGAAGCGAGGAGCGCAGCTGCGGCAGCCCCTCCTCTACATCACCACCACAGGCTCCGGAGCCCAGCGCACACGCAGACACTAACACCCTCTTCTTCTCTGAGAGCCCTTGAAATAAACAGAAGCCTTCAGTGGCTGACATAAAGAAAGATTGTGAACGTCTGTTCTGTAGGATGCTAACAAGACAAAGGCTCCATGCCTCCACACAGATCTCCTTCTGTATTAAAAGATGCCGCTGACAGACTCTGAGACTCTCAAGTCTTAAGAGCCAAACATTGGTAGATGTAGATCGAGTGTTCTGTCAAGTGTTTTTTTTATTATTATTATTTTTTTTTTTTAACTTTAGCTCGCTGTCGTGCTGAATTTCTTGTGTTTTCTTCAATTCAGGATTATGTCAAGCTGGCTTTGAATGCAAGACTGTGCTTTTTGTTCTTGTTGAGTGTATATGTTTTTTATACATTTCATTGGTTACTATGAAGGATGGAAACTAAACAAGCTTGTGGGGCTCCACCTCACTGTAATGGTGTATATAAAAGACTTTCTTTATTTGCAAAATAAATGTGGGGAAAAAAAGCATACTAATGCCAGTGTGAATAGCCTGTAATGAGCTTTGTCCTCCTGTCAAAATGTCTCAGCATCACTGTTTCCTGTAGTTAGATTGTTTCAGTAGACACATAGATGTTTGCAGAAAAAAAATGTAGTTATAGTGCTTTTAGAGATTTAACGCCGCATCCCTGCCCATCCAAAACATGCCCATGTTAAATGTTTTGCACAACAAAATGTTTTTGTTTTGTTTTTCAGATTAGTTGGTTGTGTCTTAAATTAACTATTTAACTGTTGCCTTTTCTTTTATGATATGACATTTTCATAATTATTACTACTTTCTATTCTTTATTTTGTACATTTTTTTAATTTGTACACAAATAAATCTGAAGGAATTGTGTAAAGTGGTCATTCACCGGTCTGTTGTATCCGCTGTCTTGATTTGTGTTTTGCAGTAGTGGGGGGGCTGGGGGAGAAAAGGTCACAGTGTCAAGATGGTGGTAGACAAATGTTTCTAAGGGCTTCACTTTCACAGCTGGACCTTCGGTTAACTGTCATTAAAACAGTCCACCAGGAGATGGGTGACTCACAAACACACTACAAATGCCTTTTCTTATTTTAGACCTCCAATTTACAAAAGGAAATTTCCTGCTGCCACTTGATTTGTCCTCAGACTTGAAGACATCATCCTTTAGTAAAGCGCCTTTACTAAAGGATGGAATTATTTTAGTCCAAGGACAGATATGCCTGAAAGGCGCTCAAAAATCAGTTCACTCTTGAAAACAGCAGTTGTATAAAGATGGCTGCTTCTCTGAGTTGTCTTGGGTTAGGATATAAACCCTCATGTCAGCCATTCCCAAACATCGGAATACCATGGGCCAATTTGAAATGTGAAAATCTCCACGGACCATCCAAACTTTATCATAACGGATTCATTGTGGTAAGACTTCCTGATATATACAACATTTCCTTTAAAAACTATCTAGTCACTTATTTAAACATTAATCATAAAGCTGACATAATAATCAGAACATTTCAGTAACAGCCATTTTTAAGACTCAACAGTGCTTTTATGCACAAACATGAAATAAAACAGTGCAACCACTGAGCAGTAGTTTCAAAAAGAACTCTAAATATATAGTTTTAGCTGAATAACCACTCACTGAGCTTTGACTTCAAGATAAGAAAATCCATATCTCATATATTAATCGTTGTATCTGTGTTTCACCAGATCAACACATGTAAACAAACTCTGCAGGTCTTTTTCTATGGTGTGAACTGGCGGGTGTCAACTCGCATCACAGGGCGTTATCGCCATCTACTGTTGAGTAGATGTCTACTGTCTACGCATTTTTTTTTTTTTTTTAGCATTTCCTTCCCCAGGCAAAGGCCCACGACCCTCTGAAAACGGGTCTGTGACCCACTTTTGGGTCACGACCCACCAGTTGAGAATCACTGCTCTTTAACAAACACCATGTTTGATCATAAAAGTGTCCATCAAGGCACATGGTACCAGGAAACCCTGGGGCGCAGTTCAGTGATCACCTTTACTGTCAATCATCGTGTACTGAGGGTTTGCTGGGAAAGTCAGAGGCAGAGGAACCCGTCAGATCTTTAACTTCCACCTTCAGCAGAGAATGAGACAATGAGAATGAGCATCTTCAACTCTGAGACTGTGGTTCTCAGTCTGAAAAGGGTCGAAGGCCTTCTCCAGGTTGGGAGTGAGGTTGTGCCTCAAGTGGAGGAGTTTAAGTACCTGGGGGTCTTGCTCACAGGTGAGGGGAGAACGGAGCAAGAGGTCGACAGGTGGATCGATGCACCTTCTGCAGTAATGTGGACTTTGTAGCAACCCGTTGTGGAGAAGAGAGAGCTGAGCTGAAAGGAGAGGCTCTCTGTTTATGATCCTCTGACGATCTTTGCTCCAACCCTCACCGTGGTCACCATCTGGGACGAGTGAGAGAAGGAATGAGATTTCAGATACAAGTGGCTGAAATGAGTTTCCTCCGTTGGGAGGCTGGAGAAGATCCGTCATCTGAGAGGACTTAGTGTAGAATCGCTGCTCCTCCACATCCAGAGGAGCCTGTTGAGCTGGTTCAGACACCTGGTGAGGTGCCCCATCTCTGAACCAAAGCTCTTTTGTCTGACGAGCAGCGACGTGGACTCTCGGCTGAATGTAGAGATACCAGCCAAGGATGCCTTCAGGGAATCTTGATGTTGTTTCTGAAATAGTTTGAACTTCCAGGATCGCAGGGGAAGTGACGCTTCACCTGCCTGAGAGAGCTTAAGTCCTGAGATCAACCAAAGACAATCTTTCAGCTTCCATGGAAATATGAATAAAGGCAATGTTTTCTTTTTCTAATCTTGTGATCACTCTTGGAAAACCATTAGATTTTAGGCTTGAAAAAAAAAAGAGGGAGCATTTAGAGGGGATGTGAGTTAATATATATTCTAACGTTAAATATGTACGTTGATGGATGATTAAAAAAGAGATTTTCTTTAAACAGGAATAGGCTCAGATTTTGGGACTATTATAAATGTTGAAATTAAATCCAGCGACATGTTAGTGTAATTTAGCAAACGGACTGGAAGTAAGGGGAAGCACTGAGTCTGCTTCAGTGAATCCCGTCACGCAGGATTAGTCAATCTCCTGGTTGTATTTCCTCAAACGTGCTCCATCTGTGAGCGGCGGTGGGATTGAACATGATCAAACTCTTCCCTGCAGGTCAACGGTGACCCTGCGTCCGTCAGAAAGAAAATCTGATACCTTCACCCGGGGATCGTCCGCTGGTCGTGTTCGCACAGATTTTGATGCGTTTTTAGGGAAGTGGGTTAAATTTGCTGGCAGACGGATTAGGTTGTGGTGGGTTTAACGGTGTTTGTTTGGTCTAAATAGCGGTTGCCGTCAGGAAGTATTACTACTTTCACAAATGGCTGAGGCAGATGAAAGTGACACTTAAGCCCTTTGTACACAGCGGTTGTGCCACTTGGGTGAAAAATTGCCACCCTGGTAAAGCCAGGACCTCCTGAACCGTTGATACCAGGCAGGACGGGTCCGTGCTTTCATGCTGTTTCCTCCAAACTCAGGCCCGACCATCTGAACGTTCTTCCAGTTCTGGTGAGTCAGTGTGTTTCCTGTTCGCAGCGGTGACGCCTGGCTGGTCTTCTGCTGCAGGAGAACATCTGCTTCAAGATTCCACGTGTTCAGAGAGAGTGTGGAACGGCCCGGCCCGGTCTATACGGTTTGAGCCTCAGCAAGTCGTCTTGACCATGTGAGGATAGGGATGGGAATTTATAAGATTTTTCCGATTCCGATTCCATTATCGATACTGTTTAACAATTTGATTCTTTATCGATTCTAATTGGGGGAAAAAGGAGAACAAACCGTTTTATTAGCATCATTTTTATTTACTTAGAAGTCACGAGCTTACAAACTCAACAGCGAGGTCAAAAGAGGCCCAAAGCCTGGATAATGTGTTAACTGTTGTAATATGTAACTGTGCAAATACACAAGAATGTGTGAACATTTTACTAACAGATTTTTCCTAATAGAAATGAAAAAATCTCCTTTTTAAAAGGATATATGAGCTAACTAAGCACTCAAAAATAATAATAAAGAAAGATAAATACTATCAAATACAAAGGAACAGTTCATAGTACAAATCTGCAAATACTATGAAGAATTAACAATTCTTTTACAGAAAAATAATCATGTCTTCCAGCCTCTGAACCAGACAGACTCTCTCTCTCGTCACGGTCATCTTCTAAATGTAATGCAGAAGGCATTCGTTTAATAGCATAGCGTTAATGTTATAGCGTGTTTTACAAAGAAGCACATAGGCAGTGGGATAGCTACTTACCAGAGTTACCAGAGGTGATCTTAGCTTGGCTACTGCTGCTGGGTTGAGATCCATCAGTCCGAAGCGTCAAAAACACGACACTCGTTATCACATGTTGTGTGTTCAAATGTTCTGCATGTTAGCCGTGTTCCCTCCCGACGCTCCACTTTACAATGACTGCTAGTTGCCTTGTTGCCATCTTTCTTTGTTGAAGTGAAGTCAAACTTTGGAGCATTTGAACCTGGTGGGGCGCCATTGTTGTTTACAACTGCAATGCGCGTGCTAAAACCGACGTAACTTAATCACGTAAGTGCTTTCTGGAATTGACTGCGTGTAACTTGCGTAAATTACATGAGATTCGTGCTGGTTGGAATCGATAAGAGAATCACTGGATAAACTGCCAAACGATTCCATGGAATTGAAACACATGGAACCAGTTCTCTACAGGAACTGGTTCTTTACAGGAACGGGTTCTCTACAGGAACTGGTTCTCGATTCCCAACCCTACGTGAGGAAATGCATGGAGAGGTGTTGAGGTTTAGCTTCACGCTACGGTCACTGGGCGAGTACACGTTCACGTTAACATCAGTTCAGACGCGACGTTTCACAGCGACCATCCCAGAAAATACCAGACGGGACAAGAGAAAAGCATAACTCAAACACAAAACAGTTTTCTGCAGAGTCTCGTCATTTCCGAGTGTTATTCTAACACCCCCAGACTGTCTATTTTGTGGTATCATCTAGAGGGCACATAAACCAAGATTTAAGACACCAAAACACCATTCAAAGATCAGAGGATGCTTAATAAGAGGATGTTGTTGATCTACAGCTCTCAGCGTGGGGTGTTTTTTATTTTGTTGTTGTTCTTTTTTGGACTGTTTCCCTCTGTGATCCCTCCATTTCCATGGAAATATGTTGGACAGCAGGGTGAAGCCTGAGCCATGCCACCTTCTTATATGCTTTTTTAATTCAGAGTCACATTTATTTAATACAACGCTCAGGTTTCTACCCACCGGCTAAGACCACTGGGTTTTAAAAACGTGGACAAGTGTACCCATTACACTTTTTCCTGTGAGACTGAGCTGGATGGTGCAGAGGAAAAGTAACTTTAATGAAAATTGAACAATGCAGCACTAGAGAATCCAGTCTATGAGGTCTCATCTCTTTGTCACGGTTGTAAGAATCACTTTCAAATGGAGGTCTTATGTTAAAATACAACAGCGTATCCATAAAAAGGATTTGAAATGGCTAGAAGATATTGTTGGGAGGACAGGGTGACCAGGCTTCAGTGAGGGAAGCTGACATCACATGTCTTGTTTCTGTTAGGAGGGGTCCGTGCTTGAACCTTCATGGGGACTTGAGCGAACATCTACAGGAGATAAATGCATCCCTCTGTTGGGTTAGATAGTTGAGGACAAGCCTGAAAACTGCTGGGTGGAGATTATGTCACCTCATTGCTGATTGGCTGTACTGTTGGCAGGAGTATGTAAATATAACATACAAAAACTCAGCAATGATCTCAGCTCCTTCCTTGTTCATCTTGTGGTTTTAATTTTTTCCCCACCATTTTTCTTTTCTCGTTTTTGTTTTTAAATATTGATTCTTTTTATTATTTATGTAATTGTTATTGATTTGCATTTTATTTGTATTTATTTTTGATTATTTTATTTGATTTAATTTTGATTATTGTTTATATATTTGTTTCTTCTTTTTTCATTTTAATTTTTGTATTTTTTGTTTTTAAATATTGATTATTTTTATTATTTATGTAATTTTTATTGATTTGCATTTTATTTTAATTTATTTATTATTATTTTTTTTTAATTTTGATTATTGTTTATATATTTGTTTCTTTTTTTCATTTTAATTTTTGTATTTTTTGTTTTCAAATATTGATTATTTTTATTATTTATGTAATTTTTTTATTGATTTGCATTTTATTTTAATTTATTTTTTATTATTTTATTTGTATTTAATTTTGATTATTGTTTATATATTTGTTTCTTTTTTTCATTTTAATTTTTGTATTTTTTGTTTTCAAATATTGATTATTTTTATTATTTATGTAATTTTTTATTGATTTTATTTTTATTTAAATTTATTTTTGATTATTTTATTTTTATTTAATTTTGATTATTTATGTATTTGTTTCTTATTTTTTCATTTTATTTTTTATTTTTCCCTTTCTGATTTTTTTTTTTTTTTTCGTTTTTACTGGTGATAGTTGGCTAACTCAGTGGATCCTGCCAGGTCCAATACAGTAATGGAGCCTGAAAGGACAGCTGAAAGGACTGAGGAGGCCCCGTCACAGTTTCAGCCTCCTGTGTTTGATCTCTGCAAACAAAAACACATCATTTTTGTGCATTCTCCTTTTGTGTGAGATCATTAGGACTTTTTCTGATATCATCTCTGACCTTGTTGGTAACACTCGTCTTGACAGAGACCAGGTCCTAGTTAGTGTCAGGACAAAGGTGTGAATTGAGGGTAAACAAAGTTAAGCCAGTAATGGTTAAGGTTGCGTTTAGGCTCTACACATGAGACGGCAGTGTGTCCTTGACAGAATAGCTGGACAGGATCGTGTGTTTCATCATCTTCTATGAGCATGTTTGACAATCAGAGGAGCTACTGTTCTGGGCTGTTTTTTTTGTTTTTTTTTTGTTCATTGTGGCCTCTTTTATTCTTTATCCTGCAACATGAACGGCAGTAATTATTTTCCTCTTTAACCAAACAGAAAGACCAGGATTCTTTGAACTGCTTCTGACAGCAGGGAAGTGCACGTGAGTGACATGCACACTCTGTAAGGGGGCGTGGCTCTGCTGTGGATTTATTAAAGGAGATCAGTAAGTCAGTGCGAACAGTAACTAAACAAATCCAGCTTATGTATACCTCCCTCTAATCGCACAACCTCATTTTACCTGAAATGCAACACCTGTATCAGGTCAACTTGCGGGGTTAACTGTGTCCACATTCCTGTTGGTCTGATGACCCGAGCATGTGTAAACATGGACGTGTTTGCGTGCCTGCATTTGTGAGAGGTTTTAAAGGCAGGGTAAGTAATTCTGCTCAGTCCCTAACTCTGGACTCTTCTTGTCACAGTCAGTGAATATCTGAAACTCAAACTGTCCAACTTCACAGCCTGGTACAAGAAACAGTTTTGATCTCCAACTGTATTAAGGGTAAAGTTTTTTTTCTTTGTCGCCTTCTTTTGTTTTACTGGCGATAGTTTCCTAAACTCAGTGGATCCTGCCAGGTCCGACACTGTAATGGAGCCTAACAGCTGAAAGTGGAAACTTGCAGAGCTTCATCTGAGCTTCACAGCTCCTCCAGCCCAAGGTTATTATTGTTAACGAAAATGAACGAAAACTAGAATTGAAAAAAAAACTAGAGTTTTTAAAAAAACGATAACTAACTGAAACTGTATTATGTGTTTATAAAATGAACTAAAATTAATTTTAATAATATCAAGAACGTCCTTCGTTTTTGTATTTGTAATTTTATTTCCTCATAAACGTTTGAAATCTATTAACTTCGCTCCGCCGTACAACAACAGCTGCAAAAAAAAAAAAAAAGCGATCAGCAGTGATGGCTGTGGTAAAAGTTAGGAGAAAGTGCCACAGTCCTATTTGGGATTTCTTTGACTATGACTGTGTTAATGATAAAAATAAGTGCCTTGTTATAGAAGCAGGTTATCCAATGTGTGGAATACTTCTGAAGGAGAAAAAAACCCACGAATCTGAAAGTCCATTTGAAAAGCTCACACAAGAAAGCTAACCAAGACTAGCTGGATAAGCTAGCCTAAGCTAGCCCCCTGGAAAGAAGGCTAACCAAGACTAGCTGGATAAGCTAGCCTAAGCTAGCCCCCTGGAAAGAAGGCTAACCAAGACGAGCTGGATAAGCTAGCCTAAGCTAGCCCCCTGGAAAGAAGGCTAACCAAGACGAGCTGGATAAGCTAGCCTAAGCTAGCCCCCTGGAAAGAGAAGCCAGTCAGCGTTGGGAAGGAACAGGAGAAAACAGCAACTATAATGGACTGTTTCCATGGAGACCAGATAGCTGCTGGTCAGTAAATACGCAGGAACACCACAAGAGGGAAGATGCATTGATAAATATGTTTATTGAGACCAGAATGTAAACATGACTATGTGATTCGATAGCCTTCAAAAAGTTCAGTGCTTCACTCCAACCAAAATTACAACCCTAATTTACAAAATAAAACTAAAACTAACACTGAAACTAATAAAAACTAAACTAAAACTAAGTATTTCAAAACAAAAAGGAATATAAACTAGCAAAACTGCTCTAAAAATCAATTAAAACTAACCGAATTTGGAAAAAACTAAATAAAAAAAAATAAAACTAATGGAAAATCCAAAACTATTATAACCCTGGTCCAGCGTGGCTTGGCTAAAGGAACCAGGAGCCACGGAGGTTTATTCAGTCTCTCCGTGACTCAAGGGGCTGACGGCTGCGAGTCTTTTCCGGCGGTCAGTTGCCGGATGGACCAGAGGCTCCCAGCAGAGCTCTGCTGGTCCTCGTTTTAGATGTCAGTAGTGACACTTGACAAGGGCATATTTGGACGGATTTGATTAGAATGAATGTAAAGTAGTAGAACTGGATTGATCCGGATATAAAACAGCCCTGCTTATAGGATGAGACCCCCCACACCCCTCCCCCCTTTTTTCCCAAGAACATCTTGTGGAAAAAAAAGGAAAAACAAAAACTATCTGAGCACTAAAATTGTTTTTCTCCAATTAAGGACAGGAAAAAGACTTGTGGGTGGCATCACCAAGGATTTGTCCAGTTATTCTTTGACAGTCTTAGTTGGAAACCAAAAGACTGGGGGCAGCCTACCCCCCCAAATATAAGTAAAGAGAAAATTTGTGAAGGGGTGTTTTTTTCTCTCTGGAAGGATGGAGATGGAGGAGGTAGATCTATGTTTTTGTTGATGTTTTGTTTCATTCATCAACCGACGTGACGTCCTCCAGAAATTCCTTACCCTACCTTTAATTTCTGCATGTTTTGTGTTTCTCTTGCAGATATAAATGGACAGAGAGTGGAAATGGATGATGAGAAGTCTGGGTATGTGGGCTCAAGGGTGGATCTGCGCTGTCGATTCATCAACAGCTTCCCCCCCGTCAAAATCTCCCAGGTATTCAACCCCCCACTGCTGCTCCCACTTCTGTAAAACACAGGATCAATTTAAAAAAGGAGAGGGAATAATTCAGTTCGGACACAGAATCTAAATCTTTTTACATGAGTGTATATGCTTTATAAACACATGGAAGAAGTTGGGATTTACCGAAAATGAGAAATAAGATACCGTCTCCCTGAATTACATGGCAGCCACACTGCAAGACGAACTTTTAATGTTTTAAAATCGGTAGCTCCCGAATGCGCAGCAGGAAACGGGATTCACGACCTCTGTTTCCAGCTGAATTTAAAAACAGTGTTTGCATCTCCATTTTCAGATGTTGCTGGTGTTTCGGTTTCACCTGTTGGTGTTTATGGATCCCTCTCAAACATCAGGAGTAAATCCTGTCTGTAGCTGTGTTGGTCAACGTTTGGAAATGTCTGCGCAGCAGTGAGCGTTCAAAAACACAGACTACAGCAACCTTTATGAAGTCAGACGGGTGACTTTAACGCTCTGGTTCTGAAGGAAAACAAACTGTGGTCTTCTACAGAAACTCAGAGTTCAGTCATCACTGGATAAGACATAATTATGTCATGATGTGGTTGTGTAGTGGCTCTTTAAAGGTTCCACAGTAGAACCAGACCAGAACCAGAACCAGTTTCAAGTTGGTCGAAAAGAAGTGTACCTCAGGTGGTACTTCAGGATCTGCTGGCCCGTCCTGTCTCAGTAGAAAAGTATAGTTGGTGGCTCTTTTGTCCACACTGCAGGTCTATATGCCCTCAAGTGGTCAGAGGCAGTATAGAGTGCCTTTAAATGTTGTAGGATGACATCATTCTTTTAGCTGCAGCTTGTCCTCGAATTCGAGTCATCTGGATGATCTGCTACATGCACGCAGGCTCGCATGCCAGTGATATTAGCAACAATAGTTTATAATAGTGTTCCTTCCAAGCTGATTGTCAATTTCCAGTGAATTATTGTGGGGGACTGCATTGAGACTTATAATGGCGTCTGCGTAAGCTGCTTTTCATTTCATACTATCCTGTAGATGTGAGGGTCATCTCCGGGTCAGGAAGTCAGTTAAAACCAAGACCTTTGAAAGCTTGGTTTGGTTTTTTTTTTTACTATCATAAATTATATAAAAAAACAAACAAAACCCAGTGCTTTGATGTCAGTAAAAACCATGTGTTGTTTTCTATAATAGTAAAATTGCTATCGTATTTTCCGGACTATAAGCCGCTACTTTTGTCCCACGCTTTAAACCATGAGGCTTATACAGAGATGTGGCTTTTCTATGAATTTTTCTTCAGCCCTCAGGGGGCGCTCTAGCAGGAAGTGCAAAAATCAAAAAAACAAACCGAGTAGTTAAAGGCTATTCTGTTTTCGTTCACTAGCCTATGTTGGCTATGCTACTCTACATTCATTTAGCATCAATACCTGTTATTATTGGACAAACTGATTAATCCAGGTGTGTCTGACCATTGTAGCTACTCAGACACACCTGGATTTATCAGTTTGTCCAGTCAGTTTGTTGGTTCTGCAGCGGATTTGCAGGTTCTGAGTGGACCCACCGTGGAGGTAAGGTTTTAATCGCAGATGCGGACTGGACGCAGCGTGGAACCAGAAGGTTTGCGATCTGGCTCCAAAGCGGATCCGGCACTGAGTGCAAATGGACCCCGATACGGGTCCGTTTCACGGGTCCGCTCCGGATGCCTTTGCTGTGTGGGGGGGTTTCAGTACACAGGAGGAGGAAAAATAAAGCAATTTGGTTTTAGTGTCCAGGAGGGAAAATGAATAAAACCATCAATGACTTTTCTGTTTTGTTTGATCAACACTTTTTCAGCCGTGTTACAGGTTCTGTTCAGAAACAATCAGTTCAGGTATGTGAATAAACACTTATGGTACAAAATCTTTTGATGTAAATATCTTATTTCTCAGCCTGGATACCGGCGGCTTATAGTCCGGTGCAGCTTATATGTGACAAAATATATATTTCATACATATTTTAATGGTGTGGCTTATATTCAGGTGCGCTTTATAGTCCAGAAAATACGGTATTTACGATATTCATTGATCAGCTACTAATTTTCCCGTCATCGTCTTCCTCCTGATCATCCTCCAGGTAACCTGGCAGAAGCTGGTGAACGGCACCAAACAGAACGTGGCCATCGCCAATCCTTCGCTGGGCGTGTCGGTGGCCCCGCCCTACAGAGACCGTGTCCTGTTCAAAAATGGCGCGGTGAGGCGACGGACTCCAAACCTGGAGGACACGACCATCAGCTTCTCCTCACTCCGCCTCTCTGATGAGGCCACCTACATCTGCGAATACACCACGTTCCCCGCGGGGAACCGGGAGGGGGAGGGGAGAACACCGTAAACCTCACCGTCTACGGTAAAGGACCCGCAGAGCTGACGCTCTGAACCCCCGCTGATGCTCCGGTGTCACAAAGTTACATATAAAGTTATATATATGCCAACAAACTACTAACCTGACAGTGCGTTTACATGGGAAGTTTAATTCCTCTTTAATTCAGAATTAAAATTAAATCCGATTTAAAATGATTAAAAATTACCATGTAAACACCTAATTCCAAATGAAAATGTCCATTCCGAATTAAACTTAATTCCGAAGTAAGTGGCTTGTTTATTCTGATTTTAAATCCGAATAGAATAATTCCGCGGTCATGTATACATTAATTCCGCTTTAAATTAATTCCGGTCTTTCTGCGCATGCTCGTTCCCTTGCCCGTCTGTCGCGTTGAAGCTTATATTCCGCGCTGGGCTTGTTTTTGAAAACAAAACAACATCGACATGATGTTGTCGTGGTGCTGCTTCAAAAATAAAATCAAAACAAATCCAAAAAGGATGCTAATAATGTAGTCCTCCAGAGGGGTGTACTACGAAGCGAGATTAGAGGGTTAGCGAGGTATGTTGAGTCTAAAACCAGGATTTCCAGTACCACGAAGGTGGCTCTCTTTCAACCTGGCTAGATCACCATGGTAATTTACTCTGCAAATCTTAACCTGGTCCGGAGCAGGTTATGTGGAGAGTTTAGGCTCAAATCGGCTATAAAAAGCACCGCCCTTTCACTTTCACCCAATCCCGTTGACCTGAGCGCCAGGATTGTGCGAGGATAGGAAGAGAGTATTCAGAGACTGGACTGATCCGCTGGCTTCCCATGACCATATTCTCTATGAACGCTATAGATTTCCAGCTGAGGGAATACGTTACATTTGTAATCTGCTAGAGTCATATATTGGCAGCGCCACCAAACGCAGCCGTGCGCTCACAGTTAGCGCAAACGGTGTGCGTTTCTTTGCGTTTCTTTGCCTCTGGAACCTACATGCATTCAGTTGGTGATGCAGAAAATCTGAGCCAGAATACTGGAATAAAGGTTGTACTTGTTCTTACTGTACTGCTGAATATGTTTGTAGTATTCCCTGGCCATCTGCCCACGCTTCAAATAAAAGAAGCGTTTTACTAAATCAGGTAACATAAATTAATAGTCCATTATATTGATAATCAGTGTGACGTGGAATTTCATGTGAAATGTTGTAATATAATTCATTCATAAGATTCCCCAGGGTGATAGGGTACCTATTAAAGTGGCCGGTGAGTGTGTATAACAGATAATATTTAATCTTAAATTAATTTCACATAGATTTAGCAAAAAACTAAAGTGATTTTCATTTATCATTCATAATGGGACAGTCAGACCTACATAATGTTTAAATCTGCTGCATTAAGTTTAAAGTTTAAGCGCTCTAAAAGAGGGAGGGAGATTAATTAAGGTTTTGAAATAAATATAGTGGTGAAATAAATATAATTTACGAATTTACACGATCTGCAATTTTTTGCAGATCGTGAGAATCTGAAAGCCTGGCTGTGTCGAACTTGCTTCGTAGTACACCCCTCTGGTTGTTGCTAATCGAGTATGTTTGTTTTCTTCCGGTAGACGTAAATACGTAAAGACGTTACGTTTAGTAAAACGCTTCTTTTATTTGAAGCGTGGGCAGATGGCCAGGGAATACTACAAACATATTCAGCAGTTTAGTAAGAGCAAGTACAACCTTTATTCCAGTATTCTGGCTCAGATTTTCTGCATCACCAACTGAATGCATGTAGGTTCCCGTGGCAAAGAAACGCAAAGAAACGCACACCGTTTGCGCTCTAGCAAATTACAAATGTAACGGATTCCCTCAGCTGGAAATCTCTAGCGTTCATAGAGAATATGGTCATGGGAAGCCCGCGGATCAGTCCAGTCTCTGAATACTCTCCCTCCATTACACAATCCTGGCGCTCAGGTCAACGGGATTGGGTGAAAGTGAAAGGGTGGAGCTTTTTATAGCCGATTTGAGCCTAAACTCTGCACATAACCTGCTCCGGACCAGGATAAGTTTGCAGAGTAAGTTACCATGGTGATCTAGCCAGGTTGAAAGAGAGCCACCTTCGTGGTACTGGAAATCCTGGCTTTAGACTCAACATACCTCGCTAACCCTCTAATCTCGCTTCGTAGTACACCCCTCAGGTGACAGGTTAAGCAAAAGTAAACAAACAAACAGTAGTTTGGTTTAACCAATGTCAGGACTCGGGGCAGTTAAACGATTAATTATTAATGTGACGTGTTTGTCATAAAACATTAGTGTTGCCGTAGCGTGTTATTAGCGTGTTATTAGCGGTTTGCCCGGCAGCTGTAAAGCACAACGGATCACCAACATGACAACGCTGGATGAGAGAACATATTCACGACATGTCCTGACTATTAGCGTTAGCGGTTGCTACCAACAGCATCTGTATCCACAAAGAAAATAACGACGTGGGTTTATTGTTGTTTACATCACGTAGCCTATGTAGCAACTGAACCGGTAGAAGAAGACAACTTTAGGGAAGAAAATCAAGTTTTATTCAACGCTAGACAACTTTAACATGAGCAACTATGGGCTGGATTGTCTCGGTTCTATTCGGTATCTCGGTTCGGTTCGTGGTCGGAAACTAAAGACTCAAGTCAGATAGCTCGGATCGGGTCGGTTTCGGGTCAAATTTTACAGATCCATTCGGGTTCGGGTCCATGAAACTGGACCCATGAAGATCTCTACCGCATAGCAAATGACTGGAAAGTGGAAACTGTTTTATCAACTCTCAAATCTGTCAAATCCTGTTTTTGTTTTTTTATTTTATTTTTTTACAATAGGCCCACTGCCCCCTTTTCAATAAATCAGTACAGTATCAAGGTTTTTTTCCTTTAGTACATAAGTCAACTCTACTTTAAGCCTAAACTAAGACATTATAAAAACATAACTAAACTGGTCATTTCTTACACTCTTTCCAAATCAATAGTGCATCAGAGAATTATTTTTTTATTCCTGAGGTAGATCAGCCAGGAACAAACTAAGGCATATTTATTTTTGTCAGAATAAAAATTAAATACCAGTTTTACCAGTTTACCATATTGGCCCGAATATTGGACGACTCTGATTATAAGACGACCCCTATTTTTTAAATATCATTTTGGGAAAATAAAACTATGACGAAGACAATAAAGTTATTCATAAAACAAGTTTTTATTGTACAAAAACTAGGAAAAAGATCCCACAGAGATAACATTCTGCTGTATTGTTAAACATTTTAATGATTTCATCTTTTTTAGGAAGTATGGTACCATACTGAAGGTACAGGTACGTGTCAGGTTTCCATGTTATTTAAGATCCAGATATAGGGCCCTATCTTGCGCCAAACCTCCAAAACCTGCTATTAAGGGATATCAGGTATTGGGAGGGACGTTCCCCCACAAAGAACGCAATCTTCCACCTCCCAAAACCCACGATCTTACCTGCAAAAACCACTATATTATGCACACATTATGCATGGGAGTGGTTAGGGCGTTCCACCTGTTTAACCAACCAGTGCGTCAGTAGCCATTGCCTTTAAGAGCAGGTTGCGCTACCCACTAACTGCTATGGAGCGTCTTTTCACCCAGATCGGAGCAGCTCTCATGGGCAGCTGGTCTGGGACTCTGCTGTAGAGCTTCCTCCTCTTTTTTCCTCCTCTTCCTCTGCACTGATGTATACATAACTAGCTCTAACTAATGTGGAGCAAATGATTTAATCATTTCTTTTGTACTCCAAGAAGTTCCAACAAACTGTTCAAAAAAAAATAGAGCCAGTGAGCTTCCAGGAAAGCATTTCTTAACTAGAAAAGCACTCAGAGAGCGCAGACCTCCGCCAAGCCCAACAGTTCTCCCATACAGCGATTTACAGATTGCGATAAAATCCACCTTCTGGATCAGATCCAGATCAGCCTCTGAAATTTTATAGAGGTTTTCAGTGTCAATACCTGAGTGAAATTTAATGAGCTGTGGGCAATAATTAACGGAGATGTTGAGAAACAAAATTTCCTGCCCCATTGAGCGCGTGTTACGGTCTCAAGCCGGGTTGTGAACCGTAACTTTCCCACCTCTGGGGCTCCTGCACACAACCCACTGCGCCACCTTCAATCCTCTAGATCGACACTCAGATCCACCTTTATTTCACCTTCCCATTCGACGAGCAGCCCAGGTGTGGCACTGCACACCTGTACCTATTCAGTCATCATTCAACCAGACTCGTCTCCAGATCTTCCCATAGAAACGCCTGATCCAGCCATTCGCAGTGCCACCTCCTTGCCTTCGTCG
This sequence comes from Hirundichthys speculiger, assembly GCA_018398805.1. Classification (NCBI taxonomy): domain Eukaryota; kingdom Metazoa; phylum Chordata; class Actinopteri; order Beloniformes; family Exocoetidae; genus Hirundichthys; species Hirundichthys speculiger. The sequence continues at coordinate 3,603,577 of JAGFBZ010001630.1, read as the reverse complement.
TCCCCTGGATTGTTGGTTTGGCTGCCAACCCTCGAATCCTCCTTTTTTACATCTGAGAGAATTAAACTCTTAAAATTCCAGAACCCCCCTTTCTGTCTCCATTGTGGTTGCTTTAGGATTCAAGAAACAACTAAACAGCGCAATGTTATCGAAAATTTGAAAGTGATCCAGAATCCAGGATTTCTTCCGGATCACACCCAAAATAAAATCAGTTCTTCCTTTTCACATTTCTGACAACTCCTGAAAATGTCATCAAAATCTATCCTTAACTTTTTGAGTTATCTTGAACATATCCCCTGCGCAAAGACGCACAGCTGCGCCAAGACGCATAGCCGCTGGAAGCGGTGCTTTTTTCACAACAGAGTTCTGTGATCTCCTCGTTTCCTTCACAGCAAACATCTGAATGAGATCATGTCACAGCTGTACAGAAATCATCTGCCCTTAAGAGAATAATAACGTATGACAGTAATACAGTGATGCATAATCGAGAGGTAGAGCCGGTTGTACAGTCCACATGTGACTGGGTGGACGCGCAATGACGGGATTTGGACGCGCTCTTTTAAGTGCCGACATGCCAGTTGCGCTTTCCACAAACACGGTATCTTGCGTTACTGGTATCTCGCAGATTTTGGGTATTGGGTAATGGGTGGTCAGACCACCGAATTCGTGGAAAGCGCAGGAGACACGCCCATTGCCGCGCCCACAATGTGCTTAAGGGAGACGGCAAAATGAGTAACAGGTTTTGGGAGGTGGAAGATTGCATTAGCGGTTGGCAGAGGCTCCTAAATCTGAGATTTGCAGGTAATGGGTATTGGGTATTGGGAGGTGCAAGATAGGGCCCATAGTATTATTTAATAAACTTTATTCTCTTAAAATTTGAGACAATGACTTAGTGAATCAGCAACAACCATGTAGTTCAGTAACTGCATTAATGATGTCAATAACTGCAGAACCGTCAAAGTCAAGTTATATTTGGTTTAAAAAAAAACATTAATAATTCAGTCTGTAAAAAACAAATTCTGGACAGTAACATAACTTTCTAACCTCTTTGCTCGAGTCGGTCGTGTGATCCATTTATCATCATCTGCTCCATGCTTCACTGTGATGCTCCATTCACTGACTGTTTATGTAGGTGCGGCTCCATCTAGTGGCGCAAGTGTGTAACGACAATAGCACGTAGCACCTCATATAATGACATTGAACAAGATAGTCGTTTAACTCGAGTGCTCCATCTGCTGGCCTGGAGACCACATCGCGATTCATGGCTTAATTAAATCAATTGGAATCGTATTTTAAAAAATCGATTTAAATCAATTTTTTCAAAAATGGCAGCATGCCTACTCAGTACAGATGTTCCTGTGCAATATTTCAGCTCCCTGGTTGTGGCGGTCTATGTACGCTGTGCCTGCCTGCATCTGACATCCTGCTGTTGAGTGATGGATCGTGTCAGGGGCGTCGTTCCACAGTCTGGACCTGGTCCCTGTCTGGTGTGGTGGACCCTGGTCTCCATCGCTCTTGTGCTCAGCACCTGTTCTCATGCTGATACAATTAGTCTAAACCAGAAGAAAAACATGTTTTATATTATGAGTTTGAAGCCCACAGAGGAGAAACTGAATCTGGTACAAAAATGTCTGAAATACACATTTTAAGGAGGTTGTCCTAAATCAGTGAGCGTTTTATTTGGTAGAGACTTATTTACATAGTTAACTGTTAAACTTAAGCATCATTATCACATTAGTTTTGGGAATGATCTGTTGATAACATGAGAGTTTATTTATTTTCAGATCTTATTTCCCAGCGTTGTGTTTTTACACGTGTACGCTTTCATATCGTCTCAGTTCGTCCAACAACTCAGATGAGTCTGTCCACGCCCACGCTGGTGGCGCGTTCAACCAACCTGAAGACCCCAGTGGCTACCTGCGTGTCAGCCAATGGAAAGCCTCCTGGCACCATCAGGTGAGTGTGTTTTCATGTGCGTTTGTCCATCTTCCCCTCATGATAGACACTTCTACTTTCCTTCTCTCAGGTGATAAGTTGCTGTTGATCCCAAAACTTCCTTTACGGCTCGTCATTTTTTCTGTTTTTTGTGTTATTTGCTTTGTCTCCCACACGTATGTCCACTTTAACGACATGTGGTTGACATTTATTTCATACTCAAACATGTAACGGTGGGGTTTTGACGTTTTTTCGAGGTAGGTGCTTACGACAAGAGAAAGGGACACATTCAGTTAAATGACACTAATATAATATAATATAATATAGCTACAGTACTACTTGTTTTAATTAAACAGTTATTTATTTTTAACAACCATACAATCACTGAGATTCATAATCAGATTTAAAAAAAACAAAAATTTTCATATCAAAGAAAATTTAACGAAAAATTGCAAATTTGGTAAGACAGCGATGTTTATTATAAAACTGAGGCTTTTTCTGTATAATCGTGACATTTTGTCATAATATTAGGTGCAAAATTGGGACTTTTGCACTTACTACTATAACTTTTTGTCATTAAATAATGACTTTCATGAAATTTCAAGTTTTTGACATACATTTAGGACTTGTAAAGTTGTTGTAAAGTTGTGATTATGTATAATCGCAACTTTCTGTCCAAAAAAATCAAGAATTTTTATTGAAAAACCGAAAATTTTTGGAACATCAAAACATTTTGTTGTAAAAAGCAAATTTTTGTCATAAAATATCAAATTTTGCAAAATTGTGACTTTTTTTTATAAAGTCACAACTTTATGTAATTAACTGTGGATTTTGTGTAACTGCTACTTTATGTCCCATAATCACGACATTTTATTCATGAATCACAACTTTTTAACTGTAAACTACAACTTCTTGTCATTAAATATTGACTTTTACAAAATCTCAATGTTTTTACAACTCAGTGTCATAAAATTCTGAATTTCTTTTAACTGCAACTTTCTGTCCTAAAGTCAATAATTTGTGTTAAAATCGTGAATTTTGAGATATTGCAGTGTTTTGTTGTTAAAGGCTAATTTTTGTCACAAAATCTTAAATTTAGCAAAATTGTGACTTTTGACATGAAATTAAACTTTTTCACAAAGTTGCAACTTTTGTGTAACTTAAAATTTCGGTCCCATAATCACGACATTTCGTCATAATATCACAACTTTTCAACTAAATATTACCACTTTTTGTCGTAAAATATTGACATTTACAAAATCACAACTTTTTTCGTAAAAAGTGATTTTTTTATTGTGGTCATAAAATCTTAAATTTCACACAGTCTTTTTGTGGTAAGACACCTTTGAAGGTGAAGCAGCTGCTCAACAGTTGCTCTGCAGGACAGATGCTTGTCAGGTCGGAGGGTAAAGGGGGAGGAGCCTAAGCGCCACCTGGAGTCCACCTGCCCAGGTGCCTGTGTAATTTTGTTTCTGTGTCTGAATTGCCACGGGCACGAGCAGGTGGGAGGCGAAGGTGCCCGGAGAAGTGACCACCCGTGAGTACAGAAACTCAGACGGGACGTTCACCGTTCAGAGCGACTACATCCTGGTTCCCAGCAGAGAGACGCACAAAGAGACGCTGACGTGCGTCACGTCGTACAACGAGGAGGTCTACACCGACAGCGTCACCCTGGATATTCAGTGTAAGTCTGTCACAGCGACAGTTCGGTCTGTCGTCAGTCTGTCGTGACCCTCTGACGGCCTGGTTTTCTCGTTGCTCGTGCACCAGATGAGCCAGATGTTACGGTGGCGGGGTTTGATGGAAACTGGTACCTGAACCGAGAGAACGTCCAGCTGAGCTGCCAGGCCGATGCCAATCCGGCCGTCTCTCTGTATCAGTGGAGACTGTGAGTTTGATGAGTTTTGCTCTCAAGATGTTTATCTGTCACAAGCACAGCTGTACAGATGTGACGATGGAACTTAAACCTTACAGGAAACAGGATAAAATATTTAAGAGATAATATGAAACATACAACACATACATAAGGATACAAGAGGTGGTGGTTTTATAAATAATACAACACATGTATTATATGAAATCATGGTTCAAGGCACTTTTATTATTTATAATTTACAACCAGCAGTGCACTTTTACATCCAAGAATCACGGCCTACGCTCGTCTGTGTGGAGCTTTTTTCTCTTGCAGGGAGGCGCTTGCGAGCGTATTATCCCGGCTCATCAAAAACCCATTTTCACCCACATGAGCGTTGACCGCTAAAGCTCATTACAGGCTCGTGACCCGTACGGGGATAAAAGCACAGCATTCTGCCTGGGTGATCTTCAGTCGCAAATGGACTTTTCTGTCTTTGTTTTGATACTTTTCAGTCTGTATCATTTGGGTTTAAAAGGGGACAGACGAGCACATCCAGACCTGCTTTAGACCTGCAGGTTCTACTCATTTCTCTGGACCCTGCGATCAGAAGTCATAAAAGGATAATTAATCGACTTTGATTGATTTATAACTTGAAAAAGGATCGACACATCAAAACTCCAAAAGGCAGCTTTTTACCAACAATGTTTGTAAATATTTTACATCAAGTTGCATGAGAATTGGATGAATCATCTTGGATCACTTTCAGTTTCCCAAAAATGGCAGGAAAATTTGATTGACAGAAATGGGCGTGGCTAGCTGGATGGCAGTCTGGATCATCCGAGGAAAAAGAGGAAACGAGGACGCACCGTGGCTGTCACGCGTATGCGGCAGGTCGGCCATGTACGACGGAGTATTAGGGCCACACTGAGAAAAAAAATTGTGGACAATGATTTTTTTTTTTTTAATTCCTCACTTAGAGAATAAAGTCGAAATGTCAAGAATAAAGACGAAATGTCAAGAATAAAGACGAAATGTCAAAAATTAAGACGAAATGTTGAGAATAAAGTCGAAATGTCAAGAATAAAGACGAAATGTCGAGAATAAAGTCCAAAATGCAGAGAATAAAGTCGAAATGCAGAGAATAAAGACGAAATGTCGAGAATAAAGACAAAATGTTGAGAATAAAGTCGAAATGTTGAGAACAAAGATGAAATGTCGAGAATAAAGACAAAATGTCGAGAATAAAGTCAAGATGCAGTTTCCGGAATAAAGTCGAAATGTCGAGAATAAAGACAAAATGTCGAGAATAAAGTCGAAATGTTGAGAATAAAAACAAAATGTCGAGAATAAAGTCAAGATGCAGTTTCCGGAATAAAGTCGAAATGTCGAGAATAAAGACAAAATGTCGAGAATAAAGTCGAAATGTCGAGAATAAAGACAAAATGTCGAGAATAAAGTCGAAATGTTGAGAATAAAAACAAAATGTCGAGAATAAAGTCAAGATGCAGTTTCCGGAATAAAGTCGAAATGTCGAGAATAAAGTCGAAATGTCAAGAATAAAGACGAAATGTCAAGAATAAATACGAAATGTTGAGAATAAAGTCGAAATGTCAAGAATAAAGTCGAAATGTTAGGAATAAAGACGAAATGTCAAGAATAAATACGAAATGTTGAGAATAAAGTCGAAATGTTGAGAATAAAGACGAAATGTCGAGAATAAAGACAAAATGTTGAGAATAAAGTCGAAATGTTGAGAATAAAAACAAAATGTCGAGAATAAAGTCAAGATGCAGTTTCCGGAATAAAGTCGAAATGTCGAGAATAAAGACAAAATGTCGAGAATAAAGACGAAATGTCAAAAATTAAGACGAAATGTTGAGAATAAAGTCGAAATGTCAAGAATAAAGACGAAATGTCGAGAATAAAGTCCAAAATGCAGAGAATAAGGTCAAAATGCAGAGAATAAAGACGAAATGTCGAGAATAAAGACAAAATGTTGATAATAAAGTCGAAATGTTGAGAATAAAGACGAAATGTCGAGAATAAAGACAAAATGTCGAGAATAAAGTCAAGATGCAGTTTCCGGAATAAAGTCGAAATGTCGAGAATAAAGACAAAATGTCGAGAATAAAGTCGAAATGTTGAGAATAAAAACAAAATGTCGAGAATAAAGTCAAGATGCAGTTTCTGGAATAAAGTCGAAATGTTGAGAATAAAGACAAAATGTCGAGAATAAAGTCGAAATGTTGAGAATAAAAACAAAATGTCAAGAATAAAGCCAAGATGCAGTTTCCGGAATAAAGTCGAAATGTCGAGAATAAAGTCGAAATGTCAAGAATAAAGACGAAATGTCAAGAATAAAGACGAAATGTCAAAAATTAAGACAAAATGACGAGAATAAAGTCGAAATGTCAAGAATAAAGACGAAATGTCGAGAATAAAGTCCAAAATGCAGAGAATAAAGTCGAAATGCAGAGAATAAAGACGAAATGTCGAGAATAAAGACAAAATGTTGAGAATAAAGTCGAAATGTTGAGAATAAAGACGAAATGTCGAGCATAAAGACAAAATGTCGAGAATAAAGTCAAGATGCAGTTTCCGGAATAAAGTCTAAATGTCGAGAATAAAGACAAAATGTCGAGAATAAAGTCGAAATGTTGAGAATAAAAACAAAAAGTCGAGAATAAAGTCAAGATGCAGTTTCCGGAATAAAGTCGAAATGTCGAGAATAAAGACAAAATGTCGAGAATAAAGTCGAAATGTCGAGAATAAAGACAAAATGTCGAGAATAAAGTCGAAATGTTGAGAATAAAAACAAAATGTCGAGAATAAAGTCAAGATGCAGTTTCCGGAATAAAGTCGAAATGTCGAGAATAAAGTCGAAATGTCAAGAATAAAGACGAAATGTCAAGAATAAATACGAAATGTTGAGAATAAAGTCGAAATGTCAAGAATAAAGTCGAAATGTTAAGAATAAAGACGAAATGTCAAGAATAAATACGAAATGTTGAGAATAAAGTCGAAATGTTGAGAATAAAGACGAAATGTCGAGAATAAAGACAAAATGTTGAGAATAAAGTCGAAATGTTGAGAATAAAGACAAAATGTCGAGAATAAAGTCGAAATGTCAAGAATAAAACGAAATGTCAAGAATAAATACGAAATGTCGAGAATAAAGACGAAATGTCAAGAATAAATACGAAATGTTGAGAATAAAGTCGAAATGCAGAGAATAAAGACGAAATGTCGAGAATAAAGACAAAATGTTGAGAATAAAGTCGAAATGTTGAGAATAAAGACGAAATGTCGAGAATAAAGACAAAATGTCGAGAATAAAGTCCATCCATTTTCTACACCCGTTTCATCCTTGAAGGGTCACGGGGATCTGCTGGAGCCTATCCCAGCCGTCTACGGGCGAAAGGCAGGGGTACACCCTGGACAGGTCGCCAGTCCATCGCAGGGCCGAGAATAAAGTCAAGATGCAGTTTCCGGAATAAAGTCGAAATGTCGAGAATAAAGTCGAAATGTCAAGAATAAAGACGAAATGTCAAGAATAAATACGAAATGTTGAGAATAAAGTCGAAATGTCAAGAATAAAGTCGAAATGTTAAGAATAAAGACGAAATGTCAAGAATAAATACGAAATGTTGAGAATAAAGTCGAAATGTCAAGAATAAAGAGGAAATGTCAAGAATAAAGACGAAATGTCAAGAATAAATATGAAATGTTGAGAATAAAGTCGAAATGTCAAGAATAAAGTCGAAATGTTAAGAATAAAGACGAAATGTCAAGAATAAAGACGAAATGTCAAGAATAAAGACGAAATGTTGAGAATAAAGTCGAAATGTCAAGAATAAAGTCGAAATGTTAAGAATAAAGACGAAATGTCAAGAATAAATACGAAATGTCGAGAATAAAGTCGAAATGCCGAGAATAAAGACGAAATGTCGAGAATAAAGACAAAATGTCGAGAATAAAGTCGAAATGTTGAGAATAAAGACAAAATGTCGAGAATAAAGATGAAATGTCGAGAATAAAAACAAAATGTCGAGAATGAAATCAAGATGCAGTTTCCGGAATAAAGTCGAAATGTCGAAAATAAAGTCGAAATGTCAAGAATAAAGACGAAATGTCGAGAATAAAGTCGAAATGTCAAGAATAAAGACGAAATGTCAAGAATAAAGACGAAATGTCAAGAATAAAGTCGAAATGTTAAGAATAAAGACGAAATGTCAAGAATAAATACGAAATGTTGAGAATAAAGTCGAAATGTCAAGAATAAATTCGAAATGTCGAAAATAAAGTCGAAATGTCGAGAATAAAGTGGAAATGTAGAAAATAAAGTTGAAATGTCGAGAATAAAGATGACATGTCGAGAATAAAGTCAAAATGTCGAGAATAAAGTCAAAATGTCGAGAATAAAGACGAAATGTCGAGAATAAAGACAAAATGTCGAGAATAAAGTCGAAATGTCGAGAATAAAGACAAAATGTCGAGAATAAAGTTGAAATGTCGAAAATAAAGTCAAAACACAATCTCTTCAAAGTACGAATACTTATTATAATACTGTGTCTATGTGATAAAAGCACATAGACACGGACATTATGTTGGTAGAGTAAAGCTGGTTTATAGAAATCTTTAAGACGACTTTATTGTGGAAACTGCATTTCGACTTTATTCTCAACATTTTGACTTTATTCTCTAAGTGTGGAATGGAAAAAAAAATAATTGTCCACTATTTTTTTTCTCATTGTGGCCCTAATACTCCATCGTAGCCATGCACATCCTCAAAGGAAAAAAAAAAAAAAAAGCAACGCGTAATATTCATCTGAACAGTAGAGGCGCTGGTGAGCGCTGGTGAGTGGTAACAAAGCTCCGCTGCCACGTGTCGTGTTGAGCGACAAACTAGAGTCCCGACGACATTGATTTAATGGTCTAACGCAGGGATTCCCAAAATGTGGGCCGCGGCCCCCTGGTGGGCCGTCGTGGTACTGCAGGTGGGCTGTGAGAGGTCATTCAAAACAAACCAAATACGTGTTATTCTACTGTCATCTTAACTTAAGATGACAAGTGTCTCCTTATTTGTTGACCCCTCACATTAATATTGGAATGTAGTTTTTAGTCTTGTATGTTGATCAAAGCGGTGCTTAAAGGTTTGTGTGGGCCGTGGAGGTTTTTCACATTTCAAATGGGCCTTGGTATTCTGGAGTTTGGGAATGGCTGACCTAATGTATCATCTCCAGTGGTGTTGGTGTTGTTTTCTCTGCTGTGATCAACAGGATGACTTCCTCTGGGTCGCCTTCTTGTATACGGCTGTGTTTTTGACTCCGGGTCTCCATTTTTTCACCAAACGCAGACTTCCAGAATTACATATGCTGCTTGTGTATAACCCCAGTCCCAAAAAAAGCTGTGTAACATGTAAATATTATTTCGCCAACTGTCTGTAAACGTCTGGGCAGTGAGGAGACTGGCGGTTGCTGGGGTTTTAGGGGAGGGATGCTGGAGGGTTAGCTGTTTAGACCTTCAGGATGTGACATCAAGTGAGTCTGAGTGTGACCATGATGCGTCTGAGCTGATGGTTTTTATGTCCAGGTCTTGGCTGAAGGCTGCTTGGGTTCCTTCTGTCTGTTTACTGTTTACGTCTGTTCGCTCCGCAGGGTTAACGGCTCCATCCCGACCAACGGCGAGGTCACCAACAACGTCCTCGTGTTTAAAGGGCCGGTCACGTACGACCTGCAGGGAACCTACGTGTGTGACGCAACCAACAGCATCGGGACCAGATCAGCCTCCGTGGAGGTCAGCGTGATCGGTGAGGTCGCCTCTGACAGTCGGTGTTACCGGCGTCACTGCTCCTGATGAGTTTTTAATTCACGCACGTTTCTTTCCTCTGCAGAGAAGCCGCTGCCGCAGATCGCCACGAGTGACGTCGTCAGCGTAATCGCGTTGCTGTTGGCTGCTGGAGTGCTCATCGGCATCACCATCACAGTCCTGGTGCTCAAAATAAGGACAAGGCAAGACAAATCACCGTACGTCCACTCTGTTCTCACCCTGCCTCGTCCCTGCGTAGTTTACATCCATCTTTACAGCTTTTACTCTCTTTTTTTTGTCCAGAAATGACTCTCCATCCAGAAAACTGACTCAGACGACAAAAAAAAGACCGGGCGATGACCTCCAGGTAACTGATGGTGTTTACGAAAGAGAGATCTGGAGATTTTACTGAAGATCCTGTTGTTTGTTTGGCAGATCAGCAAAGAATCTGAATTCCTGAAAGTATGTTGCAGTTACAGAAAAATAACAAGCCCACAATCAATCAATCAATCAATCAATCAATCAATCCTATCAGGTTGCATTTTAACAATGGCCATCTTGGTGCCACACCTCATAATAGAGCCGTGTGTTGGGGCCATAAGGAGCCATCAACGAGGCTCCAGGTATTTTTTTAGGTTCAGGTACCTCGTTCACTCTCTGGAATTAAAAGTAAATAAACAAAGCATCTTAACTGTACATCTATCTTGACTGTGCACAGACAAAATGCACGACTGGACTGCTCAGGCTGCATCATCCAGCTATGGACTCTGGTTCTTTTAGCCCATCAGGACAGTAATATTCACTTTCACCACTAGAGGGCAGTGTTGGCTGAGCAGTGATGAGCTGTTGTGCAACTTTAAGGCAGAAAAAGTAGCAGGAACTTATTTAAGACAATTTGTTTACCAGATACGAGTGGTTTAAAGACTGTACATGTGTACTAAAAGCTAAAAGCTGTGTTGGACTCGACTCAGATTTGTTTTTAATGATTTTAATGCACAGAAATCTATTATTGGGTGTATAATACATACCTTATAACTAGGGCTGGGCAACAATAAATTTTTAAAATCGCGATTAATCGCATTATTTCCTTGATTAATCACGATTAATCGCATTGTATACGCAAAATCAAATAATGAATTCAAAAATAGTATAAAATGCACTTTTATTTAAATGTTTTGTTGCCCTATGAACTAAAGTGCCATAACATTTGTTGTTCAAACACTTTTAACATCAGCACTTGTCAGTAACACATATTTAGTGAAAATCTTAAAAAATATAAAATAAAATAAAGCTTATTGCCACTGCCAGGCCATTAATGTCATCCTGTTTTCATAGAAAAATTAAAAAAAAGTCTACAAACAAAATCCAACAAAATGATTGTGTCTCAGCACAATTAGAACATTAAAACAAGTCATTTCTGAGGTAACAGCAGAAACTTTTAACGGGGAGTTCAACTTGTCAGTTGTTACAAATAACCTTGTTTCTGTTGAATCCTCCGTCTGGGAGAACTTTAAAATGAAAATGTCCATGTTAAAGTTCAGTAACTTTACCAATCCGTGTATCATTCTTTCCATTTTCAATTGTCAATCAAAAATTAAAAAAAAAAAATAAAAAGTGACATTTTATTACATTTTTTGTTTTTTAATCTAACACAAAAAAATGGGGAAAATGCCTGTTATTTTTATTTAAATTTTAGACTTGGATCAAAAATACAAAATTAAAAAACGGGCCACAGAACTGAATTAGTTTTATAATGGAGGACTGGACTTTCTGTTGTCATTACACATCTGTGCCACTAGATGGAGCCGCACTGCAGTAACCAGCTAGAGAACAGCAGGACAGTGAACACATGGAGCAGATCTGATGGAACATGGAGGAATGATGACAAAGTTTTGTTACAGTCCTGATTTATTTTTATTTATTTTTTTTTTTTTTTAGACAGAATTGTTAATATTTCTACCTGAGTTGCTACACGAACTATAAAGTTCACAGATTTTTACCATTCTTCGTGTCTGTTTTAGCTTTTCCGCATGTTTACCTGCCAATTGTCTTCTGGTTCTGCAGCAGCCAGAAACAGACTTTTTAAAACAAAAGCATGTGAGCAACATGCGTTAACGCGCGATAAAATAAATGTCGGCGTTAATAAATTAATGAGTTAACGTGATAATAATGCGTTAACTTGCCCAGCCCTAGTTATAACACAAACTGTATATTCGTTTTGTTTCTCTTTTTTTCAAATTATTCATCTAATTTCTCCGCAGCATCCTGGACGGTTCTATGAAGAGCTTCCCAACACGGCGGACTACGTGAGCTACCGCCTGGCCTGCAACAAGGAGGACTACCCGGAGCCCTACTCCCCTCCCATCAACCCCCCTCTGTCGTTTCTGCCCCAGCACCCCTACCCCTCCCCACACGGGATGTCGCCAGCGGGCACCTTATCCATGAACACGTTTGCTCCTCCTGCGCCCACCGCGCCTGTCTTCAAGTACCCCTCCCCGCCCGGCGTGACCTCCCCCCCTCCGGGGATGGCGTCGTACACTTTCCCCAAAGAGCAGTACGTCTGAAGGGACGGCGCTCAGACTTCTCCGGTTTCCCACTAGAGGAGGTTGGAAAAACTTTGTTTTGCTGGACTGTGAGTCAGGCAGGTTCACCTGACAGCTCTGGAGGACACGCCCACTTCTCCTGCTGGACTTGTTTGTTCTGTTTTTGTTCTGTCCTGTGTCGTGTTATCTCTGGAAAGGGAAGGTTGAGATCCATGTTTAATTTTTAGGTTAGAGGAGGTTCGTTTGAAACGGTGTGTTGGATGCGATGCATCACACTGAAGCGATGGATGATGTGGTGTATTCGTCATGTTTAAAAGAAAAAGAGGGAGTAATGTGACAACAAATGAAATGACGTCCTTCTTTATCTTCATCCTGTGTTGTCAACAGATGTCACCTTCTGGTTTTACCTCGTCGTTTAATGTAATACTACTACTGTGCTTGTATTTTCTATCATTTATGGGGTTTTTTTTCTTTGTAAAGAAAAGAAACTTTATTTTACTGAAGATTTGTGAATCTCATGTTTCTATTGGTGATGTATTTGGTTGTTTGAATGAACGCTGAGGTTTTTAGCATTTAAATAAAAACGGTCATAAACAGCAGTTTGCTTTCATGAATACAGAAATGAATGAAGACAAACTCAGGTTTCTGAGAGATTTTTGTTACATTCATGTGACAGAAACAAAAGGTTTCTTCTGACATGTTTTCAGTTCTTGACGTGGACAGCATGGCGCCGGTTAAAATAAAATACATTTAAATTAAATTGGTACTTTTAAATAAAAAATAAAAATCAACAGGTTCAATGTTTCACCCGTCTGCTACGTTCATCGTTCAGCTCGTTGATGCAGTTGACGTGTTAAATCTTTTGTATGAAGCTGCACCACAAAGGAGCTATGAAGGAGCAGGACCCAAAAGGACTGAGACGGCAGGATGACGGGAATCAAACCCAAAGACAGAAGAGAACGAAAGCACAAGGAGCAGCAAAAGACGACACGCAGGGAGGAAGACTGACGGTGACGGACCAGCAGAGAAGGAAGGACCATCTGTAGACACGGGTGCTGATGAGACACAGGTGAGATCAATTAGGATGGAGTAGAACAGGACAATCAAAGCAGTTAACACGTAAAATAAGATAAAACTAAGAGGTGTCAGAGGCCAGAGCCAACATGGAACCCACAAATCCCATATCGGGCCCCATTTTTCAGCCCATTTAGACCTCAGATGGACCCCACACACAAATACAGTCTGGACACGTCCGACGATGCCGAGGTTCGGCACGCCAAACACCACTTTCTCATTTAGTCAAAGAACTTAGTTTATAAAGTGATTAGGGCTGGGCAAGTTAACACGTTATTATCGCGTTAACTCATTAATTTATTAACGCCGACATTAATTTTATCGTGCGTTAACGCATGTTGCTCACATGCTTTTGTTTTGAAAAGTCTGTTACTGGTTACTGCGGAACCGGAAAATAATTGGCAGTGAAACATGCGGAAAAGCTAAACAGACATGGAGAACGGTAAAAATCTGTTAACTTTACAGTTCAGGTAGCAACTCAGGTAGAAATATTAACAATTCTGTCTGGAAAAAACTAAAATAAATTTCTGGACTGCAACAAAAACTTTGGCGTCATTCCTCCATGTTCCATCAGATCTGCTCCATGTGTTCACTGTCCTGCTGTTTAGCTGATTACTGCAGTGCGGCTCCATCTAGTGGCACAGATGTGTAATGACAACAGAAAGTCCAGTCCTCCATTATAAAACTAATTCAGTTCTGTAGCCAGTTTTTTATTTTCGTATTTTTGATCCAAGTCTAAAATTGAAATATAAAAAAAACCTGGCATTTTTTTCCTTTTTTGTGTGTTAGATTAAAAAACGAAAAACTTAATAAAATGTCACTTTTTAAATTTTTTTTTTAAATTTTTGATTGACAGTTGAAAATGGAAAGAATGAATGATACATGGATTGGTAAAGTTACTGAACTTTAACATGGACATTTTCATTTTAAAGTTCTCCCAGACGGAGGATTCAACAGAAACAAGGTTATTTGTAACTCCCCGTTAAAAGTTTCTGCTGTTACCTCAGAAATGACCTGTTTTAATGTTCTGATTGTGCTGAGACACAATCATTTTGTTGGATTTTGTTTGTAGACTTTTTTTTTTATAAAAACAGGATGACATTAATGCCCTGGCAGTGGCAATAAGCTTTATTTTATTTGACATATCTTAAGATGAGATTTACACTAAATATGTGTTACTGACAAGTGCTGATCTTAAAAGTGTTTGAACAACAAATGTTATGACACTTTAGTTCATATGGCAGCAGAACATTTAAATAAAAGTGCATTTTACACTACTTTTGAATTCATTATTTGATTTTGCGTATAGAATGCGATTAATCGTGATTAATCAGGGAAATCATGCGATTAATCGCGATTAAACATTTTTAATCGTTGCCCAGCCCCAAAAGTAACACATTTTCAATCGTAGGAAATTAATGTGAAAGTCCTGACTGAAGGAATGTTCCAGGCTCTGACAGGTAACGTGCAGGTATGTGTGACATATGCGTGCGCATGTGAGAGGAAGACTGAAGCATTCAGCCATGCAAACGCCTTGTATAATAGATGGGCTCAGCTTCGTCACTCTAACCCTGCATGGGAAAGACGGAGGAGGAAAACCAGGAGAGCAGCTGAGCCTCCATCCTTTCTTTTTCTCTAATTTGTTACTTGTGCCTGGGGTCGAACTCGTTTCACAGTTTCAGAGCAGCATCACCTGGCGTCTGAGGTTTCTGTGGTCCGGAACGTGGATCTGTGGGACTCCTTTGGGATAAAGAGGGTGTTGGACTTCAGACCATCATGATACCATGGTGGCCCGACTACTAGGGCTGGCTTTCCTCTGTCTCACGACGAGTCCAGTCGCTTTTACAGCACACGGTAGGATTCACTGTCTTAAAAATGATGAATGAAATCCGTCCATGGTTCTCTCTGCCTGTTTATCTCTCCGTGCTCGTATACATTCATGAATGTCTATCCAAAATTATGAGAAAATGCTTCAATAGTATTTATACTCGTTTGCTAAACCAGAAACATAACAGATAAAATGAACTGATGTAGTTTAAAATGAAAAAAATACATCTTCTATAGTTTTATTTAACTTTAGAAAAGCCTGACGTAACAGTGAGATGCTGTTGATGTCTGTTACTGTGACTGAAAAAGCTGGAGAAACTCCATCGTCAGATGATGATGGTCTTTCTGAAGCTCACGGTGTCATCAGTCTCGCAGCTGAACTTTAGCGGGACACATGACACCACCTTCTTATGTTCGCCTCCACACACGCTCAGTTCGCGTGTCAGCCAGGGTTATAATAGTTTTGGATTTTCCATTAGTTTTTGTTTTTATTTAGTTTTTAGTTTAGTTTTTCCAAATTCAGTTAGTTTTCATTCATTTTAGAGCAGTTTTGCTAGTTTTTATTCATTTTTGTTTTGAAATACTTAGTTTTAGTTTAGTTTTTATTAGTTTCGGTGTTAGTTTTAGTTTTATTTTGTAAATTAGTGTTGTAATTTTGGTTGGAGTGAAGCACTGAACTTTTTGAAGGCTATCGAATCGCATAGTCGTGTTTACATTCTGGTCTCAATAAACATATTTATCAATGCATCTTCCCTCTTGTGGTGTTCCTGCGTATTTACTGACCAGCAGCTATCTGGTCTCCATGGAAACAGTCCATTATAGTTGCTGTTTTCTCCTGTTCCTTCCCAACGCTGACTGGCCTGCAGCTGTAGCTTCTCTTTCCAGGGGGCTAGCTTAGGCTAGCTTATCCAGCTAGTCTTGGTTAGCTTCTCTTTCCAGGGGGCTAGCTTAGGCTAGCTTATCCAGCTAGTCCTGGTTAGCCTTCTTTCCAGGGGGCTAGCTTAGGCTAGCTTATCCAGGTAGTCTTGGTTAGCCTTCTTTCTAGGGGGCTAGCTTAGGCTAGCTTATCCAGGTAGTCTTGGTTAGCTTCTCTTTCCAGGGGGCTAGCTTAGGCTAGCTTATCCAGCTAGTCTTGGTTAGCCTTCTTGTGTGAGCTTTTCAAATGGACTTTCAGATTCGTGGGTTTTTTTTCTCCTTCAGAAGTATTCCACACATTGTATCACCTGCTTCTACAACAAGGCACCTATTTTTATCGTTAACACAGTCATAGTCAAAGAAATCCCAAATAGGACTGAGACGCTTTCTACCAACTTTTGCCGCAGCCATCACTGCTGATCACTTTTTTTTTTGCGGTTGTTGTTGTACGGCGGAGCGAAGTTAATAGATTTCAAACATTTATGAGAAAAAAAAATTACAAACACCAAAACGAAGGACGTTAT
The DNA here is from genome assembly GCA_018398805.1 of Hirundichthys speculiger. Taxonomy (NCBI): domain Eukaryota; kingdom Metazoa; phylum Chordata; class Actinopteri; order Beloniformes; family Exocoetidae; genus Hirundichthys; species Hirundichthys speculiger. The sequence goes on along the minus strand of JAGFBZ010001630.1, from coordinate 3,587,096 downwards.
TGATATTATTATAGTTAATTTTAGTTCGTTTTATAAACACATAATACAGTTTCAGTTAGTTATCATTTTTTTAAAAAACTCGTTTTTATTTTATTTCAGTTAACGAAAATGTTTTTTCAATTCTAGTTTTCGTTATTTCCTTCGTTTTCGTTGACAAGAATAACCTTGGTTTCAGCGTGTCGTCTCCCCTTCAGCCCTGCAGATCAACCACACGGGGGAGGTGGTGTACCGCGACGGCAGTGCGTTCGGGGTGGTGGGCGACGCCGTGACCCTGGAATGCGGCGCCACGCTGCCCGACCTGTACATCTGGAGCTTCACCCGGCCGGGCTCGGAAACCATCAAGGCGGTGCTCTACGATCTGGGGAAGGGGCCGAGGATGCAGAAGCTGGCCCGGACCCTCGGGCAGCTGACGGCGATGCCAAACAGCGCGGCCGTGAGCATCCGGAAGCTGCCTCTGGCTGCCCAGGGTCTGTTCACCTGTCAGGCCTTCTACGACATCGAAGATGAGCCTGTAGTCTTCTTCTACTATGTACACCTGACAGTTGGAGGTAAGACTTCTGTAACGTGTCATGTCTTCAAGCAGATCCTCTGATTCCATTTCCTGTCCTTGAATGTCCACCCTTGAATGTTCCTTCCTTGTTTGATTGCGTCCACCTGTCTCTAACTCCTAACCCTAACCCTCTAACCCTAACCCTAACCCCTAACCCTAACCCTAACCCTAACCCTAACCCTAACCCTAACCCTAACCCTAACAACCCTAACCCTAACCCTAACCCTAACCCTACCCTAACCCTAACCCCTAACCCTAACCCCCTAATCCTAACCCCTAACCCTAACCCCCTAATCCTAACCCTAACCCTAACCCCTAACCCTAACCCTCTAACCCTAACCCTAACCCTAACCCTCTAACCCTAACCCTAACCCCTAACCCTAACCCTAACCCTAACCCTAACCCCTAACCCTAACCCCCTAACCCTAACCCCTAACCCTAACCCCCTAATCCTAACCCTAACCCTAACCCCTAACCCTAACCCTAACCCTAACCCTAACCCCTAACCCTAACCCCCTAATCCTAACCCTAATCCTAACCCCTAACCCTAACCCTAACCCTAACCCCTAACCTGTCTCTCATCAGTCTGTTCAGTAATGCTGAAATTGTGCTGAAACAGTGATGATGACCAAGGCACAAGAGACCTTTCTAGATCCAGACAGTGTCTTACTGTCTCCACAGTCCCCGTTAGTCAGCCTCGCCTCCTGGCGAGCGACCCGTCCCCACCGGAGGGATCCGCCATGTGGCTGCGCTGCAGTGTGGACAACGGGACTGAACCGATCCGGTACGCGTGGGAGCACCGAGCTCACGATGGAAGCGTTGCCGACTTCACAGAGGGAAACGGCAGTGCCGTCAACGTGACCAACGTGGACCGGAACCACACGGGCTGGTACCGCTGCGTGGCCAGCAACGCCGTCAACGCTGAGAGCTCCAACTGGTTGTGGCTGGACACCAAGTGTAAGATTCGACACATCATTTCAGTTTTCAGTTTAAATTTGTTGGTTTACTAAACAGGTCAGCTGTTCTCAGCAATTCCACTTCCTCTTTCTGTTGGCATTTGAAAAATAAACACACAGTTCTGCTCGTGTTCCAGATGGTCCAGATGTTCCTCAGGTGGACGTGACTCCGTACAGAATAACTGAAGGAGGACACTTGGCTCTGGAGGGAGAAAACGTTTCCCTGTCGTGTCAGGCCAGTTCCAACCCAGCCAGTCAGTACGTCTGGTTCTACAACGGCTCCCAGGTCCAGACCGGACCACTGCTCACCATCACGGAGGTCCTCCGGATACACGCTGGAGACTACACCTGCCTGGCGGAGAACTCCTACCTGAGCTCCAGCTCCAGGAGGACCATCAGCCTGACCGTCTACTGTGAGTCTGACCGGCGCTCATTCACAACCCAAAATCTTCAGTCTGAACAAACGTAATGCACAAACAAAATTCAACAGACACGTGGACAGGTAGACTCCAGGTGGTGCTCAAGCTCCGCCCCCTCTGTCATCCAGCCTGATCTTTTCTGCAGAACGACCATCCAGCAGCTGTTTCACCATCAAAAGCAGCAGTTTGAAGTTAAAAAGCTGCAATTTTTGAACAAGAATTTGGGAATTTTTCTATAAAAAAGATCGATTCAATAAAAGTTGCAATTTTACAAAAAAAAAAAAAAATTGTCAAGAAGTCAGTTTTGGAAATTTATTGATTTTACAAAATTTCACAATGCCAAAAAATGTCAGTTGTCCCCGTTATATCAAAGTAGCAAAAGTGCAAAATCTGTGATTTTATGGAAAAAAATTAGTTTAAAACATGAAGTTTTTTTGTGTCTTAAGGTTACAAATTTGCAAATGTCATTATTTTACAATAAAAAATTTGTAGTATTAAGTTAAACAGTTGCAATTTTGCAAAAATTGTGATTTTTATGACAAAAAGTTGGGAATTTTTGTAAAAAAAAGTCACAATTTCATGAATTTTGTTATTGTACGACCGAAATTCATGATTTTAAGACAAAAAGTTTTGTAATATTTGAGATTTTATGAAAATGTTTGAAATGAAGTCAAACATTTTTGTAAAAAATTACAGTTTTTGTAAAAACAAAGGTTGAACTAATACTTAAAAAGTTGCAGTTTGCAAAAGTTTGATTTTACAACTAAAAGTCATGATTTTGTAACAAAAGTTTGCTTTTATGACTAAGTTGTGATATTGAAAAATATTAACAATAAAACAAAAAAATTGATTTTGGACATAAATTCATAATTTTAAGTCAAATTACAGTTTTATGAAACCCAATATTTAACAACTTAAACATGGATTATTCAGTTAAAAACAAATCACAATTTTGAAAATTTCGATTTACTTTTAATTTTCTGAAACTTGAGATTTCATAACAAAAATGTCTGATTTAGGGACAAAAAGTCATAAAGTTACAATTTTGTGGAAGACAAGATTATACATCAAAAAGTTGAATTATAAAGTTATAAATTCACAATGTAGCAAAATTCGTTATTTCATCAACATGTTTTGATAAAAAATCATAAAGTTGCAGTTATATGAAATTTGTATTTTTGCAACATAAAGTTGTAATTTTTTGTCAAAAGTCAAAAAGTTTTGCTTTCTTTGGAAAAAAGTGATTTTATCTGAAAAAATAAATGTAGTTATATTATATAATATTATAAATAAGTGATCCTTTGTCTCTTGGTTTGAGCTCCAGCCTAAAAGGACATCTCTGCACGACACTGAAAAGGGTTTTAGCAGCTTCCTTCCTGCCACAGAGACTCAGAACCGAAACATCAGCTTCATCCCTCCATTCTTCACCTTTCATGTGCAACAGTTCAAATTATCCTGTACAATCAAGACTTTTCGTAATAAATACTCACCTCAACATTCATGTGTGAAAACAACCTTATAGTGTAATAATTACCAGAACAGGCACAATCATTTTAAACCCAGTGGTATCTTCATTTACATTTTGTAAAAAACTGTACTTTTGCTGACCTTTTTAAAAATGTTCTTGGCTCCCCACAGACCCCCCTGACGGGACCCCGTCCTGCTCTGTGGAGCCGGCTCTGAACCACACCTCCCTGAGGCTGCTCTGCTCCTGGCCCGGCGGGTTCCCGCCCCCTTCCCTCAGGTGGACCAGACACCTGAGACGTTCAGACCAGGAACAGGTAGACACAGAAGAGCAACTGAATCAGTCCAACAGTGCAAATGTCTTGCTGCCGTCTGGAGGTCTGAACTCCAGCAGCAGCTGGTTTACCTGCCAGGCCTCCCATCCTGCCCTGAAACAGCTGGCAGAGTGCAGCGCACGCACACGTGAGTACAGAAATAACAACAACAGAAAAAAAACATGAGAACGGTCACAACGAGGAGACTTAGAAGTTGTTTTCTGAACATCTTCCTTCTCCTCCAGATGTTCCTCCTGCAGAGCTGCTGTGTTTTTCCAACGTGACCGTTGACAGACAGTTTCTGATCATGTCCTGCTCCTGGGATGGTGGGGTCCCGGAGGCCTCAGTGTGGTGGGAGGGCCCCGGGGTCCAGAGCAAAGCTGGGGAGGGAAACTCCAGCGTCCTGGTGCTGCGCTACGGCAGCGCTCGCAGTGAGAAACCGTACACCTGCTACGCCAAACACCCACTTCTGGTCCAAGCCAAGACCTGCGGACTCACGCTGGGTCAGTTCTTTCACGCACAGAAGCACCTGTGATGCTGACGCAGCATCATTTCAGCTCACCTGTAATCAGAGAAGCAACTAACATTTCATGAGATGCCCTGAATCACCTGCATGTGATGGAACAGATTCCTCTTAAACTAAATTAAAGTGTAACACGACGGGATCATTTACGCTACACTGAAAAAGAATTACAGGTTTTCACCCAAAAAAAAACGTCATGATTTTTCAACAGAAAAGTCTCATTTTCGCAACAAAGTTATGCAAAACTACAAAAGTCATGATTTGATGACAAAAAGTTGTAAATTTGGGGAATTTATAACAAAGTTTTGAATTTGTATCAAAAAGTTGTGAATTTGTGAAATTTTATATTTTGTAACAAAAATTTACTTTTTAATACAAAGTTACAATCTTGAAAAATTTGAGATTTTACAACAAAGATTTATGATTGTTAGGCATAAAATTTGAATTTTAAATCAAAAAAGTTCTAGTATTAGCTAGTTAATTAGCTAGTTAAGCTAAAAAGAGGTAAATTAACAAAATAAAACTTTGTTTTACAAAAACAAAATATTATGATTTTGGGACATTCAATTCAATTCAATTCAATTTTATTTATATAGCGTCTGTTACAATGACAATTGTCTCTAGGCGCTTTACAGAGACCCAGAGCATGAGCCCTGAGCAAATATCATTAACTAAGATTATAATATTAAATCAATCAATGATAATTGATGAAGTTACACTTATGTGAAATTTGCAGTTTTATAATATAAAGTTGTAATTTTACATTTAAAATGTGCAATTTTGTGAAAGTCAATATTTTGTGAGATTTCTGAGATTTTCACAACAAAAACTACCAAAGTTGTGATTTTACCACAAAAAGTTGGAAATTTTTGTCAAAAAGCATGAATTTTGTGAATTTCATCATTTTTGCAACAAAGTAGTGAAACAACTCGCAATTAAGCAAAAATAGAGATTTTATAGCTAAAAAGTGCTTTTTACAACAAAAAGTTGTGATGTTACAAAAGTCATGATTTTACAATTAAATTAAAACTGAAAATGTACAAAATTCCCAATTTTAAGTCAAACAGCTTGGATTTTCCAAAAGTTGACATTTCGCTACAAAAAGTTGCAATATTATGTTAAAAAGTTGCAATTTTGCTAAATTTGTGATTTTATGGCAAAATGTGGCGATTTTACAACTGCATATTTGGATTTACAACAAAAAGTTGTGATTGTGCAAAATTAACATTTTTACTGCAAAATGTTTTTTTAAATGAAATAATTTTCAAAAATAATCTGGTGTTAACGTCTGTGATTGTAGGGCTGATGAAATAATTGTAATTTAAAGTAGCTCTGCAGGTATATCATATTATTTTTGAAAGGTCACGGTAAACTTTTATTTTGAAAGCACCTTAAAAAGCAAGAGCTTGTCTGGACCAACTTCTCTGGACAGATGAAACTAAAATCAAGCTTGTAGAAGACTGAAGGTTAAAAAGTCCCGTGAATGAAAGATGGGCGTGTCTGACTTTTAAATACTTTGGCTCTGATCCAGTCCCCGTCAGTCAGCCTGACCTCCTGCTCAGTGATGCTCCAGTGGAGGGATCTTCCATCTGGATGCGCTGCAGCATGGCGAACGGGACGGAACCGATCCAGTACGCCTGGCACCGTGAAACCAGCGGGGGCAGCTTCACGGTCTTCACACACCAGAACAGTAACGTCATCAGTCTTGCCGACGTGAACCGGAACCTGACCGGCCGGTACCGCTGCGTGGCCAGCAACGCCGTGAACGCTGAGAGTTCCGACTGGTTGTGGCTGGACGCCGTCTGTGAGTATCAGTGCGGTACCACTGCAACACTGTGTTCATTTCTGTTTTATAATATTAAAATATAATTGTTGAAAAAAAAGCAGCAGCAGCATCTATGCTTCTTCTCTGAACATACAGAAGAACATCTGAAGTATAGAAGACACCTAACTGTCCAGATAGCCATGATTAACTCTATTGATGTCTGATTGATATTTTAATTCTGTGTCATTGCTCCTGGACTGCTAATCAAATGATGTGGGTCGATGTATCATTGCACCAGTGGTAACCGCCACTAGCAGCTAATAACCACCAGCAGCGGCTGGCAACCTCCACCAGCGGCTGGTATCCGCCACCAGCGGCTGGCAACCTCCACCAGCGGCTAATAACCACCAGCAGCGGCTGGCAACCTCCACCAGCGGCTGGTATCCGCCACCAGCGGTACGTAACCGCCACCAGCGGCTGGTACCCTCCGCCAATGGCTGGTACCCTCCACCAGCGGCTGGTACCCTCCGCCAATGGCTAGTACCCTCCACCAGCGGCTGGTACCCTCCGCCAATGGCTGGTACCCTCCACCAGCGGCTGGTAGCCGCCACCAACGGCTGGTATCCATCAGCAGCTGTTAACCGCCACCAGCGGCTGGTATCCGCCACCAGCGGCTGGTACCCGCCACCAGCAGCTGGTACCCACCACCAGCGGCACGTAACCGCCACCAGCGGCTGGTACCCTCCGCCAATGGCTGGTACCCTCCACCAGCGGCTGGTACCCTCCGCCAATGGCTAGTACCCTCCACCAGCGGCTGGTACCCTCCGCCAATGGCTGGTACCCTCCGCCAATGGCTAGTACCCTCCACCAATGGCTGGTACCCTCCACCAGCAGCTGGTAGCCGCCACCAACGGCTGGTATCCATCAGCGGCTGTTAACCGCCACCAACGGCTGGTATCCATCAGCGGCTGTTAACCGCCACCAACGGCTCGTATCCATCAGCGGCTGTTAACCGCCACCAGCGGCTGGTATCCGCCACCAGCAGCTGGTACCCGCCACCAGCAGCTGGTACCCACCACCACCAGCTGGTACCCACCACCAGCGGCTGGTACCCACCATCACCGGCTGGTATCCACCAGCGACTGGTATCCATCAGCGGCTGGTACCCACCATCAGCGGCTGGTACCCACCATCAGCTGCTGGTACCCACCATCACCGGCTGGTACCCACCAGCGACTGGTATCCATCAGCGGCTGGTACCCACCATCAGCGGCTGGTACCCACCAGCGACTGGTATCCATCAGCGGCTGGTATCCACCATCAGCGGCTGGTATCCATCAGCGGCTGGTACCCACCATCAGCGGCTGGTACCCACCATCAGCGGCTGGCATCCATCAGCGGCCGGTACCCACCACCAGCAGCTGGTACCCACCATCAGCGGCTGGTACCCACCAGCAGCTGGTACCCACCATCAGCGGCTGGTACCCACCACCAGCGGCTGGTACCCACCACCAGCGGCTGGTACCCACCACCAGCGGCTGGTACCCACCACCAGCGGCTGGTACCCACCAGCGGCTGGTACCCACCAGCGACTGATATTCACCCTCCATCTATGCGATCCATCCCTCTCACCTCCTTCCACGTGGTCTCAATTTGATTAAACTCCTCTTCCATCGAGGCTCCTGCTTGAAAAGGATAAAGAAGTGGAGATGTCGTTACAATAGTCACTCCTTTTCCTATTTTATAGAATTTTTCTTTTAGCATTGTCGTGGCGAAAACCCCAAAACACAGACGGTCATTTAGTGACATCTGCCCTGAATTTATGAATCTTGGTACAGTGCTGTTTAAACCAGTTTCTGACCAGTGAGGTGGATGACTTTATACTGCAGAAGCAGATTGTTGTTTTCTGTCATCAGGTAGATGTTCTGGCACGTTTGAGCGCTGGAGGAGATGGAAAGTCTAACGTGTTAGATCCATCTCCTGTCCCTGTTAATGTTCTTTCTCCTCAGTCGGTCCAGATGTTCCTCAGGTGGACGTGACTCCGTACAGAATAACTGAAGGAGGACACTCGGCTCTGGAGGGAGAGACCGTCTCTCTGTCGTGTCAAGCCCGGTCCAACCCAGCCAGTCAGTACGTCTGGTTCTACAACGACTCCCAGGTCCAGACCGGACCACTGCTTACCATCACAGAGGTCCTCCGGATACACGCCGGAGATTACACCTGCCTGGCGGAGAACTCCTACCTGAACTCCAGCTCCAGGAGGACCATCAGCCTGACCGTCTACTGTGAGTCTCCCGAGTCCAATGAACCATGATTCATACGGTGGCAGCAAACTCGCTCATCTGGGCTCTGCAGATCTGTGTCTTTCCAGGGTTTTTTTTCTTGTACATGAAAATTACGCAAAAATTAAGGATCTGCATCGCTCGTTTCGGCTTGTTGCTTTCTTTCCTGTAATTGGCCAAACACGACTGGTGCTGCCACCTAGTGGATAAAAATAGCAGCACTGTGGTTCCATATTCTCCTCCCGCCCCTGCAGACCAGGGTTAGAACTGCTGTTATAACAGCTGAACTTTAGCGGGACACATGACACCACCTTCTCATGTTCGCCTCCACACACGCTCAGTCTCGTGGCGTGTCAGCATGTCAGCCAGGGTTATAATAGTTTTGGATTTTCCATTAGTTTAAGTTTTTATTTAGCTTTTAGTTTAGTTTTTCCAAATTCAGTTAGTTTTAATTCGTTTTTAGAGCAGTTTTGCTAGTTTTTATTCATTTTTGTTTTGAAATACTAAGTTTTAGTTTAGCTTTTATTAGTTTCAGTGTTAGTGTTAGTTTTATTTTGTAAATTAGGGTTGTAATTTAGGTTCGAGTGAAGCACTGAACTTTTTGAAGGCTATCGAATCACATAGTCGTGTTTACATTCTGGTCTCAATAAACATATTTATCAACCAGTGACGTGCGGTGAGATTCATGGCTGGTGAGGCACTGACTTCATCAGTCAGATTTACAAGCATATGAACCCTCCAGAACAACTTATTCACCATTTGATTGGCAGCAGTTAACTATTTATGTTTAAAACCTCCTATCGTCATTCACATATAAACTCTTTACACATACAAACTGTAGCGCACAAAAAAGCACATTTAATTAAAAAAAAAAGTTATTATGGTCTTACCTTTACTTATAAATGAAGTCCATGCGCCGCTCCTTCTGAATAATAAGTGACAGCGCTTGCTGTCACTTATTCTGCAGCCAATGTGTCGCAAGAAGAATCCCTGTGCTCACTAGTGCCCCCTAACGTGAGGCAGGAGAAGTGCGTGCCTCACCCCGTGCCTCTTCTCAGCCGTTTTATGATCGCGCCGGCACAAGAAACACATTACACACATATAGTTGCTGTTCATTATATAAATCAGCTAAACTATGGAAACTTATTTCATATAGCAAACATGTTTGAACATTTTAATAGTGACATACAAAGAGACGGCGATCTGGTCTCACTACATAGCATGGCAGCACAGTTAGCCGAGTCATTGCGCAATCCATGGTGAGGCTCAGCAGGGTGCTGCCTCACCGCCCGCATCTTCTCAGTATTTGAATGGTAAATGTGAAAATTCGGCGATTTTGAATAAAAAATAATCTAAAAATAGTGAAGTTAAATGGAAAATTACTTTATTGTACAAATCAATTGATAAATATAATATATATATATATATATTTTCATTTCTTTCTTTCCATGATGGCAGGGGAGGCACGGTCTCCCCTGCCTCACCTGACCGCACATCACTGTTATCAATGCATCTTCCCGCTTGTGGTGTTCCTGCGTATTTACTGACCAGCAACTATCTAGTCTCCATGGAAACAGTCCATTATAGTTGCTGTTTTCTCCCGTTCCTTCCCAACGCTGACTGGCCTGCAGCTGTAGCTTCTCTTTCCAGGGGGCTAGCTTAGGCTAGCTTATCCAAGTAGTTTTGGTTAGCCTTTTTTCCAGGGGGCTAGCTTAGGCTAGCTTATCCAGGTAGTCTTGGTTAGCCTTCTTTCCAGGGGGCTAGCTTAGGCTAGCTTATCCAGGTAGTCTTGGTTAGCCTTCTTTCCAGGGGGCTAGCTTAGGCTAGCTTATCCAGCTAGTCTTGGTTAGCCTTCTTGTGTGAGCTTTTCAAATGGACTTTCAGATTCGTGGGTTTTTTTTCTCCTTCAGAAGTATTCCACACATTGTATCACCTGCTTCTACAACAAGGCACTTATTTTTATCGTTAACACAGTCATAGTCAAAGAAATCCCAAATAGGACTGAGACGCTTTCTCCCAACTTTTGCCGCAGCCATCACTGCTGATCACTTCTTTTTTTTTTGCGGTTGTTGTTGTACGGAGAAGTGAAGTTAATAGATTTCAAACATTTATGAGAAAAAAAATTACAAACACGAAAACAAAGGATGTTCTTGACATTATTATAGTTAATTTTAGTTCGTTTTATAAACACATAATACAGTTTCAGTTAGTTATCGTTTTTTTAAAAACTCTCGTTTTTATTTTATTTCAGTTAACGAAACTGTTTTTTCAGTTCTAGTTTTCGTTATTTCGTTGTTTTCGTTAACGGTAATAACCTTGCCGCAGACCCTCCTGACGGGTCCCCGTCCTGCTCCGTGGAGCCGGCTCTGAACCACACCTCCCTGAGGCTGCTCTGCTCCTGGCCCGGCGGGTTCCCGCCCCCTTCCCTCCACTGGACCGGAGACCTGATACCTGCAGGACACGATGGGGTCAACACAACCCAGCAGACGAGTCAGCTCAGCACGAGTGTCTCGGTGCCCCCTGGGGGCCCGGCTGCTAACGGCAGCTTGTTTACATGTGTGGCCTCCCATCCTGCCCTGAAACATCCGACAGACTGCAGCACACGTGCATGTGAGTGCAGAAATGACAAATTAAGAGAAAAAAAGAGATTTTGTTTCCTGAATCTTTCACCATTCTGCTTCCAGATGTTCCTACCGCAGAGCTGGACTGTTTTGCCAACGTGACCAATGACAGACAGCGTCTGGTCCTGTCCTGCTCCTGGGACGGAGGCGTCCCTGAAGCCTTCGTGTGGTGGGAGGGTCCCGGTGGGCAGGGCAAAGATGCCAACATCCTGGTCCTCCGCTACAGCGCCTTTCACTTTGGGAAACCTTACACCTGCTATGCTAAACACCCACTTCTGGTCCAAACTAAGGCCTGCAGAATCACACTGGGTCAGCACTCATTTTCATTGCACGAAAAAAACACTAGATCCTTTAAAGGCACTGTATGTAGTAATAGCACTTCTGACCACTGAGAGGAATATAGACATCTTTGTCCCACTAGAGGTGCACTCATTCCTTTCCATGTGGTCAGAAGTGCTGTTACTACATACAGTGGCTTTAAATTTAGCCGTAAAAAGAATTTTGATAACAATAGACAGAAATTGTGACACTGAGTGGTCTCTGCTGGATGAAAGATTTTATTCTGTACTTCCTTGTGTCTTATTGGATAATGCATGGATACATTACCTACGGCAGATGGATGTTGGCCCATCCTGAGTCTGGAGAAGGAAGCTGGAGTATCGGCATGTACGATGAGAAATGTAACAGTATGATGAGATTAGCAGCACAGTAAATTTAGCCAACTACAAAAGCCCCACTTAAAAGATCAATATCCTTTTAAATGTACACCACATTTAGCGTATTTGCACTGCTTTACTTGCTTGTCAGGCAGAATTTTTTTTTCCCTGATGCTAATGTATCGTTCATTTAAAGAGGAAGAACGCTTGTAGAAAATTGAGGTTTATGATCTATGGCTGCTCTGTAAATCACATTAAACAGAGTAAAATGACTGTTTCTGTCAAAGCACATAATATGACAGCTTCAGCTTTTTTGCCAGGGAGCCATTTCTGATAAATATAGCCTGGAGTTAAATCATCATTTGTATTTCTGCTCCACGGCCTCCAGTCTCCAGACGTGGAGCAGAGCAGCCTTCATCTGCCGTGGTCAATACTCTCACAACGAATGATGAGCTCATTAAAAACGCCACTTAAAAAAGGGAAGAAGAAAAAAATTTACCATTTTGAATTTAACAAATTGATTCAGTTTAACTTCTTTTGATGTGCTAATGACAATTAGACTTTGTCTTGACCTCAGTCCCGGTCAGCGAGCCGCAGCTCCAGCTGAGTGACGCCTCGCCGGTGGAAGGTTCTACGTTACGGATGCGCTGCAGCGTGGAGAACGGGACGGAGCCGATCCGGTACACGTGGCAGCACGAAAGCAGGAATCACCGCGTCACGACCGTCTGGGAGGGGAACAGCAGCCTCGTCACCATCAGCGCCGTCAACCGCAGCCACAGCGGCTGGTACCGCTGCGTGGCCAGCAGCCCCGTCAACAGCCAGAGCTCGGACCGGCTGTGGCTGGACACCATCTGTGAGCAGAAATAGATTTTGTTTAATTTTCTATTTTTTTTTTTTCAGGTATTTCCTCTTTTGTCACACGAAGAAAAGATGCCACCATGTAACTCTGATACTCTCTTCATCCTAAAGCAGCCTGTCTGCCTTTTATACTAAAATCTGACTGCATTCAAACAGATAAAAATTAGAGGTGGGCAGATCGATTCAAATATCGATAACATCGATACCAACGATGCGGGTGTGGCTCATTCGGTATTGATATCGAACAATACTCGTGAAAAAAGATCGATGCTCAAGCTTTTTTACTCTCCCGTAAGCACTGACTGAGTGCAAATTCATTGAAGTCTGTGTCTGACATGCTGTCGCTGTGTCCTCCCGTCTCGACTCGTCTTTTGACGTTGCATCGTCACGTGGTTCAGCAGCGCCACCCAAACAAGCATGCAGGTAGACTCAGCCTGGCCCCTCCCCCGGGTCCGCCCACTCAGTCACCGAAATTCTGTTCTAGTTTTTAACAAAATAATCCAAAGACAAAAATCACAAAAAAGAACACATAAAAGTCAGCAGTTTCATGATAGATCAAGCTTAATATGAAAAAGTATCAATATTGGTATCGATATTGGTATCGGTATCGGCGATACTGGTCCTGTATTTACTTGGTTTCAGATCGATACCAAAATTCCCAGTATCGCCCAGCTCTAATAAAAATGTTATCACCTCAGGTATGTGCACAGGCAGACTGCAGGTGGCACTCAGGCTCCTCCCACTTTCGTCCTCCGACTTGACTCGAGCTGCAATACATTCATTATTTTGCAAATTTACTAGAAAGATTTTGATTTTTAGGACGTTAAATCATAATTTTACGTCAATAAGTTACAGTTTTTGCCAAAGTCGTGATTTTGCAACAGAACATTGTGATTCTCGAGCGTAAAGTTGCAGCTGTACGAAATTTGCAGTTTTGAGACATAAAGTCGTAACTTCTTGAGAAACGGTTGGGACTTTGCAAAAGCCGATATTTTGCTACATAAAGTTTTCATGTTGTTAAAAAGTCGGCAAAATGTTGCTTTCTTACGAAAAAAAAAGTTGATTGTTTAGTTGTAGAAATAAAGGACCGTGCGGTGAAGACGAGGTCCGGGTTCGAACCTGGTGTCTCTTGCGCTTTCCATGAATTCGGTATCTTGCGGTACCCGTATCTTGCAGATTTTGGGTATTGGGTAATGGGTGGTCTGACCACCCATTACCCAATACCCAAAATCTGCGAGACACCAGTACCGCAAGATACCGAGTTTGTGGAAAGCGCAACTGGCATGTCGGCGCGTAAAAGAGCGCGTCCAAATCCTGTCATTGCGCGTCCACCCAGTCACATGTGGACTGCACAACCGGCTCTACCTCTCGATTATGCATCACTGTATTACTTTCATACGTTATTATTCTCTTAAGGGCAGATGATTTCTGTACAGCTGTGACATGATCTCATCCAGATGTTTGCTGTGGAGGAAATGAGGAGATCACAGAACTCTGTTGTGGAGTTTCTTGTACTGTGCTCGTATCCCTCTGACCCCCTCCTTGCACTCGGAACACCTGAGATGTTCTCAGTGGTAGAAGGTAGACGTCATCATACGTGTTCCTCTGGCTCAATGCTCATCCAATGATCCGTTCTGCAGTATTTTAAAAAGCACCGCTTCCAGCGGCTATGCGTCTTGGCGCAGCTGTGCGTCTTTGCGCAGGGGATATGTTCAAGATAACTCAAAAAGTTATGGATGGATTTTGATGACATTTTCAGGAGTTGTCAGAAATGTGAAAAGACAGAACTGATTTTATTTTGGGTGTGATCCGGAAGAAATCCTGGATTCTGGATCACTTTCAAATTTTCGATAACATTGGGCTGTTTAGTTGTTTCTTGAACCCTAAAGCAACCACAATGGAGACCAGGGGCGCCGCTAGGGATTTTGGGCCCCATGAAAAGAATCTTTACCGGGCCCCCCAACACAGCGGCGAAATTCGTTGATGCTATTTTTGATCATCATTAGGGGCCTCTCTGGGCCCCGCTTAATCATGGGCCCCTATAATCTGTATCCTTTACCCCCCCTTTTTGGCGCCCCAGATGGAGACAGTAAGGGAGTTCTGGAATTTTAAGGGTTAATTCTCTCAGATGTAAAAAAGGAGGATTCGAGGGTTGGCAGCCAAACCAACAATCCAGGGGACGACAAAGGCAAGGAGGTGGCACTGCGAATGGCTGGATCAGGCGTTTCTGTGGGAAGATCTGGAGACGAGTCTGGTTGAATGATGACTGAATAGGTACAGGTGTGCAGTGCCACACCTGGGCTGCTCGTCAGATGGGAAGGTGAAACATAGGTGGATCTGAGTGTCTATGTAGAGGATTGAAGGTGTGCGCAGGAGCTCCAGAGGTAGAAGGTTGCGGTTCACAACCCGGCTTGAGACCGTAACATGCGCTCAAGGGGGCTGGAAATTTTGTTTCTCAACATCTCCGTAAATTATTGCCCACAGCTCATTAAATTTCACTCAGGTATTGACACTGAAAACCTCTATAAAATTTCAGAGGCTGATCCGGATTTTATCGCAATCTGTAAATCGCTATATGGGAGAACTGTTGTGCTTGGCGGAGGTCTGCGCTCTCTGAGTGCTTTTCTAGTTAAGAAATGCTTTCCTGGAAGCTCACTGGTTCTATTTTTTTCTGAGCAGTTTGTTTGAACTTCTTGGAGTACAAAAGAAATGATTAAATCATTTTCTCCACATTAGTTAGAGCTAGTTATGTATATATCAGTGCAGAGGAGGAGGAAAAAAGAGGAGGAAGCTCTACAACAGATTCCCAGACGAGCTGCCCATGAGAGCTGCTCCGATCTGGGTGAAACGACGCTCCATAGCAGTTAGCGGGTAGCGCAACCTGCTCTTAAAGGCAATGGCTACTGACGCACTGGTTAAACAGGTGGAACGCCCTAACCACTCCCATGCATAATGTGTGCATAATATAGTGGTTTTTGCAGGTAAGATCATGGGTTTTGTGAGGTGGAAGATTGCGTTCTTTGTGGGGGAACACCCCTCCTGCTACCTGCTATCCCTTAATAGCAGGTTTGGAGGTTTGGCGTAAGATAGGGCCCTTAATCCCGATCAGATGATCCTCTGTGAGACGCTCTCTGGATGCTGAAGGAAATACTCAACCAGCTGTTAAACTGTGGTTCTTTATACAGCGGGGAAAATAAGTATTGAACACGTCAACATTTCTCTCAAAAAACATATTTCTAATCGAGCCATTGACCTGAAATTTTCACCAGATGTCGTCATCAACCCAAGTAATGCACACATACAAAGAAATCCAAACATTTATGTCCATAAATTAAGTTATGTGTAATAAAGTGAAATGGCACAGGGAATAAGTATTGAACACATAAAGAAAAGGAGGGGTAAAAAGGTCTGGAAAGCCAAGAAAGCAGCTGGAGTTTGTCAGTATTTAGAAAGTTAACCTGTCCCCTATTAGTGCAAAGTAATATCAGCTGGTTTAGTCCTGATTGATGCCTTTTAAAAAGGTTTCTCACCAGCAAGGTGATAGACAAGAAGTATTGCATGATGGGTAAAAGCAAAGAGCTGTCCAAAGACCTACGCAACCTTATTGTTGCAAAACACACTGAAGGCATTGGTTACAGGCGCATTTCTAAACTTCTGAAAGTTCCAGTGAGTACCATTGGGGCCATCATCCGGAAGTGGAAAGAACACGGCATAACCATAAACCAGCCAGGGCCAGGTGCTCCTCGCAAGATTTCAGACAGAGGAGACAAAACAATCATCAGAAGGGTGTTCCAACAGTCCAGGAGCACTGGTGGAGAGCTTCAGAAAGACCTGGAATCATCAGGTACCGTTGTTTCAAAGAAAACAATAAGTAATGCACTCAACCGCCATGGCCTCCATGCACACACCACGCAAGACTCCATTTTTGAAGAAGAAGCATGTTGAAGCTCGTTTGGAGTTTGCAACACAACATTTGGATAATCCCATGACATTCTGGGAGAACATACTCTGGTCAGATGAGACCAAAATTGAACTCTTCGGATGTCATAAGACAACATGTTTGGAGGAAAAATGGCACCGCACATCACCCCCAAAACACCATAGCAACAGTCAAGTTTGGAGGTGGGAGCATCATGGCGTGGGGCTGTTTTTCAGCATGTGGTACTGGTAGACTTCATATCATTGAAGGAATAATGACTGGAGAAAAGTATCGAGACATTCTTGATCAGAATCTGCTGTCATCTGCCAGGCTGCTGAAGATGAAAAGAGGGTGGATCTTTCAGCGAGACAACGATCCCAAGCACACAGCCAAGGTAACACTCAACTGGTTGAAGAAAAAGAAAATAAAGCTGCTAGAATGGCCCAGTCAATCACCAGACTTGAATCCAATTGAAAATCTTTGGAAAGAACTGAAGTTCCGGACCCCCAGAACCTTGAAGATTTGAAGGCAGTTTGTATGGATGAATGGGGCAAAATCACACCTGAGCAATGTATTCGACTGGTTTCTCCATACAGGAGGCGTCTTGAGGCTGGAATCACCAACAAAGGTTTTTGCACTAAGTATTAAATACATTTTAGTAAGCTTGTTCAGTACTTATTCCCTGTGCCATTTCACTTTATTACACATAACTTAATTTATGGACATAAATGTTTGGATTTCTTTGTATGTGTGCATTACTTGGGTTGATGCCGACATCTGGTGAAAATTTCATGTCAATAGCTCGATTAGAAATATGTTTTTTGAGAGAAATGTTGGCGTGTTCAATACTTATTTTCCCCGCTGTAAGTTAACGTACAAACGTATTAAACCTCCATCCTCTCATTCATGCTCTTTTCTCCTCAGATGGTCCAGATGTTCCTCAGGTGGACGTGACTCCATACAGAATAACTGAAGGAGGACACTCGGCTCTGGAGGGAGAGACCGTCTCCCTGTCGTGTCAGGCCAGGTCCAACCCAGCCAGTCAGTACGTCTGGTTCTACAACGGCTCCCAGGTCTACACCGGACCGCGGCTCACCATCACGGAGGTCCTCCGCAAACATGCTGGAGACTACACCTGCCTGGCCCAGAACTCCTACCTGAACCGCCGCTCCAGGAGGACCATCAGCCTGACCGTCTACTGTGAGTCTGATCAGCTTTTTACCCTTAGATCACGAGTTTTCGTTGTAAAATCACAACGTTCTCATAGTTTTGACTTTTTTACGTGAAACTGCTGCTTTTTATCGTAAAGCGGCTGCTCAGCTCAGTTACTCCGGTTTCTGATGTCGGCACCGACTCGGATGGGCAGCTTCTTCAACATTTCTCCAGAAATGTTCTGGTCATAAATATGTGATTGTCTCTGCCAGATAAGATGAAGTGATGCGTCACATTTTGGGCCTTGAGTTTGATACGTGTGAAGTAGAGGAGTCCTCAGGGAACATTGGACCCCTGTTAAATCTAGAATCAATGCAAAACATTACTTCTTGGAAGACAAAGCTCCAATATATCTAGAAAAATCATAGCTCCACTGACACGATCAATATCCTTTTAAATGTGCACCACATTTAGAGTATATGCACTGCTTCACAGCTGTGTTTTGTGGCGCTCCATTGAGACATGATGATAATGAGGATGATAATGATGATGAGGAGAATGAGGGTGAGGATGAGGATAAGGATGAGAATGAGGGTGAGGATTATGATAATGAGGATGGTGATGAGGATAAGGATGATGATGATGAGGATAAGGATGAGGATGATGATGAGGATGAGGCTAATGAGGAGGATGATGAGGATGATGAGAATGAAGATAAGGATGAGGATGATGAGGGTGAGGATGATGATAATGAGGATGATGATGATGGAAAAGGATGATGATGATGAGGATAAGGATGATGATGAAGATGAGGATGAGGCTAATGAGGATGATGATGGTGAGGATGATGATAATGAGGATGATGATGATGATGGAAAAGGATGATGATGTGGATGAGGATGAAGATGATAAGGATGATGATGAGGATGAGGATAAGGATGGGGATGAGGCTAATGAGGATGATGATGAGGATAAGGATGATGATGATGGTGAGGATGATGATAATGAGGATGATGATGATGATAAGGATGATGATGAGGATGATGATGATGATGATAAGGATGATGATGAGGATGAAGATGACTTCCAGAAGTTTTTAAGGGACTGAAATACTGGACCACAGGAGTTTAAACGGCAGGCAAACTGTGGTTTTAGATCGGGCCAAGTTACAGAACATGGTTCTGCATCTGCTCTGTGTTGACTCTTCACACATCCACGCAGGCACGTGCACAGGTAGACGCCAGGTGGCGCTCAAGCTCCTCCCCCTTTTGCCTCCCACTTGTCAAGATTCCTTCAACCTTCAAGCAGCTGTTTCAAGATCAAAAGTAGCGGTCTTACGTCAAAAAGATGCCTTTTTTATTTAAATTAAAGTCACAACTTTAGATCTTTTTGTTTTTTGGCACTAGTGGCCTTTATTCACAGTAGAGAGACAGGAATGAGGGGCAGAGAGAACGGGAAAGACACGCGGCAAAGGGTCGACGAACTCGCGACCAGCCGAACGAGGACTGTAGCCTCTGTATATGGGCCGCCTGCCCTAACCACTGCACCACCGGGGCGGCCCACAACTTTAGAATCAAGTTACGATTTCGGAAAAGTTGGTATTTCACGACAAAAAAAAGCTGCTGTATTAAGTTAGAAAGTCTTTATTTTGCAAAAGCTGTGGTTTTATGACAAAAAGCTGTGATCTGACGTGCAAAAGTCATGATCCTGTGAAATCTGAGATGCTACAACAATCGTTAGCTTTACACAACAATTTTTAGGACAAAATGTCATGATTATAGGACATAAAAGTTTCAGTTATACAACATCACGTCCCCACAGACCCCCCCGACGGGTCCCCGTCCTGCTCCGTGGAGCCGGCTCTGAACCACACCTCCCTGAGGCTGCTCTGCTCCTGGCCCGGCGGGTTCCCGCCCCCTTCCCTCCACTGGACCGGAGCCCCGGTGCAAGCAGAGCTACGTCCAGCCGACGCGTTGCAGAAAACGAACCCCCACACGGTCCTCCTGGACTCTGGAGGCCTGACCCCCAACAGCAGCTCCTTCACATGCCAGGGCTCCCATCCTGCCCTGAACCGGATCACAGAGTGCAGCGCTCGCACCTGTGAGTACAGAAATAACGAGTCAGAACATCAAAAGGCAGAAAAGAAGGTTCTGTTTGCTGCCATGTTTTCCTTCTTCCTCTCCAGATGTTCCAGCTGCTGCAGAGCCGGTGTGTTTTGCTCACGTGACCAACAACAGACAGTATCTGATCCTGTCCTGCTCCTGGAGCGGGGGGGCCCCTAAAGCCTTAGTGTGGTGGGAGGGCACCGGGGGCCAGAGCAAAGGAGGCGAAGAGAACGCCAACATCCTGGTCCTCCGCTACGGCACCGCCCGCGGCGGGAAACCGTACACCTGCTACGCCAACACCCGCTTCTGCTCCGAGCCAAGACCTGCGGACTCACGCTGGGTCAGTGCTCGGTCTCGTCACGCAGAACCGCCAGCAGAAACCGTGATCCACTAATCGGTCCGTCCGCTGTCCCGTGCAGAGGCCCCCGTGCTGCTGACGCAACGCAGAGTCGTCTCGGTGTACGAGGGCACCGACGTGCAGCTCACCTGCAACCTGAGAGCCAACTACCTTCCCGCCAGCGAGATCAGCTGGTTCAACAACCGCGGCGCCGACGTCCGAGACACCTCCAAGTACGCGCTGCTGCGAACATCTGCCTGGGCCAATCTGACCGTCAGAGACACGGACGAGGCTCAGGACAGCGGCGAGTACAGGTGCTCCACTTCAAACGCAGTGGGAGGAGCTGAAGTCAACGTCACCTTGGTGGTCAAGAGTAAGAAGCTCTGAACGTTCACAGACGTCTGGGCTGGTGTTCAGTCTCAGAAGCTGCCCGTCTGCGGCCGGACTGAAAACACAGTCATGTTTATTATTTAACTGTCTGTTGTGTCTCTGCATCAGAGCACCCGGCGCCACCCAACGTAACCCTGGTCAGGGTGGCGTACAGCAGCCGGCGGCGTAACGAGGTGGAGCTGGAGTGGCAGGTGGAGGGCGAGGAAGAGGGAGGCTGGACGGGTTTCGTCCTGGAGCACCGATGGGTGTCGGAGCGGCCGGGGAGGAGGAGGAGCAGCAGGGATGAGTCAGAGCAGACGGAGGAGAGGACCGGTTCTGCAGACTGGTACCTCAGCATCATCCAGGATCCAGACGTCAGGACTCACACAGTACGAGGACTCACGCCAACCGTGACGTACCAGTTCCGCATCACACCTGTGAACCACCGCACCGTCGGACACCCTTCTGCAGCCAAGACTCCAGGTAGGTGAACGGTCCGGAGAACGTGGTCAGGGTTCTGGTAACGGACTGACAGCGCTGACGTGAGTTCAGAACCTCTGCAGACGTTCACCAGCTGCTGTGTCTTGTCTCTTGTGCTGGTTTCCAGTGGAGCTGCGTGACCACGCCTACCCTGCTGTCATCGGAGCAGCTATAGGAGGGATGCTGTTTGCGGCCTTCTTCACGGCGCTGCTGCTCATGTACATAATCCGCAACCGCAACAACAGCCCCGGTACGTCCGAGGCTGCAGCAGCGTCACGTATGATACATCCACAGACGCACGACCTCCTACTAACTTCACCTGTTTCTTCACACAGGACTGCACGACATCTTGTTTGGCTTGTGAGTATTTACGTATTTGTTGATCCCCTGGTCAGCGTTTTTATTGGAGACACATTTCTAGGACCAGAGGTCTGTTGGACCAGAGCAGAATCAGGAGAAACTTAAACATCCTCCACACTAGAGTTGGGCATCTTTTGGATTTTAACGATTCCGATTCTCTGTTTCGATTCCTGTTCAAAGCGATTCTCGATTCCGATTCTTTGATGTGTAGGTCAACAGATCGCGACTTATCTAACAGTAGAATTTTTTCATTAAAAAAAAACTGAGAAGGGGAGGAGCCTTTTCACCACATAGGCTGTTACTTTTCTGTGACACTCGTGTATTTTCTCCACTGTCATTTTACTCCTCGCAGCCAACGTAAATGGGGGGTCACGTTGTTTGTTCGGTTTGGGAAAGGGAATAAAAATGTCCCTCCAAACGTTCTGGACACCTCGAGTCACTGTTGCAGGTCCCCAGCAGCAATATTTCACCATGTAGTTATTATAGTATAATATTAACACTGATGATACACATCAGAAAAATAACGAATTAACACAGTCCTTAATGGAAGAGCAGAAAGTTTGTCCGACCTAGCAACAGTAACTAGGAAGGGGGCGGTGCTTACCGAAAGGTCAATTAAATACGATACACTCGTTTATTTTTGTGATGCCATGCAGGCGAAAGTGTTTTGCCATATTAGTCGTGCTCCCTCCTTTGGCAGAAACATGCTTCCCACAGCTGTTGCACTGCTCCAGGTAGCCGTCATTTCCTGGACTGAAATGCAGCCAAACTCGAGAACGGCGTCTCTCGGGATCCATGTTGTGGCGAGTGAAGTCCCGTCGGTGACGGACGTGACGTCGACACTAGTGCGGAGTTGAGTACGCCGGGCGGAGTAACATCAACAAACTAGTGCAATAAAAAAAATAATGAAAAAATAGTGCGGACATTTAGGAACCGAAAAAAGGAATCGAAATTCAAAAATCTTCTAAACAATTCCAGAATGAATGAACACAGTGAAATTACATTTCCAGTACATCGTCCAAGAAGAACATACAGAAACAAACAACAACATGTTGGACATGGGTCGACGGTATCTAGAGGCTGCTGCCACGTAGCGGCGCCGCCTTCTTATCAGAAGAAAATAAGATCACATGGGGAGAGGGGAGAATGGGTAAAAAAAAATGTGTCTCACACAACGTGTCTTTGAAGGGCATGTTGTGAGATTCACAAAAGCACAAAAAATTTAAGCATAACAAACTTAGACTAAGACATTGGAGAGGGGAGAGGGAGGAGGGTGCAGGGGGTGTCCAGCGAAGCAGTCCCTGCACGCGCAGCCACCATTGGCGCGCAGCGCAGTCAGTCCCCCCAGCGTGGGGGTGGGGGTGGGGGGTGGGGGGGGACACCAGGAGCCAGCGGAGACGTTGAGGACTCGGGGGAGGGATATGGAGCGGGGAGGGGTCAGGTAAGGGCCTGAAAAGCATACGACCTTGGAGAGTTCTTCGCATTCGGCCTTGAGTGAAGGCCGCTCGGGGGAGCCAGATTCAGATAAGAGATATGTTTTGGGCCAGGCTGACATAAGATTTCATCTGCCTTAAGTCCTTGCTGGTTTCATCTCGGAGGGAAATCAATCCAAATAGCCAAATTTCTGGTCAATTCTCTCTGAGGCAGTGCATGTAGTTTCCCCAAGTTGGAATCCATTTTCGAAATGAGTTCAAAAATCATCCCTTGTCTGTGATTCACATTCTGAATCACATCCGATTTCCGATTCAGCTCGTCAAGCTTACCAGTCTCGGAACTCACATCACGGCTCACAGACACGCACACGGATACTAATTCCGGAATAGGAGCATCCGTGCGCTTAATTTTCCAATACATCAGGTAACCGCCAACTCCAAACAGCTGGAATCCCGTGATCATAAAAGCAGAACCGGACGTTAGGAACCGATTCCTACTTGAAATCGTTTTTCGGTGCCCGACCCTACTCCTAGGTGCATCCTTCATTATTCTGCTGCAGGAACCAGGTGGAACTAATCCTGGTACTGATACTTTCTTAAGCAACGTTGATCACAGATCTAGTGATTCAGAACTGGACGTGCTGAATCACTGAACCAATGAGGACGTTGTCGTCCAGTAAGAAGACGATGCTAGAGATCACTCAGGACTTTAACGACTTTTTGTTGTAAAACCGAGACTGATGCCATGAAATCGGGACGTTTTCCACTTGAATGTCACGAAGCTGCAACAATTTAACTTATTGTTGCAACTTTTTTACAGTAAAATTTCGATTTTTGCAAAAGCACAACTTTTTAGCTTAATGCTGCAACCTTTTGTTGTAAAATATCGATTTCAAAATTAATGACTTTTATTTCCTAAAACCGCAAGTTTTTATTGTAAAATCGTTAACTTTGCAACACTGGATGGAAGCTTCTTTTTTTTCCATAAAATCTCAAATTTCTTAAAATCTCAAACTTTTTGAAAAAAAAAAAAACTTTTTGTCAAAAAAAATTTGCAGAATTTCTCTGTTTTGTTGTAAAAAGCAAGAACTTCTGTGGTGAAATCCCAACTTTTGGTGGTTCTGCTGAGAGGACACTTGTCTTGTCAGAGGTGGAAGGGGGAGGAGCCTAAGTCTAGCTGTGCACCTGCTGGTCAAGAATACGTTTTTGCCGGATTACTGAAGAATACCTTTTCCGTTCCAGGCAGCACAGCCAGTCGAGGGAAAACATCAACTTTCCAGAGGACGAAGTGGTGGGTGGATCAGAGGGAGGAGGAGGAGTCTCTGGTGGACCGTCCAGTCCAGGTAAGATAAACCCACCTCAAATATGTAACCACAGCAACCCAACATCACAGTCTATCACATCACAGACAGTGAGGCCCAACGCACACAGCACACCTGTAGATGTTTACCGCTCTTCACCTGCGACCTTCATGTTGGTTCTTCTCCAGGTCCATCTATGGCCGTGGTCCAGCCTTCATCACCTCCTCCTCTCTGAGTCATCGCCAGCAGCCAGACTCCTCCCACTGGAGACCAGACGAGCCCGTGAACGTCAACAACTCACATATAAAACACATCGTTTTCTGTTGTAGTTTGACCTGAAATTGTTCTTAGACAACAAACAGAAGTTTGTCTGAATCTGTGATGATCTCACTTCAGCTAAAGGATCATCGTATTTTTCACTGAAATAAAAAATGAAAATATAATAAATGATGTTCTGAAAATACTGCTGTGTTATTTTCTGAAACAGGAAAAACTGTTCCGCTGTTCGATGCTCATGTGGGTAAAAACTGTCAGGTGGCTCAGCAGCGCTTCACCAACACTGTGTATAAAGACAGGCAGGTAGACAGGCAGGTAGGTAGACAGGCAGGTAGACAGGCAGGTAAACAGGCAGGTAAACAAACAGGCAGGTACTGGTGACCTCAACTGCAGATGTCGTTGGGTGGTGGAAGGAATACATTGAAGATCTTCTCAATCCCACCAGTGCATCTTTCACAGAGGAAGCCGAGTCTCTGGACTCTGAGGTGGACTCAGGTGGACTCTGAGGTGGACTCAGGTGGACTCAGGTGGACTCAGGTGGACTCTGAGGTGGACTCTGAGGTGGACTCAGTTGGACTCTGAGGTGGACTCAGGTGGACTCTGAGGTCATGGGCGGAGTTTGCGGGGGGGCAGGGGGAACATTGCCCCCCCTGGTGGCTGAAATATGTAATTGCATTGTCAACGAACTGGCAAAAATAAATAAATGTTTTTGACCGTAATGTTTTTTTTAAGTCCAAAATAAACTGCAGTATATAGTGACAGTTAAATGAATCATGTTATATTTTGTTTCTTAATACATTTAACATCATTAACATTAACATTTATAACATCTACTGTTTACTGTATCCTGTTGCAACTACTGGTTTTGAACATCATCTAATCTTGGACTTCATGGTTTCGTGGTGAGTGTATCTTGTGTGCCATCATGTGCGCGCGAGTTTGCACATATGTGTGCATGCGCGCCGGTTTGCGTGAGAGTGCGCCCATTTGTTGAAAGTGCTTAACAATTTTTGCCCCCCCTGACGCAAAAGTCAAACTACGCCTATGTCTGAGGTGGACTCTGAGGTGGACTCAGGTGGACTCTGAGGTGGACTCAGGTGGACTCTGGAGCTGAGGTCTTTGAGGTAGTAAAGAAGCTCCAGGGGTGGATGAGATCTTCCCTGAGTTCCTGGAGGATCTGGATGTTGCTGGGCTGTATTAGTTGGCACATCGCCTGGAAATCGGGGGCAGTACCTCTGGACTGGCAAACTGGGCTGGTGGTTCCTCTCAGGTCTCTGCAGGGGTGCTGGAGCAGAGAGTCCGGTCAAATCTCAGATCCAGGAGGAACAACGTGGGTTCCTTCCTGGTCATGGAACACTGGACCAGCTCTAGACTCTGACTAGGATCCTGGAAGAGTATGAGAATTGGCCCAACTAGTCCACATGTGTTTTGTGGATTTGGTGGACTTTGTGGTTTTAAATTGGTTTTAAATACCAGAATTTATTTTAGATAATTTTTTATGGATTTCTCCAGGGTCAGAAGTTTCCATCCATCTCCTCAGTATCTGGTATCGTTGCCTTTTAACTGTCTGACTTAAAACTCAGAAAACTCTCAGTAGTTTTGGTCCGTTGCTCCTGACAGAACTGGAGGAACTGGGTCGGGTTTGTAGGTCTCCTGTTCAGCTCTGACCACAGATGTTCTCCAGGTCTGAGATCAGGTCTTTGTGGTGTCCACTCCAGAACATGGACTTTGTTGTCCTGAAGCCTCTTAATAACTAATCTGGTGATGTGTTTAGGGTCATCGTCCCTCTGACGACCCATTAGTGTCCGAGCTTCAACCTCCTGCTGATGTCTGGAGATGTTGCTTCAGTATTGAAGCACAGCCAGACTCCTGGTTGAATCTTCACGGTTCTCTTCATCAACCCCCCCCCCCCCCCCCCCCCCCCGTTAATTAGTTAATGCACACCGGTGGTGTGGGACATGAATGCGATCTGCGTCGTCTCACAACACACCATCTGACCTCTAATCTCTATAAAATGAAGTCTAATCTCAAAGGCAGAGAGGGTGTCTGGTTCCTGGACCCTAACTGGTTCTGGTTCCTGGACCCTAACTGGTTCTGGTTCCTGGGCCCTAACTGGTTCTGGTTCCAGCAGAGAGGAGCTGATAACTGAAGGTTCTGCCTCCTTTCTACTGTTGGAAACCCTGGAGCCACCAGAGAAGTTTCTGTTGGGACGATACGGAGGCCATTAAGAGCTTTATATGTGAGGAGAAGAATTTTAAATTCCACTCTGAATTTAACAGAAAGCTCAAGAAGGGAAGCTAAGACCGAAGAGAACCGATGTCTCCTGCAGCTCAGAGTCGGTTCAGGACGTCCTGCTACCAGGGAACTGTTGTTTCTGTTGTTTTCTTCCCGCTGCATTTTTATATCGGGTTATTTTTTATTTAAAACCCGTAATCTTTTCCCTCCTTGAGCCCGAGTGTTTTCCAGGTATCTGCTGACTGCCAAGTGGAGAAAACTGATCCGTGTCCTGCATTCATTCATGACAGACATCTCAGGTTACATCCTGGTGGATCCACTCAGCGGTCCTCCTCTCTACAAACTCACCGCTCACGTTAACGAGCTCACGGCGTCGTTATTGAACACGCTCAGAACCGGAACAGATCCAGCAGGACAGGTGAACAGATGCAGGATCCGGACCCGACCAGCTTTAAACTGCACATTTACGTCTTTAAACGCTGGCATGAAGGATGTTGAGTCCACGCAGTGAGATGCCAGATTTTTTAAATCTATTTTACTACCATACCTGCAGGTTTTCCTCTGCCTCTCCAGTCCTGCCAAGATCTTTGACGTTAAAATACATGAAGCCTTAAATTATACAACTTACCTAAAAGCTCTAAAGTTTTGGAAACACTGACAGGTTTTACTGCAGCTGTATAAATGTGTCTTTCTGCTGAGCTTTGCTGCCTGATTCAAAATCATGTGAAAAGTTGGAACTTCCTCTTTTGTTCCTACTGTTTTGTTTCTTTTGGGTTTTTGTGCATTTACGAAAATGATATAAATAATCAATCTGCTTTAAAAAGGGACTTTTCTGCTGATCATCTGTTGAACTGATAATTATCAGTGACCGGTGATCTAGTCCTCTGACCATCTCACCTGTGTCTCTCCTCTCTCTGTCCTCCGTCCTCTCTCTGTCCTGTCTCTCCTCTCTTTTTCTTTCTTTATCCAGCTGGTCTTCATCAGGAAGGTCCCTCCATATGATCCAGGTCTGATCTGGAGTAGTTAAGGTGTGTGTTAATGCAGTGCCAGGAGGGAACAACATAAGCATCAGTCTAAGAAAAGCAATTGGAAAGGATTTTAAAATAATTTTCAAACTGCCAAACAAAAGCCTATTGACTAGGGGTGAGTATTGGCAAGGACCTCATAATACGATATGTATCATGATACTTGGGTCACAATACGATGTTATCACGATATCACGATACCATGATATATTGCGATATCCAACCCAGTTAATATCAAAATTAAAAGTAGAGATGAAAAATCAAGTTGCTGTATATGTTCATCAGATGATATTGATATTGATATTGCCATCTGAATGATCAATATCATCTGATATTGAATGATCAATATCAGATGATGTTGATCATTCAGATGACAAATTGAGTCAAAATTATTAGTAGTGTTTTTGCACATTTAAGTATTCACAATGCGTCTAATACATGAATTTTCCTAAAAAATTGATATTAGGAGCTGAAAAATCAATATTATATTGGGCGGCCAAAAATCGCGATATATTGCCAAATTGATTTTTTTTCACACCCCTAGTATTGACTTCGTAAGCTTTTGAGACAGCTGTCACTCTTCCCAGAAATGGATGTCCCAGCACATTTACCCCAAGGTCAGACCGAGCAACGCTCAGACACAAACCCAGGAGCTGCATGGCTTCACTGAGCGCCTTAAATGTTAAAGTTCACCAAGTTTCCAGGAGAAAGTCTCTTATGTTTAAGAAGAGCACGACCGGAGGTTCAGGCGGCTGCATCTGAACAAACCAGTAGACCTCTGACCTTCAGACAGACAGGTGAGACCGCTGTTACATCACCGAGGCAGCGAGCTGGCTGGACGCCATTTCAAACTGAAGTTGCCTCTTGATCAGGACACAGACTCCACAGATGACAGGCTCATGACAAAACCCACATTTTCCTGACTGAACATCCGGGTTTGAGGTATCATCGTGATTCAGACTGGCTGAGAGAACCGAAACGAGTCTGTTCAACCCGAGGAACGATGATGGTGGAGTGAAGGAATGTTCTCCATGTCATCATTAGTTACCACGCAGGTGCGTGCAGGTGCGTACGTACACCTGCACCCGTCCACGAGTGGCTCTGTCCTGTATAATAAATGAGCTCAGTATCACCGTGTCATCCTAACCCCGCAGAAACCGGGCCAGAGGGCTGGAGAGAAAAGAAGTAGGCATGAATAATTGAAGCTAAATCAGTTTAGTGACCCTCCGTCCTTTCCTACTCTCAGTCCGATGAAGTCAGAGCCTTCGACTGGACCCCTGAAGAAACCTGGAAGAGAGATGAAAGAAGCAGAAAAGATGAACTGAGGAAAGGGAGGGAAGAAAAACGGGCGTTTCTGTGCTCCACAGTTGTTTCCTTTTTATTTCCACAACGTTTTTCTGCACTGAAGAGGCTGTTGGACTCAGGATCATCATGATACCATGGTGGCTCAACTGCTAGGGCTGGCCTTCCTGTACCTCGCCACCGGGCCGGGCTCGTTCAACACAAATGGTACCTTTTTATGTTTTATTCACACTTTGAGCTTCTACGTAACTTTGTCTGAAAGGCCGGTGAGAATCCTTTCTAGCAAATATCAACCTAAAACAATATCACACTGAAAGCTTTTCTGTTCTTGGCAGGATTTGAAACTTTGATCTGGAAATGTGAGCTCAATTATCCAGTCTTAAATGTAATTCACTTATTGAGTCCGTGTTTATTTTTAGATTAATCATGAATCTGTCTTTCACGCCTCAGTTAGCCAGGATATCTTAAACTTATATTAACATTAGGGCTGGGCAACGATTAAAATTTTTAATCGCGATTAATCGCATTATTTCCCTGATTAATCACGATTAATCGCATTGTATGTGCAAAATCAAATAATGAATTCAAAAGTAGTGTAAAATGCACTTTTATTTAAATGTTCTGCTGCCATATGAACTAAAGTGTCATAACATTTGTTGTTCAAACACTTTTAACATCAGCACTTGTCAGTAACACATATTTAGTGTAAATCTTATCTTAAAAAAATGTAAAATAAAATAAAGCTTATTGCCACTGCCAGGGCATTAATGTCATCCTGGTTTTATAAGACATTAAAAAAAAGTCTACAAACAAAATCCAACAAAATGATTGTGTCTCAGCACAATCAGAACATTAAAACAGGTAATTTCTGAGGTAACAGCAGAAACTTTTAACGGGGAGTTCAACTTGTCAGTTGTTACAAATAACCTTGTTTCTGTTGAATCCGCCGTCTGGGAGAACTTTAAAATAAAAATGTCCATGTTAAAGTTCAGTAACTTTATCAATCTGTGTATCATTCATTCTTTCCATTTTCAATTGTCAATCAAAAATTAATCAAATTAAAAAGTGACATTTTATTACATTTTTTGTTTTTTAATCTAATCTAAAAATGAAAAAAAAAAAAACGTTTTTTTTTTATATTTCAATTTTAGACTTGGATCAAAAATACAAAATTAAAAAACGGGCCACAGAACTGAATTAGTTTTATAATGGAGGACTGGACTTTCTGTTGTCGTTACACATCTGTGCCACTAGATGGAGCCGCACTGCAGTAACCAGCTAGAGAACAGCAGGACAGTGAACACATGGAGCAGATCTGATGGAACATGGAGGAATGATGACAAAGTTTTGTTGCAGTCCAGAATTTTTTTTCTTTAGACAGAATTGTTAATATTTCTACCTGAGTTGCTACCTGAACTGTAAAGTTCATAGATTTTTACCGTTCTCCATGTCTGTTTTAGCTTTTCCTTATGTTTACCTGACAATTGTCTTCTGGTTCTGCAGCAGCCAGTACTAGACTTTTCAAAACAAAAGCATGTGAGCAACATGCGTTAACCACGATAAAATAAATGTCAGCGTTAATAAATGAATGCGTTAACGCGATAATAACTCGTTAACTTGCCCAGCACTAATTAACATATTTGACGGGAGTGATGCAGGTCTGTGTTTTGGGAATCCTGGTTAAATAACGATCCATCTGAAATCTGCAGCGTAATCAATCCTCCAGCCGAACACAAGCAGGCCACACGACACCAGCGTCTCCTTTTCCCTCGTTTGCAGGCATGTCAGCGGATCCCGTCCCGACCTCGCCCGTGAAGATCGGTCACGACTGGGAGGTGGTGTACCGGGACACCGGCGTGTATGGGGTGGTCGGCAGGGCGGTCATCCTGGAGTGCGGCCCCAGCGTGCCCGACATGTACATCTGGAGCTTCACCAAGCCGGGCACCGACGCCATCAGAGCCGTGGTGTACAACCTGGGGAAGGGCCCGAGGATGCAGAAGCTGGCCGAGACGCTGGGCCAGCTGACCGTCATCTCCAACAGTGCCGCCGTGAGCATCGAGAAGCTGCCTCTGGCCGCTTCACGGTTTGTTCACCTGCCAGGCCTTCTACGACGTCGACCAGGAGCCCAAAGTCTACTACTACTATGTGCACCTGACGGTTCGAGGTGAGCTGACCAATCAGAAACAGTCTCTCACCTCAGGCAGGAGACAAGAGGGCATCTGGGTATCGATATCATCCCGATACTGATACGTTGTCTTCGATACAGATACCTGAACAATACTTTTTTGTTTCCAGTTTAATTAAATTTCAACATAAAGGAAGCTACATTCGTAGGACTGTGGAGTTTTGGGGCACACGCCGTGAAATAACATTTTAAATATAATATATTATATTATAGCTACATTACTAGTAAATTTCTACAATCATAGAATTACTCAGTAGACTTTTATGAACATTTGGTTGCAAAATGCAAATAATCCAAGAACGTTATTCTAAATGTTAATTCTAAAATCAAGGCTTTTGTTGTAAAATAACAAATAAAAAAAAAAAAAACAACTTTTTGTTGTTGTAAAGTATTGAATTTTTGCAACATTTTTTAACTTTTTTAAACATACTATCACAACTTTATGTCATAAAATTATGAATTTCGTATAAACGCAACTTTCCGTCCAAAAAACAATAATATTTGTTGTAAATTTTGCAGCTTTTTTTGGTAAAATTTAAATTTGTGTCATTAAATCTCAAATTTTGCATTGTTACTTTTTGAATTATGTTGACATCACAAAATTGCGAATATAGTATAAATTCAACTTTATGTCCCATAATCACAGCATTTTGCCATAAAATTATGAATTTCATAAAATCGTATCATTTTGACATAAAATTCCAACTTAACACCCTAAAGTCACACATCTTTGTTGTAAAAAAAACAACATTAACGTTAAAAAGCAGAGCCGTGGATTTTTTAAAATTTTTCTGACTTGAGTCTTTTCTGTAGAACGACTGATTTTAGAGTTCAAAAAAGATAAAAAGTAGTAATTTTACAAGAAAATATTGTGATTTTTACAACAAAATAATGGTTAATTCTATGAAAAATAGTTGAGAATTCATTCAAAATTTTGCAATTTTGTATATTTTGTGATTTTACGACAAAAAGTTTGTGATTTTGTGAAATTCGTGATAACTGTGGTTTTAACACATAAAGTCGTAATTTTACTAAAAAATAAAATGTGATTTTGTTGTTTGAAATTAAAATGTCAACTTTGTGAAAATTATCGTTTCATCCTCATTAAAAAAACGTTGTGATTATAGGACAAAGTTGCAGTTAAAGTTTTTCTGAGATTTTCAGAATTTATTTAAAAAAAAATTGGGTTTTACAAAAAAAAGGTGTGATATTGTAAAATTCAGCAAACATTATTGATTTTTGGACAGAAAGTTGCAATTATACAAATTCACAATTTTATGACATGACGTAATTTTATGTTAAATACATTTATAATTCAGTTTAATGTTATTATATTATAATCTAGCCAAAATCCGTATATAACAGATATTGAACAGCTTTTCAGTCAGTTTACAGTCTTCAGTCCACAGTAATTTAGCCATCACTAGTTATTATAACTTGTTATTATAATTTGATCAAGTAACTTGACTCAGTTTTAAACTGGAAAACAGTCATGACAAAAGCATAAATTAATACCTTTCTTTTTATGAAATCTGTCAATTTGTTTGACAAAACCTCCTCTGAAATCTCCATTTAAAGGTGGAGTAGGTGTTGTTTGAAAAACTGTTCCAGAAATCCAACTCAAGTGAGATTTTGAAAATATACACTCCCTCCCTCCTCCCAAAGGCTCCGCCTCCTCCTCTTCAGCTCACCCCTCGAAAACCACGCCTTCACATGATTCACGACTGCATGAACCATAGGGAGGGAGGGAGGGAGGGAGGGGTGATATTTGATGGACGTATTAGGCAGCCAATCAAAATAGTGATGATCACTTTTTTGATTGGTCAGAGTTTTTCTCTGATTATACCTTCTAGACTGGACCAAAATGTTTAGTTTTTTTTGCAAACATTTTATTTCAGTGGGTGCAATGGAAATGTGAAAAGGTTTTCAGGCAATATTGTAAAAAGTGTTGCAAAAAAACAACACCCACCCCACCTTTAAGGGCTTTATTTTTTAATTCTACAATGAAGCAGCTTGAACTGTCTGAAGCTTATTTGGAGCTTTATGCTTCCAACCAAGCTGCAGCCATCCCACCGCCTGGTTGAAGACAGTCAGGAAATAGGTTTAGTAACAGTTCCTCAACCGACCACTACAGGCTGCAGTTCCTCTACTGACCACTAGAGGCTGCAGCTCCTCTACCGACCACTGGAGGCTGCAGTTTCTCTACCGACCACTAGATGCTGCGGTTCCTCTACTGACCACTAGAGACTGCGGTTCCTCTACCGACCACCAGAGGCTGCAGTTCCTCTACCGACCACCAGAGGCTGCAGTTCCTCTACTGACCACTAGAGGCTGCAGTTCCTCTACTGACCACTACAGGCTGCAGTTCCTCTACTGACCACTAGAGGCTGCAGTTTCTCTCCTGACCACTAGATGCTGCAGTTCCTCTACCGACCACTAGAGGCTGCAGTTCCTCTCCTGACCACTAGATGTTGCAGTTCCTCTACCGACCACTAGATGCTGCAGTTCCTCTACCGACCACTAGAGGCTGCAGTTTCTCTCCTGACCACTAGATGCTGCAGTTCCTCTACCGACCACTAGAGGCTGCAGTTCCTCTCCTGACCACTAGATGCTGCAGTTCCTCTACCGACCACTAGATGCTGCAGTTCCTCTACCGACCACTAGATGCTGCAGTTCCTCTACCGACCACTAGAGGCTGCAGTTCCTCTACTGACCACTAGAGGCTGCAGTTTCTCTCCTGACCACTAGATGCTGCAGTTCCTCTACTGACCACTACAGGCTGCAGTTCCTCTCCTGACCACTAGATGCTGCAGTTCCTCTACCGACCACTAGATGCTGCAGTTCCTTTACTGACCACTAGAGGCTGCAAATCTTAATCAGTTTAAGATTTCAGTTTAATCAGCTCCATCATGGCAGATGAACAGGATGAATGCAAAATCATCTTTTATCTGATAGAAAACTGTACTTCTACCTTCTTCAGACAGTAACATGCCTGAGTTTATGTCTTTGTTTGTAACTCAGTCCCCGTCAGTAAGCCCTATCTCCTGATGAGCGATGCGTCCCCAGTGGAAGGATCTACAATGTGGATGCGCTGCAACCTGGAGAACGGGACCGGGCCCATCCAGTACGTCTGGCAGCACGAAACCCGCAGCGGCAACGTCACAGCCTTCGCACAGAGCAGCGGCAACGTCATCAACGTGACCGACGTGAACCGGAACCACAGCGGCTGGTACCGCTGCGTCGCCAGCAACGCCGTCAACAGTGAGAGCTCCAACCGGTTGTGGCTGGACACCATCTGTGAGTATCAAGTCACTTTTGTGCCAGAAAGTGTTTTGGGTTGGACATGGTGTAGATTTGCATACCCTACCTTTAAAACACAACTCATTAATCAAACATTTGAGGCTTCAAATGTAGAAATATCTCTGGAATGACATCAATGATTATAAATGGACTCATATTATCCTGCTGCGGTTCTGACCTTCATTCTGTGACTCCATTCATGTTCTTTCTCCTCAGACGGTCCAGATGTTCCTCAGATAGACGTGACTCCATACAGCATAACGGAGCGAGGATACTCGGCTCTGGAGAGGGAGACCGTGTCCTTGTTGTGTCAGGCCCAGTCCAACCCAGCCAGTCAGTACGTCTGGTTCTACAACAACTCCCAGGTCTACACTGGGCCGCAGTTCACCATCACCAAGATCCTCCGCATGCACACCGGAGACTACGCCTGCCTGGCACAGAACACCTACCTGAACACCCGCTCAAAAAAAACCATCAGCCTGACCGTCTACTGTGAGTGTGACCTCTGACCTCTGACATCTGACCGTTTCATCAAACCTCCCGACCTTCTGTCAACTTCAGCTCTTTCCTGCGTTTTCTTTTCTCTTTCACGCTCTTTTCCACACTCCATTTAGTACATCAGCTCTGTAAACTCAATCCCACATAAACACACAAACACACAGCGGAGAACGGCGGCGCTGCAGACCTGCTGGACCATCAGGGAGTTGAGGAGATTCTGGCAGGTACCTCGCTGTGATGTCACAAATGTAGGTTGACCAGACAACCGCTGCCTGTCATTCATCTTCCAGTTTGATTTAGCTGAATTTGTGCCTCTATGGTCGTAATTTCATTCTTCTACGACATCTCAAAATCCTCATGAGACATTATTTTGCGTCACCCAGCTTCATTACTAGAAAACTTAATTTTATTTATTGTTTTAAAGTGGTTTATATGATGCTCACTCACACACAGGAACCTTCTCTGAACCCCCTCTCTGCACATCACTGCCTCGTTACTCTCTGTCTGGTCCCCACAGACCCCCCCGACGGGTCCCCGTCCTGCTCCGTGGAGCCGGCTCTGAACCACACCTCCCTGAGGCTGCTCTGCTCCTGGCCCGGCGGGTTCCCGTCCCCTTCCCTCCACTGGACCGGAACCCCGGTGCGAGCAGAGCTACGTCCAGCCGACGCGGTGCAGAAAACGAACCCCCACACGGTCCTCCTGGACTCTGGAGGCCTGACCCCCAACAGCAGCTCCTTCACATGCCAGGGCTCCCATCCTGCCCTGAACCGGATCACAGAGTGCAGCGCTCGCACCTGTGAGTACACTGTAAAAAAAATAAAATCGTAAAAAAAACGGTAATTTTCCGGCAGCTGGGGCGCCAGAAAAATACCGTGAAATAACAGAAAATTACTTTCTCATAAAAATACAGTTTTTTTTCCATAATTAAAATACAGTTTGTAGTTGTAATTTTAACAAGATTTTTGCCTTAATTTCAGGTTGTTTTTAACATTTAATTAGAAACATTTTCACATTTTAAAACAATTAAATTACCTAGAAATATGGTAAGTAAAAGCTGTATTACGAATAATAATGCTTAAATTTACAGGAATGTGCTGCTATTATTTGGTTTCAATTACTTTATTTTATGTAAAGAAGTTGTATAATAATTTGTTTGATGTAATATAACAGTATATGACACAAAAAAATAATGTAATTCATCTTTCAAAACATGTCAAAAAACTGTTGAAAAACTAGGTATTGGGTTTAAAATTGCTACAATTTTAAGGACTGTAGTCTTTGTATTGTAGTGGATTCTGGTCTACAACACCTGACAGAGTCATGGCACTTGCTAAAGGAGTATTTAGTCAACTCCTTGCTTTAACACAGTACAAGTTTTGTTTTACACACTTTATTAAACAAACTCACGGGTTCTCATTCGAACACAGACAGACTTAACTCAGGGTGACACAAATGAACATGTTAAATGTAAGGGGTCTGAATCAACAGGGGGTCAAACCAGCAACAGACTTTACATGGCAGCATTAAATCAAATAGCTAACAAATAAACACAGATAAGCGTCTAAACAACCAGGGCTGCAAAGGATGCTGGGAAACGACCCAAAAGGACCTGCCAGATCTCTAGCAGCATATCTATCAGAGAAATGCTTTATTGAAAGCATTTAATTGCAGCTCCCTTGGTAGAGCTGATGCTCCATAAGCAGAGGCAGCAGCCCTAAGTTCAAGTCCAACTCTTTATTATTCACCCTCTCAAGCTTTCCCCTTTCCCTATGTCTCTTTAGATGTCCTTTCAAAATAAATATCATTAATAATCATTTATTAAAATAATGTTAATAAATGTTACCATCTAGAAAAGAGAGTAATTGTAGTTATTTTCAATGAAAATATTAGTCAATTAACAAAGAAATTATTGTAAGGTGCTAAGCCTATGCTTAAATCGCCTGCAGTGTACCTGTGGGAACACCTTTCTGACGCGTCGTCATCGCTGGCATCTCCTTCGTACAATTATTCAGCCTCCACGACTTCTCATTTTAAACCTTTAATGCTCACCACATTGATTTTATCGCTTAGATTTACAAATGACCACAACAGCACGCGACCACGGTCAAAAAACTGTGTGTTCACCTTCCTACAAGCAACACCTCACCTGTAGAAAGGTTCCCCCTTATATTGCTTCACAGGTAAGTATGTACAGTGCTGCCACCTAGTGCCCAAACAAGGTACATACAAATGCATACAAATGGCTCCTACACACCGGCCCCTAATTGTTAATGGCAGACAGACAAGAACAATTCAAAAACCAACAAATATGGAGCCATCGTAATCACCATAGAAAATATACATGTGTACAAATAATGATCAGCAAACCTAGACCCCGAATACCTTACTGATCATTAGGCTTGTGTAATAGACATAGCTTGGTGACAGGTCTCTCCACAATGCTCGTCTTTGTTTGTTGACGCACTGAGCGTACCAGTCCTCTTTTGTCAGTAAATGTCTCTAGCACTCTTCCAAGAGGCCAAGAGCCCCGAGGGGCAGAAGGATCCATGATAATCACAATATCTCCATATGTCAGAGTGTTTTCTTCTCAAGATTATATCTTGTTTGAGTCCATCGGGAGTCTTTGAGCACTTTTTCTGGCGAGCCATGCTCACAAGTAAGTTCTTCACCTTCAAAAACCATGCCACGGCTACTTTCAGCTTCCCCCAGTCTGAGAAGTAGGATATGAGATGATCTGTGGCATTTGATGAACATTCCATAGTGACCACGTTCACCGTGACTTCCCTTTTTACCTCCCGATCATCCATTTCCAGCGTAGTGTCAGCTGTATTGGCTGGCCAGTCGTCTTCTGCCTTATACAGGTATTGTGGACCCTTTATCCACCTGCAATCATTATAGTAGTTTATGGCCCTCACTCCTCTAGAAGTATCATCAGCAGGATTTTCTTTAGAGATTACGTATCGCCATTGATGAATACTGGTTCTCTCTCTTATCGTTGCAATTCTGTTTGCCACGAATGTATGAAAACGCTTGTCCTCATTTCCAATGTATTTGATCACTGTAGTGCTGTCAGTCCAAAAGACAGACTCCTGCAGTGCCATCCTCAACTCTCTTTGTAACATTGCGTCAACACGTACCGCCAAGACAGCTGCAGATAGTTCCAGCCGTGGAATGGTGACAGGCTTTAAAGGAGTGACCCTGGCCTTTCCCACCAAGAATGCAACATGTGTATCTCCCTTCTTGTTTTGCATCCGGAGGTATGTAACTGTCCCATATCCTAGCTCACTCGCGTCCGAGAAGTGATGTAGCTGTGCATGCAAAATGTCTCCAAACCCTTTTGGTTTAACACATCTCTCAATTTTGAATCCAGATAAGGCACTCAGCTCCTTCAACCACTTAATCCACTGCTGCAAGATGTCCTGAGGTATAGCGTCATCCCATCCTAGTTTCTTTCTGCATAGTTCTTGAAGCAAGATTTTAGCAGGTAGCAAGACAGGTGAAATAAATCCGAAGGGGTCGTATACTGAGCTGGACACCGATAACATCCCACGTCTTGTGAATGGTTTTTGTTGTGTCTCCATTTTAAACTGGAATGAATCGGTTTCAGTACACCATTGTAAACCCAGAGCTCGTTTGACGGGTAACTGATCCTTATCTAGGTCCAAACTCTTGAGGTCTTGTGCCTTGTGCTCCTCAGGTAAAGACTGTAGCACTACGCAGCTGTTGCTAATCCACTTTGTTAGCATAAATCCACCTCTTTGACAGAGTTCAGTCAGCTGTATGATCAGCTGGATTGCTTCTTTGTCTGATGCCACACTTTTCAGGCAATCATCTACGTAGAAGTTTTCCTTCACTGTCTGAACCACTTCTGGTGAAAAGTCCGCCATGTTGTCATCCACCGATTTCCTTAGGCCAAAGATGGCACAGCTCGGGGAAAATATGGCTCCAAACAAGTGGACAGTCATGCGGTACTCAATTACTTCCTTTAATAGGTCTCCATCTTTCCACCACAGAAACCTAAGAAAGTCTCTGTCTTCTTCTGGGACCTTAACTTGGTGGAACATAGCTTGGATGTCTCCCATGACTGCCACTGGTTCCTGTCTGAATCGTAACATGACTCCAAGTAATGAACTGTTAAGATCAGGCCCTTGTAAGAGGTTCTGATTTAATGATGTTCCTTTATAAGTTGCAGCACAATCGAAAACTACTCTCAGTGTCTTTTTCTTTTTCGCCATGTTGAGGTACATACCACACTCTTCCAATACAGCCTCTTGCTTGATGGGTAGGTATTTCCTCGGCATAGCCTCCAGCAGATTCCATAAACCTTTCATTCTCCTGTGACAACCTCCTTTCATCTGTCACTCTTTCCGCAAAGTCTTGGTTATACTGGTCCCTCAGCATCTTTTCCAATGTGCAAACGGAAATCCTGTTGAGAGTAGCTGTGATCTGCTTTTCTCTCAGGTTGCTACTGTCACCTTGTAACAGACCACTGACAACCCATCCAAGTACTGATCTCATAGCGTACGGGCCGTCTCTACAGCTGTTGATGATTTCCCAAGGTTCCATCATCTTGTGTGCATTGCTTCCAATTAGCAAATCCACGGATGCCTTTATAGTGGAGGTTTTGACCTTTGATAGATATGGCCATTTATCCAAGTCTCCTTTGGTTGCAATGTTGTCAAGGCTCACAGGCATCTTCTTCTGGGTAAGTACTTCTGGCAGCTCATAGAAACGGCTGCCATCCAATGCAGATACTTCCAGTCCTGAGAAGGCAAATGCTGGAACCACGCTTTCCTGTCCCATGGTATGAAAAAGAAATTGAGTTTTCCTCCCAACTAGATTAAGCCTTCTCATAAGATGCTCTGTACAAAATGTAGCTGAACTGCCAGGATCTAAGAATGCATACGTCTGTATAACATCATCTCCTTTAGACGCTTTAACTCTGACTGGCAAGATTGGCAGCAGGCAACGATCTGTTCCGGCCCCTGTATGACCACATGTTGCAGGAACAGCGGTTGACTGAGATGATACAGGATTGTGCTTCTTGTCTTGCTTGGCAGGTGCTCTCTGATATACATGAAGTGCAGCTGGGTGTCTTTGACCACAGATTGTGCAGATCAAACGCCCCTCACATTTTTGGCTGATATGTCCAGTACGTAAAAAGCCAAAGCACAATGTCTTGCTCTTCAGAAAGTCCATCTTATTCCTGTGTTTCTGTTCAGTGAATTGTTGACATTGCTCCAATAAATGATCCTGTGTGCAAAACGCACAAATAGTTGATTGTGGACCAGGCCTCAAGCTACTGTTTCTTTCAATTGTTTCCGCAGGTGCAACAGTTGTA
Organism: Hirundichthys speculiger; assembly: GCA_018398805.1. NCBI lineage: Eukaryota > Metazoa > Chordata > Actinopteri > Beloniformes > Exocoetidae > Hirundichthys > Hirundichthys speculiger. The sequence continues at coordinate 3,547,070 of JAGFBZ010001630.1, read as the reverse complement.
GCAAAGCTTTTTCCTTTTACTCCAGGTCCTGAGTATGGCTTGGGCTTAGAAATATTCTTAGATCCACTTATTCCGGATGAAACATGCTTGATATCTCCATACAGTGGGTCTGATAAGATTCTGACATGCCTTTCGACGAGTCTCACAAGATCTTTAAATGATGCTCTGGTTTGTGTTCATTCCATGATGTCATATGCCATGGTTCTCCATTGTTCCTTGAGTTTATACGGTAGCTTAGACATGATAATCCTCATATTGCTTGGCATGTCAAGTTCTTGCATATACTCCAGATTTTCCATAACGTGCAACAGCTGCGTAAAAAGAGGGAATAAGCTTGTAAAGCGTTGATGTCTTCAGCTTTTACTTCAGGCCAATATAATGCTTTCTCCATGTATGCCACAGCAATTTTACATTTGCAACCAAAGTTCTCTTGAAGAAGTTGTTTTGCCTTGTTGTAGCCAGGCTCAGGTGACATATGCAAGCAGCTACGCACAAGTTCTTGTGGTTGACCTCTTGTAAACTGTTCCAGATAATACAGTCATCTTTTCTGGCTTTCTTCTCCACTGCCTGCTCGAATGCTCTCACAAAGGTCAAGTATTTCAGAGGATCCCCATCAAATAAAGGAATTTCTCTCATCGGTAATGATGACTGCTGAGTTTGCTGTACCAATGCAGATGTTATTTGGTTTTGAGTTTCCATCACCCTGATGATGTCTCTATGCTGATATTGATCCATCCTAGTCCAATCAGATTTCACGGCTGTTGCTGAAGTTTTCAGTTTCTTTATTTCAGTTTCATCCTGCTGACAGTCAGTCAGTGTTGGTGCTCCATGCATTTGATTCTGCTGCATCTTGTGTCGACATGCAGGGTCTGGCTCTTTTGCTGTTGATTCCAATTTATTTCCTGATCTTTGTTGCACCATTCCCTTTTCCAGGTAAGAATTCATTGCATTTGATGTTTTAGATGTCCTAGATGTCCTGGAAAGGTTTTGATAATCCACGGCTTGCAAGACAGTGAGTTTAGCTGCGGACTCTGCAATCAGCGCCTCCACTTCCTGTTGCTCCTTTTTTCGTTTTAATTGCAGCTCTTGCTCATCCAAGGCATGTTTCTCCTTTAACGATGCCATGCGTGCAAGAAGCGCAGCTCTATCTGCTTCTGCTACAATTCTAGCAGAGGACGCAGAGCTAAATCTGCTTTCAGCCTTTACACTTTGGTTGGCAGCATTAGAAACGCTATCATCAGGATTAATACCATCATCACATACGTCATCTACAACCCCAGTTGTCACATTTTGCTCAACACATGAAACCCATTTTTGCACCTCTGAAATAAACTCCTTATTGGAAATCATTTTTGCCTTGAACCAAACATCATGCTTTTCCTGTTCATCATCTGGTAACATTTCCATCACAGAACCATGAATATTTTTTGCTTCATTAATTTCCTGCACGAAGCTATTAAAAACATTTACAACCATTGATTCATTGTCTTTATGTTGCATACGCTCTTGTATTTGTTTTCTCAAATTAGTCACCTTTTGTAATTTGAGCTTTCTGTTACTCTGTAAACGTTCAAGTTTGTCCGCAAAAGCTTTAGCAGTTAGTTTGACAACACACTTCTCCTTGTGAGCGTCAACGTCACCCGCAGCAGTATTAAACTGGCTGAAAAACCATTGTCAACATTGGTCCTTTCATCAGTTTCATACAGATCCATTTTGGAATCAAAGGGTTTTCAAAGGTGTAAACGTACTTTTCCGCATCCAACTCATATCAGTAACGAGGAATTCGAGTTATGCGTATGGAGGCTATTTATGAATGAATGAGTAAAAGGCCCATCCATGTAGTGTGGCGCTGTACAAACCTCTTCTGTTGAGCGCCTTACTTGTGTACAACTTTCTCTGAAGCTCTTGTAGATCAGCGACTTTTAATCCAAATTAAAAATGCGGTGAAATCCTGCATCCCAAAGCACTGTGTTTCTCCAATTGATAATTAAACGCCATCTGCTTCTCCTCGACTCGTGAAACGCCAACGTAATCCGCCCTGTCGATTCTGAAGCAGCGATCATCCAGCTGGCGTTGATATATCCACGCATCGACTCGTTGACAGCCAATAATCCAATCTTTTATTGTATTATATTGTATTTTATTGTATCTTTTATTTATTATAATCCAATTTTTTTCCTTTTTTTTTTAGAGTTTTAAAGTTGAATTTTACAGTTGATTCCCTTAAATAACAAATATTTGTGAAATTACGATATATTTGTGAACGTATTTTAACAAAAAATATATGTATTTCTAAAGTTTTTTTTGTAAAAGAACAGAAATATTGTGTGTTTTCAGTTAGTGATTTAATGTTATTTTACATTTGACATGTAATTGGCATTTTAAAAATACAGAAAAAATCTGTAAAATAGACAGTAAAATTCTTTTATATTACAATTTTTTTTTACAGTGTACAGAAATAACGAGTCAGAACATCAAAAGGCAGAAAAGAAGGTTCTGTTTGCTGCCATGTTTTCCTTCTTCCTCTCCAGATGTTCCAGCTGCTGCAGAGCCGGTGTGTTTTGCTCACGTGACCAACAACAGACAGTATCTGATCCTGTCCTGCTCCTGGAGCGGGGGGGCCCCTAAAGCCTTAGTGTGGTGGGAGGGCCCCGGGGGCCAGAGCAAAGGAGGCGAAGAGAACGCCAACATCCTGGTCCTCCGCTACGGCACCGCCCGCGGCGGGAAACCGTACACCTGCTACGCCAAACACCCGCTTCTGCTCCGAGCCAAGACCTGCGGACTCACGCTGGGTCAGTGCTCGGTCTCGTCACGCAGAACCGCCAGCAGAAACCGTGATCCACTAATCGGTCCGTCCGCTGTCCCATGCAGAGGCCCCCGTGCTGCTGACGCAACGCAGAGTCGTCTCGGTGTACGAGGGCACCGACGTGCAGCTCACCTGCAACCTGAGAGCCAACTACCTTCCCGCCAGCGAGATCAGCTGGTTCAACAACCGCGGCGCTGACGTCCGAGACACCTCCAAGTACGCGCTGCTGCGAACATCTGCCTGGGCCAATCTGACCGTCAGAGACACGGACGAGGCTCAGGACAGCGGCGAGTACAGGTGCTCCACTTCAAACGCAGTGGGAGGAGCTGAAGTCAACGTCACCTTGGTGGTCAAGAGTAAGAAGCTCTGAACGTTCACAGACGTCTGGACTGGTGTTCAATCAAATCAAATCAAACTTTATTTATATAGCACTTATCATACATGTAAAATGCAACACAAAATGCTTGACAGAATAAAATAAAACATAAAACATAAAACAGAACCACAACAAATTAAGACCCGTCCCTCTCACGCTCACAGCACAAAGTAAAAAGTTCAGTAAATAGTTAAGTCACATGGCCGGGCACTGAGGATCCAGGTGAGGAAAGACCAGTTATGGGAGGCCATCTACACCGAGAGGCGCCACAGCCTGCGACCACAGGGGGCGCTGTCCCAGAGACCACCTCATCCCGGATAGACCAGGGTAGGATCTACACGTTGTGCAGAGCCCCCCAGTCCTCCAGGCCCGAGGGATCTCCAAGACCACGCCCCCGCGGGCAGACCAGACACACCTCCCAGTGTGGAAGACCCCCCATGAGGAAACACTGGAGCTAAAAACTAAAAGATTAAAAGACAGTAAAACAGGATGAAAGCAGACAATAGATACAATAATGATAAAACGTAAAAAAAATTGGAGATGTAAAAACTATAGTTAAGTAAACTAAATCAGGCAAAAGCCAAATTAAAAAGGTGACTCAATAAACAGGATCAAGACAGAATAAAGTAGAAGAAGCTAAAATACTAAGAGATTAATCAATTAAAAGCCAGACTAAATAGGTGGGTCTATTTTAAAAGCATCAACAATCTCTGCGGCAGGCTGGTCCACGATCGGGGACCATAATAACTAAAAGCTGTTTCCCCGTGTGCTAATCTAACTTGTGGAATAGTTAAAAGGCCAGACCCAGAGGACCTCAGGGTCCGTGATATGATAAAAGCAGGTCCCAAGACCGTTAAGACATTTAAAAAGAAGTAAAAGTATCTTAAAATCGATCCTGAAGCAGACAGGGAGCCAATGCAGCGACTTTAAAACTGGCATAATGTGTTCCCGCCCTCTGGTCCTCGTTCTGTAACAACTGCAGAGCATGGATGCTCTTTTTGGGAAGACCAGAGATCAGGACATTACAGTAGAAGACCAGAGATCAGGACATTACAGTAGAAGACCAGAGACCAGGACATTACAGTAGAAGACCAGAGACCAGGACATTATAGTAGAAGACCAGAGACCAGGACATTATAGTAGAAGACCAGAGATCAGGACATTACAGTAGAAGACCAGAGATCAGGACATTACAGTAGAAGACCAGAGATCAGGACATTACAGTAGAAGACCAGAGATCAGAGACATTACAGTAGAAGACCAGAGATCAGGACATTACAGTAGAAGACCAGAGATCAGAGCATTACAGTAGAAGACCAGAGACCAGGACATTACAGTAGAAGACCAGAGATCAGGACATTACAGTAGAAGACCAGAGATCAGACATTACAGTAGAAGACCAGAGATCAGGACATTACAGTAGAAGACCAGAGATCAGAGCATTACAGTAGAAGACCAGAGATCAGGACATTACAGTAGAAGACCAGAGGCCAGAACATTACAGTAGAAGACCAGAGATCAGGACATTACAGTAGAAGACCAGAGACCAGGACATTATAGTAGAAGACCAGAGACCAGGACATTATAGTAGAAGACCAGAGACCAGGACATTATAGTAGAAGACCAGAGATCAGGACATTACAGTAGAAGACCAGAGACCAGGACATTACAGTAGAAGACCAGAGATCAGAGCATTACAGTAGAAGACCAGAGACCAGGACATTACAGTAGAAGACCAGAGATCAGGACATTACAGTAGAAGACCAGAGATCAGGACATTACAGTAGAAGACCAGAGACCAGGACATTACAGTAGAAGACCAGAGACCAGGACATTACAGTAGAAGACCAGAGATCAGGACATTACAGTAGAAGACCAGAGATCAGGACATTACAGTAGAAGACCAGAGATCAGGACATTACAGTAGAAGACCAGAGATCAGAGCATTACAGTAGAAGACCAGAGATCTGGACATTACAGTAGAAGACCAGAGACCAGGACATTACAGTAGAAGACCAGAGATCAGAGCATTACAGTAGAAGACCAGAGATCAGAGCATTACAGTAGAAGACCAGAGACCAGGACATGACAGTAGAAGACCAGAGATCAGGGCATTACAGTAGAAGACCAGAGACCAGGACATTACAGTAGAAGACCAGAGACCAGGACATTACAGTAGAAGACCAGAGATCAGGACATTACAGTAGAGAAGACCAGAGATCAGGACATTACAGTAGAAGACCAGAGACCAGGACATTACAGAAGACCAGAGACCAGACATTACAGTAGAAGACCAGAGATCAGGACATTACAGTAGAAGACCAGAGACATCAGGACATTACAGTAGAAGACCAGAGATCAGACATTACAGTAGAAGACATTACAGAGACCAGGACATTACAGTAGAAGACCAGAGATCAGGACATTACAGTAGAAGACCAGAGACCAGACATTACAGTAGAAGACCAGAGACCAGGACATTACAGTAGAAGATCAGAGCATTACAGTAGAAGACCAGAGACCAGGACATTACAGTAGAAGACCAGAGATTAAGACATTACGGTAGAAGACCAGAGATCAGGACATTACAGTAGAAGACCAGAGATCAGAGCATTACAGTAGAAGACCAGAGACCAGGACATTACAGTAGAAGACCAGAGATCAGGACATTACAGTAGAAGACCAGAGATCAGGACATTACAGTAGAAGACCAGAGACCAGGACATTACAGTAGAAGATCAGAGCATTACAGTAGAAGACCAGAGACCAGGACATTACAGTAGAAGACCAGAGATCAAGACATTACAGTAGAAGACCAGAGATCAGGACATTACAGTAGAAGACCAGAGATCAGAGCATTACAGTAGAAGACCAGAGACCAGGACATTACAGTAGAAGACCAGAGATCAAGACATTACAGTAGAAGACCAGAGATCAGGACATTACAGTAGAAGACCAGAGATCAGAGACATTACAGTAGAAGACCAGAGATCAGGACATTACAGTAGAAGACCAGAGATCAGGACATTACAGTAGAAGACCAGATCCAGAGACATTACAGTAGAAGACCCAGAGATCAGGACATTACAGTAGAAGACCAGAGATCAGACATACAGAAGACCAGAGATCGACATTACAGTAGAAGACCAGAGATCAGGACATTACAGTAGAAGACCATAGATCAGGACATTACAGTAGAAGACCAGAGATCAGGACATTACAGTAGAAGACCAGAGATCAGGACATTACAGTAACCAGAGAAGACATTACAGAGATCAGAGACAGACATTACAGTAGAAGACCAGAGACCAGGACATTACAGTAGAAGACCAGAGATCAGAGCATTACAGTAGAAGACCAGAGACCAGACATTACAGTAGAAGACCAGAGATCAGACATTACAGTAGACCAGAGATCAGGACATTACAGTAGAAGACCAGAGATCAGGACATTACAGTAGAAGACCAGAGACCAGGACATTACAGTAGAAGACCAGAGATCAGGACATTACAGTAGAAGACCAGAGATCAGGACATTACAGTTAGAACCAGAGACCAGACATTAGAAGACCAGAGACCCAGGACATTACAGTAGAAGACAGAGACCAGATCAGACATTACAGTAGAAGACCAGAGATCAGGACATTACAGTAGAAGACCAGAGACCAGGACATTACAGTAGAAGACCAGAGATCAGAGCATTACAGTAGAAGACCAGAGACCAGGACATTACAGTAGAAGACCAGAGATCAAGACATTACAGTAGAAGACCAGAGATCAGGACATTACAGTAGAAGACCAGAGATCAGGACATTACAGTAGAAGACCAGAGACCAGGACATTACAGTAGAAGACCAGAGATCAGGACATTACAGTAGAAGACCAGAGATCAGGACATTACAGTAGAAAGACCAGAGACCAGGACATTACAGTAGAAGATCAGAGCATTACAGTAGAAGACCAGAGACCAGGACATTACAGTAGAAGACCAGAGATCAAGACATTACAGTAGAAGACCAGAGATCAGGACATTACAGTAGAAGACCAGAGATCAGAGCATTACAGTAGAAGACCAGAGACCAGGACATTACAGTAGAAGACCAGAGATCAGATCAGACATTACAGTAGAAGACCAGAGATCAGACATTACAGTAGAGACCAGAGATCAGACATTACAGTAGAAGACCAGAGATCAGACATTACAGTAGAAGACCAGAGATCAGGCATTACAGTAGAAGACCAGAGATCAGGACATTACAGTAGAAGACCAGAGATCAGAGCATTACAGTAGAAGACCAGAGATCAGGACATTACAGTAGAAGACCAGAGATCAGGACATTACAGTAGAAGACCAGAGACCAGGACATTACAGTAGAAGACCAGAGACCAGGACATTACAGTAGAAGACCAGAGACCAGGACATTACAGTAGAAGACAGAGACCAGACATTACAGTAGAAGAGCAGAGATCATAGCATTACAGTAGAAGACCAGAGATCAGAGCATTACAGTAGAAGACCAGAGACCAGGACATTACAGTAGAAGACCAGAGACCAGGACATTACAGTAGAAGACCAGAGATCAGAGCATTACAGTAGAAGACCAGAGACCAGGACATTACAGTAGAAGACCAGAGACCAGGACATTACAGTAGAAGACCAGAGATCAGAGCATTACAGTAGAAGACCAGAGATCAGAGCATTACAGTAGAAGACCAGAGATCAGGACATTACAGTAGAAGACACGAGACCAGGACATTACAGTAGAAGACCAGAGATCAGAGCATTACAGTAGAAGACCAGAGATCAGGACATTACAGTAGAAGACCAGAGACCAGACATTACAGTAGAAAGACAGAGACCAGACATTACAGTAGAAGACCAGAGATCAGAGCATTACAGTAGAAGACCAGAGATCAGGACATTACAGTAGAAGACCAGAGACCAGGACATTACAGTAGAAGACCAGAGACCAGGACATTACAGTAGAAGACCAGAGATCAGGACATTACAGTAGAAGACCAGAGATCAGGTCATTACAGTAGAAGACCAGAGACCAGGACATTACAGTAGAAGACCAGAGACCAGGACATTACAGTAGAAGACCAGAGATCAGGACATTACAGTAGAAGACCAGAGACCAGGACATTACAGTAGAAGACCAGAGACCAGGACATTACAGTAGAAGACCAGAGATCAGGACATTACAGTAGAAGACCAGAGATCAGGACATTACAGTAGAAGACCAGAGACCAGGACATTACAGTAGAAGACCAGAGATCAGGACATTACAGTAGAAGACCAGAGACCAGGACATTACAGTAGAAGACCAGAGATCAGGACATACAGTAGAAGACCAGATCAGACATTACAGTAGAAGACCAGAGATCAGAGCATTACAGTAGAAGACCAGAGATCAGGACATTACAGTAGAAGACCAGAGATCAGAGCATTACAGTAGAAGACCAGAGATCAGACATTACAGTAGAAGACCAGAGTCAGACAGTACAGTAGAGACCAGAGACCAGGACATGACAGTAGAAGACCAGAGACCAGGACATTACAGTAGAGGACCAGAGACCAGGACATTACAGTAGAGGACCAGAGACCAGGACATTACAGTAGAAGACCAGAGATCAGAACATTACAGTAGAAGACCAGAGACCAGGACATTACAGTAGAAGACCAGAGACCAGAACATTACAGTAGTCAGGGGACTGGAAATAACAGCATCAGCACCTCCGTACTGGCCTGAGAGAGAAACGGACGACTCTGGCTATATTCTTCAGATAATAGAAACCTATCTTTGTTACGTTTTTAATGTGTGGAATAAAACTGAGCTCAGAGTCAGAAATCACACCCAGGTTTCTCACAGATTGTGAGGGTTTAAAATTCTGTAATTTGGGTAAAAGTTTCTCTCTCTTTTGCCTTCAGGACCGATGACATGGCGATGTACAGTTGTGTATCATCAGCGTAACTATGGAAGCTGACGCCCCGCCTGGGTGATGATGACATCACCCAGGGGAAGCATATAGAGATTAAAAAGAGTTGGGCCTAAAATTGACCCCTGGGGAACCCCACGCTTAATTTTGTGTGTTTTTGAGGAACAGGTATCCGAACTTACAAAGAAACTTCGGTCTGTAAGGTAAGAGGAGAACCAATTTAAAACAGCACCAGAGAGTCCGACCAGGTTCCTCAGTCTGTTTATTAAAATGTGATGGTCCACTGTATCACTGGTTAGATCCAGCAGAACCAAGACTGTGAGGTTGTGATTATCTAAATTGAGCTTGACATCATTTAAAATCTTTAGAAGGGCTGTCTCTGTGCTGTGGTTCGTCCTAAAACCAGACTGATATTTCTCCAAAGTATTGTTTGAACTTAAAAAATTATTAATTTGGGTAAAAAAACAGTTTTTCTAAAATTTTGCTTAAAAATGGTAAGTTGGATACCGGGCGGTAATTATTAAAAATGGTGGCCACTCTTCTTCAGAAGGGGCTTCACCACCGCCGTTTTAAAGCAGGTAGGGGGGGGGGAGCAGTTGACCAGATATAAAAGCTGTTCCTCAAAGACTTTATAAAACATTTTAAAGAAGCGTGTGGTAATTGGATCTAAAAGGCAGGTTGTGGTTTTACTTGGGAGAAAACTCGACCAAGTGTCCTGCCTCAACCAGGACAAAACAATCCAGTGTCTCCTCAGGTGGAAGCATTGATCCAGGAGTTTTGGAGGATAAAAACTGATCAGATAAAAGACTGGATCTAATGTTATCGATTTTACTTCTGAAGTGGTCTGCAAACCTCTAACAAACAGAATCAGTTGTTATTGGCGACATGTTAGAATTACTGTTAGTTAAAAACTCAATTGTGGAGAAAAGAAATTTAGGATTATTTTTATTGTCAGATATTAGTTTCTGGCCAGTTTGACTGTTTTATTGTATATTTTGAGGTGTTGACGCAGTGACTCATAGTGGACTGTCAACTTTGTTTTTCTCCATCTCCTCTCAGCACTCCTGCAGGTTCTTTTCAGTTTTTTGATTTCTTCGTTTCTCCATGGTGGCACACGTCTAATTTTTACTGTTTTTGTCAAAAGTGGAGCCACTAAATTGTGGATGATAAAATCACATGGTGCTGGTAAAATCTCTGCAGGAGTGCTCCGTAAAATCTGCATAAAATTATAAGTAAGTAAGGTAGCGTTTCTTCACTGTTCTCACAGGGTCCTGAAACTGGTTAAAACTGGTGATGTTAAAAAAACACACAGAAATGGTCTGACAGCCAGATCCCACAGACAGGCCATAGGTTATGTCCAAGTCTAGGGTGCGCCCTCTGTCGTGGGTTGGCTGCCAGACATGCTGTTTAAAATCCAAACAGTGAAGGAGGTTTAAAAATTCTCAAGACACTGGGTCTGAGGTGTTGTTGATGTGAAGATTAAAATCACCAGCTATTAAAATCCTGTTGTACTTCGCATGAATGATGGTTAAAAGCTCAGAGAACTGGCTGATAAAAACAGCGGAGCACTGTGGTGGTCTGTAGACAGTTATGCAGAGAATAGGAGGGCTGCTAAAAACAAAGGCGTGATATTCAAATAATGAAAATTTGTTAAAAGAAGCTTCATTTGATAGGAATGTTGCCCTTGTAATCGAGGCCGTTCCACCTCCTTTCCTGCCCACCCTTGTTGAAAATAAAAAATTTTAATCTGGAGAACAGGTCTCAGTGAGAACCACACATGCATCAGTGCCCAGTCATGTCTCAGTAAGGAGAATACTGTCAAGTTTTCTGTCTAAAATTAAATCATTTATAATAAAAAATTTATTTGAAAGCGAGCGCACAGACTGAAAACACAGTTATGTTCGTTCTTTAACTCCTGCAGGTAAACAAGACTGATCCAGTCATTTCTGTCTGTTGTGTCTCTGCATCAGAGCACCCGGCGCCACCCAACGTAACCCTGGTCAGGGTGGCGTACAGCAGCCGGCGGCGTAACGAGGTGGAGCTGGAGTGGCAGGTGGAGGGCGAGGAAGAGGGAGGCTGGACGGGTTTTGTCCTGGAGCACCGATGGGTGTCGGAGCGGCCGGGGAGGAGGAGGAGCAGCAGGGATGAGTCAGAGCAGACGGAGGAGAGGACCGGTTCTGCAGACTGGTACCTCAGCATCATCCAGGATCCAGACGCCAGGACTCACACAGTACGAGGACTCACGCCAACCGTGACGTACCAGTTCCGCGTCACACCTGTGAACCACCGCACCGTCGGACACCATTCTGCAGCCAAGACTCCAGGTAGAGTCGGTGAACGGTCACACTGGGTCAAATCTGAGACATTAACAAGTAACGCTAATTTTAAAAGACTCACATGCACTGCAGATTGTTCTGTTCTGATTTAAAGATCTCAGATCTGCAACTATAAGATCTTGTTTTACTGTTAAAAACACTCAGTTTGAAGAAATAAACAGTAAATTCTAGGTTGAATATGACTCGGTGTCGGTGAAGTGATCTGTCCGTGCAGAAAGACATTTTTACTAGGGCTGGGCAAGTTAACGCGATAACGCGCTAACTCATTAATTTATTAACGCCGACATTTATTTTACCGCGCGTTAACGCATGTTGCTCACATGCTTTTGTTTTGAAAAGTCTGTTACTGGCTGCTGCAGAACCAGAAGAGAATTAGCAGGTAAACAAGGAAAAGCTAAAACAGACATGGAGAACGGTAAAAATCTGTGAACTTTACAGTTCAGGTAGCAACTCAGGTAGTAATATTAACAATTCTGTCTGAACAAAAAAATTCTGGACTGCAACAAAACTTTGTGGTCATTCCTCCATGTTCCATCAGATCTGCTCCATGTGTTCACTGTCCTGCTGTTCTCTAGCTGGTTACTGCAGTGCGGCTCCATCTAGTGGCACAGATGTGTAATGACAACAGAAAGTCCAGTCCTCCATTATAAAACTAATTCAGTATTCATATTTTTGATCCAAGTCTAAAATTGAAATATATATAAAAAAAAAAAAAGGCATTTTTTCATTTATTTGTGTTAGATTAAAAAAGGAAAAATTTATTAAAATGTCACTTTTTAATTTTTTTTTAATTTTTGATTGACAATTGAAAATGGAAAGAATGAAGATGCACAGATTGGTAAAGTTACTGAACTTTAACATGGACATTTTCATTTTAAAGTTCTCCCAGACGGAGGATTCAACAGAAACAAGGTTATTTGTAACAACTGACAAGTTGAACTCCCCGTTAAAAGTTTCTGCTGTTACCTCAGAAATTACCTGTTTTAATGTTCTGATTGTGCTGAGACACAATCATTTTGTTGGAGTTTGTTTGTAGACTTTTTTTTATTTTTTATAAAAACAGGATGACATTAATGCCCTGGCAGTGGCAATAAGCTTTATTTTATTTTACATTTTTTAAGATGAGATTTACACTAAATATGTGTTACTGACAAGTGCTGATGTTAAAAGTGTTTGAACAACAAATGTTATGACACTTTAGTTCATATGGCAGCAGAACATTTAAATAAAAGTGACCTTTACAATACTTTAAAATTCATTATTTGATTTTGCGTATACAATGCGATTAATCGTGATTAAAAAATTTAATCGTTGCCCAGCCCTAATTTTTATCTGATAAGAAGTCTCGTTTCCAGTTTAGCTCTCTGGAAATAAGCAGCTGATGCTCAGTTCTGGGTCATTTTCACCAAGAATTCATTGTTTATTTCTTGTATTTTATGCAGCAGTTTGTGTTTATTAACCCCTGATGTGGGTGCTGTGCTGTTCCTGCTGCCATGATGACGCTCTAACATTTTTATTTTTGTTTCTTTGTTATCCACTTAGGTGAAAGACTCTCACACACAAAAACAACACAAACATGACACCCTCCACCCTCTTTCCTGCTCACCTGTTTCCTTCCCTCAACTCCTAGGCTGCCTCCTCTCTAAATGATGCGCTGTAACGTGTGGTGTAACTGGACTTGTGTGTAGATGCTTTGCAAACCTGTAGAGTCGTACCGATGAAGCCGTAAAGTTACAAAAAACGCTAACTTTATCTCAGGAGTTGCAGCTAAAGTCAGTAGTCGAGTTCTTTCGGTTAGCAGTTCATCCGTTGTCCAACTGAGCACCATGCAGCTGTGTTTTTGTCCGGAGGTGTGCTATTTTGCGATGTGTAACTGTGATGTGTTGCAGCGGAGCCACGCTACAACATACCCCGCTGTGATCGGCGCGGCCATCGGCGGGATGCTCTTCGCGGCCGTTCTCACGGTGCTGCTGCTGGTGTTCATCATCCGCAACCGCAACAACAATCCTCGTGAGTCCCGCCCACATGCTAGCCTCGCAGAATGAACGCTCTGAATCAGTCCCCCGCACTAATGTCCTCTACCTGTCCCCCCCCCCCCCCCCCCTGTCCCCCCCCCCCCACCCCCCCCCCCCCCCCCCCCCCCCCCCGTCCCCTCCCCCCCAGGCCTGCATGACATGCTGTTCGGCTCGTGAGTATCCGTCTTCCGACAGTCTCCTTCATTCGTGACCAACAGGTGTGGTCACACCTGGTCATCCACGAAAACATTTGAACGTGTCCCCGTGGTGTTTGCAGGCAGCACAGCCAGTCGAGGGAGAACATCAACTTTCCAGAGGATGAAGTGGTCCGAGGGTCAGAGGGCGGAGCGGAGGACACGGGCGGACCATCCAGTCCAGGCAAGATGGTCCCCCGTCAGACACGTTCATACAAACGTGTCTGACGGGGGACCGTGGACGACAGGGTTCCTGCAGCAATCCACGTCTGTCATGATGGCACCCCTATTTTCACATGGGGCTTTTTTTTTAAAAACAGATTTCAGGTTTATATTAATTCTGCAGGGACAATGTTTGTAAACCCTCCAATACTGATCAGGATCAAGAGCACGAGCCGTCCACACTTCCAGGGTTGACTGAAATAACAAAAACTAGATTTGAAAAAACATTTTCATTTACTGAAATAAAATAAAAACGAGTTTTTAAAAAAAAAAAAAAAAAACGATAACTAACTGAAACTGAATTATGTGTTCATAAAACTAAAAACTAAAATTAACTATAATATCAAGAACGTCCTTCGTTTTCGTGTTTGTATTTTTTTTTCTCATAAACTTTTGAAATCTATTAATTTTGCTCTGCCATACAACAACCGCAAAAAAAGAAAAAAAAAAGTGATCAGCAGTGATGGCTGCGGCAAAAGTTGGGAGAAAGCGTCTCAGTCCTGTTTGGGATTTCTTTGACTATGACTGTGTTAACGATAAAAATAAGTGTCTTGTTGTAGAAGCAGGGGATACAATGTGTGGAATACTTCTCAAGGAGAAAAAAACCCACGAATCTGAAAGTCCATTTGAAAAGCTCACATAGGAAGGCTAACCAAGACTAGCTAGATAAGCTAGCCTAAGCTAGCCCCCTGGAAAGAAGGCTAACCAAGACTAGCTGGATAAGCTAGCCTAAGCTAGCCCCCTGGAAAGAAGGCTAACCAAGACTAGCTGGATAAGCTAGCCTAAGCTAGCCCCCTGGAAAGAAGGCTAACCAAGACTAGCTGGATAAGCTAGCCTAAGCTAGCCCCCTGGAAAGAAGGCTAACCAAGACTAGCTGGATAAGCTAGCCTAAGCTAGCCCCCTGGAAAGAGAAGCTAACCAAGACTAGCTGGATAAGCTAGCCCCCTGGAAAGAAGGCTAACCAAGACTAGCTGGATAAGCTAGCCTAAGCTAGCCCCCTGGAAAGAGAAGCTAACCAAGACTAGCTGGATAAGCTAGCCTAAGCTAGCCCCCTGGAAAGAGAAGCTAACCAAGACTAGCTGGATAATCTAGCCTAAGCTAGCCCCCTGGAAAGAAGGCTAACCAAGACTAGCTGGATAAGCTAGCCTAAGCTAGCCCCCTGGAAAGAAGGCTAACCAAGACTAGCTGGATAAGCTAGCCTAAGCTAGCCCCCTGGAAAGAGAAGCTACAGCTGCAGACCAGTCAGCGTTGGGAAGGAACGGGAGAAAACAGCAACTATAATGGACTGTTTCCATAGAGACCAGATAGCTGCTGGTCAGTAAATACGCAGGAACACCAAAAGAGGGAAGATGCATTGATAAATATGTTTATTGAGACCTGAATGTAAACACAACTATGCGATTTGATAGCCTTCAAAAAGTTCAGTGCTTCACTCCAACCAAAATTACAACCCTAATTTACAAAATAATACTAACACTGATACTAATAAAAACTAAACTAAAACCAAGTATTTCAAAATAAAAATGAATAAAAACTAGCAAAACTGCTCACAAAACGAATTAAAACTAACTGAATTTGAAAAACTAAACTAAAAACAAAAACATGAAAACATAAAAAAATAAAAACTAAAACTAATGGAAGATCCAAAACTATTATAACTCTGGTCCCACCCAGCCGGTTTAACTGCAGTTCCTCTGCTGACCACCAGGGTCCGGCGCCAACAGTGAGTCGGTCTCCATTGACCTCCATGTTAAACTGTCCGACTTAACAGCAGAAATAAACATATTTACAGCCTGGTACAAACAACAGTTTTGGTCTCTGTAGTTGGACTTCACATTGAAGACACCTTTACGAGGACTGACTTTTGTTGTTCCACATCAGGTAAAGTTATATAGAGCTAACAAATGTATTCAGAATTAAGGATGCAGTCTTTTGATTGGCCAGGAGCTTGCTGTCATCCTTTTTTGCGTTATATTGACTTTTGAGCGGTGAAAAGAAACTAAACTAAACTAAACTTCTGAACTCGAAGCTAATTCATTAGCAGGACCCAGGAACCGACCAGGACTTAATGCAGATACCCAAGACTCTCTTCTGTCCAACGAAGTGTTCAGGAAATGAAGCAAAAATGTTTCGCGTTTTAACACAGAGGTTGCCGAGTTGGAAGCCACCTAGTGGTCAGAAGAGGAACTGCATTTTTTTTATTTCCGTGATCTACTTCAACCCAGATGTGGGGATGCTGGTACTTCGGTGCATCATTTAGCCAAGTTCATGTATGACTTTGTGACCATTAGTCTCATGTGACATTCACAGAAGTGATGCAGCCCTGAGAGGAACATATGTGTGCGAGTGGAGGCTCGTCTTCCAAAAAACAAACAAACAAACAAACAAACAAACAAACAAAAAAAAGTCACTCACGCTCACTGAAGCCGTCTATTGTTCTTGACGCTGAACTCTTATGACGGTCTCTTCCAGGTCCGGCCATGGCTATACCGCGGGCAGCCTCCCCCTTGACTGCCGGCCCCACCCCCATCAGCCAAGCCCCGCCCACCACAGACGACGAGCCAGTCAGCGTCACCATCACAGTCAAAGCCACAGGCTCCTAGTCATTTATGAGACGCTTCCAGCTGAAATGTGACCTGGAGCCGTTAGTGCCGACGGTCTTTACATCTGCAAGAACATTTACAGCTCTTCTGATTCTGCAAAGACTCGTAGACGACGTAGTCATCTGAGGAAAGAGCTCTCAGTAGACATGTATATAGTGTACAGTTAGCTTTTTCTTTTTAAAACTAGTTCTTCAAGTTACTGAAATTCTCCTCACTTGTTATCAGTTTATCATTTATGACAGAAGGGTGAGTCTCCACTGTTGTATTTTTAATAATTTATTCAAAACGTTGGACTGCATCATAAACTTAATATGTCAGTCTTCATAACGGCAGATCAGTGCTCATCACAACATGTCCTCTTTTCTCCCCCCTTCTAACTAAACTCTTAAAAACTGAACACGTCGAAGAGGAGAGGACGTCCTCCAAGTGGACAGACGAGACAAAAAAAAAAGACGAGCAACAGAACACGTAAATATGTACAGTTTATCAGTTTATCTGATGTCCAGAGCCGAGCGTCCGGTCCTAGGTGCTGCTCACGTGGTGGTGGGGAGTAAAATCTTCTGGGTGTTGACGACGTCGCCGAGCTTCTGCTTTATCTTCACAAAAAGACGTTTAAACTCCAAACCGTCACCCTGGAAGGACAGACAGAGCCGTGACGATGAGGGCCGAGACCTTCTCAGGAGATCAAGACTGAGAGATGAAACTTAACAATAAAATAACGGACACACCGGACCAATTCTGACACCGTTTCCTGTTTTAACACTCCACTTTCATACATTCATCCGTTCCAAACGTGGTTTCTGTTGCTACTACTGATATACAGAAGGCTCCGCCCATCTACGTTTCAAACGTAGAGGATAAACGGGCCTCCAGATGTTCAGACAGCCACTGCTGGATTCCTTCTTTTATAATGATAATAAATCAG
This sequence comes from Hirundichthys speculiger, assembly GCA_018398805.1. Taxonomy (NCBI): domain Eukaryota; kingdom Metazoa; phylum Chordata; class Actinopteri; order Beloniformes; family Exocoetidae; genus Hirundichthys; species Hirundichthys speculiger. Next base: position 3,529,654 of record JAGFBZ010001630.1, on the reverse strand, counting down.
AGTGATTTGTGATAAATAAAATAATTCAGCCTGAAAATGTGTATCAATCATGCGTGTTCACATTTAGAAGTGAGAACAACAAAAACAGGCCGGTGAGGTTTTGATACTGTCCAACGAGGAAGAAGCCGTCACTCCAAAAGCAACATAAAAAAAAGCCAGATTAGCGTTTGTAAATGCAGTTTAGCACAGTATTTTCATTATTACAGCAGATCTGACCATGTGGCCTGAAGTGGTGTTACTACATATGGTGGCTTTAAAGATGAGGCACGTTTTCAGTGTCACTGTGAATGTGTGTTTTGTTTCGCTCGGTTTAAACGTGATAATACTGATGATCAACGATGAACCAGTCTGAGGTGCCGCCACCCACCTTAGACAGTCTGAAGTCCAGCAGAACCCTCTGGTTCAGTTCCAGCAAGTGGACTTTGAAGATGAGCTTGTTGTTGCGTTTGTCCAGCGTGCTCACAGTCACCTGAAGGCCACAGAGAGCTTTGTTAGTCTAAACCCAGTTATTTAAGGATCACATTAACGATGACCACAGCGGGACGGATGCGGGTTTACCTGTTTGGTGCAGGTGAGTTTGAAGCCGAGTGCCAGGCCGTCACAGACGTCTTTCAGGGCCGATAACGAGGCGTCGGCATTCACTGTGGTGAAGAACCGGGTCATTCTCCGCACCAACCGCTGCCACGGCGACTGAAGACAAAGATGAAGTTGGGTCAGGTTGAATCAGGAGGACGAGACTTAAATAAATAAATGCAAAAACCCGTTTACCTGACTGGCTCCCGGTGTTCCCAGTAACTGGCTTCCCAGTAACATGTGCTCGGGCTTGGTGGGCTGGGAGAAGCTGACCTGACCTTCAGTCTGACCGAACACCAACATGGCTTCCCAACCGCTTGGTGCAACATCAGGCTGCGAGCTGGAAAACTGCATCCTGTCCTCACTGAGGAAGGAAGAGATGGACTTCAGGGAGCAGGCGGGAAAAGAAAGACACCTCTGAGACAAAAGAAGACGATGATCTCTGACCTGTCGGTCCGACGCATCAGCGCCGAGTCGGTCCGGAGAACTTTGTTCCCTCCTGAGCTCCGAGAGCCTGAAGAGGACAAACGAACGCCGGTCAGACTGAGAACCATGAGAGATTTAAACTGGCCACTAAAGACTTTTTAGTCAATGTTTAAAGAAACTAGAAAAAGAAAATGCATGAAAACCATCTAAGAGGTTTAAAAAAAACATTCATCCATCCTGGAAGAGACAATTAATTAAAAAAAAATTAATCAAAACTGACATCAAGCTAAAAAAAAAAAAAAAAGAAAAATCACAAAGACATCTAAACATTGATGACAAAAATAAAACTAAATTAAAATTAAATTAACAGTGATTATATAACAGCCTTTTTTTCTTTCCTTCCTTCCTTGCTTGCTTTTCTTTCCTCATTTCCTTCCCCTCTCTTTCCTTGGTTATTTCCTTTTTTCATTTTCTTTCCATCTTAGCTTCTTTCCTTCCTTCTTTTCCCCCTCCTTTCTATCATTCCTCCTTTCCTTTTTCTCCTTTCCTTCTAACTTTCTTTCCATAATTCCTTCCATCTGTCCTTGCTTCCTTCCTTCCTTCCATTACACCCCCCCTCCCCCCCTTTCTTTCTTAATGAAGGAAAATTGTTTGCGTCTTCAAAAAGGCACAACACTCGTCTTGTAAGTTAAAAGCATCTGGACTGGATCAGGTCTGAGTCTGGACTGGATCAGGTCTGAGTCTGGACTGGATCAGGTCTGAGTCTGGACTGGATCAGGTCTGAGTCTGGACCGGATCAGGTCTGAGTCTGGACTGGATCAGGTCTGAGTCTGGACTGGATCAGGTCTGGGGTTGGACTGGTTTTGTTGCGGTGATACTGGGACTCAGGATAAAGCGGGCATAGAGGATGGATGGATGGATGGATGGATACTAGGACTCACCCTGCGTAAACCAGCGGTCTTTCTTCACGTCCGTGATGGTGATTCGTGCGTCTGGATTGGCCAGAAGCAGCTTTGACAACAAACCTGAAGAAATGAGTTGAAGCAGAATTAAAAAATACTATTTCAAATACAGCGTAAAAAAACTTTTCAAACATACACAACTCTTTCATTCCTTTTATTACAAAGTATCAAATGATTAAAAAATTTGATTTTCTCCTCACGTACTGCAGTATTTTTGAGTTTATAATGAGGACATCTGCTCATTTGACAACATCAAACACACACGGCGGAAACGCCAGAGAACATTTTAACCAGATGAGCCGTAAACACTTTCCTGACATCCATCAGGTTTGAACCTCTGGGATGTTTCTCCTTTAATCTCTTCATCATAGAAAATAAACACCAAACTACCTGAAAAATGCCGGTCAGTCCTGTGAACGACTACGTTAACTAACGAATATGGAAAACCACGTGGAATTTCACTCTGAATTTCCACCGCAGAGCCTTTTTTAAATGCAGCGAGTTATAAATTATTATCTTTTAATCTTAAATAGGAGTAAATATCCTCAAAGGTAAAGGGGTGAGCACAGACATTGAAACAGCATCAGTCAGACTCACTGAGAGGAGCTGGTTGGATTTTCTTCCAGGGAGGCAGGTAGGTTTTCTTGTGGAGCCAGTCTGAATACTCCTGGCAGCTCTCAGTCGGCTGGTCCCATGGCAACTCTAACAAAGCAGCACAAAGACGGCGCTTCCTTTTATCAGCTGAGCACTGCAGCACTGTACCTGCACCACTCAGAAATTATGCTTTCAAATACTCTGGGCCTCCTTTAGGTGAAAGTGACACGATAACAGGTTTAAGGCGGCAAAAAAAGCTGCTCTACTGAATAACATTTACAGCGTCAAGTGCAAACCATGGTTAAATCCTAACTTTATTACCTAATTCATTCTAAAATAAATGATAAGCACATATTAATAAGCTATAAGGCAGAATAATAAGTAGTATCATGCCCGGGATCCAGCAGGTCTTTCTTATAGTCTGGGATGCTGCAGGAAAGATGGTGTTTCCTGCGTGTTTTAGGGGTTCACTCTGAACCATAAACACTTCCACCGCTCGCTTTACATCTGCTGCTACATTCAGTTGCCACCAGAGACAAACTCTGGCAGACCTCCATCAGAGCTCAGCCTCCAGCCGATCCAGGTAGAACTGTGAATGGTCCCGGACCCTTCCAGGTTGGCCTCTAATGACCAGCGGACACATTTCAGAACCCGCTGGATCGTCTAAGTCTAGAAAGCCGGATGTAGCCCCTCGGTTTCAGCTCTTCGTTTGTGATCTCACCTCCAGCCAGCATGGCAGTCAGGACTATCCCACAGGCCCAGATGTCAGCAGGCTGGGCTTTGTACTCCGTCTGGCTCAGGAGCTCCTGAGCAACGTAGGGGAGAGTCCCGCAGAGGCGGTTCAGGCGGCGCTCTCGTCCTTTGAAACGAAACATGGTGGCCAGGCCGAAGTCTGTCAGCTTCAGGTTGTCTGGAGGCAAAAGAACAAGAGGTTATAAGCAGTTAGGACGGATGTAAAATCCTCCCTGAACACCACGATGCACCCGTCTCCTCACCTTTGTCATCCAGCAGAATGTTCTCAGGCTTTATGTCTCTGTGCGTGATGCCGAGGCCGTGGAGGTAGTCCTGTGGAGGTGCAACCGAGAAATGAGTGAAAGCAGAAACGGGCGGAGAAGAGCGAAGACAGCGGCGGTCCACTCACCACGGCTGCAGTTAGCTGCTGGAAAAACCTGTGAGCATCCTTCTCTGGCATCCCCACATCAGGCTCTGAAAACAGCTTCAAATCTAAGTGGACGATGCCTCAAAACCAGCTGTTTTACTACTGAAGTTTAGAATAAATACAAGCATGCAACAGTCTGGGGCCACAGAATTGACTACTAGCCACAGAATTGGACAAATGCATGTAACTGCTGAATTTCTACAGAAAGCGAGCGGCAGCTGTGCCACGTCGTGCGTCCGCCTCACCGATCCGGTCGAACAGCTCTCCTCCAGTGCAGTATTCCAGGAACAGATAAACGGTTGGTTCTTCCTTCCGGTAGCCAAAAAACTTCACAATGTTGGGATGGTTGAGCATCTATCGAACAGTAATGGAGGTTCTGATATACGTGTGCACAGTTGTTAACAGGTCTGGTTAAACAACAGCTTAAAAAACAACATGTTTTAACTTCAGTTCATCTAAAATCGGATCAGTGCCTGTGATGATAAATAGATCTGGGCCATAAGAACCAATATCCACAGATTAACTGAACATTTAAGCTTGATTAGTTTTACGTTTTTGCTTTCATTGTGGCAAATGTGCTCAATGATTTCCACTGGGACATTTTTCTAATGAATGAGTGGAGACAGAAAGCTGCGTTCTTTGTTTCTGCGACCTCTTGAGCTTTGTGAGTTTTCTTGAAAAGTTGGAAATCGTTTTCTTGGATCCCATTCATGAAATCCTCGTATGTCTGCGAGTAGATTTGCACTTAAATCACCTTCTTACTGAAAACTAACTCTAGATTCATGAACACTGGCCAACACCCCCTTTTATTCTCAGTATCAATAAAACTCACTGCAGCATCGTCTCTGTTATCTATGAAACCTCTGACAGGAGCTGCATGACACAGCTGGATCAAGTCCAATCCATCCATCCAATGACACTTACAGATAGGGGTGCACGATAATTATTGATCCGATAACAGGAAATTATGACGTCATCCTGATAAGTCCGATATCATGACGAATAGCCCCGATAACATTTATATGCCAACACGGCAGTGTCTCGCTCTCTCTGAGCCTTGAATGACCAGCAGTGAATGTTATGTTCAAGTGACGTCGACATAATCAGAAAAACGATTTCTCAGTAAGGAAAATCAAGAATACCCCCTCATGCCAGAAAACAACTCGTTAACTCGGTCATAATTTTGGTAGTTGCTGACTTTAATTGATATTCGCAGTAGGGCTGGGCGATATGGCCTAAAAAAAAAATCTCCGATTTTTTCAGAAAAAATCCCGATTCACGATTTAAATCGATTTTTTTCACCCCCTACCTAAAATCAATTTGTAGATGACAAAGAAATTGTTCAAAACAAGTTTCAGTTTTATTTTGTTTAAATTTTCCCTTCTGGTGTTTCAGTTACATAAACAAGCCACAAAAAAAAGAGATGGCAAGCCCTGCCTGCCATTGTGAACAGTGACAATGTAACTTTTCAGTAATCTAGTTTCGAAATGACACAAAAAATAAGTAAAACATAGTATTATAAGACCCCTTTTTTGAGGTTGACAAAATAAAGTGCAAACAAAACTCTCAGTTACCTGAACATGTTTTGCATAATAAGGAGGTGCTTGTGTGGTAAACAAAAAGTATTTGGGCACTATTTTGATTCCCTGAATCATGTTAACTTAACTTAAACATCTGCATCAAATAAAATTAAAAATTTAATTTTAGGCTTCCATTGTAATTTACGAGGCAAGGCAACGTCAGAAAAATATTTGCGGCCTGGTAGCACGTACCTGGGATCCAAAACTTCGAGCAGGTGAATAAACCCCGGCTTTTCCACGGTGTATATGGGCACCATATCTCTTGCAATATACATCACGACTGCATCCGTGACAGCTTTCCACCGGGCTCCTTTCTCATCATACGGGATACAGTTTGTCAACGTTTCCAAGACGGTAGGTTGTTTTCTGGTGGCGGTGCTTGGGCTGCCGCGGTCGTTTTTTTCGTAGGGAGCAACACCTCTCCAACTCGGCAGTTAACTTCTGTTTAAGGTGCTGCAGTAAATTGTAGTACTGCTACCTTTGGTAGCAACAGCCTTTAAACAGACTTTGCAGCGAGGTGCTGTTTGTTCTGTGTCTGACGCCACGAACCTGAACCAATTCCAAATAACCGAGGATACGTTTCTTTTCTTCGGTGTAAGATCAGCACTGTTTGCTTGTTTGTGTACCTAGCGCGGGTGGGGAGGGGGGCGCGCGAGGGGGGCGCGCACTCCGCGCTCTGACCTACGGGAGCCCAGCAGGCAGGCGCTGGTGGCGGATGTTAATGAGAAAATCGATTTTCATTAAAACAAATCGACATTAAGTACAAATTCGAATTAATCGATTAAATCGATTTATCGCCCAGCCCTAATTCGCAGTATTTTTTTTTAACCTTTATTTAACCAGGTTAGTCCCATTGAGATTAAGAATCTCTTTTTCAAGGGAGACCTGGCCAAGACGGGCAGCACGTCGCTTTTTCCCACATGTTATACATAAAAAAAATAGAAAAAATAGATAAGGCCGAAAGAAAGACTAGCAAACGAGGCAACGCCAAAACTACCGAACCTCATTTACTTTAATCAAAGGCATTCATTTGAATGGAAGCCAAAATCCTTTAAACATAAGTTTTTGTTACTATGGAGTGCACTTTTTCAGTTTATTCACACAGACAAGTCTAACTTGTGTCAGTACTTTATGTACTGTGCATTATTTTTTCATTGTCATTTAGGAATGCATTTTTATAGTAACTATAAAAATGCATTCCTAAATGACAATAACTACTAACAATAACTCCTAACTAACTAAGTAATTCTGATGCATGTATTTCCATCAGTTCGAGGAGCCTTTATTTTTTTATACCAGTCAGTAATGAAACATATTTAGGTTAATGTGAGATATCAAATAGGTTTGTTTGATAGCTTTACGAAAATGTTTGAGAGGCTTGCCAATAGTTTTTCATTGGAAAAAATAAATATCTGTTCATTTAAAGAGTCCAAACTGTTTTTGATTTTATTCATAGTATTGATGTAATGATCTTAGGTATATGTGTGTGTTACCGGTATCGGCCTTTAGGAGCTGAAAGTTATCGGTTATCAGTATCAGTTAAAAAAAAAAAAAAAAATCAGTTATCGTGCATCCCTAGTTTTTGTAAGAACGACAGTTCATATGGCATCAACGTCGTAAAGTTTGACAGCAACAGCAACAATTACGTCTCCGTTCATTTACACAAGATGACAAATCTGTTCTCCTCACGTATCATGAATGAGGTCCACTGTCTCCAATGTTCTTGTTGTTCGTCCACAAGTTATGTTTTGCTTACAGACTGTAAAACTCTGCTCATGTTTGGCTCAGTGTTGACCTACCTTATGGATGCAGACCTCCTTCTTCACATTGTCAGCACACTCTTTGGCCTGCGAGGTATCGATCACCTTCACAGCGACCGCCTCCTCCGTCTGTTTGTTCACCAGCAGCCTCACTCTGAACACCAGGAGGAAAAAAAGAGAGTAAAGACCAGGCAGAAGTGGAGATAAGTAAGAGGATGGATCAAGGGCTCGCTGAAAATGAGCATGAGCTGGAGACGGACTGAAACGAGCGCAGTCTTTAAACTGACCGCTGCGTTAATAAAAACGAGGTTGCATACTCTCCGTAGGCTCCTTCTCCCAGCGTCTGAACGACGTCCCAGTCCTGCACAAACGGCACCGCCATACTGCAGACTGCACGGAAACACACGCAGAAGCAGAGACCGATTAACGTTGGTCCAAAACACAGATCTCCAACAGTAGCAGTCCACCTGCATCAACGCTGGTCCAATGGAAACATACGTTCCAGCTCAAAATTAGTTTTATTAGATCATTATTGACCCTGTTGATTGTATCGATACATACTGTCTGCTTCATGAATAAATACACTATCCTCATGAAAACACCCTACAACTGGAACACAGATTACGTTGTTTACAAAAACTGTGCATCATTTTCTGGCATTTTATACACCACACGTTTTTCCTAATCATTAATATTTTCTGACTAAGTCTGGCATCCCTTCAGCTTATTATTTTATTAATATTTCCTACTGTATGATTTATTTCATTACAATCTACACAAACTGGTGTAATAGTTTTTCACACATCTTCAATAATAGAAAATGGGAAGAGTTCACCTTAGAATTGTTCAAATTATTCCCTTGCGTAAAAGAAATGGCAGAATGTAGAAAAATAAACTGTGTTTTAGAAGTTGTCATTTCCTCATAGACCAAGCAATGTTATTAAAACTAACCTTTTGTGTTCATTTCTGATAATAGAAACCTTTATTCTTCATTTGCGACCACAAGAGTTTCAATAATATCGATATCGAAACATGATTATTGGTATTATTTGGTATCAGATCACAACAGAAATCACTGGTCTTGGTCATCTGTAGATGTCATCGACTGTACAGGTTGAAATAGAAAAATTAAAACATTTAACAAAATTTTCCCTTTTTTTCTGATTTAGTTCTGAGTGAGTTGTGTTTTTATCCGGACTGTGCTACTCGCTCCTCTCTAACGAGTCAGTTTCACACAGACATGTAGGTTTTATCCGGTACAGTTGTCGTTTAAAACAACGACGTCCATCAAAGAGGCTCGTGCAACATCAGCGCGGCTAAAGTTCAAAGTAACCACCGGCTCGTGCAGATTCCGCTTCTGACTCGAAGACGAATTAATACCTCACCTGCTCGTACTTCGCAGCTCAGTCAGATTTCTCCATGAGCTTTCAGCTGCAGCTTTATTCTGTTTTTAGTTTATGAAGTTTCTTCCCTGAGTTTTGGCGCGTGGTCATTTGACTGCTGATAGTTTCCGGCGAATCGTTCCGCTCGTTCTTCTTCTACTCCTCATTTCCGGTAAGGACCCTGCACGCCGAGTGGTGCCAGTGCGCCTGCGTAAACAACAATCAAGCGACGGTAACGATTCAGAAATCAAATACTGTATATTAAAATATATAAACTATGTTTTAATAATTTAGTTTTACAACCGCACAATCACAGATACTCAGATGTAAAAAAAATAAAAAAAATTTTCATTAAAAAGCAACATTTTGTTGTTTCCAGTAAATTCATAAATTGCCATTACATCATGAATCTCGTAATATTGGAGCTTGATTGTAAAAAGCTAATTTTAATCATGAAATATGAAATTTTGCAAAGTTGTGTACATAATTTGTACATAAAATTAAGATTAAGATAATAGGTGCAACTTTATGTGTAATAATCACAACAATTTGTCATAAAATCACAAATTTTTCCAATATTTTTCCAAAATCTTTGTAACTTTACACTACAACTTTGTGTTGTAAAATATCAAAAAAAAAAAAAAAAAAAATTGTACTAATGGACTAAATTATGTAATTCTATTTATGTACTAAAATATTTTGTTTTAAAATTCCAATAAAATTTCACAATATCATGACTTTGTCATAAAAATATGAGAACTCAAATGAGAAAATCACAACTTTTGCTGTGAAATCACAACTCTTTGTCGTACCAACACAAATGAACAAAGATGCGATTCTTAAAAAAATCAAATCACGTATTCTTGTAAAATCATGCCATTTACAAATCTGTGACTTTTTGTCCTTACATTTTCCACTTTTGAAAAAATAATAAAAAAAAGTTGAAAAAAATGTGACCTTTATCTTTATATTTTAAATAAATAAATAAATAGAGATAGTAGTTTTTATCTTCTGTTACATTGTTAATTTGTCACTGTGTTTTTACTTCAATTAATTCATCCTAAAGAGAATTCATCAGCTGAGAAAGCGTTTGAACAAGTGACCAGACCGTCGTGGTCTAACCCACTCTGGCGATGAGTCAATAACCGGATCACCGTGTCAACAAACAACAGGCGACGGTTTCTTCAGCTTCTTGGGAAATGATGAAGCAAATGTTTGTACTTGATCTCGGTTTCACAATGACTTTGTTTTCTTATGCAGCGTGTGTGCACATGGTGGGAAATCCTGGACGCAAAAGAAAGTTCAGCTGTGGCCTGTGTGAGGCCAAAAGGTACAGGCACACCTGGACAGTTGAAGAGACAGGTGATCTGATCAGTTTAGATCTGGAGTTTCATTGTTGCGTAATAAACACAGTACAGATGCTTCGTTTATCTACATTTACCCACATTAGTTGATTAAACTGAATTACTTATAAAGGTTAAACTCTGCTCTGTGTTGATTGAAAGATTCTGGTGACACAAACGTATTGATCTCCTTCTGTTGGTCATAACGTTAATGAGTAACAGGATGTTCTTTGTTCAGTCCCTCTCTCCCAACATCGCTGTCCAGTATGAAATAAATGTACTGCTCCTGCAAAAAGAGAAACATCTGCTTTTCAAACTGTTGGCCTCTGAGGTTGAAGATGGGAGCTTCTGTCAGCTGGAGTTGGTTTGCTGCGCTCTTATGTCTCTTCTGTGCAGGTGAGGTCCTTTTACTTGATATGAGAGATTATATTTATGTTCTTTTGAATGTTAAGAATGTCAAGTTTGGACATTTGGACACGCATGGATGTCACGGGTTAAGCTTTAATTAGAAATATCTGTGATCTGGGAGACAACCTTTTGTGCAGGACCAATAATTTGAATATGGAATGATGATAATAACGAATCAGAAATCTGGTCTCTTTGTCACAAATGTACCTTCTGGTTTCAGGGAGCGAGGTTCGGTGTGACTGCACGGAGGACAGGATGCAGATTGAGGGGGGTCATTACACACTGACCAAGACTCTGCAGCCCGGCAGCCTGCTGATCTACCACTGTCCCAAGGGCTTCTTCCCGTACCCGGCTCTGAAACGCGTGTGCCAAGCTAATGGCGTCTGGACACCCTCGCCCAAAACATTTTTACCCCAGAAGTGCAAGAGTGAGTAACACATCTGAGGGGCTCTGGGGTTTTCCTGCAGGCCGCCTGTCTCCGTGTGAAAACTCAGATCCTCTTGTGTTGTTGCACAGTTGTTGAGTGTCCAGACCCCGCTGTGATGGAGAACGGCAGCGTCTCCCCCCCTCAGGAGAGGTACTACGTGGCCAACGAGACCACGTACGAGTGCTACTCTGGATACAGGATGAGGGGGTCGTCCAGGCGAACCTGCTTACCGAACGGGAAGTGGAGCGGCTCCACGCCGATCTGCAGCCGAGACTGTAAGTCCTGCTTTCTGTTCTCTTTTGTGGCTCTTTTATGACCAATTTCAAATAAAATAAAACAAAATAAGATAAGATAAAATAAAATGAATTTAAATAAAATAAAATAAAATAAAATGAATTTAAATGAAATAAAATAAAATAAAATGAAATGAATTAAAATAAAATAAAATAAAATAAAATAAAATAAAATAAAATAAAATAAAATAAAATAAAATAAAATAAAATAAAATAAAATAAAATGAATTTAAATGAATGCCCTGCGATGGACTGGCGACCTGTCCAGGGTGAACCCCTGCCTTTTGCCCGTAGACAGCTGGGATGGGCTCCAGCAGATCCCCGTGACCCTTCAAGGATGAAACGGGTATAGAAAATGGACGGATGGATGGATGAATTTAAATAAAACAACATAGAATAAAATAAAATAAAATAAAATGAATTTAATTGAAATGAAATAAAATAAAATATAACAAAATGAAATGAATTTAAATAAAATAAAGATATTCATCAGATTTTTTGAAAAAATTATTTTGTCAAAAAACAGCATTTTGTTACAAAATTGCAAAATTTTCAAGACTGCAACTTTTTTGCTGTAAAAACAAACAAACAAGGCTTTAGTCGTATAATAGCAACATTTTGCTGTTAAATAACAAATGTAGCAAAATTGTAACTTTTAAATTTTTGTCCTAAAAAGCAAATCTAAAATTTGCTTTTTAGGACAAAACTAAAATTTCACAAAATTTTTACTTTCGTATAACTGCCATTTCATGTCTGATAATCAAAAATTTCTTTGTAAAAAGAAAAACAAACAACTTAAATTAAATAATAAAAATAAAAAACCTCACTCTCTAAAATCTGAAATTCTTGTTGTAAATCTCAAATTTCACAAACACACAACTTTTTGACATCAAATCGCAACATAAAAATTTTGACTTTACAGCAAAACTTTTTATCGTAAAGTCACGACTTTTGTGGAAATTTTTTTTTTTTTAATGAAATCGCAACTCTCGCAGAAATGCAGCTTTCTGAACTAAAACTGCTACTGTGACGTCACTGCTCAACGGTGTCTGCAGGCTGATGGATCTTCGTTATCTTCTTAATGTGGCAGAACATCGGAGGGGAGGGGGGGGCGGGGGGGAGGGGCCGTGGAGGGGCGGGACCAACGCCGCGTCACAGGGTTATTAGAGGTCAAACTCTGCTGACGTATCCAGTTTTTTATTCAAATCAAGATCTTAGAGATAAAGTCAGGTTTATTTTTGAAAACCTAAACTATAAATTAAAAACCTGCTGGACGTCCCGCAGAAAGGGGGCGGTGCCAGAGCGCCACCTGGAGTCTACTTCTGCACTTGCCCACCTATTTTTTTAAATTAATGTCTTGTATTTCTTACCACAGCTGGAGTGAACTGTGCTGATCCCGGCATCCCAGCTGGCGCCACAAGATCAGCGAGCACGTTTGAAATCGACGACAAGGTGCAATATTCCTGCCATAGCAACCTGTTTCTGGTGGGATCCAGTGAGCGAGTGTGTCTGGAGAACGGCCAGTGGACGGGCGAAGAGCCGGCGTGCTACTGTAAGACGGACACCAACGCCTCGTTTGATCAAAAGTTCAGCCTTAATAGGTCTCTGTGGAGGATGGTTTGCCTCCTTAATGACACGAGAAGCTTGATTGAGTCCATTTACTTCAACATTTATACATCTGGGTGTCTTTTGCTCAAGTAAAGAGTAAAATTAAAGTTGTGCTTTTTGGTTTCCACGCATAAACTATGGTGTCATCGCTAGTTACTTGCAAGCACAAAGCAGCCCATAGGGGTGAGTATTGGCAAGGACCTCGCAATACGATATGTATCACGATACTTGGGTCATGATATGATATCATGATATTGCGATATCACGATATATTGCGATATTCTACCCAGTTAATATCAAAATTAAAAGTACTTACTTCATCAGATGATATTGATCATTTAGAGGACGAATTGAGTTAAAACTATTTGCTTCAAAACAACCTATTTATTGTTTATTATTAGTGTTTTTTCACATTTAAGTAACCATTACAACATATTGGCAGCAATAAAAAATCGATATTAGGAGCTGAAAAAACGATATTATATTGGGCGATATATTGCCAAATCAATTTTTTTTCACACCCCTAGCAGCCCACTCCTAAGTTTGCAGTCTGGAAGGAAAACTCCCTTAAATATGTATTCATAAAGGTGCAAAGATGACCGTGTTGACGCCTGTCAGGCCCTGAATTACCAGTGGAAGCGGTTACTAACCTCTGACAGAAGCTCCGCCACCCTGACAAACACAACTGAGTTTGGTCTCTTTCAGAATCACAGCAGAAGAGTCACATTTCTTGCAAACTTCTGTTTTTGTGGGTTCTTCGTACAGTCAAGTACACCTACGACACTCCACTCGAGGTTGCAGAAGCCTTCGGCAGCTCAATCAGAGACAGCCTCACCATTCTGCAGTCAATGAGTAAGTATATGCACCTAATTAGATAATTAGGGCCATTTATTACTCATCAGCAATGCTGCGTAGCCGTCTTTAGTACTTTATGTGTTTAGTTTTTAAAGAACCAAAACTTCCCTCCTTCTTCATCAGCTGCAGTTTTAGCTGAAGTCAAACTTGAAACTGAAAATCGACGTGGCGTTAAAAGTGCTGTTGTTGCTGTCACTCAGATGATACGCAGGAAGGGAGGATCATAAGGATGTCAAAAAACGGGACGCTGAACATCTACATTGCTGTGGACATCTCTGAGAGCATCGAAAAGGACCACTTTGACAAAGCGAGAAAAGCTGTCATAGCGCTCATTAGAAAGGTAAAACCTGACGATACTGATGATACCTCATCTATACTGATGTGGTCTCAAAACCAAAACCCGAGGCATGACGTGAAATCTTTCTTTCTTTGCTTGATCACGCTGGCACGATTTTACAAATGTGTTGTGACCAACCTCCAGCGGATCAAGAAAGTACTGACCACTGGCAGTTTTTTTTAAATTTTGTTACCTTACAACGTGTTATTCAAATGGATATACTTTTGAAGTTTTAGTAGTGAACGTATACAAATAAAATAGATTTAATTAATAAACATTTTGGAAAATAGTGATAAGCAGTGAAAATAAATTAAATTAAATTTATAAAAAAAATTTAAAAATTAAAATTTGTGAAAATAAATTCAATTAAATTTATAAAGAAATTTAAAAAAGGAAAACCAGTGAAAATAAATAAAATAAAATAAATAAATGAAACCCAGTGAAAATAAATTAAATTTATAAAAGAAAAAAAATGAAAACCAGTGAAAATAAATGTAATTAAATATATAAAAAAAATTAAAATATGAAAACCAGTGAAAATAAATTAAATTCAATGTATAAAAAAAGAAAAGCAGTGAAAATAATTTCAATTAAATTTATAAAGAAATTTAAAAAATGAAAACCAGTGAAAATAAATAATATAAAATAAATAAATAAATGAAACCCAGTGAAAATAAATTTAATTTATAAAAGAAAAAAAATGAAAACCAGTGAAAATAAATTTGATTAAATTTATAAAAAAAAAATTTAAAAAATGAAAACCAGTTAAAATAAATTAAATTCAATGTATAAAAAAAATTAAAAAATGAAAAAGCAGTGAAAATAAATTCAATTAAATTTATAAAGAAATTTTAGAAATGTAAAGCAGTGAAAATAAATTAAATTTATAGAAAAAATTAAAAAATGAAAAGCAGCGACGTCAAACTCACGTGTCGATGCCACCTCACGTTACATAGCCCACGAGAACATGAAAAGACAGTTATATAAAAATTAAGCCATTTCCAACAACCATATTGTACCTGCCCAGCCCGTATCTGTATTTGCAGCTCATCTGACCTCACCTGTATTGGAATCTGTGGGTTCTGTGTTGGCTCCATGCAAATCTCATGCAATAGTTCACGGCTGACAACCTGCAGATATCCCCCAGGTAGAACTGCATCCCAAAGAGATGTTTGGAAAATCATAGTTTCAACTTAGCAAAATGCTAAATGAATAAAAAAAAAAAAAAGAATTAAAGCCTGCATGGCTTCACGAAGGCCGAGAATCTGCCAGCCTTCCTCCCGATTATAATGAGACATGTGGGTTTCATCAGCAGCATACATTAAAAGTTTTACATAGTTTTCTGATGGAGGGGTCAGCTGCTCTCTGTCTCGCAAAATGCTGAGTTTGTAAAGCGTCAGCAACATCACAGAGTTATATTAGGACTGCTTTGCTGATTGTGGGCTCGGTTTAGGGGTCTGAGGATGCACATGAGGTGCAACTACAGACGGCTCTTGATGGGTGCTGGCAATAAATATGCTGACTTGTTAAAACGCACGAGAAATACAGCTGTTAGCGTGACTCGTCCGGACGTTTAATCAATCACTTGATGGAATAAAATCACATGTAACAACTCAAAGGAAGTCCTGCGTTACGTATGGGTCAGAAATGAGACTTCCTGATCTTTCTTTTTTCTTCTATAAAAGCTGGATAAGGACTACCTGGCGTGGCAGAGCACCTGAATTATGCATGAAGCTATTTTACGAGGCTTTTAGAAGCATATTTGACACACTGTATACATAACATGAACACTCTTACTCTCATCCGTTTACGCTGCCAGCACGACAGCCCATTAGGGCTAAATTTCATTATGAATGACAAATCATAATCTTGACTGATGTCTCTTGGCGCGGGATCTCTGGCCCGTTGTCAATGCACAGTACTGGAAACGCTTCCCGCTGATAAATGGATCAATTACTCAACGAAATAACAACCATAAGCAGTTTGAAATGTGAGACGGAGTTGCATTAACAAAGTATTTCACAGCAGAGAACACGAGTCTACATGTGTTCACCGGGACGTCTCAGAAAGTTGATACGAGATCCCTCATGTGTCCCCAGATCGCATCCTTCAACGTGTCCCCGAACTACGAAATCGTCTTTTTCTCCTCTGAAATCTACGAGGTCGCCAACATTCTTGATTTTTTCGACGGGAAAGCGAACTTGGCCTCTGTCAAAAAAGACTTGGAAACTTTTGAAATAGGCGGTAAGTGAAGAAGCAGAAATGTTGTCGCTGTAAGTTACGAGGCTGGGACTCCATGTCTGTGGAGCCCCGTTTGGGTCATAATTCAATGAATAAATGAGTCTATTATTATGAAATACAGGCGTTTATTATTATGAAATACGTATCCATTATTATGAAATGCATGTTTATGATTATGAAATATTTCCCATTATTATGATAATGATTTCGTTTTTCATAAGAATGAGCTTTTACATAATAATGGCTTTGTTTTTCATAAGAATGATTTGTGTGTCAATCACAGCAGAGAGGGCGGAGCCATTTATGTGATTGGCTGCTCTTTCATTCAGGCATAAGCAACAGAACAGGGAATATCGATAGTGGGCGAGAGGTGCATTGTATCTACTCCAAGGCAGCAGGTGGCAGAATGCACCTCAGTTTACAGTTAAAAGTTGACATCGACTAAGAAACGTCAAGGTTTCCCGTAGCTCAGTCCAAGCTGCCATAACTACAATCAGACTAGGAGCGCACCTTGATGACGCCACGGCCCGCTGCTAACGGGACCTCACGGCCAAAACTAGTGGATGTCAGAGCCTAGAATGGAGAAGGATCAGCCAATGAGCGTGCAGGTCAACCACTGGTCCCGCCCACTGGCAAAATGTCATTATTATGGAAAAGATCATTCTTATGAAAAACGAAGCCATTATGTAAAAACTCATTCTTAGATTAAAAAAAAAGCCATTCTGAAATAAACTATTATGCATTAAACTAAGATTAAATAATAATAAAAATATATTTCATAATAATTACATTTTTTTTCATAATAATGGAAAATATTTCATAATAATACACATATATTTCATAATAATTGGAAATATTTAATAATAAAAAAACATATTTCATAATAATGGGAAACATTTCATAATAATGGATACGTATTTCATAATAAACGACTGTATTTCATAATATTAAACTAATTTATTCATTGAATTATGATCCAAACGGGGCTCCATACATGGGTCACACGGGTCTTTTTTTTTCCTTTTCTAAAAAAAAAAAAAAAAAAGATACATGTCAGGTCTTAATGGCGTGTTTGTGTTTGGGGCTCGGCTTGAAGACCGAAACACCGGGACGGACCTGAACCAGGTCTTCAGGAAATTCGAGGACAACATGGCCTTCATCAAGCAACAAGTTGGAGATGGATTCAAGGATCATCGTCATGCCATCATCCTCTTCTCGGATGGTAATTTCATTTCAGCTAAAAGGAAGAAACTTCACCTGTTCTGGTTTGTTTTGATTTGTCGGAGGCGTCCATCTTGTTCACGACACTTCCTTCTCTGCAGGCGCTTATAACATGGGAGGTTCCCCTGAACCCACTGTGGCCAGAATAAAGAACATGGTCTACATGAACCAGGCTCCATCCAGGCAGGACTATCTTGGTCAGTTTTATTTTCCACGTTTGAGCACTGATAAGGGGACCTGTCGCAATCATTCCCCTTCACGGATGCTGAGCACTTAAGCATCTTTGCACCACCGTAATGAATAATGCATTTCAGTAAATCACAGAAAGAGCAACCTGTCTGACCACCTGTCACTCTGCTGCAGACATTTACGTCTTCGCCATCGGGGCCGATATCTTCGATGATGATCTGAAGCCGCTCACAGTGGGACCTGGAGGACGGCATTACTTCAGGATGGCACATTTGGACAAATTAGAAGAGACCTTTGATCAAATTATTGGTGAGACATGTTTGAAAACAGAGGAAGAAAGCTGTGTGAGTTTTCTGTTCTGGTATTCAGTTGCTGTATTACTACACTCATCAGCCACTCTTCAAGGTCACTTTGTTAGTACCGGGTCGGACCCTCTTTTCCCTTCAGAACAACCTTAAGTCTTGGCGTCATGCATTCATGAGGTGATGGACACATTCCTCAAGACTGAAAGTAAAGCGATGACACTGTTTTTTAGATTTTAATGCAGTTTAATCCCAGTACGTGCAAGGTAGAGGTCTTCAGAAAAACCCGAAAACCCGAGGTCCCGACCCGACCCAAATCGGGTCTTGGATCCATTCAAAAGACGTGACTTCGCGTTCCGGTCTGAATCGGTACATTTAGTCTTGGGTCCGGTCGGTGCTCTCTGACAGGCTGGGTCCGCTTTTACTCCAGAGAGTTAAAGATATTGGCGGTGGCAGCCAATATCAGGACTCGGGGCAGTTTAATAAATTATTCGTTAACGTGGCGTATTTGTCATGAAACAATCGTGTTGCCGTAGCGTGTTATTAGCGGTATGCGAGGCAGTTGTATAGCACAACGGATCGCCAGCATGACAACGTTGGATGAGATAACATATTTACGACACGTCCTGACCGGTGTAGGCTATTAGCGTTAGCAGTTGCTACCAATAGCATCTGTATTCACAAAGAAAATAACGACGTGGATTTATTGTTGTTTACATCACGTAGCCTATGTAGCAACTGAACCGGTAGAAGAAGACAACTTTAGGTAAGAAAATCAAGTTTTATTCAACGCTAGACAACTTTAACATGAGCAACTATGGGCTGGATTGTCTCGGTTCTATTCGGGTAACTGTTGTGATTGAAAAACTAAAGACTTGGGTCGGGGCGGTTCCGGGTCCAAATATTTCGGGTCCATTCGGGTTCGGACTCGCGGACTCATGATAATAGCTCAGGTCTGGTCGGTTTCGGGTCGAATTTTTACGAGTCCATTCGGGTTCGGGTCCATGAAAGTGGACCCGTGAAGACCTCTAGTGCAAGGTCATGCAAGTTTCAAGGGATAGAAATGACCACCAGGACATTGTAACATAACCAATATGAGGATAAGACCAAAGATGACAGAAGGTGCTGGAAAAAAAAAGCACAAGGACAGTAACATGTGACTGACGCATGACACGGCGTTGGACGTCGATTGTATAGACCTTTTCGGGCCAGCCCCCCGGAAGTACCCCGTCCGCCATTGCTGGAGGGTGCTACAGAGCGACACAGAGCGACGATTTCACAGATTTCGCAGATTAACCAGTGTTTTTGTCTTTCTACAAATATATATTTTTATAATGTCGAGTCGGTCGAGTGGGAATACATGTTCCACCATAAACTGTGCCAACATAGCGTGAAAATTCAACAATGGAAGAAGAAAGTATGTGAAATACACAAGCCTTTACTGCACGAAGACTGCCTTGTTTGCAGAACAAGAAGTTAGGAAGACGTGGGTGAAAAATATCAACAGAAAGGACTTTGTTCCAAATGAATACAGCCGGGTGAGTTTTCGTTAACATTCAATCTCGTACTACTCATAGTCTCGCTGAGAGTCCCGGATGATTCTGGCCGAAAGAACAGCAGTATGACGCTACTGTAGCCCTCGGCGCTAGCACAAGCCTGAAAATCAATGAATGAATGAATGAATGAGTGACTTAAGAGAATGATAAAATAAATTAAATATAACATTAACACATAGCCTAATTTACCGCTAGCGTTAACGTTACAGTAGCATAATCTTTATGACTTGTTGACGTTAGTTATAGCCAGCGTTGCAGCGTTCCACAGTTTTTAGTGTTTGATTATGGGAATAGATCATGCTATTTCCATAACCAATCATTAAAAACAGCGATAAACTACCTTCATCTGTAACTGGAGGCCACTGCCTAACATCATCAATCCAAGACATGTCTGCGTTATCCGTAACAAATGCTCCACGCTGCTGTGTTTGGGTTAGTTGGTGGAGCACCGCACCCTCCAGTTATGGCAGGGCCACTAGGGGGCGCATGTCCACAATTTTCAAGTCGAAAAGGTGTATAAACCGGGGGTGTCCAACTCCAGTCCTCGAGGGCCGCTGTCCTGCAAGTCTCAGATGTTTCCCTGCAAGTCTCAGATGTTTCCCTGCTTCAGCACACCTGATTCAAATGAACGGGTCTTTTAGGAAGATCTATTCAACTGAATCAGGTGTGTTGTGTCAGTGTTGTCGCCCTCGAGGACTGAGTTTGGACACCCCTGGTGTTAACTTTTGACGAACTCTCCGATCATGTGACCCATAGATTTTAGGAGACATTTTTAGCTGGCTTAGCTTCTTCCAACCCAGGGTGATCATCAATATGACTTAATATTCATTTCTTTTCACTTCGCTCAAACGTCCTCATTTCAAGCGTTTCTAGCGGAACGAAAGGACCTCTCCTGGGCTAAGCCTAAACCCAAAACGTAGCAGAAACGACCTGTTTTGACCAGTGCTGCCCCCCAGTGGATACTATTTTTGTGGTACTCAGATTTCCTCCATTGTTCTACCATATTCTACCGTTGAGGAGACGAGAAGTCTGAACCGAGCACTAAACCAGACAGGAAATCTAAGAACTCAGACAGAAACTCCAAATCAGCACCAGCAGGGGGCGCTACACCACCACTAACAAGACTAGCTTTTCTGATTTCCAGCTCAGGATGGTTAGACTAAGAGCGACTCTTTTCAACGTATTATAATCGCATTTAGGTTTATTTTTTATTCGTGTTGCTCCGATTTCAATACCGGCATTGGAAATTGTTCCGATACTGCCAAAAATGACGGTATCGGTGGTATCGGTGGTATTGGTGGTATCGGTGGTATTGGTGGTATCGGCGATTTATCAACTAGTCCAGGCACCAACCGATACCAAGTAATTTATGTTTAATGATTTATTTACTGGTTACTTCCGTTACACTACCAGCAAAAATAAATAATTTTTAATTTTGCAATACTGTTTTATACTGTTCTATTTGGAAATAAATATAGACATAAATGACTTGGATTTGCTGTATTTATTCATGTTTTACAACAATGATAATCATATTAGAGTCAGGAAATTATTTGCAATTTTTTTTTTTTTAATATCATACTCGGATCATAAGTCAGTATCTGCTAATACCCACAGCTCAAGAATCGGTATCGGTATCGGTATCTGAAGGGAATAAGGGTATCGGAACATCTCTGGTTTTTATTTGAAGGCTGGGGTGATAGGTGGCTGCTACAACGCAGGATGGATCTGACCATCTGAATGTTCTTCCAATCTTCTGTGGTCTCACATGGCAGAGTTGCAGCCATGTGATCGGCTAATTAGATATTTGCGTGAACAAGTGACTCAACCGGTGGAGCTGATGAAGTGGCCTGTGAGTGCATATTTGTGTTTAATATAGGGCCGGGCAAGTTAACGAGTTATTATCGCGTTAACGCATTAATTTTTTAAAGCCAACATTTATTTTATCACGCGTTAACGCATGTTGCTCACATGCTTTTTTTTAAAAAAGTCTGTTATTGGCTGCTGCGAAACCGGAAGACAATTGTCAGGTAAACATGGAAAAGCTAAAACAGACACGGAGAATGGTAAAAATCCATGAACTTTACAGTTCTGGTAGCAACTCAGGTAGCAATATTAACAATTCTGTCTAGAAAATAAAATTCCTGACTGCAACAAAACTTTGGCGTCATTCCTCCATGTTCCATCAGATCTGCTTCATGTGTTCACTGTCCTGCTGTTCTCTAGCTGGTTACTGCAGTGCGGCTCCATCTAGTGGCACAGATGTGTAATGACAACAGAAGGTCCAGTCCTCTATTATAAAACTAATTCAGTTCTGTGCCCCATTTTTTAAATTTCTCATTTTTGATCTAAGTCTAAAATTGAAATATAAAAAGCACAAGCATTTTTTAAGTTTTTTTGTGTTAGATAAAAAAAACAAAAAATGTAATAAAATGTCACTTTTTAATTGTTTTTATTTTTGATTGACAATTGAAAATGGAAAGAACAAATGATACACGGATTGGTAAAGTTACAGAACTTTAACATGGGCATTTTCATTTTTAAAGTTCTCCCAGACGGAGGATTCAACAGAAACAAGGTTATTTGTAACAACTGACAAGTTGAACTCCCCGTTAAAAGTTTCTGCTTTTACCTCAGAAATTACCTGTTTTAATGTTCTGATTGTGCTGAGACACAATCATTTTGTTGGATTTTGTTTGTAGACTTTTTAAAAAAAATTTATAAAAACAGGATGACATTAATGCCCTGGCAGTGGCAATAAACTTTATTTTATTTTACATTTATTAAGATGAGATTTACACTAAATATGTGTTACTGACAAGTGCTGATGTTAAAAGTGTTTGAACAACAAATGTTATGGCACTTTAGTTCATATGGCAGCAGAACATTTAAAAAAAAGTGACCTTTACACTACTTTTGAATTCAATATTTGATTTTGCGTATACAATGCGATTAATCGTGATTAATTAGGGAAATCATGCGATTAATCACGATTAAAAATTTTAATCGCTGCCCAGCCCTAGTTTAATAGTCTTTGTAGCATTAATCCTCGTTCAGCAACAGCAAGATACTGTATGTGATCTTGACTTCTAGAGTACTTGGGGGTTGAATCATCACTCTTGATCTTGCCTGACACCACTAATGGTGCAGGGATGGATAGTCATGATGAAGTACTCCAGCAGACAAATGTGATGTAATTTCACGTAATTTAATTTTCTGAAGACACCGAAGCCCGAACTGAAGGAGAAGTTTTGATCCTCCAGTAACGCAACCACAAATGTACTTGTGTCCACGAACATCAGCTTTAGCAGCTTGGGATTTCTAATCATTATTGATTTGTTGATGTTTTCTTTTTTTGTCTTTTTAATGCAGATGAGGGCGACGTTGTCGGCCTTTGCGGTCTTCACAAAGGTTATGATAACACATTAGACAAAAAAGGCAGTCGGTTGAAATATCCATGGTTGGCATTCGTCATTAACCAGGTAAAAGACATAATGACTAAGCAGAATGGATATCTGTACTTGATTACATTTGTAGGATTTCATAATAAAACCTTTTACTGAACTCAGACTGTTGAGCTTCAGCATGTTAAATGTTGTTCTTATAAACTTAAGGCCTATAATGGCACCGTTTTTCTTTTCTTTCACAATTCAAGGGAAAATCCAGAAAGCAATGTCTCGGCTCTCTGGTGACACGCAAGTTTATTTTTGACAGCCGCTCACTGCTTCTCATTCGGTGATTTACCAGAGGACATCACAGTTGAAATTGACGATGGAGGCAACAGCCAAGGTAATTATTGATGTTTGCCTTTGGGATCATTGTTGTAGCCAATTTAAGATTGTGCGGCGTGTGTGTGTATGTGTGCGTGTATATGAGTATAGTGTGTGGTAATTTTGTGTAGAGGTTGATGTTACGTCACCTGCGCACCTGTGGGCATAGGAAGTAATTAGCAATCAGAGGTTAGGTAAGGGGACACAGGTGATCAGCCACGGGGGAATTAGGATCTGGGAAGCCACACAGTTTTTCAACCGTGCGTAAAGTGTGTGTGTGAGGGTCCGCATGGTTTTGCTCTATGAATTGTATTTTTTGTCTTTGATAATAGGCGAGCTCGTTTTTAATCTTTCATTCAGCACCCGGTTTTTGTAGGTGTTTTTTAAGTTTTGCATATGAAAATAAAGAATAAAACGCAGATCCCTGTCGGACAACATCTTTTGGCACCAGTACGAGTTGAAAATGTCTTCAAATTCCCTCAAAGTGGCATTTGTTTTGGTTGCTAGATTGCCACTATAGTCTGTTGAAAAACTCAGCTTCAATTAGTCCTTTGATCCGCTTCACCCAAGGACAGCGCTGCGCTCCACGTAGCCCCATTCATGACCAGCTGATTCCACTTATGTGGAGCCAAAGATGAGTGACAGCCTGGGCAAAAGCAGCGCCGAAGAGTCACGGTAGGACAAAATCTGAATTGTTATAAGCTGTGTGGAAGAGATTGGCCTTCTCACAAAAGGGATACAGGTAAATCCTGCTACAATTCTAAATAAAATCTTCGGCTGTCCTGCTAAATCAAAACAAAATGAGTGACGTGGGTGCAACTGTCAATCAAAGTGAAACGGAAAATGAACATGGTAAAAGACCTGTCAAACTCACATTTAAAGCATTGGAAACAAAGATAATATCGTACCAAAACGAAAGGAATTCCAGGATAAAGAAACTTCACAAATTAGCAAAGGAAGTTGAACAACTGATGCTTTCAAAGGAAAATGTGTCTGAGGTGCAGACTAAGTCTGAAATGTTTTTAAAACTGTGTGTGGAAACCAAAGAGTTGCATGATTCATTGAAATCATTCCTACCTGAGGATGAAATGTTAAAACAAGATGAATGGGTTGAAACTCGAATGCACAGCAATAAAGAAATAATACAAAAAATGGAAGATTGGTTGCTTGATAAAAAGGAACAAGGTGATGGTGATGGTGATGATGATGATGATGACGGTGGAGGTGATGATGCTGTACAAAACTTAACTGTGGTCAATGATAATGCTGTACCAAAAATCTATGAGGTCATTGATGATATTGGACCAAATGACAGCATTTCTAACGTTTGTGGTAAAACAGGCGCATCAGCTGGCCGCTCCAGCCACAGGTCCTCAAGGTCTTCAACCTCCTCTGCATGCTTAAAAGCTGAGGCCGAGAGGGCTGCTCTCTTTGCTAAGGCAGCTGCTCTCAAAGAGAAACATGAGTTGGAGGCTCAGGAGGAGCAAATCAGACAGAAAAAGGAACTGCTTGAATTGCAAAGCCAAATTGCTGCTCAGACTGCAAAAGTTACTGTTCTTAAATACAGAGGTTCTGACGTACAGAGCTCCAGAGCACATTCAGATGGAATGAATTCATATCTGCAAAGTTCAAAACGAAAATCTTCTCTCAGACCCTCTGCTATGGAATTTGTTCCTAAAGACTCAAACTATCAGTTCAATCATCCACCAACAGGAGGCAGCAACACGGCAGTGCTAATGGAGGCACAGCCTAAAGACTCAAACTATCAGTTCAATCATCCACCAACAGGAGGCAGCAACACGGCAGTGCTAATGGAGGCACAGCCTAAAGACTCAAACTATCAGTTCAATCATCCACCAACAGGAGGCAGCAACACGGCAGTGCTAATGGAGGCACAGCCTAAAGACTCAAACTGTCAGTTCAATCATCCACCTATAGGTGGTGACAAAGCTGTCATAGCAATGGGTGCACGCCCCAAGGAAACCTTTTCACAACATGTTGGACCAAAGGCTCATGCTCTGAATCCCAAACCAGGCATGCTTCAAGGATTTCAGGAAGTTCATTATGCCACGCATCGCACACAGAAGCCCACCATGCATTTCACACAGGAACCCATGCAGTGTGTTGGCTTAATGCAAAGTAATGTGGACCAAGGTAACCTCTTTACAGTCATGCAAAAGCAAAATGACATAACAGCTCTATTAGTGCAGCAACAGTCTTCATTATCCTTACCTCCAAGAGAGATACCAACCTTTGATGGAGACCCTCTTGAGTATAACACATTTATCAGAGCATTTGAGCATGGAGTGGAAGGAAAGGCTGCTAGCAGCGTAGATTGCTTATACTTTTTGCAGCAGTACACCAAAGGAGAACCTAAGGAGCTGGTCAAGAGCTGTCAACATATGCCACCCGACAGAGGATACCAAAGAGCAAAGACCCTTTTGCAAGAACGCTTTGGAAATGAGCAAAAAATAGCCACTGCATATATGGAGAAAGCTCTTGGATGGCCATCAATAAAATCAGAGGATGTCAAGGCTTTGCAAGCTTTTGCTTTATTTCTACGCGTTTGCTGTAATGCAATGGAGGATATAAGCTACATGTCAGAGATGAATATGCCATCAAACATGCGTGCTATAATCCTGAAATTACCGTATAAACTGAGGGAAAGATGGAGAAACATTGCTTTTGAGCTGCAGGAGAAGCATCGTCAAGCAGGTTTCAGTGATATTGTCAACTTTATTGAGAGACAAGTATCTATTGCTTCTAATCCTCTTTTTGGAAACATTCAGGACACAGTTATCTCACCACCGAAGCATAAAAGTGGAAACAAGGTCTCACAGGTTCACGTTAAGGGAAAAGGAAGCAGTTTTGCTACCACTGTGGCAGCTGTCAATTCTGAAACTGTGACTCAAATGCAAAAGGAGAAGAACTTACCTGATAAGTCAACAAAGGTGTTTTGTTTGCTGTGTGAAGAGGGTCACAAATTGGAGTCGTGTCCCAAACTGAAAAAGAAGTTGCACCGAGAGAGAAAATTGACTTCTTAAGAGAGAGAAAGGTGTTTGCTTTGGGTGTTTAGCTGTTGGACACATGAGCAAAGACTGTCGAAGGCGTCTGTCTTGTAAATTGTGTAATTTGAAGCATCCTACCATCCTCCACATCCATTCAAAGGAGAAAGAAACCAAATTAGAGGACATACAGCAAGAAACATCAGTAAAGAGTCATGCAGTTTCTCCAAAGACATGTGGCCATATAGGGGCCGGAGCACAGGATTGTGTCTTGGCAATCGTGCCTGTACACATCAAGGCTAAGAATGGCAGCAAAATACTAACCACCTATGCATTCTTAGATCCTGGCAGCACAGCCACTTTCTGCTCTGAGCGACTCATGAGGGAGCTAAAGGTCAGAGGAAGGAATGCCAAAATCCTGCTGAGAACAATGAACCAAGAAAAGTTTGTCGACAGTCATGTCATCTCAGAATTGGAGATAGCTGCACTCAATAGTACCAACTACGTTGAATTGCCTGATGTGTACACACAGTATAAGATGCCTGTGACCCGTGATAACATTCCACGGCAGGAAGAGTTAAGTGCTTGGCCACACTTAAACTCTGTAGAGATTCCTGTTATCGATGCTGATGTGGAATTGTTAATTGGGACAAATGTTCCAAAGGTAATGGAACCATGGCAAGTGGTAAACAGCAATGGTGAAGGACCTTATGCCGTCAAAACCCTATTGGGTTGGGTTATCAATGGACCACTCAGAGGAGGCAATGAGATTGAGAGCAGCTGTCCCACCATTACAGCTAATCGTATATCCATTGTTCACATAGAGGAACTGCTGATGAAGCAATACAATCATGACTTCAATGAGAAATCATCAGAGGACAAGTCAGAAATGTCCAGAGAAGATCTTAAATTCATGGAAATCATGAACAGCTCAGCAGAACTTGACAATGGACATTACTGTTTGAGATTACCATTCAGAGAACATGATGTTGTCATGCCAAACAACCGCCAGGTTGCTGAGCAAAGAGCCCTCTGCCTGAAAAGGAAACTGGAGGGAGAAAAATGCTACATGTGAAGAAGAATACATTCATTTCCTTGGTGACGTCATAAGCAAAGGCTATGCAGAGAGGGTGCCAGATCACCAATTGGAAGGAAAGGCAGGAAAGGTCTGGTACATTCCACATCATGGCGTTCACCATCCTAAAAAGGGAACTTTGAGAGTGGTTTTTGACTGCAGTGCAAGCTTCAAGGGAATCTCACTTAACAGTCAGCTACTCCAAGGCCCTGACATGACGAATTCTTTGCTTGGAGTTCTCACAAGGTTTCGTCAAGAATCTGTAGCAGTGATGGCGGATATACAGGCAATGTATCACCAAGTCAAAGTGGCAAAACAGGATGTGGACTTTCTTCGTTTCCTCTGGTGGCCAAATGGTGAACTGACACAACATCTGACTGAATACAGAATGACTGTTCATCTGTTTGGTGCAATATCATCGCCCAGCTGTGCCGGCTTCGCCTTAAGAAAAACCGCTGAGGACAACAGAGCAGCATTCCCAGCACATGTGATTAACACCATCAAGCACAACTTTTATGTGGATGACTGCTTGAAGTCCTTGCCATCAGAGGCAGAAGCCATAGCCTTGGTGAAAGACCTGACCACTGTATGTCAGTTGGGAGGATTTCAGCTGGTGAAATGGATGAGTAACAATCATATTTACTTATGTCTCTTCTGTTTACTCACCTGAATACCAACACCGGATTTCCTCCTTTTTCCACAGCGAAAAAAGTTCAGTCTTTCTGGTTACACCCATCCTTCAATGTTAGCGCTAAAGTGAAGGAGGGCGTGGAAGAGTTTTACGACTATGACGTGGCTCTCGTCCTGCTGAAGGAAGCTGTTCGAATCTCAAATATGTCCAGGTAAGAACTTAAGTCCAATAAATGGTGCCATTTGTCCTCTGATTTGATGCCACACTCCCATTTTTGCTTGGACCGTTCCTGTTTGGGCATCTTTTTATTAAATAATCGCATTTATTTTTTCAGACCCATTTGTATCCCTTGCACCCAGGAGACAAGTGACGCTCTACATCTGGTCGGCGACTCGACATGCAAGGATCAAGGTTTGGTAACTCCATCAGCGGGCTCTAAGATCAATGCGATGCGGGTGTTTATTTCATTTAGAATATTATGAAAATGCATGAAGTGCTTCTTAACTGACTTCTTCGACTAAATGAACTGCGACTGACTCCTCACGACCTTCAGGTTTTCTCTTCATACAATGACGGCAGAAGCTACTTGACCTTTACTCACGATGTAACAATACAAGTTCTCACCAAATGGGGGCAGCACGCCAGAAGAAAGTTCCTGTTGTAAGGAACAACTCCAGTTTTAGACTGAAGCCCGACCAGCAACTAGGGATGGGAATTGATAAGATTTTTCCGATTCCAATTTCATTATTTAACAATTCGATTCTCTTATCGATTTTAATTTGGGAAAAAAGGAGAACTAAGAGTTGTATTAGCATCAATTCTTTTAACTTAGAAGTCACGACCTTATAAACTAGACAGCGAGGTCAAAAGAGGCCCAAAGCCTGGATAACGTGTTAACTGTTGTAATATGTAACTGTGCAAATACACAAGAATGTGTAACATTTTACTAACAGATTTTTCCTAATAGAAATGAAAAAATCTCCCTTTTAAAAGGATATATGAGCTCACTAAGCACTCAAAAATAATAATAAAGAAAGATAAATACTATCAAATACAACGGAACAGTTCATAGTACAAATCTGCAAATACTATGAAGAATTAACAATTCTTTTACAGAAAAATAATCATGTCTTCCAGCCTCTGAACCAGCCAGACTCTCTCTCTCGTCACGGTCATCTTCTAAATGTAATGCAGAAGGCATTCGTTTAATAGCATAGCGTTAATGTTATAGCGTGTTTTACAAAGAAGCACATAGGCAGTGGGATATCTACTTACCAGAGTTACCAGAGGTGATCTTAGCTTGGCTACTGCCGCTGGGTTGAGATCCATCAGTCCGAAGTGTCAAAAACACGACACTCGTTATCGCATGTTGTGTGTTCAAATGTTCTGCATGTTAGCCGTGTTCCCTCCCGACGCTGTTATCTCCACTTTACAATGACTGCTAGTTGCCTTGTTGCCATCTTTCTTTGGTGAAGTGAAGCCAAACTTTGGAGCGTTTGAACCTGGTGGGCGCCATTGTTGTTTACAACTGCAATGCGCGTGCTAAACCGACGTAACTTAATCATGTAAGTGCTTTCTGGAATTGACTGTGCGTAAATTGCGTAAATTACGTGAGATTCGTGCTGGTTGGAATTAGAGATGCGCGGATGACGTATATTTTAACCCGCAACCGCTTCTTAAAATCTCTATCCGCCCGCTATCCATTTGCAGGAACGTTTTTTCACCAATTTTCAAAACCGAACCGACCCGCCATCCTTTTTAATAATATGTAAAATATTTTTTCTTATTATTATTATTTGAGTGCTTCAACCGCAACCCGCCCGAATTTAATTAAAGTATTATTTTTTGACGAGTCATCCGCCCGATATGCGGATTATCCGCTCCGCCCGCGGGTGCACGGTTCATCCGCGCATCTCTAGTTGGAATCGATAAGAGAATCGCTGGATAAACT
Organism: Hirundichthys speculiger; assembly: GCA_018398805.1. Classification (NCBI taxonomy): domain Eukaryota; kingdom Metazoa; phylum Chordata; class Actinopteri; order Beloniformes; family Exocoetidae; genus Hirundichthys; species Hirundichthys speculiger. The sequence goes on along the minus strand of JAGFBZ010001630.1, from coordinate 3,500,006 downwards.
GCCAAACAATTCCATGGAATTGAAACACACGGAACCGGTTCTCTACAGGAACCGGTTCTCTACAGGAACCAGTTCTCGATTCCCAACCCTACCAGCAACTAAGTTTTGTTGCAGTTCCTCAACTGACCACTAGGTGCTGCCTCATAAACAGAGCAGAACTTTGTTTCATAGCAAATCGCTCTCGTCCAGCCTTCTTTTTTTTTTCTGAGCAGAGATGGTAATAACTGATAACAGAGTTGGTCGTAGGATGATTACAAATGTGCAGCACATGCAGAAAGACTGCTCACAAAATCTACCACATTTGATGTTTGGATGTGGTCTCTCACATGACTCAATCTCTTTGTGCTAAATGGGTCGAATTTATCCAAAAATTATAACTTTATATCTTGAAATCACTTTTGTAGACTTTCATGTTTCTGTTGTTAAAAATAAAAGGTGAAACAGTTGTTCTGCAGAAAGGGCACAAAAAGGGGAGGAGCTTGAGCATCACCTGACGTCTACCTGTGCAGGTGTCTGACTCGGTGCATGTCCTCATCAGTGTAAACACTTCATTCACAGAGGAGCTTTTGTTGAAGAATCATCGTGAAAGGCTCAGTTTCTTAACAAAGAAGGAACCCCTGGTAGCTGAAAAAGACGTCTTCGCCAAGCTTGGAGACAGCGTAGGTTTCACACTGCTGGACTCTCTTGTGCCTCCTGCGTCTGTCACTGTCTTCATTTCTTTGCTCCTTTCAATCAAATGCAGAGGGACATCTGCATTCAGCATGCACTCGGCGCAAAAGGCATGACGATAAAAGATCCGAAGGTGGCGGTGACCGATAACTTCCTGTGTACCGGCGGCATCTCCGAGCACAGAGATCATATAGCGTGCACAGGTACGTTCTCTCTGTCACAGTTACATAAAACCGGACGTGAGCAACAAGCGGTGAAGTAACTCAGTATGTTGGGACAGGTGACTCTGGAGGTGCCGTATTCAAGAACTATGAACATCGCACAATACAGGTGAAGATCTCTGCTACGGACGTCATGTGACTTTTACGCCCTTCCTGACGGCATAAAATAACCAATTATTTATTTTGCAGATTGCAGTGGTCAGTTGGGGGACCGAAGAAATGTGCACTGGAGGTGGCCTGGTGGAGTCGAATGATGCGTCCAGAGATTTCCACATAAATCTTTTCAGAATGGTCCCGTTTCTCAGGGACGTCCTCGGAAATCCCGATCAGGACTACTATGCGCCACTTAACTTTTTGAGAGATTAAATACACTAAGCTGTGATGCCATCTCACTTACATGGCAAATTCTGTGTTTTAAAGCCACTCAATGCAGCGATACCATTCCTGACCACGCGGGGGTGCCCTTTCACAAGGAAGTTCATGTGTCAGACCCTGCCGTAAAAACACAACTACGTGCACCTCGAGGGACACGCGGTGGTGTTACCCGACACCCACTCATTAGTGCCTTTTCGTCAGTGTGTCTTCACAGTAGAGCAGTACGCCCCCATCTGGTCAGAAGTGGTATCGCTAAACATTTGCTTATTCAGCTTTTTCTGGCTCCTGTTTGGACGCTTAAACTCATTCACTTATTTTCCTGACTGTGGCTTCATAACAACAACCCTTGTTTTTCAGTGAAGTGCAAACACATTTGTAAAAGTTTCACAATTAAAAATAATATTTCCTTATTTTCAAAAATGCAGTGTCATTTATGGTATAAACTATTTTCATATACTTTACTCAGAATGCAGTCAGCATATTCTTAATAAATTACTGAATAAACCTGCTTTTACCCATGTCTTGATGCTTTTGAAGCTAAGCTGGATGGTGGAACATCCCACACATGAGTTGAGGGGATCACTGTTGTTATTGTCTTTATTGAGCGAAAGCTTTTGATTGATATTAATGGATTGGTGGCCATTCCACCCTATCATCAGATATTTAAACAATTTTGCCTTTATTTGTCAAGTCTGAAAACAAATCACAGGATGAAAACAAACATTAACCTCTGTTTTATCCGTTTCAAACTTTACCTGATAGCATTACACATACTGTGATCCACGTTGCCTTTGAACAGAATGCTTTGAATCAGTTATTTCTGGCTAAATCAGGTCACAACTCGCCAAAACAAACAAGCAAACAGACGAGTTCCCATAAGTGACGAGCAGAAATGTCAAAGTCCTCTCTAAAAACCGGCACAAGTGAGAAAAAGAGATGAGGAGAGAATTTCCCCGTCTGCATGAAGTCCACAGTCCCCGGAAGTTTGACCAGCAGAGGGTTGACCAGAGGAGGTTTGACCAGCGGAGGGTTGACCAGTGGAGGGTTGACCAGCGGAGGGTTGACCAGGGGAGGTTTGACCAGCGGAGGGTTGACCAGTGGAGGGTTGACCAGCGGAGGGTTGACCAGGGGAGGTTTGACCACCGGAGGGTTGACCAGAGGAGGTTTGACCAGGGGAGGTTTGACCAGGGAAGGGTTGACCAGCGGAGGGTTGACCAGCGGAGGGTTGACCAGAGGAGGTTTGACCAGTGGAGGGTTGACCAGCGCAGAGTTGACCAGAGGAGGTTTGACAAGTGGAGGGTTGACCAGGGGAGGTTTGAGCAGCGGAGAGTTGACCAGGGGAGGGTTGACCAGAGGAGGGTTGACCAGCGGAGGGTTGACCAGAGGAGGTTTGACCAGCGGAGGGTTGACCAGTGGAGGGTTGACCAGGGGAGGTTTGACCACCGGAGGGTTGACCAGGGGACGTTTGACCAGCATAGAGTTGACCATGGGAGGGTTGACCAGCGGAGGGTTGACCAGAGGAGGTTTGACCAGAGGAGGATTGACCAGCGGAGAGTTGACCAGAGGAGGGTTGACCAGCGGAGGGTTGACCAGAGGAGGTTTGACCAGCGGAGGGTTGACCAGAGGAGAGGTTGACCAGAGGAGGTTTGACCAGCGGAGGGTTGACCAGAGGAGGTTTGACCAGCGGAGGGTTGACCAGGGGAGGGTTGACCAGAGGAGGTTTGACCAGAGGAGGTTTGACCAGCGGAGAGTTGACCAGAGGAGGTTTGACCAGCGGAGGGTTGACCAGAGGAGGTTTGACCAGCGGAGGGTTGACCAGGGGAGGGTTGACCAGAGGAGGTTTGACCAGTGGAGGGTTGACCAGAGGAGGTTTGACCAGCGGAGGGTTGACCAGGGGAGGGTTAACCAGGGGAGGGTTAACCAGGGGAGGTTTGACCAGCGGAGGGTTGACCAGGAGAGGGTTGACCAGGGGAGGTTTGACCAGCGGCGGGTTGACCGGCGGGAACGAAGACTGAAGAGACATAATCATGTTGAGTTTGGACAGAAGTCAGATGGTGAAATCTGTCCATGTTGTGCAAAGATATTTGGAGACAGATGCACAAGCCAAGAGACACTTATTTACTGGAATAAAATATGTTTATAGAGCCATACAATCATGGAGATATTCATCTGATTTTTTTTTTTGCAAAATTTTAAATTTTTGACAAAGTTACTTCAGTATGTTGTAAAATTGTCAATTTCATATAATTGCAACTTCCTGTCCTTAGTTCAAAAATTTTTGTGGTAAAACTGTAGATATTGCAATTCGGTTGTTGTAGAGTCCTTTTTGTCAGAAAATCACAATTTTCACAAAACTGCAACTTTTCATAAAAGTGCAACTCTATATCCTATAATCCAGTGATTCCCAAAGTGTGGGTCACGGCCCCCTGGTGGGCCGTCGTGGGACTGCAGGTGGGCTGTGAGAGGTCATTAAAATTAAACAAATATGTTTTAAATCCTTGATCCTTTTTAAATATGTTTTTAATTACTGTAAAATATTCATGACATGATTAAAAAGAACATTAAGAAATAATAAAACAACCCAAATAAGTGGTATTCTACCATCATCTTAACTTAATATAACAAGTGTCACTTTATTTGTTGACCCATTACATTAATATCAGAACATAGCTTCTAGTCCTGTATGTTGATCACAGTTGTGATTAAAGATTTCGGTGGGCTGCAGAGATTTTTCACATTTCAAATTGGGCCTTGGTATTCTGAAGTTTGGGAATGGCTGCTATAATCACAATGTTTTGTTGTAAAATTGAACATTTTGCAAAATTACAACTTAATACTACAGTTTTTGTAATAAAATACTGACTTTCACAAAATTGCAACAAAAAACTATTTCTAAAATCCCAAATTTTTGTTATTAAATTACAAGTCAAATATTGTCGAAAAATATCGAAAAAGCTTAAATTTCACAAACACAACTTTTCATTAAAAACCACGAAATTTGTAATTTTTGACAAAAATTCACAACTTTTTGTCCAAATTGTAATCTCGCAATTTTTTTGTTGTGAAAAGAAACTTGTTACTTTTTGACACAAATTACCACTTTTTCACACAAATTTAGCAAAATCACTTTTCATCTTAAAATATCAACTTAAAAAATGGCTACTTTTTGGCATGAATCTAAAAAAAACTATTGTCATAAATTTCACACAAAAAAAATCACACTCTTTTAACATCAAATCTTAACTTTTTGTCATAAAATCATAAGATTAAAAGATTGAGACTCTGACAAAAAAAAACATGATAAAATCACGACTTATTTAGAATCTCACACAAGTGTAAAAGCACCTTTTTTGCTGTACAAATCACTAATTTTACACATCACAAGTTTTTTGTAAGAAGCAATTTTTTTTCAAAAATTCAAAAATTTTGTGAAAACCCAAATTCTTGGAAATTTAATTTTTTTTTTAATTGCATTTTTTGCAAAACTGCTCACTCTTGTTGTAAAAATATTTTCTTGAATTCTTTTTGATTATTAGTTATTTGTTTATTTAGGGTAATTTTTATGAAGCAACCTTTTAAAATAAGATTTCAATGTGAAGTTTTAAAGGCTTTCAGACAGTCCAGCAGGGGCTGCAGAGAACCTTTATTTTTATCTATATATTTATAAGGTATATATTTCTGAGGACATTATCTGTATATCATCAAGACCTTATTCTCATTAAAAATAGATCCCAGGGGCAGCTTGGTAAAATATAATTTCTTCTACAGCATTATATATCTGCTGATTTTTTTTTTTTATTCTTAAGAGATCATCCAATAGTCTAACAATCACGGAAGTCCACTTTTTCCAAAAATTATGAAAAACAGTTATTTTTAGATGCAGCCAACAGAAGATAGTAATTAGTGTGAGGGTGCAGCTGCTCTCAGGCGAAACCTCACTGAGCAGGAGTAGATAAATAAGCTTTTCCAAAAAAAAGCAGAAAGAATGTGATGCATCGTCACTTCTGAACTCAGTTTCTGTGCTCAGAATCACAGGTTATTGAACTTATTCTTTTGCTCAATGCTTTTCTAAAGCTGCAAGAGCAATGACTTAAAGAATGACTGGAGCTTTCAAAAGGTTTCATCAGAAGTCCTTTACGGCTGCTCGGCTCTGCTGATGGAGCCGTCCAGCTCCCCCCGGGTCACGGTCTCAGGCTCGTTTCCAGCTCTCCGTCCACACGGACGCAATGCGGACCCTCGGCTCGGCTGCGTGCCAGAGTCGGATCATTCAAATTGAATTTAGTGGAGAGTTAAGCAATTTCTTTTTCTTTTTTTCCCCTGTCTAATTAAATTTTCTCTTTCTGGCTCTGAGCTCAAAAATGAACAATTTTTGTGGGTTGTTGTGTCTTTTACAGCCCAGACACCAACACGACTGTTACGCTGTGAAAGATTTCGAAGGCAGGTTATGGCTTCAAATCATTTCATTTCACCATGTAACCATCCAGCTTTCCTTCCAATAAAAATTTATGCCTGGCAATCCTCTTTACTAAAGAGGATGCAGCTGCAACTAAACAACAATGATGGATTTTTTTCAGCATTGACGGTGAGGCGCCTCTTTTGTGTGACCGTGGGGACTGTAATGTACTGGTTTCCCATGGGAACATTTATCTGGTTTCCCGTTAAGTAAGTGGGAGTGAGGGGAGGAGGGGAAAAGGAGGCAGACAGAAGATATGTGAGAGGAGGGACGAATGGAGAGGCTTAATTGAATGAAACCCTCTCCGGGTCTCAGATACTGTAAACACAGGAAATTTAAACCCTTATTGAAGCTCTCACTCAGCATCTCAACGATGCTTCTCTGAGTTTAACCCCGGCTATGACTGAAATCCCTCTACGCCTAAACTGATTAGTAATGTTTGGACAGAGTGGCGTGCGTGAGGACGCTTCTTTCAGGGTAGCCCAGCCCCCTCCAGCCTCACATCAACCGGGGGGGGGGGGGGGTGGGGGGGGGGGGGGGGGGGGGGGGGGGGGGGGGGGGGGGGGGGGGGGGGGGGAAGCGTACGCAGCATCTTCCTGATGAAGCATCCCTCTGTTTAAACTCTGGCTGATCTGTCTCACTGTGAGCCCTAAATCAACCTTATGGGCCATTTCAGAGATTGCTACCATTAAGAACTGCATACATACACTTTTCCTGCTCTTTTGAGCCCAGGAAAAAAAAAGAAGAAGAAAAAAGATTGCATGTGCAGAACTGGTGGTTTTTTGCTGATCCTGCCTCTTGATAATGACATTATATAAACGACCATGAAAACCTGCACTCCTACTAAATTATAATGTTTAATATTCTTTCAAATATTTTATGTGATAGGTCTTCTTCTTCTTCTTTAAAACCCCAACCCCCATACTGTCAAAAAAACTTGGCAGGTCTAAAAACTTTATTATTTACAGAGAGTCCAAACATTCAGTGATACTCTTCCAAGCCCTCCCTCCCACCCTCCGCCCCTGTAAACCCACGTGGCTGGGAGAAATATAATAAATAATAATAATAATAATAATAATAATAATAATAAATACTTTAATATCTTAACCAAGGATTTTTCTCCTTCTAACAGCCCTCCATCCCTGCTGAACACGTTGTGGTAAGAATAATTAAATAATTAGGCAGCTAAACATTAAAAAACTGTTAAGTACATAAAGGTAAACAAATAAAAATGGAATAAAATATTAAATAAACTAAATTAAATCATAGAATAAAATATTAAAAAAAATAAAAGGTAAAATAAATAATATATGCATAAACACACACACTTATAAATCATAAATAAATTATAGATTAATAATAGTAATAATCCATTTATTGAAGTATTACAAAATAAAAGATGAAAGAGAACAGACACAACTAGAGAAAACATGTATAGCTAGATGGATTTGTGTGTGTTAAAACAACAGGGTTTATTTCTGTGTTCAGTAATGCCAGTTTAAAAATAAAAACTCAACTCAATTCAGTTTTATTTGTATAGCGTCTACTACGATGCAAGTTGTCTCTAGGCACTTTACAGAGACTCAGATCATGACCCCTAAGGAAATTTTATTCATGAGAAGTATTATTATTAAATCCTAATTAAAGAAACAATGGCAAGTAAAAAACTCCCCAAGTGGGTGAAAAACCTTTAATCCAAACAGTGTCAAGGAAACTCCCCTTTAAGTGAAAGAAACCTTGAGCAGGACCTGGATCATAAGGGGGGACAGAGAGAGGAGAGCACATACATACCGGTAAAGGTGAGTTTTCTAAAAAAGTGAGATGAGCTTCACCTCAACAAGGAACAGAAATTGATCACACTTTGTGAAACAGCAAATCTGACTCCTGCCAAGACAAGTGTCAAAGTCTACTGCAGGTACGAGCCAAATAAACAGGTTTCAAAAGTCCACGCAATCTTACACAATAAAGAGTACATCCCCCATTGAAAGAGTAAATAAATAAGACTTAACAAAAGTAGGCGTACTGATTCAGATTAATGAATCATGTCATATTGGAATTTTTCAGGTCCACAACTGTCCTTTTGATATAAAAGTAAAAAATAAGCATTTTAAGGCTCCCTCCATTAGTTGCTTACGGTGTCTGTAATTACTAATAATTACTGACTATAATAACCTCTGACAGCTTAGTTTATGACACTTGAGCCATTTAAGACATTTGAAACTTACTGAAACATTATGTTTCCAAATGATTACTTTTTTCCACGTCTGTGCTTTTAAGATTTGACAGAGAATTTTTCAGTATCATCTATGGGATTAATCATATGTATATATATATGTGTATATATATATATATATATATATACATATACATATATATATATATATATATATATATATATATATATATAATGTATACATTGTGTTGCTAATTACTGGACACAGTAATTAGCATTCAAGTGTCATTCAAGAAATCTCCGTAAATCTGTGAGAAAATTTGCATGTAAATTGCCTCCTTACTAAAAACCTACTCAGAATCATGAATGTTCTGTAAAATACGCACATGTGAATTCCAGTAGATCGTAGGTCGGAAGTGCAAGGCTGTGACTCCTACTGGAGTTGCTCGTATATCACACATACCGGTGACTTCAGGCTGTGACTCCTACTGGAGTTGGTCGTAAATCACGCGTACTGGTCACGCACATGTGAATTCCAGTAGATCTGGAGTTGCTTGTAAATCACGTGTACTGGTGGCTGTGACTCATACTGGAGTTGGTCGTAAATCACGCGTACCGGACACGCACATGTGAATTCCAGTAGATCTGGAGTTGCTTGTAAATCACGTGTACTGGTGGCTGTGACTCATACTGGAGTTGGTCGTATATCACACGTACCGGTGACTTCAGGCCGTGACACGTACTGGAGTTGCTCGTAAATCACGCGTACTGGTGACTTCAGGCTGTGACTCGTACTGGAGTTGCTTGTAAATCATGCGTACTGGTGGCTGTAACTCATACTGGAGTTGGTCGTAAATCACGCGTACCGGTGACTTCAGGCTGTGACTCGTACTGGAGTTGGTCATAAATCACGTGTACTGGTGACTTCAGGTTGTGACTCGTACTGGAGTTGGTCGTAAATCACGCGTAACCGGTGACTTCAGGCTGTGACTCGTACTGGAGTTGGTCGTAAATCACTTATACTGGTGACTTCAGGCTGTGACTCGTACTAGGGTTGCTTGTAAATCACGTGTACTGGTGGCTGTGACTCATACTGGAGTTGGTCGTAAATCACGCGTACCGGTGACTTCAGGCTGTAACTCGTACTGGAGTTGCTTGTAAATCACGCGTACTGGTGGCTGTGACTCGTACTGGAGTTGGTCGTAAATCACGCGTAACCGGTGACTTCAGGCTGTGACTCATACTGGAGTTGCTCGTATATCACACGTATCGGTGACTTCAGGCTGTGACTCGTACTGGAGTTGCTTGTAAATCACGCGTACTGGTGGCTGTGACTCATACTGGAGTTGGTCGTAAATCACGTGTACTGGTGACTTCAGGTTGTGACTCGTACCGGAGTTGCTCGTATATCACGCGTACCGGTGACTGCAGGCTATGACTCGTACTGGAGTTGCTCGTATATCACGCGTACTGGTGACTTCAGGTTGTGACTCGTACTGGAGTTGCTCGTATATCACGCGTACTGGTGACTTCAGGTTGTGACTCGTACTAGAGTTGCTCGCAAATCACATGTACTGGTGACTTCAGGCTGTGACTCATACTAGGGTTGCTTGTAAATCACGTGTACTGGTGGCTGTGACTCATACTGGACTTGGTCGTAAATCACGCGTACCGGTGACTTCAGGCTGTGACTCGTACTGGAGTTGGTCGCAAATCACGCGTACCGGTGACTTCAGGTTGTGACTCATACTGGGGTTGCTCGTAAATCACATGTACTGGTGACTTCAGGTTGTGACTCGTGCTGGGGTTGCTTGTATATCACGCGTACTGGTGACTTCAGGCTGTGACTCGTACTGGAGTTGCTCGTAAATCACGTGTACTGGTGACTTCAGGTTGTGACTCGTGCTGGGGTTGCTTGTATATCACGCGTACTGGTGACTTCAGGCTGTGACTCGTACTGGAGTTGCTTGTAAATCACGCATACTGGTGGCTGTGACTCATACTGGAGTTGGTCGTAAATCACGTGTACTGGTGACTTCAGGTTGTGACTCGTACTGGAGTTGCTCGTATATCACGCGTACCGGTGACTGCAGGCTATGACTCGTACTGGAGTTGCTCGTATATCACACGTACTGGTGACTTCAGGTTGTGACTCATACTGGAGTTGCTCGTATATGGTAAAATGGTAAATGACTGCACTTATATAGCGCTTTCCAGACACCATCATGGTGCCCACAAATCGCTTTACAAAGGCCTCACATTCACCCATTCACACACACATTCATACACCAGTGGGCATATTATGTGTATATCATGTGTACTGGTGACTTCAGGCTGTGACTCGTACTGGAGTTGGTCGTAAATCACATGTACTGGTGGCTATGGCTCGTACTGGAGTTGCTCGTATATCATGTGTACTGGTGACTTCAGGTTGTGACTCATACTGGAGTTGCTCGTATATCATGCGTACCCGTGACCTCGGACGGTGACTCGTACTGGAATTGCTCGTATATCACGCGTACCGGTGACCTCTGATGGTGACTTGTACTGGAGTTGCTCATATATCACGTGTACTGGTGGCTATGACTCGTACTGGAGTTGCTCGTATATCACGTGTACTGGTCGCTATGACTCGTACTGGAGTTGCTCGTATATAACGTGTACTGGTGGCTTTGACTCGTACTGGAGTTGCTCGTATATCACGTGTAATGGTGGCTATGACTCATACTGGAGTTTCTCGTATATCATGCGTACCGGTGACCTCAAGCTGTGACTCGTACTGGAGTTGCTCATATATCACGTGTACTGGTGGCTATGACTCGTACAAAGTTGCTCGTATATCACGTGTACTGGTGGCTATGACTCATACTGGAGTTTCCCGTATATCATGCGTACCGGTGACCTCAAGCTGTGACTCGTACTGGAGTTGCTCGTATATCACGCGTACAGGTGACCTCAGACGCTGACTCGTACTGGAGTTGCTCATATATCACGTGTACTGGTGACCTTAGACGGTGACTCGTACTGGAGTTGCTCATATATCACGCGTACCGGTGACCTCAGGTGGTGACTCGTACTGGAGTTACTTGTATATCACGTGTACTGGTGGCTATGACTCGTACTGGAGTTGCTCGTATATCACGTGTACTAGTGGCTATGACTCGTTCTGGAGTTGCTCATATATCACGCGTACCGGTGACCTCAGGCTGTGACTCGTACTGGAGTTGGTTGTAAATCAAGTGTGACCTCAGGCTGTGATCACGGTGGTATGTCCACCATGATCTCCTACCTGATGGTATTTTATGGTCTGTTCGTTTTGCACTCAGAAGTCATGAGTCAAGTGTCGGGTCAATGTCATATCATATTAAAAGCTAGTTAAAACTGAGATGGATGCATTTAATTTGCCACAACACAAGAAGTCAGAAAAACAAGACGGACACATCAAGGAGAGAAGAACCACTCCTTTACTCTGTTATACAGTAAAATTCTCACATTTTCTTGAATTTCAAAGTTACAAAACTCATTTCAACTGTGATGTAGCCAGTTTTCAGGCTATCTCGCCGTCGTTTTAAGAGGTGCACAATTGATTGAGTCGTAAAGAGAGATTTTTATCAGAGCAGGCATATGAGGAGACTTTTGTTTTTAAAAATGACTTTTATGACCCGGTTCATGGGGCCACAAAATAACACGGAGACTGATCACATGAAATGTGGTAGTAAAAGATGCTGATGAAAACCCAGCACAGCAGCCAACCAGCAGTGAGTCTGCACATACCAGTCTGGACGTAATACCCAAGATGGAGCAAATACTAAGCGTGCAGTGTGAGATGCTATATTCTCTATCGTTAACTGTAACCTCACGTACGTGCGCTAAGAAAAACAGACAACAATTGCAGCTGCACTGCTCCTTTTTTAATGGAGAGAACGACTGTAACAGCTGTGGTTGACAAATCAAAGACGCAGGACTAACCGGACCTAATTCTCTCTGAAATGACAGTCAGCCATTTGAAAAGCCAGCTTTAGCTCCAAGGGCTGGTCACAAACCATAGAACGATGAGGAACGTTCATTTGATTAGATTGGTGTTAACTGAAACGATGAATGATTATTTGTTCGGTATTATAAATGTGTGCTACAGACAGGCTGGATTGATTGTTGACTGTGTGTCGTTCAGGATTAGTCGGGTTACTGTCACGCAGGCTCCAGAGACAAGCATTGAATTATGAGAACCGATAAAAAAACTGTACATGCGTTGAATACCATAGACACAGCACTGGAGCAGATGACATGCAGGGGATCACAGGGTGTCGTTGGGGGTGCTGCATGGCTCAGTGGTTTGGGCGGTACGGAGCCTGTTTTCCTCCAGCAGTGGTCACGGTCTCGTTAACTTCAGTCTGTGTTGCTAATTACTGGACACAGTGGGTCTTATTCACAAAATCTTCGTAAATCTGTGAGAAGATTTACACATAAATTGCCTCCTTACTAAAAACCTACTCAGGATTCATGAATGTTCTGTAAAACTCGCACATGTGAATTCCAGTTGATCGTAGGTCAGGAGTGCAAGGCTGTGACTCGTACTGGAGTTGCTTTTTAAATCACATGTACTGGTGGCTATGACTCGTACTGGAGTTGGTTGTAAATCACGCGTACCAAAGACTTCAGGCTGTGACTCGTACTATATTTGCCTGTAAATCACACATACTGGTGACTTCAGGCTGTGACTCGTACTAGAGTTGGTCGTAAATCACGGCTACCGATGACTTCAGGCTGTGACTCGTACTATATTTGCTTGTAAATCACACATACTGGTGACTTCAGGCTGTGACTCGTACTAGAGTTGGTCGTAAATCACAGGTACCGATGACTTCATGCTGTGACTCGTACTGGAGTTGCTTGTAAATCACGCGTACTGGTGGCTGTGACTCATACTGGAGTTGGTCGTAAATCAAACGTACCTATGACTTCAGGCTGTGACTCGTACTGGAGTTGCTTGTAAATTACATGTACTGATGACTTCAGGCTGTGACTCGTACTGGAGTTGCTTGTAAATTACATGTACTGATGACTTCAGGCTGTGACTTGTACTGGAGTTGCTCGTAAATTACATGTACTGATGACTTCAGGCTGTGACTTGTACTGGATTTGCTCGTAAATTACATGTACTGATGACTTCAGGCTGTGACTCGTACTGGAGTTGCTCGTACTGGACAAACCATCTGTGATGTCACCCAGAGGCAGTCGGCCTGTTTTAGAGTCAGCACTTGGTGGTCAGTGGAGGAACTGAAGTGAGGATGTTTGCGTTTGGACTTGTGACCTGTCAGACACCAGCAGGTGGCTGCTGATGTGATAAACCAGTCAATGAATCTAACGTTAGTGTCTTTCTTTTTTACTTGAGTTCCACATTTTTTTCAGCCGGCCTCACAAACAGGACATATATATATATATATATATATTCTTTTTACATTTTACTTCTTTCAGTGACGACAATGACAGAATTTTTAGCTTTTGTCACTTTTGTCTCCGTTCTCATCCTTTTCAGTGGCAGTTCCTCCCATCAAAAGACCAGAAGCTTCTGACTGAAGGACTTATCTGTCAACATTTGTCTTTTACACTCCGTGAAACTAAAAAGATAAATAGCTTTACTGTTGCACAGTTGGACCGGATACCAATGTGTAAATGAAAGACATAAAGACATGAAATATTTCATTTGACCGGGGCTTAAATGGTAATCTTGAATATCCTGTTGGCAAACCGGCCAACAGCTTTAAAGTTTTAAGCATAGATATGTAAATAACGATTGTCAGTTAACCGATGAAAGGAAAGATAATGGTCACATAAAGAAATGCATCTTCTCCCGTTGACTTATCTTTAATCCATTAATCAGTCTGCTTGCTTTTGCAAGCTTCAGAACTTCAGAACTTTAGATTGCTCAGAAGCTTCATAAAGATCCACATGAGATGAGAGAAAGATGAGGTCATGTCTTTCCACAATAGATGACTAATTTATAGGGATGCACGATAACTGTTTTTTAAAACCGATGCCGATAACCGATAACTTTCAGCTCCTAATGGCTGATACCGATACCGAAAACCGATAACACACACATATACCTAAGATCATTACATCAATACTATGAACAAAATCAAAAATAGTTTTGACTTTTTACAGGAATTTATTTTTTTCCAATGAAAAACTATTGGCAAGCCTCTCAAACATTTTCTTAAAGCTATCAAACAAACCTATTTGATATCTCACATCGACTTAAATAAGGTTCATTACTGACTGATATAAAAAAATAAAGGCTCCTTGAACTGATGGAAATACATGCATCAAAATTACAAACTGAAAAAGATTAACATTTAAAGGATTTTGGCCTGTGGTTCCATTTAAATTAATACCTTTAATTAAAGTAAATGAGGTTCAGTAGTTTTTATTTTTAATCTCATGGAAGCTTTAGATGAGAGGAATGAGGGAGAGCAGAGGGAGGGGAGGAGAGACTGCTGCTGGCTTGCGCATGTTAGCATTAGCTTCCGTTAGCGCGATTTCAAAAGTCCATGGAAGCGATTGTTATGTTGTAGGTGGCCGATCAGGTTTTACGTATTGAAGCTTGTGCTTCCCTCCTCGTAGAATTCGCTTGGAGGATTCGTCACAAATAACCACCAAACTATCTTCTTCTGAAACTTAAACGAAGTTCTGCAATGCCATATTTGTTGAGATCAGCACAATGCATGCTGCATTCAAGGTGTAACGTAAATTCCGACGTTTCCTCGTTTGCTAGTCGTTATTTCAGCCTTTTCTATTTTTTTCTTTTTTTATTTGTAACATGTGGGAGAATACTGCAAATATCAATTCAAGTCCACAACTACCAAAATTATGACCGAGTTAACGAGTTGTTTTCTGGCATGAGGGGGTATTCTTGATTTTCCTTATTGAGTAATCGTTTTTCTGATTATGGCGACGTTACTTGAACATAACATTCACTGCTGGTCATTCAAGGCTCAGAGGGAGCGAGGTACTGCTGTGTTGACAGAAATATATATGTTATCGGGGCTATTCGTCGTGATATCGGACCTATCGTGATGACGTCATAATTTCCTGTTATCGGCTCGATAGTTATCGGCCCGATACTTATTGTGCACGCCTATTAATTTAAGTAATTGACAGTTCAAATAGCTGCAGCTTCAAAAGTCAGCGATGCTTTCAAACTCTCCTTTAAAAAAAAATATACATTTTCTGCGTTGTAAAAGTCCTAATTTGACACCATGTTCTTGCAGGTTTGGACTCACATGTCAGTCATGTACAAGGTGTCGCTCTGAGGTCGACTCGAGACAAAGCGTTTCAGAACATCCCTGATCAAGTTAGAGGAGATCATTTTCATGTAACACTTTTGAAATGATAATACCAAAAGCTTTACCGATGGAGGAAGGAGTGAAATCTGCCTCTTGTCAGCGTTTACGATGAGAAGCACTTGCATGATTAGACGTCTTGCGATCAATGCAGCCTCTTCTCCCAATCATTAGGACTGCTCTTAACAGATTACAGCCCCCTCCCCAACACGAACAGCCTCTTCTCCTCCTCTCTCTGAATCACATTCCCTCTCTTTTCCAGCAGAGACGACAGCAGACTCGCCTCTCTTGCGCTCCTTTATTTTCCCTTTTGAATTTTAAGTTGGTCTTTTTTTTTTTTAGCATTTCCTCCTCCGACACCACAGCTCACCTCCCGCTTCTCGCCCTCCAGGTGGAGTTTATCCGGTTTTGATGCTCGGGCCCATCGGCAGAGACGGAAGTGACTCAAAACTAACGGGATACAAGGTCTGGCGGCGGATGTTTGATGGTGGTAACCGACGAGGATGGACCTGTTGACCGTCTTGTGTCAGCTGCTGCTCTTGAGCTTCGATCCGTCTGCGGCCACGAGCCTCATCACAGGTAGGTCACACACGGAAAACACGCCACACGGCGCAAAGAAACAGAGCTGTGGATTCAACGGTGGGTGTGTCTTTGTCTCGGTGCTCCTGGCCTGGCGTCCCTGACTCTGCGCTGGACCTTTGGCTCTTGAAGCAGACATATTTGAAGCCAGAGGTATGTTTCAAACTCCTGCTCACAATGGCGGTAAAAAAAAGAAAAAGAAAAAAGAAAAAAAGAAAAATTTTCTTTGCAACCAGTGCTTTCTAGTAAAAGTTTTTGATTAGGGCTGGGCAAGTTAACACGTTATTATTGCATTAATGCATTAATTTATTAATGCAGACATTTATTTTATCGCGCGTTAACACATGTTGCTCACATGCTTTTGTTTTGAAAAGTCTGTTACTGGCTGCTGCAGAACCGGAAGACAACTGCAGGTAAACATGCAGAAAAGCTAAAACAGACATGGAGAACGGCAAAAATCTGTGAACTTTACAGTTCAGGTAGCAACTCAGGTAGCAATATTAACAATTCTGTTTTAAAAAAATAAAATTCTGGACTACAACAAAACTTTGGCGTCATTCCTCCATGTTCCATCAGATCTGCTCCATGTGTTCACTGTCCTGCTGTTCTCTAGCTGGTTACTGCAGTGCGGCTCCATCTAGTGGCACAGATGTGTAATGACAACAGAAAGTCCAGTCCTCCATTATAAAACAAATTCAGTTCGGTGGCCCGTTTTTAATTCCGTATTTTTGATCCAAGTCTAAAATTGATATATAAAAAAAAACAGTCCTTTTTTAGGTTTTTTTTGTGTTAGATTAAAAAACGAAAAACGTAATAAAATGTCACTTTTTGATTTATTTAATTTTTGATTGACAATTGAAAATGGAAAGAATGATTGATACACAGATTGATAAAGTGACTGAACTTTAACATGGACATTTTCATTTTAAAGTTCTCCCGGACGGAGGATTCAACAGAAACAAGGTTATTTGTAACAACTGACGAGTTGAACTCCCCGTTAAAAGTTTCTGCTGTTACCTCAGAAATTACCTGTTTTAATGTTCTGATTGTGCTGAGACACAATCATTTTGTTGGATTTTGTTCTTAGACTTTTTAAAATTTACATTTTTTAAAAGGAAATTTACATTAAATATGTGTTACTGACAAGTGCTGATGTTAAAACTGTTTGAACAACAAATGTTATGACACTTTAGTTCATATGGCAGCAGAACATTTAAATAAAAGTGCATTTTACACTACTTTTGAATTCATTATTTGATTTTGCGTATACAATGCGATTAATCGTGATTAATCAGGGAAATAATGCGATTAATCGCAATGAAAATTTTTAATTGTTTCCTGCCATTCAGTGAGGTGACTGTGTGTGTGTGTGTGTGTGTGTGTGTGTTCAGGCCAGCGTGTCTGTAAAGCTGGTAAAGGGAGGCCGTGCTACAAACTGGGCTATTTCTCTGAGCTCCGCTGGAAGCTGAACTTCGCGGAGGCAGAGCTCGCCTGCAAACGAGACGGAGGGCAGCTGCTGAGCGTGGAGAACGAGTCCGAGCAGAAGATCATCGAGGATCTCATCAAGGAGCTGCGGCCGGCCGACGGGGACTTCTGGATTGGGCTGCGGCGTAACCACGGAGATGACAGCAACTCCGACTGCGCGTCACAGTACTACTGGCTGGATGGCAGCAAGTCCACGTTTAGGTGTGTGTGTGCACGTGCATGTGTGCGTGTGTGTGCAGGGTGGGGGGTGGGGGGGGGTCACTCCCTGATGACTCATCAAACCCTCCAGTGTGTCATGGATTCTCTTGACAACCTGCCAACGTCATAAAACTGTACTCCAAATGTTCACTTAGTTAGGACTTTTATTACTTTGGCTCTAAAGATTAATATCTTTTTTTTTTTAATGAACATCCAATAAAACTCAGGAGACAATTCTTAACTAAGTGGCTGTTAATTTTATTTTAGTTTAAATCCATTTGGAAAAAAGATGATTTATTTGGTCCCAAATAAGGAGTTTAGGTTAGGGAAGCACGATAAGTGTTTTTTAAAACCGATACCGATAACTTTCAGCTCCTAAAGGCTGATACCGATAACACACACATATACCTAAGATCATTACATCAATACTATGAACAAAATCAAAAATAGTTTTGACTTTTTTAATGAACATATATTTATTTTTTCCATTGAAAAACTATTGGCAAGCCTCTCAAACATTTTCGTAAAGCTATCAAACAAACCTATTTGATATCTCACATTAACTTAAATAAGGTTCATTACTGACTGATATAAAAAATAAAGGCTCCTTGAACTGATGGAAATACATGCATCAGAATTACTAACTGAAAAAGATTAACATTTAAAGGATTTTGGCTTGTGGTTCCATTTAAATTAATACCTTTAATTAAAGTAAATGAGGTTCAGTAGTTTTTGTTTTTTTTTTATCTCATGGAAGCTTTAGATGAGAGGAATGAGGGAGAGGAGAGACTGCTGCTGGCTTGCGCACGTTAGCATTAGCTTCCATTAGCTCACGTTAGCACGATTTCAAAACTTCATGGAAGTGATTGTTATGTTGTAGGTGGCTGATCAGGTTTTACGTATTAAAGCTTGTGCTTCCCTCCTCGTAGAATTCACTCGGAGGATTCGTCACAAATAACCACCAAACTATCTTCTTCTGAAACTTTAACCAAGTTCCACGCCGCCATGTTTGTTGTGATCAGTACGCTGTGCTGCAGGCTGCATTCAAGGTGTAACGTAAATTCCCACGTTCTCATTTGCTAGTTGTTCTTTCAGCCTTTTCTATTTTTTTTCTTTTTTATGTGTAACATGTGGGAAAATACTGCGAATATCAATTAAAATCAGTAACTACCAAAATTATGACCGAGTTAACAAGTTGTTTTCTGGCATGAGGGAGTATTCTTGATTTTCCTGATTGAGAAATCGTTTTTCTGATTATGATCAGAATTTATGATAAAAACTATATCATCAGACACTACAACTGCCATTAATCCGACTGCGTACGAGCAGCATCGGTGCAAATTTCAAAGTCATCCAAAGACACCTGAGAGATTTGTGAAGCTTAGAAAAAACCCTTAAAATCAAGAAATTCTGCTTTTACAGTCAAACTTCATGTTTGAGATACAGAGTGTTTTGAGTGCAACGTCATGACAGCATGAACCGAACAGAATTTTTTATTTATTTTTTAATCAGATCATGAACATCCAATAGAACCCATTTATTTATTTTTGTTACCTCCTCCAAGGAGGTTATGTTTTTGCTGGCATTTATCTGTCTGTGTTCAAGATAACTCAAAATGTTATGGATGGATTTTGATGAAATTTTCAGGAGTTGTCAGAAATGTGAGAAGGGAGAACTGATTTCATTTTGGCTGTGATCCGGAAGAAATCCTGGATTCTGGATCACTTTCAAATTTTCGATAACATTGCGGTCGATGAGGCCGAAATTTTGTTTCTCAATATCTCCGTTAATTATTACCCAAAACTCATGAAATTTGATTCAGGGATTGACAATGGAAACCGCTATCAAATTTCAAAAGCTGATCAGGATCTGATCCAGAAGGCGGATTTTATAGCAATCTGTAAATCGCTATATGGGAGAACTGTTGCACTCGGCGGAGGTCTGCGCTCTCCGAGTGCTTTTCTAGTTTATTTAAATGCAGCACAACTAAATCTCCTGTGAGGGCTTTGACATCATATGGTAATTAAAGCGCCACAAATTAGTTTTTTTTTTTCATGTTAAAATATCAGTTTCAGTTTAATTTGAAGGAATATCTGATCGTTTTTGAGAAGGATGGTCCAAATCTGCGAAAAGAAAAAAAAAAACCTCACAAAATAACTGATTTGGTGCAAAACAGCTTTGACCTTTCTACGCAGAATGATGTAAAAAAAAGAATTTCAGAGTATTTTTCATTTATGTAAAGGTATGGTGAGAGGTCTTTGAAAACTGTTCCAGAAATCCAACTCAAGTGAGATTTTGAAAATATACACTCCCTCCCTCCTCCTAAAGGCTCCGCCTCCTCCTCTTCAGCTCACCCCTCGAAACCACGCCTTCACATGATTGTTTCTCAACAGCAGATATATTTTTTTGTAAAACCCATATGAACTAGCTACTGCGTATTGTCAAAGTTGGGTGATAATAGTACTTACAGGTCTGAGTCTGAAGGCGACTCCGTACGAATGGTAGACACTGGGGGGGACTAGAACTATGTGCCATGCCAGCGTCATAACTAAAAACAAAATCAATAAGCAGCATTTATTGGTTTGTGCATGAAGCTTATAGTTAACAAAAGGTATAGCATTCAACGATATTGGGAAAGCTACCATCAAGGATAACAACAGCCTAGCTAACGGTGTCACACATAGTACTGTAGCCTAGCTGACAGAGTTGGTAGCTTAGCGAAACATGCTGGAATATGTTCGTCATGTCACTCCATGGACAATAATTTTGTCATCATCTTTCATTTTCTCACTGACTGGGTGAATAGGCCTACAATACCCATAACCCATCAGTATGTTGAAATATTATAGACCTTTTCGGGCCAGCTCCCCGGAAGTACCCTGTCCGCCATTGCTGGGTTGTGCTACAGAGTGACACTTTTACCGGCTCGCAGATTAACCAGTGTTTTTGTCTTTCTACAAATATATATTTTTATAATGTCGAGTTGGTCGAGTGGGAATACATGTTCCGTCATAAACTGTGCCAACAATGGCGTGAAAATTCAACAATGGAAGAAGAAAGTATGCGAAATACACAAGCCTTTACTGCACGAAGACTGCCTTGTTTGCAGAACAAGAAGTTAGGAAGACGTGGGTGAAAAATATCAACAGAAAGGACTTTGTTCCAAATGAATACAGCCGGGTGAGTTTTCGTTAACATTCAGTCTCGTACTACTCATAGTCTCGCTAAGAGTCCCGGACGATTCTGGCAGAAAGAACAGCAGTATGAGGCTACTGTAGCCCTCTGCACTAGCACAAGCCTATAAAATAATCAATGAATGAATTAGGAGAATGATAAAATAAATTAAATATAACATTAACACATAGCCTAATTTACCGCTAGCATTAACGTTACAGTAGCATAATCTTTATGGCTTGTTGACGTTAGTTATAACCAGCGTTGCAGCGTTCCACAGTTTAGTGTTTGATTATGGGAATAGATCATGCTATTTCCATAACCAATCATTAAAAACAGCGATAAACTACCTTCATCTGTAACTGGAGGCCACTGCCTAACATCATCAATCCAAGACATGTCTGTGTTATCAGTAACAGATGCTCCACGCTGCTGTGTTTGGGTTAGTTGGTGGAGCACCGCACACTCCAGTTATGGCGGGGCCACTAGGGGGCGCATGTCCACAATTTTCAAGTCAAAAAGGTGTATATAATCAGAACGGCATCATCTTACCTGTCCAGTAGAAACTATGCCACCTTGGCGTCGGTCTGGAGCCCCTTTTCATTTTTTAGCTGGTGCCAGCGCTGGAAAGCCATACCGATAACCACTCTTGTTCTGTTTGGTTCTTCGGTTAGCTTTTGTTAGCTTTAGTTAGCTTCCGCATGGCTGTTGCTTTTTCAACAACAGTTTCCCTTTGATTTTGCTGCCGGTTGACGTCTTCTTCTCTGCCATTGTTGCTACAAAATAATCTGTGCGAGCTAACTTGATTTCTGGCTTTCAAATAGCAACGCTGTCTGCTCACCTGATTGCCAGAGCTGAGGGAGGGAGGGAGGGGTGGGGGGGAGTGCATTGATATTTGATGGACGTATTAGGCAGCCAATAAATGTAAAGATGTAAAGATGATCAGTACATTGATTGGTCAAAGTTTTTCTCTGATTGCACCTTCTAAACCGGACCAAAACGTTTCGGGGTTTTTTTGCAAACATTCTATTTCAGTGGGTGTAATGGGAATGTGAAAAGATTTTCAGGCAATATTGTAAAAAAAATGCTGCAAAAAAAGATCTCCCATCATACCTTTAATCACCATTTTTAAGGATGGTACCGGGAGTCTCCATCTATCCGAATGTGGGAAAAGTGAACGAGTGCGTGTGTTTCAGGAAGTGGCACTGGGACGAGCCGTCGTGCGGCTACGAGGTGTGCGTGGTGATGTACCACCAGCCCTCCGCCCCCCCCGGCCTCGGAGGGCTCTACATGTTCCAGTGGAACGACGACAACTGCGAAACCAAGAACAACTTCATCTGCAAATACACCGCAGGTACGACCGCGCCGGGACTCGCCGCTCACGTGCTCTGAAAATGCTCCGTTGGCTGTCATGCTTTTCCCTCCTCCAGAGAAACCGCCGGACCCCACGCCGCCCAACTCCACCCGCACAGGTAAGACAGTCGCCCCAGTGACGACACTGCACAGGACTCACTGGACGCGTACGATGCTCTGAACAGTGTGATGTCCTCCACCGCAGACGCCCCCCCTTCACCCGCACTTCCGTGGGATCCAAGAGACCGGAACCAGGACCGGAGCACAGGTTGTAGTTTTACCCAAAACCTACACGGTACATTCCTAAATGTGCATCTCTGACGTTGGTGCACGTCCGTTACAGCCGTGAACTTGGTTTACGTCATCATTCCCACCATCCCGCTCATCCTGCTGCTGCTGACCGTGACGGGAGTCTGCTGCTTCAAAATGCTCGTCAGACGGTGAGGATCCAAGATGAAGGCGAATACCGGAGATGGTTATGACGAAAGACACACACGAGCACACACCGAGGATGTTAGTTGGATTTACTGTCACTGCTGGAATGAAAAAAATAAAAAAAAATAAATCTGTAAATGGGACTTGCTTTAAGCCAGGTCCCTGAGGAGGCAGCGTTAGCTGGAATTGTTCATTATTTAATCATTTTGCCAGTGGACAGAAGATGTAATTTAAAAAAAAAATGCTTTCTGGTAATATTTCTATTAAAAGTCGTAACTTGGCAAGATTACTGTCTTTTATACCATTTAATTTCCCATCTCCGTCTATGACATGCTGCCTATTTTTCATGTAAAGACAGAATCTTCAAATTATCCGTGTTGCTTCTTATAGATGTTAGAAGTTTATTAAGACAGCTGGGACCCATAGCTTCTCCTGTAAATATTCCTCATGTTTTTAAATGAATGTTTTAGCACTTGCTAAAAAAAAAAAAAAAAAAAGAAAAGTTACAAGTTGGGCTTAAGAAATTGGGGGAAAAATTTTTCATCAAAATTTTGAAATCTTAATTAAAGAGTACAACTACCTTCCTTCACATCCACGAAAACACAATTATTAATAACTAAAAGTAAGATTATTAAATCTTAAGGAAAGAAACAATGTCAAGTAAAAAACATTTAAAGAGAATTTCAGGTTATAGAGCAGAATGAGATTTGGAAAAAGATTACCTATCCCACCTTTAATACACGCCAGCAAATATTTACAGCAGCAGGAAGATGAGCGTGTGGCTGGTTTAAATTAAAAGACAAGTGTGAAAGAAATTCTCTCTTACAAACATGTCTTTACTGCTCTGGTCACGGCAAGTGGTTTTGGCAATATATCACGATTTTCGGCCGCCCAATATAATATCAATTTTTCAGCTCCTAATATCGATTTTTTAGGAAAATTGTTTAATTTTCATATTTAAATTGTTTAAAATTTAAATGTGCAAAAACAGTAATAGTAAACAATAAATAGGATGTTTTGAAGCAAATAGTTTTGACTCATTTGTCCTCTGAATGATCAATATCATCTGATGAACATATACAGCAACTTGATTTTTCATCTCTACTTTTAATTTTGATATTAACTGGGTAGAATATCGCAATATATCGTGATATAGCGATATAGTGATAATATTGTATCGTGACCCAAGTATCATGATACATATCATATTGCAAGGTTCTTGCCAATACTCACCCCTAATACATACATAAAAACGTGTTCTTATCAATCCAGATTTGGTTGCTTCTGGAAACCATATTGACCTGAATATAGGACGACTGATTATAAGACAACCTCTATTTTTCAGATATCATTTTGGGAAAATAAAATATGATTCATAAAATAACTTTTTATTGTACAATTATTATAGAAAAAATTCTCACAGAGATAACATTCTGCTGTATTATTAAATATTTTAATGATTTAATCTTTTTTAGGACGTATGGTACCATACTTAAGGTAATGTATGTGTTAGGCTTCAATGTTATTTAAGATCAGTATAGAACTGATAGTACAGAGAGTATAGTACTATTTAATAAACTTTATTCTCTTAGAATCTGAGACTATGACTCAGTGAATAAACAACCATGTAGTTCAATAACTGCATTAATGATGTAATAACTGCAGAACCATCAAATCCAGTTATATTTAGAACAATATTAACAATTCACTGTAAAAAACAAATTCTGGACTGCAACAAAACTTTCTAACCCCTTTACTCGAGTTGGTCACGTTGTTCCTCCATTTATCATCAGATCTGCTGCATGCTTCACTGTGATGCTCCATTCTTACTGGTTACTTCGTTGCGGCTCCATCTAGTGGCGCAAATATGTAATTACAATAGAAAAGTCAAGACCTCGATTATAAGATGACCCCCATTTTTGAGAATATAATTTCTAGAATAAAATATCGTCCTGTATTTGGGCCAATACGGTACTTCTGAGGAGGATGAGTTCATGAAGACAGTAGAGTTTATTCCACAGTTTAAACATAAAAATCAAGTGAAATCAGGACTCTACGGTTTACAGTTTTGGTCTCTCGGCTCAGCTGTTCTGGGTGTTTTGTTGTCTGTGTTTCTGTGTTTGTGCGAGACAGGAAGAGGAAACAGCAGAAGTCGGAAATATGTCAGACAGACCTGGGACTCAGCGCCAGCCCAACTTCCACCGACGTCTATAACGTCATCCGCTCCCAGAAGGACGACGACCTGGTCTCCGCTCGCCCCAGCACAAAAACACCTCCTTCCTGTGCTCCTCCCCCGACACGCCGACGGGCGACTACGACAACCTCGGGGGCCGCGACACGGAGAGCGGCTTCGTGACGCTCGCCAGCACGGAGAGCGGTTTCCTCAACTTTGAGCTGAACGAGCTCAGCCTCGGGCGCCGTGGCACCCGCGACTTCTGCAACGCCAGCCTGGGCCGCCCGGGAAAGAGGGACCTGAACGCGAGCAGCCTGGGCCGCCCGGGAAACAGAGAGTTCTACGACAGAAGCCTGGGCCGCCGCACCACAAAGAGTGAGCATTACAGCAGCGGCGGGTACGGGGAGGGCGGGCTGTACGACGGCGACGTGAGAGCTGGGGGCAAGCTCTACGATGCCAAACCGAGGCCCGGAGGTCACGCGGGAAAAGCCGACCTCTATCAGACTTATGTCACCAACGGCAAGCAAGAGATTTTCCAAACCAGCCTCGGGAATTACGCAAACCGGAAGTCCTTCCACACAAATCTGGACTGCTACAGAAATGGGCTGAATCTCGACAGCGGAAGACGATACTTCAATGAGGCGGAGTGGATCAGCAGAGAAAACTACTGACGCTCCGACACTGAGCAGCACCGTACGGATGACTGTGAATAGGAATGACTAAAAACTGCACGCGTGTGTTATGTTTGTTCCAAATCCTTACGAGATGAACGTCTAAACTGCCTCTGGCCCAACCTGGACGTTGTTGGTGGATGGAGTCTGCTGGCCTGTTGCAGTTGGAACAAATTTATTTAAGAACAGAAACCTAAAACTTAACGATCATATAATCCAAATAACAATTGTAATTTTCCTCAATAATTCAGATCAGTGATCCTCTTCAAGGTCTGATGTGCCAGTTGTGGCTGATTTTGGTTTTCCTACTCAGAACTATGGATGGGAATCGATAAGATTTTTCCGATTCCATTATCGATACTGTTTAACGATTCGATTCTTTATCGATTCTCTTATCGATTCTAATTTGGGCAAAAAGGAGAACAATTTTATTAGCATCATTTTTTTTACTTAGAAGTCACAATCTTACAAACTCAACAGCGAGGTCAAAACAGGCCCAAAGCCTGGATAACGTGTTAACTGTTGTAATATGTAACTGTGCAAATACACAAGAATGTGTAACATTTTACTAACAGATTTTCCTAATAGAAATGAAAAAAATCTCCTTTTTAAAAGGATATATGAGCTCACTAAGCACTCAAAAATAATAATAAAGAAAGATAAATACTATCAAATACAACTGAACAGTTCATAGTACAAATCTGCAAATACTATGAAGAATTAACAATTCTTTTGCAGTAAAATAATCATGTCTTCCAGCCTCTGAACCAGCCAGACTCTCTCTCGTCACACTCATCTTCTATATGTAATGCAGAAGGCATTCATTTAATAGCATAGCGTTAATGTTATAGCGTGTTTTACAAAGAAGCACATAGGCAGAGGGATAGCTACTAACCAGAGTTACCAGAGGTGATCTTAGCTTGGCTACTGCTGCTGGGTTGAGATCCATCAGTCCAAAGCGTCAAAAACACGACACTCGTTATCACATGTTGTGTGTTCAAATGTTTCTGCATGTTAGCCGTGTTCCCTCCCGACGCTGTTATCTCCACTTTACAATGACTGCTAGTTGCCTTGTTGCCATCTTTCTTTGGTGAAGTGAAGCCAAACTTTGGAGCGTTTGAACCTGGTGGGCGCCATTGTTGTTTACAACTGCAATGCGCGTGCTAAACCGATGTAACTTAATCATGTAAGTGCTTTCTGGAATTGACTGTGCGTAACTTGCATAAATTACGTGAGATTCGTGCTGGTTGGAATCGATAAGAGAATTGCTGGGTAAACTGCCAAACAATTCCATGGATTTGAAACACACAGAACCGGTTCTCTACAGGAACCGGTTCTCTACAGGAATTGGCTCTCGATTCCCAACCCTACTCAGAACTACAATCATAGTGCGAATTACAACTTCGACCCCCCTAAAGAAGGGACAAATTGTCATTTTTGTCATCTCTAGAAAATGTTGACCCCCCCCCCCCCAATTGTCATTGTATAATTCGCACTGTGACTACAATCAACTGAACAGGAAATGGTAATAGCAGAGGCTGCAGGCTGAGTGCTCCATGAGCTTTATTTTTGGGCTAGTTTATACTTCTGCATCAAAGTGATGCTGTCGGTGTCAACCCTTGCCATGAGCTACGTGCGGCATCGAATCGGACCGTGGGAGAAGTGCTCGGCCCACTTGGTAGATTTATTGCCGCTGCTTCCTCTTCGTTGTTTTCATGTCGGGTAGAACAATAGTCCGCTGCTACGTCTGTAAAAACGACTGATGCTCAACATATATCAGCATCAGCTCACACATGAGATATACTTTATTTGCTTTGTCTGAGTTATATAAAGGAAGATTAAAAAAAAAAAAAGGAGGCTACAGTGCTGCAGAAAACAATCTGTGCTGCCATTTAGTGGTTGGTGGCGTAATTGCATAGCAACGCAAAAAATGTATAAACACGTATAAACGCGAAAGATAGTGAAGGGCCCATGCGTAAGCCTGGTTTATGCTCAGAAATCAGGTCGTCTGCATCTGTGACACAGATATGCCCCCCCCCACCCTCTGCAGACACTTTGTTCCACCTCCCCAAAATTGTAGGTGACCGCAGACAGTGCCGCAGGGAGAAGAGAAAGGAGGCCTCTGATTGGTCAATTCTACATCCGCATAGAAAAGAGCGCGTCATCGAAGAAATGAGGAAGTACCCACATCTGTACGATTCTGGTTCTCCACACTACAAAGACAGCACATATTCTAGTAATTCATGGAGGGAGATAGCGATGAATGTGGGTCTGGATACGGCCGAGATGGTGAGGAAGTGGAAAAACGCAAGAGATAAGTTAAGTAAGTTTAACGTGATTGCCCCTCTTGCGTTGTGCCGTGGAATAACATAGCGCAGACCGCGCTTCAAAATTGAGCATAAATCAAAAATAACTGCGGCATACCTGCGACAAGCTAACTGTGACACTGTGTAGCCTACTAGCCTTGGACGAAAGCAGCACAAAAGACTTTATTTCCTGCTTCTTTCGTGTATTTCTAATGTTTGTCCGGAACGCTGTTGCGGCCTGCTTTTCCTTACAAACCTCTGGACAAGTCTCTGGACTCCCATCCCGGTCGTCCCTTGCGACGACTGCACTTGGCTCACGGTGCTATGTTGCACGCCAGCGACTATAAATCTGGCTGACAGAGCATCTGGCGGCCACTGCGGATCCGCCTGCGTCCGTCGCTGTAGGCTTTGAACGGGGTGACGTCATCCACCGCCGAACTGAAAATCGTGTGTTCCGTGCATGCACAGAGGCGGAGACTGATCCGGAGCACGCGGGTTATTTCTGTAGGGAGCTGGAAGCAGCGTTGCCAGGTGGGAAATGTAGTATTATCGTACCAGAGACTCAAAATTACCGCATTTTGAGGGGAATTATCGTACATCTGTCATAACCAAAATAACAAGCCCAGTGATGCGCTATAGTCAAGTATAATCACTCTAGTGTTAAAAAGCGGGTGAAGCTGACCCTTCAGCCTATCATGCTCGTTGTTCTGAGACAAACATTCGTATCTCACGCTCAGCAAAGCAAGATTAGCTAGAATCATGTCACATGGGAACAGATGCCTTTAGGATTCACAAAAAAAAAAAAAAAAACTCCGGCAGACAGTTACGGCGGCAATAATTTGAAATAGTCAAATTATTGTACATTTGGCCTTTTTTTTTTGGATTATTGATCGTACACAGGGCCAGATTATCGTACAAATATGATAATTATAACCTGGCAACGCTGGTCGTCCAGGTTCTGGTTGTTCAACCCTCCCACCCTCACCCAAACAAAAAAAAAAAGGATTTCTGAGGAATTACGAGCTTTCAAGCATTTTCATTCACTGCTTCCTGTTCATATGATGCATGTGACCAAAACAAGAAAGAAAAAAAAAAACCGAATGTATCTGTTCCATCTGCATCAATACTGGAAAAATAACATTAAACCCTGGTGAGTATCGTTGCATCCTCAACAGCCCTGGTTATATCTACTGATACTGCTCAGATGTGGTCCAGATGTCGGGGAGGCCCGGTGTTACGCTGAACGTTAAGTGGCTGCAGTTTTGCAGATTCCAGGTAACCAACAATCCAGATCAAAAGCTTTCTCTTCTCTCCACTGGCTGAATGTGAGGATTACTGGGATTACTGGGAACATGGTTGCCTAATATTTATTAAATGCAATCCCTCCAGAGCCGGCCAGATGTAACCGAGGTGAAGCTTCATGACAGCAGTCTGTCAGCGGGTTCTGTGGGTCCAGATAATGTTAAGCCACCTTGTTTCGGTTGGAAGAGCGCACGGGACAACGAACTAACGTCACTGGTTCAGCCGCAGGAGCTTTACAGAAGTGCAACACTAATTGTCCGTATGTCAGCCGTGAGACAAACTGCCGTGAACACGAGGAAACCTTCAGCGGCTGCTGATGCTCCAGTTCCAGGAAAAATAAAAGACTGATGATGTGCAGATACAAGTCTAACAGCCCGTTTGCTCGGCCTCGTCGTGCTGCCTTCGCTTATTCAGATCAACGTTGAGGCCTCGGGTCCTTATGTTTGCTGTGCCTGAAAATAATGTTTTAATCCGGGCCAAGTTTGCCTGACGCCAGGCCACAACCAGCCAACTTCTTTTTTTTTTTTTTTTGTATGCTCTGTTTGATATCGCCTTAAACCAGAACTTGATATACTTTGATATACTTTCTTACTCTATTTATGACTAACTTTCTGTCCTGGGAGTCCGGACAGTGAAACCACGTGGCTCCCTCAGTGCCTGCAGCCCGACTCCAGATAACGGCATGAGAATGATCAATAACAGCACTGTTATCGTTATTATCCTGAACGTATGACGTCTTGACGTCTCTCCTGTAAGTGAGAGCGGTTTGTATGTTTGTTACATGAGAATAATCTTCAAATAAAAAAAGGAGCTAGAATTGATCAGGAGTGATTTTTTACTGTCAAAGAAGAGGTCTGACATTCATGGTCAATCATTGTTTTTATTAACTTTCCAACATAAATGAATGACACACACCTGGGCTTTACTCATCATCACTGTTCAAATACTGTCACTGTCGAGACGAGCACGAGAAATCTTAAACGAACTGCTCAGATGAATTCTTCCATTTAGGCCACATGTTCAAGTACATTATGAGAAGAAACACTTGGGTTCACGTGTTATGGCCCATCGTAGATGATGTAAATGTAAAATCCTTTTACGGGGAAACCCCCATGAGACATTCATTACCACACAGAGACAAGAGTAGGTCAAATGTCCAGCTGATGCCTGCCGATCACGCCTGCATACGCCGCATTTCCTCTTCACGCTTTCGCAAACACACAACCCCAAAAAAAGCAGACTGGGGACTGATGTCTTCAGACGAATACCAGCTGTCTTCAGAGAAAGTGACTGACTTCTCTTGTCGGGATGGGGACGGTTGGGTGTTTGGGGGGTTTGGGGTGGTTGGCTGAGGTCGAAATGTCAGCCGTGGGTCCGCTTACGAGGCTGCTTTTGCCGCCGTGGTTTCAAGATGACGTAACGCCTGTAGGTGGTATGTTGGTCTGATATAAACGGGATGTAGAACGCTCGAAAGAGAGGAGACGACCTGAGAGAGACAGAGAGAGAGTGAGACAGAGAGAGAGAGAGAGATTAATTTTATATCCAGCTTTCCTCAACACTTTGAGTTACACTGAAGTACTCTCAGATGTTACCTGTGGAGAATACAGACATATGCAGGTTAGATTATATTAGATGTACTTTATTCATCAGCCAAGGGGGAAATTCAAAATCTCATCAACTCAGTAGTGGCCCTCCTTTAATCCTGGTGTGTGTGATGACTAGAGCTGAGCGATTTTATCGATTCTGCGATATATAGCGATATTTTATTTCCCCAGAGAGAATCGATTTTTCAGCCGCTGGTATCGATATTCTAAGCTTCTTTCAAAACCCCCGTGTCCCACCTTTAAAAGCTTGCAAGCAACAATTTGCACTGTTTAAATAAATGAAACTATTTGTCTCAACAAATCTTTTATTCATTTTGTCCAGCATTTGCAAGCTGCCTGTCAGCCCTATAATGTGTAATTGATGCTTTCAGTTCACTTAATTCAAACAAAGTCATTGGAACACTCACAAGATGTCACCAAAATCACTTTGTCCCTTTAAAATCTTTCAGAAAATGATTTAAATGTATTGTAAGATGAATATTGATATATATCGTATCATGAGCCAAATATCGTGTATTGTGTATCGTATCGTGAGATTAGTGTATCGCTACAGCCCTAGTGATGACAGTGGATCTTCAGGCAAACAGCAAAAACAACCTTTTTCCCTCCACCATTGCATGACCAAACTTTAGTTGTTGGACAGAACCTTTAACTCCAGACTGGTTTTAATACACCTTTCCATTTACTTCTCTTTGACAGATGCTGATGTCTTTCCCTCTTGGTATTTTGTTTACACACACCCGAAAGCCCCTAACCAGCAAACCTGGAAAACATCTGCTTTTATAGAAGCACACCTGCTGATGATCAGAAGAACGTTGCTGCAACTTATCTACTTGAATCAAAGCAGCGAAGGCCGACTTAGTATTGCCCACATTATTAAGTTTATTGCCTACTATTATCAAGTTATTTGCCAAGTATTACAACTAGGGGTGTGAAAAAAAATCGATTTGGCAATATATCGCAATTTCGGCCGCCCAATATTGATAATATTGATTTTTCAGCTCCTAATATCGATTTTTTTTACAATTCTGTCAGTATGTTGTAAAGGTTACTTAAATGTGCAAAAACACTAATAATAAACAATAAATAGGTTGTTTTGAAGCAAATAATTTTGACTCAATTTGTCCTCTGAATGATCAATATCATCTGATGAACATATACAGCAGCTTGATTTTTCATCTCTACTTTTAATTTTGATATTAACTGGGTAGAATATCGCAATATATCGTGATATCGCGAGCGTATCGTATCATGACTAGAGGTCTTCACGGGTCCATGAAAGTGGACCCGTGGAACCCAAATGGACCTGTGAAAATTCGACCCGACCCGAGCTATGATCATAAATTCAGGAGTCCGAACCCAAATGGACCCGGAATATTTGGACCCGGAACCGACCCAACCCGAGTCTTTAGTTTCCGACCACAAACCGAACAGGGTTACCTGAATAGAACCGAGACAATCCAGCCCGTAGTTGCTCATTTTAAAGTTGTCTAGCGTTGAATAAAACTTGACTTTCTTCCCTAAAGTTGTCTTCTTCTACCGGTTCAGTTGCTACATAGGCTACGTGATGTAAACAACAATAAATCCACATCGTTATTTTCTTTGTGGATACAGATGCTATTGGTAGCAACTGCTAACGCTAATAGCCTACACTGGTCAGGACATGTCGTAAATATGTTCTCTCATCCAACGTTGTCATATTGACGATCAGTGTGCTTTACAGCTGCCAGGCAAACACCTAATAACACGCTAATAACACGCTACAGCAACACGATTGTTTCATGACAAACACACCACGTTAATGAATAATTAATTTAACTGCCCCGAGTCCTGACATTAGCTGCCACCGCCAATATCTTTACCTCTCTGGAGTAAACGTGGACCCAGCCTGTCAGAGAGCACCGACCGGACCCGAGACTAACTGTACTGATTCAGACCCGAACCCGGAGTCACGTCTTTTGAATGGACCCGGGACCCGATTCGGGTCGGGTCGGAACCTCGGGTTTTCGGGTGGTTCCGAAGACCTCTAATCGTGACCCATGTATCATGATACATATCGTATTGCGAGGTCCTTGCCAATACTCACCCCTAATTGAGACACACTAAAATGACGTGATTTTTACTGTGTTTATACAAAAAAAAAGGATTAAAAGACGGGGGTTTAACTTTTTGCACAACCACATCTTTCGTCTCACTTTGGCACTTTTAGTTTGTGCGTGCATTTCTGTATATACCTGGATGTGTGCAGGAAGGGTTTATAGGCAATGACGCTCCACTCCTCTTTGTTAGCCGAGTAACGCGGTTCAAGAGCCGTCGCGTCGTCCGTGTCGAGGTCCACGAGGTAGTGACAGTGTCTGACGTCCACCTGCACAAAGGAGGACAGTTGAGCTCAGAACCGAGGAACCGAGGACCCGAGGACCCGCGGCGCGTGGACGTGGCCGCTTGACTCACGTATCTGGACGGCTCCTCCAGATTCTGGTCGTTCATGTCAGCTGGGATGATCTGCGTGGCCAGAGGACCAGAGGCGTACGGCTGAGGGAGCTGCCCCTTAAACTCAGACTGAATGAAGTGGAGCTGCCAGCTGCAGATTAAAAAGTTTACTTTGAATGAAATTTTCATCTTTTTGGTTTTCAGGTGACATCATTGATCCTTTATACTGACTTGTGCGGCAGCAGGAAGCTGCTCGGGAAGCGGTACCACTCTTTCCCAACGCACACACTGACCGGTCTGCCTTCAGGGACCGAGTGCAGAGTCGGGTCCTTGGCGATGCGGTGAAACTCGGGGTAGAGGTCCAGAGGGGCGTGGTAGCCTGCAAACGTAGATAAAGAGGGGTTCTTGCGTCTGAGCTGAGCCGATGCTGAGGCGGGGGGCGGGGGGGGGGCGGGGTTAGTGTCTGCGTGCACGCACCTCTGAAGAGCGCAACGGAGCGAGAAAGCGACAGCACCGTGAAGACGACGACGGCGCTCAAAGCCAACCAGTTGGAGGAGACGGTGTAGTGCTCCAGCCGGTACCGCTGGAACAGGAAGTGGTAGCATTTCTAGGGAAAATGAGAGGAAGTCAATCATGTCTGCTCGTACGCGACTTAAAAAAAAAAGAAAAAAAAAGAAGTGCACCTGTAGAGAGGAAAGCGCCACCGCCCCGCTGAGGCAGATGAGAGGGTAGATGGGAAACAGAAAACGCTCTTCTTTATGAGGCCTCGTGAAGAAAACGAGCATCCACAGGTACATGGGAGACAGAGTCAGCCAGTATGGACGGCCCAGGTTCTGCACTGCATTTAAAAAAACAAAAAAACAACAAAAACACAAGTGTACGGGCACGTGAGCATCAAGGGCTGTGTATACTCTCGCAGCAATGTGTCGTAGTTAGCTTGTCACCGGTATGCCACAGTTACTTTTGATTTATGCCCAATTTTGAAGTGCGCTCTGCGCTATGTTACAATGGACAATGACGAACTAGCTAAACTTACTAAACTTATCTCTTGCATTTTTCCACTTCCTCACCGTCTCGGCCATATCTAGACTAGGGGTGAGTATTGGCAAGGACCTCACAATACGATATGTATCATGATACTTGGGTCACAGTACGATATTATAACGATATTGTGATATATTGCGATATTCTACCCAGTTAATATCAAAATTAAAAGTAGAGATGAAAAATCAAGTTGCTGTATATGTTCATCAGATGATATTGATCATTCAGAGGATAAATTGACAATTTTTTTTTCTTTTTTATGTGTAACATGAGGGGAAATACTGCGAATATCAATTCAAGTTAGCAACTACTAAAATTATGATCGACTTAAGTTGTTTTCTGGCATGAGGGGGTATTCTGTGGAAAAACGCAAGAGATACGTTTAGTAAGTTTAGCTAGTTCATCATTAAATCAAAAATCATCATCATAAATCAAAAATAACTGCGGCATACCGGCGACAAGCTAACTGCAACACATTGCTGCAAGAGTATACACAGCCCTAGACGTGGAGTTCCCACAAAAGAGCATCAGAGTAGAGGTCTTCAGAACAACCCGAACACCCGAGGTTCCGACCCGACCCGAATCGGGTCTTTTCAAAAGACGAGACTCCGGGTTCGGGTCTGAATCGGTACAGTTAGTCTCGGGTCCGGTCGGTGCTCTCTGACAGGCTGGGTCTGGGTTTACTCCAGAGAGGTAAAGATATTGGTGGTGGCAGCCAATGTCAGGACTCGGGGCAGTTTAATTAATTATTCATTAACGTGGCGTGTTTGTCATGAAACAACCGTGTTGCTGTAGCATGTTATTAGCGTGTTATTAGCGGTTTCGCCAGCAACTGTAAGACACAACGGATCGCCAACATGACAACGCTAGGTGAGAGAACATATTTACGACACGTCCTGACCGGTGTAGGCTATTAGCGTTAGCAGTTGCTACCAATAGCATCTGTGTTCACAAAGAAAATAACGACGTGGATTTATTGTTGTTTACATCATGTAGCCTATGTAGCAACTGAACCGGTAGAAGAAGACAACTTTAGGTAAGAAAATCAAGTTTTATTCAACGCTAGACAACTTTAAAATGAGCAACTATGGGCTGGATTGTCTCGGTTCTATTCGGGTAACTCGGTTCAGTTTGTAGTCGGAAACTAAAGACTTGGGTTGGGTCGGTTCCGGGTCCAAATATTGCAGGTCCATTTGGGTTCGGATCCCTGGACTTATGATAATAGCTCGGGTCGGGTCGGTTTCGGCTCAAATTTTCACAGGTCCATTCGGGTTCGGGTCCATGAAAGTGGACCCATGAAGACCTCTACATCAGAGCAGAACCGTTTCAGCGTTTAGGCCCTCCCCCTCACCGTTGAAGCGGTGCAGCAGGGTCTCCATGAGAGCGGTGAGCGGCAGCGAGAGCAGTGCCAGAGCGAACACCAGGTTGAAGTTCAGCGCCCCGTTCACGAAGTAGAAATGCCATGGCTCCGTGCCTGGAAACAGAACGGCACGAAGCGGGAAAGAGAGATGCAACAAAAAACCAGCAGCAACGTGAATGTGTGGTAAATGTAGGAAATGTTCACTATGAATGTTGGTGTGATTTACTGTGTCACAGATTTCTGAATCATGACGGTGGAAGCTTAACATGAGATATAACATTTCTGCTGCGTCAGCTGATCAGCTTCAGTGTGTTTCCAGTGTGTGTGACAGACAAGCGTAACAAAGATGATCTGAACTGCCTTAAAGGTGGAATATGGAAAATGTGAGTCGTACACTTTTATGGCTGATTTTGATGACAGAGTGAGAAAAGAAATTACATAATCAATGTTATGTGCTTCTTTAAATTACCATACAGATCAGGTCCATGTGGTGTAAAGACATTGTACAGTAGAATATTGAGTGGCGCTATGACTAGTTTGCCATAAAAGAAAGAGTCCACAGCCACCAGGGGTACCTGGGAAGTACAAACAAGATACAGAGGGAAGTGAATGGACCCGGCTCCTGTAAACGTCGAGCTTCAACAACATCAACATAAATCATTTTTAAATGAATGAATAAATAAATTTGCCTGTACATATATAGCATCGTAATGTCTGTGTGACTTTGTTCTACGAGATCAGACTGACTGAAGCCTGGACAGAGACAATGAACTTTGAATCAAGATTTAAATCGAAAGCTTGTCTGTGCACGGTTGTGGAGAGACATTCAGCTGAAAGCGTCTGATCAAAGCTCCGCTGCAGTCACATCTTCACCGAGGCTTTTGAAGGTTAAGAGGCTTCGTGGTGGAGTGTCTGAGCTCCAGCTGCTCAAGGCTTCCTGCCTTTTATTGGTCTTCATGTGAAGCTTCATGCTGACTAATTTATTTATTTTTATCTCTACGTATTTATTTTAGGGATGCATGATAAATGTTTTTTAAAACTATTACTAATAACCGATAACTTTCAGCTCCTAAAGGCCGATACCGATAACACACACATATACCTAAGATCATTACATCAATACTATGAACAAAATCAAAAATAGTTTGGACTCTTTAAATGAACAGATGTTTATTTTTTCCAATGAAAAACTATTGTCAAGCCTCTCAAACATTTTCATAAAGCTATCAAACAAACCTATTTGATATCTCACATTAACTTAAATAAGGTTCATTACTGACTGATATAAAAAATAAAGGCTCCTTGAACTGATGGAAATACATGCATCAGAATTACTAACTGAAAAAGATTAACATTTAAAGGATTTTGGCTTGTGGTTCCATTTAAATTAATACCTTTAATTAAAGTAAATGAGGTTCAGTGATTTTTTTGTTTTTTTTATCTCATGGAAGCTTTAGATGAGAGAGATGAGGGGAGGGGAGGGGAGACTGCTGCTGGTTGCGCACGTTAGCATTAGCTCACGTTAGCGCGATTTCAAAACTCCATGGAAGCGATTGTTATGTTGTAGGTGGCTGATCAGGTTTTACGTATTAAAGTTTGTGCTTCCCTCCTCGTAGAATTCGCTAGGAGCATTCATCACAAATAACCACCATTCTGAAACTTTAACGAAGTTCCATGCCATCGTCGCCATGTTTGTTGTGATCAGCGCTGTGCTGCAGGCTGCATTCAAGGTGTAACGTAAATTCAGACGTTCCCTCGTTAGCTCGTCGTTCTTTCAGCCTTTTCTATTTTTTTTTCTTTTTTATGTGTAACATGAGGGGAAATACTGCAAATATCAATTCAAGTCAGCAACTACTAAAATTATGATCGACTTAAGTTGTTTCTGGCATGGGGGGTATTCTTGATTTTCCTTACTGAGAAATCGTTTTTCTGATTATGCCGACGTCACTTGAACATAACATTTACTGCCGGTCATCAAGGCTCAGAGGGAGCGAGGCACTGCCATGTTGACAAAAATATATCTGTTATCGAGGCTATTCGTCGTGATATCGGACTTAACGGAATGACGTCATAATTTCCTGTTATCGGCCCGATAGTTATCGCGCACCCCTAATTAATTTCTCCCCATTATCAATCATTGCATCAACCGCCGCGGCTATAACTGCACCAGGAAAGAGGCAGAGATGGCAACTAAAAGTTTTGAAAAGAAATGAAAAAAGAAAAAGACCATCCACAAAATCACTGTTTTACTGAGATCTTTGTCCACACGGGTTAACATCTCAGCTGTCCTCAATAATAACTCCAGATGACCGCAGGTCCCCAGGTGAGACTCGTCCTGTTTGAGTAGGATGTTAGTCTGAACCAGGAGATTCTAAAAAGAAACAGATCCGTCTGGACCCAGCCACCAATAACCATCAACGTCAAACATCACGAAGCCCTGAAGAGTATCTCATTAGACCAGCTAAGTTAACGAGCAAGAGCCTCCCAGGACACGCTCCAGCAGATAACACCATGAGTAGGGCTGTAGCGATACACTAATCTCGCGATACGATACGATACAGGATATTTGGCTTACGATATTTATCGATATTCGTCTTACAATACATTTACATCCTTTTCCAAAAGATTTTAAAGGGACAAAGTGATTTTGGTGACATCTTGTGAGTGTTCCAATGACTTTGTTTGAATTAATTGAACTGAAAGCATCAGTTACACATTATATGGCTGACAGGCAGCTTGCAAATGCTGGACAAAATGAATTAAAGATTTGTTGAGAAAAATTCTTTCATTTATTTAAACAGTGCAAATTGTTGCTTGCAAGCTTTTAAAGGTAAGGGCACAATGGAGAGTTGAAGTCCAGCAAGTGTCCTTCTTTGCAGCTTTTTTGGCTTGATACTGAACATATCAGGTAGCTACTAGCCATTCTAGCCACCAGGTTCAGTAAAAACAAACCATGGCAGCCAATAAATCAAGTCCATTGGAGCAACATTTAAGCCACCTTAAAGTTGCCCCATCTCAGCAGAGTAGCTGGCTGACTTAACGGCTCTTCCTGCAAAGTGCACAAAGAGCACCCCTGCGGGACACGGGGGTTTTGAAAGGAGCTTAGAATATCGATACCCACGGCTGAAAAATCGATACTCTCTGGGGAAATAAAATATCGATATATATCGCAGAATCGATAAAATCGCTCAGCTCTAACCATGAGGATCGTGCTCTTTGACTTCTCCCAATCTCTGAACATCATTTATCTGCACTGCTGTTGAGGAAACTCCAGAAAACACAGCCGGATGCCTCCACAGTCACCTGGATCACGGACTGACTGACCAGCAGAGCACAGAGGACTGTACTCTCAACGTTCCTTTGACTTCCAGCATCTCCAGAAATACTGGAGCTGGAGGATGAGAGACAGCTGGGTGTTCCAGACTGGACTGGAAATCCAACACTGAAAGCATCTACGAGAAGAGACGGGACGGACTGTACCTCCTGAGCAGACTAAGGTCCTTTAACGTTTGCAGATTGGTGCATTTCTTCTCTAAGTTTCTGCTGAAGTGCATTTTCTTTGGGTCTAAGCGTCTGAACGAGCTGATGAAGACTCTTTGTGAGGGACTGCTCTGATCTGGAGCACTGAAGCTGATCGTAGAATGAAGAAATGTTGCACAACGCTTCCCGACCTCCACGCAACGCACCGATCAAACAACACGCCGTCTTCAGTCTGAGGCTTCTTCAGTTCAGATGCAACTAAAACTGGAGCAGAAGACCAGTCCTGCCCAGTGAAATCTGTTCATTTTTAGGGTGAAATGTATGATTACCTACCTCTTTGTTTTTTTTTGTACCTGCACTACAACTGTTTGAGATCATTAAAGAGCATTCACTGAAATATCCTCACCAGCAGCAGAAGCAGAGCGAGAACTGACCAGGTGAAGAAGCTCTTCCACTCCCTCTTCATCAGCAGCAGGTCGAAGGCGATCGGAGCCCTGCAGAGTCCGTTTTCAAGAAGCTGCGTTAGAGGTAGGGTTGGGCACCGCAAAACGATTCCAAGTAGGAATCGGTTCCTAACGTCCGGTTCTGGCATTGTTTAGAAGATTTTTGAATTTCGATTCCTTT
The DNA here is from genome assembly GCA_018398805.1 of Hirundichthys speculiger. Taxonomy (NCBI): domain Eukaryota; kingdom Metazoa; phylum Chordata; class Actinopteri; order Beloniformes; family Exocoetidae; genus Hirundichthys; species Hirundichthys speculiger. Next base: position 3,460,554 of record JAGFBZ010001630.1, on the reverse strand, counting down.
TTTCGGTTTCTAAATGTCCGCGCTAATTTTATAATTTTTTTTTTTTTACTACACTAGTTTGTTGATGTTACTCCGCCCGGCGTACTCAACTCCACACTAGTGTTGACGTCACGTCCGTCGCTGACGGGACTTCACTCGCCACAACATGGATCCCAAGATACGCCGCTCTGGAGTTTGGCTGCATTTCAGTCCAGGAAATGACGGCTACCTGGCGCAGTGAAACACCTGCGGGAAGCGTGTTACCGCCAAAGGAGGGAGCACGACTAATATGGCAAAACACCTTCGCCTGCATGGCATCACAAAAATAAACGAGTGTACCGTATTTAATTCACTGCGTTGCTCCCGTCGCTTCTTCGACTGCAACAGAATCCGTCTTCATCCAGAAACTCTTGCCTTCTCATCTACAGTGGTACCTCTACGTACGAACGTTTCTACATACGAAGTTTTCAGGTTACGAAATATTGTCTCTAGTTACGAAAGAAATTTCAAGATACAAAAGGCAGTACAGTAGCGCTGCTACTCGCAGCTCCCAGAGTTTACTGAACGTAAACATACTTGTAGCTGCTCTGCCATTGGCTATCGCTTAGCATCTTCCTGGCATCCCATTGGCTAGGAGGGCCCCTTGTCTGTATGAGCGTAACCCAGCAACCCAGGTGAACAAACAATTTTTACCTCCACCAAGGAGGTTATGTTTTTACCAGCGTTTATCTGTCTGTTTCTGAAAGAGCAGATATGGTCATCTTCCTAAACAAAAACTGTTGATTTCATTTTTTGTTGGCCAAAATGTATTTTGGAGGCCGACTGCCAACTGTAAGTTGTTTAACATTTAGGCTGTAAGTGAATTCTGTGTCTGCATATGTGCATGCAAGCATGTGTAAGAATAAAAATGGCCTGTCGCCTGTGTAAATGTGTCACAGTTTTTTTAAGGAAAAAATTCTACTGTTAGATAAGTCGTGATCTGTTGACCTACACATCAAAGAATCTGAATCGAGAATCGTTTTGAACAGGAATCGAAACAGAGAATCGGAACGGAATCAGAATTGCTAAAATAGAAACGGTGCCCAACCCTAGTTAGAAGTAACGAGGTTTTCACGAGACTCATAACCAGCGAGTGTTTTGACTGCAAGATCATACCCAATCAGAGCGGAGAACGGCCATCCGATGATGGCGCCGGCTGCCACGCCCATAACTGCCAATGGCGTGGAGTCCTGAAACCAACCGGTCATGGCGACCAGCGTCGTGTACATGCAGAAAGAGGAAGGCAGGAATGCTGGAAGGAGAGTGAGGAGAGTCATGAGGCTCTGTAATATGTGAAAACAGGAGCTGTAAACCCTGAAATGGACCCGAGCGTGAAGAAACGGGACCGACCTGCAGACGAGCAGAACATCCCGGTGCTCAGAACGAGGAAGGCCAACATCAGACGACCCACGTGCAAACCAAACTTCTTACAAACCGCCCTGGATGACACACAAGCAAACCGCAGGCTTCACCCCCGTATCCTGAACAGCCTGGACAGCTGAATAAAAGACGGCCCACCCTACGACACCCACCCTCCCTCTTTTACAAGACGCATGTTTAAAAAAAAAAAAGAGAACAGTACGAGAACCAAATCTTGTCTCAGGAAGGAAGGAAGGACTTAATTTCTCTCCGCGCTGTAAAAAATACTGTAAAACTGAAGCTGTAGTGTCTAAGTTTTGTTTATTTATTCTTTTTTTGTTTTTTGATGATGGCCGAAAACACAGTTCGTTACGCCCAACATCCCCATTTCTGGGTCGAGTTCTGCCAGGAAGCAGGTTTTCTAGCAGTTCCTCAACGGACCACTGGGGGCCGACAGACCATGGTATTATTTTAGAGCAGTCCTTCTCAAATTAGGGGGGGGGGTTACGATGCCAGGGGGGTGCGTATAATCCCAGGGAACATGCTTTTTTTTTTTTTTTAGCCGTACTGGAATAAAGTGTAATTGCACATATACTCCAGTAGGTGTCAGTGCTGCTCTCATTGTCACAGTGTGTTCAGGGAGTATTAGCTGTATTGTGTTGGGTTTTTTTTGCAGGGACATGCACGCACACAGCACAGAGCAGGAGATATGAAGTGAGCGAACCTTCAAGAGACACCACGGAAAAATATTTAACAGGAACGGAAAGAAAGGAGGAGAGAGACGGAGATAATGAGACAAATTAAAAGTCAGCAGAAAGTTAAGACGAGGAAATATGACGATGCTGATTGATGCACTTTAAATCTTTACAGACTTAAAAATTATTTTAATTAAGTTATTCTTCGTTATAGGTTGATGTATATTTCTTTCTTTTTTGTATCCCTTAATGTTAATAAGGATACAGTGTTATGCAGAGGTGTACTGATAACAATTTTATAGACAAATGCTGCACGTGGATGCAGGGATGGCATCAGTGACCGGAGGGTCCCAGCAGCCCTGCTCGCCCCCCTTTCAGCAGTCGTTTCAGTGGTGAAACTCAAGATGAGCATATTTGGACAGATTTTATGAGAATGGTTTAAAGAAGTATTAAAATATATCTGGAACTGGAACTGGGCGAGTTCCAACCAGATCCTTAGCTCTGCTCATTCAGTCCTTCTGCAACATGGTGCCGTGTAGTATGAGGGGAAAAACAGAAAGAAAGCCTTTGTGTGACATCAGCATGGATTTGTCCAGGTCTTTTTATACAGTCTATGGTTAGGCATTCATCTGGCTCTAAACCCATATCTGCGTCTCTAAATCCCCCTACGACTGTTATGACATCATGCGTGAAGCTCCAGCTGTGATTCAAGTCTTTCCCTAACTTTCCCTCTGCACCTCCAGAGGAACCTTGGGAAAGCTTGCTTTCACATACTCCAGTTTGTTAGTTTATTGTTCATTTCCCCACAATTTAACTTTATTTTATATTCAATTTGTGTTTTATTTGAAGTTTTTCAGGTATATATATGTATATACTATGTTTATATATTCTTGGTATACTGTATGTATATATGCTTATATAGGTGTTTCGCAGGAAAAATATAATTTGTAATTCAGTGACTGGTATTGTCTGATGTTCTTTTTTCAATAAAAACATTAAAAAAATAAATAAATAAAGTGGACTTGAATCAAAGAGGACAAACTCACTTGTAGAAATAGAGCTCACAGACGCAGCAGCAGAAAGCTAAGACGCATCGAACAAAGTAGAACACCAACACCTGCAATAAAGTCAGAACACACAGCCGTCACTAAACATGAAAGTGTGCACTTATTTCAGATTAGAAAGTCAGATCCTTAAGATCCTTCAGAACCGAAGAGAGAAAGCCAAACTAATTATCCTTTAGAAGCTGGAATAATTACCTTGTTTGTTTGTAGCACATGGGCGTGCAAACAAGCAGGAAGGGCGTGCAGCCATAAATAAGCGTAGGACCTGATGGCGTACAGCGGCGAATACTCCCACGTTTGCATCCCTGAGCCGTATAACAGGTAGTGCATCTGTTGAAACACAACGACCGCGCCTGCTGTGACGTGCATCCGAACCGCCTCTGGACTGGTACCATTAGTGTGACTGATAACAGAGGTGAGTACTCACGGGCTCCCAGTAGTTAAACGTCTCATCGCAGTCTGAGATGTTGCTCAGCAGAGCTGCACAGAAGCGAGCAGAGAGCAGACATTTGAACGCCGTCGATCCTTCTGGAGCCCAAACCTGCCCTCCGCGACTTATTGACCTATTACAAAAAAAAAAAAGAGAAAAATAAAACATCACAGGCAGATGAGCAGGTTCTAGGGATGTAACGATATAGAAAATTTGATATCTCGATTATAGTAAACAAATTATCACGGTTTACGATATTATCTCGGTATTCTTAATTGCTGTAAAAAATGTCCAAAAAACACATACAGTTAAATAATTTCACAAAATCTTTGTAATTTTCTTGTCATACTAAAACATCAGAAGCCAAAATTTTATCAAAATGAAACTTTCACATTAAAAGGGCAAACAACTGGCACAGTAAGAGGTTTTATTTTAAATGAACAAAACAAATAACAGGAACAAAGCTTATTTGTCTAGTGCAAATTTAAATAAACACTTTAACAGCCATAGCAGGTCAAAATATGCAAACAATTATCAGGAACAAAAATTATAGTGCAAGTTCAAATGAAATAAAATTTTGACTTTAAGCTGAACCTAAAATAGTTATAAATGTGCAAATAAAGAAACAGTTGTTTAGGAGCCAAATATGTTGTTCTGAATTGTAGTTCACTCTGTGTGTCTGTGGGTGTCGCTGTGTTGTTACCTGAGGGTCAGGTATAAAGGTAGCTGCCTGTTATTGGTTAGCTGTTTGACCTGGAAGGGCAAAAGGTTTTTGACCGCTGTGGCGCTAACTGCCGGCGTTATGGTTGTTGGATCAGTTAATGGAATAAATTAATATTTTGACTGCATCAGAAGAACATCATTCCGGTCCTTTTCCGATCAACACGCAACAGTAACGTTTACAAAATGTGAGTTAGCGAAGTGCGTCAATCAGGTTACTCTTGGTCAAACATCTCAGTAGCTTGAAGCATTAGCCTTAGCTCCTTCAAGTTGCTTGTACAAATTACAATAAAATGTAAACAGGTGCTCTGCAGACAGGATAACTGTCCTCCACCAGTTGTCCCTCTGCATTCTTAAAAAAAATAAATAAAAATTAAAAAAAATGTATATTTATATATTATATATATATATATATATATATATATATATATATATATATATATATATATATATATATATATATATATATATATATATATATCCCCAGACCTCGGATTTCGTCCTTTTAGTGGGTTGGTAAATGTCCTGCGTGCTATCACCATTTTCCGCCATGCTAACTTTACGATGCCGATGTTACAAGCTACAAATTCACGCGAGACACAGTCGCGAGTCGCTCGCAGACTTGAATGAGGCTGATATTACACATCCTGGTAATTGACCGCGATAATGAGATAAAGTCAAACATAAACGGTAATCATTATCGTGTAAAATTTTACCACGCTTTACCGTTATACCGATAACCGTTCCATCCCTAGCAGGTTCCAGCTGCTAATACGGTTCAGATGGTATGAAACAACTAATAAAATGTCACAGCACTCTGCTCTGGGTACGTCTGACAGAAAACGACTGCAAAGACTTTAAACGGTCTAATCAGCCGCCGGTCCAGTAGCTGATGCTCAGCACTGATCAGACATGTTTAGACCGAACCGACCGAATGTTCCAGCGCACCTGCATCTAATAAAGCACCAATTAAGGCTCCGATTGCAGCAATTATTTTCCAGCCGGGTAATCAACATCCAATTCTGAAAATAATTAAGTGTGCGGCGGAAAGCAAAGGAAACCAGCTCAGAGAAAAGAGAAGCCCTAATTCAGGCGAGGCGGGCGAAAATGTGTCCCAGAAAACACGACCGGGTGACGTCTGAGCACCACCTCTTACTGCTTCAAAGGCCGTTAAAACTAATTATTGATCGTTCAGGTGATCACATTTTACAATAAAGTTCCACGTTTGTCTGGAGCAGCAGCCCTGCTGTCTGTGCCACCTTTATTATTACATTATTAAACGTCCATGTTTTATTCTGACTTCAGTCCTTGTCTTTACTTTCCTACCGCTGGGAGGCATTTTGTTCCTGATGCTTTAAAAGTACTCTCTAGATAATTACTAGAATTACACAGGCTGCCGTCATCATTAAACTTTAGAGCTGCAATGCGAGTAATTGCAATGAACGACCTCATTATCTTCCTTTGTGTGCATTACATCATGATTAGTTTTATATAAGTGGTCTTAATACGTTGGACCGACATCCTTTGGCTCCTGATCCAACTGGACTGTCTCTTTAATTAGGCTGTTGACCAAAATCTTGGTGGGAAGAATGAACGTTTCCACCGACGTCTGGAGATCTCAGCGGGACGTACACCTCAGAAGTTTACATCCAGTGAGATTAATATGCCTTTAAACGCTTTTAGAAAACCATGATGATCCTCCTGCTGCTGCTGCTGCTGCTGATGATGTCATGGCTTTGGAAGCTTCTGAGAGGTCATCTGAGTTTAGCGGAGGCACACCTGGATGTATTTTAAAGCGCCTCAAATAAACTGCTTCTTTGTGTGACATCACGGGAAAGAAAAATCATAAGAAATCAGCTAAGATATCAGGGAGAGAGTTGTGGACCTCCACCAGTCTGGTTCATCCTGGTCCAGTTTCCAGATGACTGAAGGAGCCTCGTTCATCTGCTCCAACAGTTCTCCACCAGTAGAACCACCATGGGAACGTCCACCATTATAGTCCTCAGGAAGGAGATGGTTCTGAGTCCCAGAGATGGACCTGGATCAACTCCAGAACAGAAGCTGAACAGCTGGTGAAGATGCTGCTGAAGCTGGTCAGAGAGGGTCATCATCCACAGAGAAACCAGTCCTGGACCAACATGGACTGAAGGACCACTCAGCTGGTCATCATCCACAGAGAAACCAGTCCTGGACCAACATGGACTGAAGGACCACTCAGCTGGTCATCATCCACAGAGAAACCAGTCCTGGACTAACATGGACTGAAGGACCACTCAGCTGGTCATCATCCACAGAGAAACCAGTCCTGGACCAACATGGACTGAAGGACCACTCAGCTGGTCATCATCCACAGAGAAACCAGTCCTGGACCAACATGGACTAAAGGACCACTCAGCTGGTCATCATCCACAGAGAAACCAGTCCTGGACCAGCATGGACTGAAGGACCACTCAGCCAGTGAAGGGAAAAATACTGAGCTCTGTGTCCTGAAATGCCCCGATTCAACTTTTCATATCAACTATGCTCATGTATCAGAATCAGAATCAGAATCGTTTTTAATCGCCAAGTACATTCACACATACAAGGAATTTTGTTCCGGCAGGTGGTAACACTCTCAGAATAAGAAAGGAATATGTAATAAGAAAAACAGGATATGTACATCATATACAAAAGTAAAAAAAAAAGTAAGTTAAAAAATAGAATAAAATAAAATAAATAGTTAAGTAAGTAAAATAGTATGTACAAGGGTGGTGCAAAGTACACAAGATAGTGCAAATGGTAGTGTTTTTTTTGGATAGTGCAAATGATTGGTTGAAACCATTTATAAACTGTTCATTAAAGTGATGGCAGTGCAGTAGAAACTGTTTTTGAGTCGTGTGGTTTTGGTGCGCAGGGCTCTGTAGCGCCTGCCGGAGGGGAGGAGGGAGAACAGGTTGTTTCCTGGGTGGGCGGGGTCCATGATGATGTTGGCTGTCCTCTTCCTGGTTCTGGAGCAGTACAGTTCCTGGATGGAGGGCAGGGGGGCCCCAGTGATTTTTTCAGCAGTTCTAACTGTGCGCTGCAGTCTGTTCCTGTCCTGCTGTGTGGCTGCTCTGAACCACACGGTGATGGAGGAGCACAGGACAGACTGGATGACAGCTGTGTAGAACTGGATCAGCAGCTCCTGAGACAGGCCGTGTCTCTTCAGCTGGCGCAGGAAGAACATCCTCTGCTGGGCCTTCTTCAGGATGCAGTGGATGTTCTTCTCCCACCTCAGGTCCTGGGAGATGGTAGTCCCCAGGAACTTGAAGGTCTGGACGGCTGACACAGGGCTGCTGCTGATGGTGAGGGGGAGCAGTGGCGAGGGCTGTCTCCTGAAGTCCACTGTCATCTCCACAGTCTTGAGCGTGTTCAGCTCCAGATTGTGCTGACTGCACCAGAGCACCAGCCGCTCGATCTCTCGTCGGTATGCAGACTCGTCCCCGTCCTGGATCAGGCCAATGACGGTGGTGTCGTCTGCAAACTTCAGGAGTTTGACAGCTGGGTGCGTGGAGGTGCAGTCGTTGGTGTAGAGGGAGAAGAGCAGTGGGGACAGGACACACCCCTGAGGGGCGCCAGTGCTGACGGTCCGGGTCGCTGAGGTGACATCTCCCAGCCTCACCTGCTGGCTTCTGTCTGTCAGGAAGCTGGTGATCCACTGACAGATGGACAGAGACACGTTGAGGTGGGAGAGCTTGTAGGAGAGGATTTCAGGGATGATGGTATTGAACGCCGAGCTGAAGTCCACAAACAGGATCCTGGCGTAGCTGCCTGGGGTGTCGAGGTGCTGCAGGATGTAGTGCAGTCCCAGGTTGACAGCATCGTCCGCCGACCTGTTTGCCCTGTAGGCAAACTGCAGCGGGTCCAGCAGGGGTCCTGTTACGGACTTCAGGTGGCTCAACACAAGTCTTTCAAAGGACTTCATGACCACAGACGTTAGAGCCACCGGTCTGTAGTCATTCAGTCCTGTGATGGAGGGTTTCTTGGGGACTGGGATGATGGTGGAGCGCTTGAACACGGAGGGGACTTCACACAGCTCCAGTGAGCTGTTGAAAATCCTGGTGAAAACAGGAGCCAGCTGGTCGGCACAGGCTTTGAGACAGGAGGGTGACACTCTGTCTGGGCCTGGTGCTTTCCTGATCTTCTGCTTCTTGAAGATCTGGCTACTGCTTCATATCAACTATGCACCTGCTTGACTGCTGATTCAACTATTTATCAACGATGCAACTCGGGAGAGATGCACCCTGTGTCTGGGACTCGTTCTCATGGGGACTCGTTCCCGTGGGACTGAGTTCCATGGCAGGAGGCCAAAACTAAGTGTGTGAGCCTGCAGGAAGGGACCGGCCCTCCCTTCTTTGCACGCCAGAATGTTTGTTGAACACTATAAAGGTGGAGAGTCACAAAGTTCCAGCAGAGTCAGCTGCGGGTTTACGTACGGACGCCCAGCCAGGTTAAAGCCACTCTGCTAGACTGCCGGCTCTCCAGTCTTGTGTCAAGGTAGTGTAAACTTTTACAACTTAAGGCTTAAACCCTAATTCTGTCAGTGATGTGCAATGCTTGCTACTTGTGGGGAATAAAGTGACACATTATTCTAGCAAAAGCGAGTGTGTGTGTTTCATTTTGTGCAGCCGACCACTCTGAGCCTGATAAAATCTCTCATAAAACAGCCAGGAAGGAGACATTACTCCAGAAGAGACAGGACAGAGACAGATTACAGTTTGGAGATGCTCACAGGGACAAAGAGCTTCATTTCTGGAGACATGTCCTGGTCTGATGGAACTAAAACTGGACTGTTTGGACATGATGACCATCGTTACATCTGGAGGAGAAAGACCTAAGAACACCATCCAGCTGTGAAGCACGGGGGTGCCAGCATCATGATGTGGGGGTGTTTAGCTACACCACCAGATTAGTTACTAAGAGGCTTCAGGACAACAGAGTCAATGTTTGGAGTGACTTCAAAAGTCATAGACTTCAAAGGCAACGACACCAGATACTGAGGAGGTGGATGGAAAAAAATCTCTCTCTCTCTCTCTCTCTTTCTCATTATTCTGGCATTTAGAAAACTGAAATAATTTAGGTAATTGTGGCTGACGTAAAACAGGAAACTACACAGTGCATGTAAACTTCTGGTTTCAGCTATAAATCTTAAATCAAAGTCACCAAAAGTCACATCAGAGGGCATTTACAGGTCACGTGGTTTTGTAGCATTAAAGCATTGAGTCCAGAGTTTTATCTGTCACGCAGAGACGATGTATGATACAAACTGGTTCTCTATAAAAAACATTACCACATTATGTGTAGAAAGCTGTGCAGTCGTTGATGAGTGCAACAGTCCTGTCATCAGATTAGTCAGATTAGCTCCTGATCCTTTAAAGACACGTCACCTTTGGAAACTGTCTATATTTGTTATAAAAGCGCTCCAGTAACCCAGCAACAGCAACGATCACTGATGCACGCATTTCGATCACGAGCTGACCTAGAAATCTGATGTCAGCTTTGAAAAATCCTCAGATGAATAAATCCGGAGAATGAATGAACCTGACCAGGTAACAGGTTGATCTGCACGGAGCTGCGTTCAGCTCGGGACTAGTTACTGATGCGTAGGCATACATGAACGGCGCAGTTTAAACCACTATCAGCGCATCCTCGTGGGAGTTCATCGGATGGACGTTTATCAGAACTTGTTTCCCTGATTTAATGGTCTGAACTGAGTAGCCAGCTAGCTTCCGGGGCTCCAACTGTCAGTCAGAGATGAGCTGTGAACCGTCTCATTCAGCCTCATACTCACTCCGGACGAGCCTCTGTGATTTTACTGTCCTCCACGACTTTCTCCTCTTTTGGTGGCCGGGCTTCGGCGGGGATGTTGTTGGCATCTTGTCTGCTGCCTCTCCTGCTGCGCTGCCGAAGCGCCCTGGCCGCCATGTTTACCATCGCTGCTCTTCCGAGTGGAACTTCGTCTTTTTCCGGCTCCGTTCGGTTTTTTGACCGCTCCAGTCCGCCGAAGGGAGAAACTACCTCCATCATCCAGCACACAGAGGTGGCCCAGGTTCAAATCAGACTCTCATCTATATTGTGTGCACATTAAGACATTTTACTTTATTTTATTATTATTTTTTTTAAATTGGTTGCATAATCAGTTTCATTGAAAAAGAAAAAAGTCTGACTGAGTGATCTATTATTTTATTCTTTCTTACAGACAAAATATAACCCATTACTGACCAGACACTGTTTCAAATACACTCCGAAAGTGTCTTTTCAAGACAGAGGCAACTCCACTTTAAAAAAATCATTATTCTCTAAACTTCAGCGTACCCTCCAGAAGACCTCCTAGAAAACAACTAACATCTTGAATGCGAAGTCTTTTTAAATGATAAGGAAACGGCTGGCTTAACTTTCTTATAAAGACCAAATAACTTGAAAACTAAAATCCATTTGCTGCAGTATTTTATGGATACATTTACAACTCATCTGCTCCAGTGAATTAATAACACTCTCTTTGGTTATTCTGGCTGGAAAATCAGGCTCGGGTGGAGCAGTTATCTCATGAAAGGTTTCACAACCATACGCAAATTTAAAAGAGGAGGCTCTCAGCATCTGCAAAACCTTTCCCCATTTATCCATTAATTAACACCAGTTTAAAGGGATGCACGATAACTGTTTTTTTAAAACCGATACCGATAACTTTCAGCTCCTAAAGGCCGATACCGATAACTGATAACACACACATATACCTAAGATCATTACATCAATACTATGAACAAAATCAAAAATAGTTTAAACTTTTTATATGAACAGATATTTATTTTTTCCAATGAAAAACTATTGGCAAGACTCTCAAACATTTTCGTAAAGCTATCAAACAAACCTATTTGATATCTCACATGAACTTAAATAAGGTTCATTACTGACTGATATAAAAAAATAAAGGCTCCTTGAACTGATGGAAATACATGCATCAGAATAACTAACTGAAAAAGATTAACATTTAAAGGATTTTGGCTTGTGGTTCCATTTAAATTAATACCTTTAATTAAAGTAAATGAGGTTCAGTGATTTTTTTGTTTTTTTATCTCATGGAAGCTTTAGATGAGAGAGATGAGGGGAGGAGAGACTGCTGCTGGGTTGCTCACGTTAGCATTAGCTCACATTAGCGTGATTTCAAAACTCCATGGAAGCGATTGTTATGTTGTAGGTGGCTGATCAGGTTTTTGCGTATTAAAGCTTGTGCTTCCCTCCTCGTAGAATTCACTCGGAGGATTCGTCACAAATAACCACCAAACTATCTCCTTCTGAAACTTTAACGAAGTTCCACGCCGCCATGTTTGTTGTGATCAGCGCTGTGCTGCAGGCTGCATTCAAGGTGTAACATAAATTCCCTCGTTCCCTCGTTTGCTAGTCGTTCTTTCAGCCTTTTCTATTTTTTTTATGTGTAACATGTGGGAAAATACTGCGAATATCGATTCAAGTTAGCAACTACTAAAATTATGACCGACTTAACAAGTTATTTTCTGGCATGAGGGGGTATTCTTGATTTTCCTTACTGAGAAATCGTTTTTCTGATTATGCCGACGTCACTTGAACATAACATTCACTGCCGGTCATTCAAGGCTCAGAGGGAGCGAGGCACTGCTGTGTTGACAAAAATATATATGTTATCGGGGCTATTTGTCGTGATTTTGGAATTATCGGAATGACGTCATATCGGCCCGATAGTTATCGGCCCGATAGTTATCGGGTCGATAGTTATCGTGCACCCCTACCAGTTTACTATTATGTTGTATCAGGAGACTCAGCTGTTTCTGCAGCACAGGCTACTGATTTCATCTGTTTTTATTGTTGAACACGTCGCTCTTCAGTGTCATTGTCTTCTCCGATCATGTTGTATATCCTGATACTATTTTACTGATGAACTGATGAACCCTTAAATCTGCAGAAGAGCAGGTTTATTGTTTGATTAAAACACAGATATACAGAATATCCACCGCAGTACAAAGACACAGCACAACAGTGATTAACTTCACTGTTGCAGGTTACATTTGTGTAGCGATCACAAACACGACTTTGAGTTTGTGTTTTGGTCTCAGCGCTACCTGATGGTGACCTGCAGCCGAGCGGACAGCAGCGACTCCAAGCATTTGTGGAACTGCAGGGCTCCTGAGTGCGACAGGGCGTGGGAGTGTGAGTGGTAGACCAGTCTGTAGCAGTAGCTGGTCTGGCTCAGCTCAGGGTGGGAGAACCGGTCCACGAGTTTGACCTGCTCCACGCTCCCGCGGCCGGCCTCTCTCACTGCCGCGAGGAACTTCCTCTCCTCCCACACCGGCCCCGTCCAGAAGCTGATGTCGAAGCTGACGGCCTCGGGGAACAGGGAGAGAGGGCGGAAAGGCGTCCCTGGTGGCGGGCGCGCTGAGAACTGTCTTGAGAACCGTGGGTCGTGCGACCACAGCAGGCGCCAGTCGGGGAGCGAGAACAGGAGGACGGCAAGGAGGTCCAAGTTCAGAGACGCGCTGACGCTGACGTGGCTGTTGCTGTCAGTCGTGCCGGTTGGAAACACCCGACCGACCGGGCCCGTCAGCTGCGCTGTCAGATCCAGACCTCCGTCCTCCGGGACTACAGAGACCCCGTAGGGGGCGAGGAGAGCTTCCAGCTGGCGTCCCAGCAGTTTAACTGGCTCACCTTCTGAAGGGAAAACGCCTCTGATGAGAAGCTCGTGAAAGGCAGGCTGAGCCCAGAGGCTGATGGGTACGCTCCTGAACACCACACCGCTCACAGCGAACAGGCGTGGGACGTCGTTACGGTCCTCCTCTCCTCCGTCAGCCTCAAGACCTTCACCAGTCCTCCCACTCTCCTCCTGAAGCCCGGCATGGCTGAGCATCTCCTCCTTTTCAGCCATGAGCTCTTCCATGTGAGGAAGCAGCGACGGACGCAGCACGTAATGCCCGCTTTCCACTTCAGGATCAGCGTCAAGGGAGCACGCAGACCGCGAGCTCTCAGCTCCTTTCACCTTCACCCTGTCCCCTTTATCTGAACCGACGCCCGTGGAGGCCGCAGGTTCCCCTAAAACCTCTTCAGCACCCGAGGCGAGGTCTTTCTGGAGCGGATGGATCTGGTAGCACTGCGAGCCGTCAACGCCAGAGCGCCACATCTGCAGCCGCTTGGCGGCGAGCAGGAGGGGAGCAGGCGCCGCCATCATGGAGACGCACCACTTCTCCTCCAGTCCCTGGAGCAGATGATCTTGCGCCAACTTGACGGGGTGGAAAGAATCTGAGCTGAGAAATTTCCTGGTGGGAGAGAGGAGACGGTGGTTGGTTTGTCTGTTTGTTTTGAAGCAAATGGCGTGAGAGTTGAACGTACCTGCAGATGTAATCACTGAGCTCCGCAGGTGCGCCGTAGTGGACCCTCTCCCCGTCAACCACCTCCTCCACCTGAACCGTCTGAACGGACGCGTAGGGGAGGCTACGGGTGAACACGTGAAGCAAAGCCTTCTCCACGTGGAAGCCTTTGTCCTGGCTCCTGCACGACAGCGACGCCGTCAGCAGGAAACTTCCTGGAGACACGCCCACGCAGGGGCGCGGCACTCACCTCCGCTCCTCACCTGTATCCGGTGCACTTGTAGCTTTGGCGATTCTCGCTCTCAAAAGGCCGGACGGCGCTCAGCATGAGATGCGCTTCGGCTGCCATGGCGACCACCTGCCAGCTGTTGTGCCGCTCCCGCTTCGGCTGGTCTGCCGGCGTGCCGCCCTGCCCGTTGCACAGGGAGACGTGAACCTCCCCGTCTGCAGCCAACACCTGGAAGCAGCTGGAGGAACGGGAAACAGACGTTCTGTGCACTGACAACTCGAGAAGTGTCGATATGCAACACAGTAAAATGTCCAAATCCAGGATGAAAGTATTAACCTCGCATCCATAGTTTGGAGAATATGGAGCCCCGTTTGGGACATAATTCAATGAATAAATGAGTCTATTATTATGAAATACAGGCGTTTATTATTATGAAATACGTATCCATTATTATGAAATACATGTTTATTATTATGAAATATTTCCCATTTTTATGAATTATTATGAAATATATTGTAGCAGACGAATATTTAGGATTGTTGATGTTTGATTTACGAGTGACAAGTGGCAGTACCTGCATTAAGTTACTGTAAGAAAATAAAACAATATTGGAACGCAGGAACTCGTATTTCTACATTTCATCTCTCCAACACACACGTAAGCACAGTCAAAAAACTTTTGCCTCCCTCAGCCACCTGTGTGTGATTGCACCTTGATTAAGTAGGCTTGTACCGTGCACAATAGCCTGCATCATTACTACTCCCCCTAGTGGTGGGAGGTTTTACCAAAAACACAAAAACACATTTGACAAAGATAACAAATGGCTCTCACATATATTATTATTATTATATTATTTAATCTTAGTTTAATGCATAATAGTTTATTTCAGTATGGCTTTTTTATTTAAGAATGAGTTTTTACATAATGGCTTCATTTTTCATAAGAATGAGCTTTTACATAATAATGACATTTTGCCAGTGGGCGGGACCAGTGGTTGACCTGCACCCTCATTGGCTGATCCTTCTCCATTCTACGCTCTGACATCGACTAGTTTTGGCCGTGAGGTCCCGTTAGCAGCGGGCCGTGGCGTCATCAAGGTGCGCTCCTAGTCCGATTGTAGCTATGGCAGCTTGGACTGAGCTACGGGAAACCTTGATCTTTCTTAATCGATGTCAACTTTTAACCGTAAACTGAGGTGCATTCTGCCACCTTCTGGCCTGGAGTATATACATTGCACCTCTCACCCACTATCGATATTCACTGTTCTGTTGTTTATGCCTGAATGAAAGAGCAGCCAATCACATAAATGGCTTATGCAGATATTACAACGCCAGGTGCAACGAAATAAGTTCCACCTCACTCAACCGCGGCATCACAGGACAACGCAGTCGTACCTGAGGAAGAAGTTCTTCAGAAGCTCTCTGTTCTTCTTAACGCCGCTCTTCCTGCCGCAGTGGGGGAAGTTGAACACCACGCAGTCGAACATGCGGCCCTGCAGGGATGCGCACTGCTCCAGTTTAGTGCAGTCCACCCCGAAAAGGACAGTTCCTCCTGAGCAAACAAATGGAGCATAACAGCGGACAACAAGGGAAAAGAGAAATCTGCGTCGTCAGAGCCACAGACATCTGACACTGGGTGGTAGCAGATGTTGGTTTAGAGGACGTGGCACTGAGGAAAAGACAGGAGGCAGAGTTGGAGGTGTTGACGTTCTCCTCAGGAGTGACGAAGATGGAGAACATCAGAGGGAGAGCACATGTTAGATGTCTGGAGAGAAAGTCAGCGAGGCCAGACTGCTCATCCCACAAATGCATGTTCCCCAAAGGTGTGACTCTCATTTCAGTCTCACATTAATAATGTCACCTGCTCAGCTTATTTCCACCTACGGCACATGTGTCAAATACAAGGCCCACGGGCCAAATGTGGCCCTTGAGAGCTTGTGTATTATTGGCTTACATATTAAACCAATACTATAAGCCTTTATATAAGCACACACTGCTTAAATGCGCACACATTGACCATAAACTACATCTCCCACAATGCATTTTATTGTTACCCACATCGATATAAGTATCTCACCATGAGCAAGACATCAAGACGACTTGGTGGAGTTAAGAAAAACCTCTACAAACTAACCCCAATATGTCCAATAACAGAAAAAAATTAAGCACAAGGAAGGCAGTTTCACAAACGATGGAAAAACGAATACAAATTTGTATCTAAAGGTGAAATAACATGTCTTTTGTGTTATGAGGCGGTGTCAGTCGGCATTTTGACAGCAAATTAGTATGCTAAATTTAGCCCACAAGAAAAACAAAGAATCGCTTCCGCTTATGACACCAAGGTAATAGATACTCAGTCCATTACCATGGCAACGGACTCTTGAAACATCACGTTTAATGTAGTAAGTTTAATGTAATAATGAGTTAAATATTTGAAAGTTGAATACATAATAAATATTATATTATAAATATATATTATAAATATTACGTTATTTAACAATATAATAAGGTGTAGTTTAATTTATTTTGCTTTACATTCATGCTGTCAATCTGACCCTTCGAGGGTCACCATGATGCTGAAGTGGCCCTCAGTGAAAATGAGTCTGACACCCCCGATCTATCGTATCTCTCGTCTCCATCCATCTCTCATCCCAACAGCACTGCTGTCCTGGTTCACACTCCGGTTGCATCCTCACCTGAACAACTGTAACTCCCTACTCTTCGGTTTACCAGACAAATCCATCCATAAACTGCAACTGGTTCAAACCTCTGCTGCCAGAATCATTTCCAGAACCCGCTCTTCCAGTCATATAACACCAGTTCTAGAGCAGCTCCACTGGCTTCCAGTCAAACTCTGTATTATCTATAAAATCCTCCTCCTCACCTTCAAGGCTATTAATAACCTCCCTCCCCACTATACTGCTGAGCTCCTCCACATCAAAGTACTCACCTGGACTCTCAGGTCCTCCTCCTCTACCCAACTCTCCATCCCACCTGCTCGGACTGATTTATCACAGGACTAACAATCTCACTATTACATTTTTATTTGTTTTTTTTTTTTTTATTATTATTATTTTGTACAGCATTTATGTTTTTCAACTATCATGTTTTTACTAATTATTTTAATTAACTTTGTCAATGACATTGAGTGTCGTGAAAGGCGCCTCTAAATAAAATGTATTATTATTACTATTATTATTATTATTTTGTGGCACCATTTAAAAAGGAAATAATCAGAATTTCCATCGGAATAAGATTTATTTCCAAGAAGCATTGTTACACCAAAGAAATAACCTACCAAAAACACATTTCCTTTTTTTTTTTGTTCTGAGTTTATGTAAATATAATTATGCCTACAGCAGAAATGCCCAAACTTCAGAATACCAAGGCCCATTTAAAACGTGAAAAATCTCTGTGGCTCATGCAAACCTTTAATAACTGTGACCAACATACAGGACTAAAAGCTACATTCCAATATTAATGTAAGGGCTCAACAAATAAGGTGACACTTGTTAATTTAACTTAAGATCACATTTATTTGGTTTTATTTTTTCTGAATATTTTTTAAATCATGTAATTAACATTTTACAGTAATTAAAAACATATTTTAAAAAATTGATGATTTAAAACATTTATTTTTAACTCTGTAGCACTCAAGCATATAAATAATCATTTTAAAAAAGTATATGGGCTGATGTTGCATCTTTTTGGGTGGGAGTAAACTTTTTTGGTGGATTTTTTGTGATCGGGCCATTTTAGGCAATGTTGCATATTTGCAAACACTTTCATAACTATGGTTCTAACAAAATTATTGTTTCAGGAAAATTAAAACAAGTAAAATGTATGATATCTAGAGACATTGTTTTAAATAGATTCATTCAATTTAACTTGATTACTTACTTTGAAGTATGTTATTTTGGTGTCTCAAATGGTGAGCCAGGGCAAGCACAAGCTTCACATGACAGAACCCATTTTGAAATCTTTAGTTCTGAGATCAGGAGACAGATGCCGACAATTCTGTTGCATATTTGCAACCAAGGGACATACAGGTAATACAATATACATCAAAATATTGGAATGGAATTTTACTTTTTTGGCCCTGCCCCTCAAAAAAGCTTGTTGCATATTCGCAACTGTAGCCCGATGACCTCTCACGGCACACCTGCAGTACCACGACGGCCCACCAGGGGGCCGCGGCCCACACTTTGGGAATCACTGGGCTAAAGGAACCAGTTGTCACGACCTTCCCAAGAAGGCGGCGGTTTGAATGCAGGTGGACTGGTTACATGCAGCATCTTGGTTTTCATAATAAACTAACTGCAACCATAAAACTCTAATTCGTATTCAGAACCTTTTTTACGTTGTAACTATCTGAATTTCATTTTCACAGACAAATTCAAATTCAATGTTTTAGACACGATTTTACTTATATGAGAATTAATATATATTTTTAATTTACTTTTTTAATTACATTTATGCACAATTTTAGATGAAAATGCAGGAATGCTGACTTGTACGCACACATATTTTTTTTCAGCTTTTTTACTGTTTGCAAAAGTCAATATTTTACTACAAAGGTTGTAATTTTAGATAATAAAGTCACAATTTTGTGAAATTTGTGATTTTACAACAAAATGTTGTGATTCCAGGGCATAAAATTGCAGTTATTTTACATTTGCAATTTTGCAACATGTAATTTTTTACATGGAAAAAGTCACAATGTATCAAAATTTGAAACTAAGACAGAAAATTAGCTTTTTGTGAAAAAAAAAGTGATTTTACAGCAAAATTTTGTGATTTTCAGACAAAGTTGCAGTTATGTGAAATTGACAATGTTATGACATAAAGTTGTAATTTTAATGTCATATATTTTACTGCAAAATGCTGTAATAGCAAGACACCTACCTGCTGTAAATAATGACATTGCTATAATGTAAGCTCTTTTGCACTACAGTATACACTGATACCCGTATTTATCATACCCATTTTTTTTATACCTTGTAAATACTTATTTTATATTTTATATTTTATATTGTTTTTATATTGTTTATTGTGATATCGTGCTCTTGTGTTTTCTTGTTTTTCTCTCCCGCTGCCATGTGGAGCTGCTAAACTGATTTTCACAGTTAATGTTGGTAACAATGCGAACAGTGACAATAAAGGATTTGATTTGATTTGATTTGATTGATAATATTAAGTCGCAATTATGTGAAGTTTGTGATTTTACAGCAAAAATGCTTCAAATATACAACAACACTTCCCTGAAACTCCAGACTCCCTCATCAGTACCAGAACTCCTCTCAGCATCCTGTCACGTGACCTTCTCTGTACGTCTCTATCAACATCCTCAAAGCAAATACTGCATCTTTTTGGGCATTAACACCATACTGCTGTTCACAAATGCTCACTTATTTCACATAACTTTGTTGTGTGGCTCATCAACTTTATTCCTCCGTAGTTGCTACAACTCTGGACATCTCCCTTGTTCTCAAAAACCAGCACCAGCACATTTCTCCTCCATTCCTCAGACATCCTCTCACTCTCTGAGATCTTGTTGAAAGTCTCTCCTAAACACTTCCACTTCTCTACGGGTTTTTCTCTAGTTTGGGGAATATACTTGATAAGAGAAAACCAAAGTTAAACATGACAATAGTGCCCACAATTGAAGAGACGCTCACTGATGCCTTCACGGCGCATGCCCGTCCTCCGGTCTCTGAATGACGCTGTTCAGAGGTCTATGACAACAGCTAAGTCACATCCGCACCTGAGTCCTCGATGGTCTGGATGTTGCCGGCTGCTCCTTCGTGCCGCAGCGCCTCCTCCTGTTGCTGCAGGCAGGTGGCCGTTATGCGGCTCCCTGACTCACAGACGGAGGCGGCGAAGGAGAAGTTCCCCTCTCCCACCAGCAATGTGGTCCGTGAAGGAGGCATGACCAGCCAGGAGGAGGCAGGACGCGCTCGAAACTGCACAGGAATTTCTGGAAAAGTTGTCCAGAGAGCTGAACCTGCTCCCGGCTGGCGAGTCTCCGGTGCGAGGGGACGAGGAGACCAGCGACAGCGACCACCTCGTCTTCCCCCTCTTCCTCCCGGAACATGAGACGTGAAAGCCGAATCACCCGTAGCAACAGCAGCCGCTGGTGTCACGGATACAAGACTCCGAGTAGAAACAAAACACCCGGAACGATTCTGCGAGTTCCTGAACTGTCACGGCTCCGAAAAAAGCAAGATGAGTCATTTTAATTAAAAAAAAAAAAAAAATGCACAAAAATGCTTTATAATTTTGATCATTTCCCCTATAAATATTTTTGTGTGAGGATCCCATTGCGTTTTTGGTGGGACTCAGTTGAACGCTTTGCAGCATCAGCTGATCTCTGCAGCATCAGCTGATCTCAGCATCACTTCTTCTCGCATCGAGTTTGTAGTTCATCTAACGGGAATAAATACTCCCGGCAGTGCTCCTGATGTGCTGTGCTCGGTTCTGGCCGGGATTGTGATTGTGTTGGTCACCTGGCGGTAGTGAAGCAGCGGTGAAGCAGGTGAGTAGAGAAGCTTTTTCTCCTCGCAGGTTTCAGGTTTGCTGATGCTAAGGTCATGCTTGCTAACGGGATGGCTGCACCTGCACATAAAAACACTCAACACAGTTTGTAATCGCGCAGATTTATACTTCTGTCTTTAAATTCCCCTCAAAACAATGTCATGAGCAAGAGCAACGAATTGAAAAAAAAAGCTTTTGTTTGTGTGTTTGTTTATAGTTTATGTGCTATATATTATTCTTTTATGAGTCATCCTTATGGGTGCCATTTGTGTCCACAGGACGTTACATATAAAAGTATGCATTAAAATTTACAGTAGAATACATTTTTACTCCTAATCAAAGTGTCCCGCAGATTTGTGCAACGCTCAGAATATATTCTTCAAAATATGAAATGAAGAAAAACATAAAGTACATTTGATACCTGTCCCCACTTTCAAACACTACTGTGATATCTGATCATTAAAATACTTCAGATATATTTTTTGTGCATTGCAATGTGATTCCATATATCAAATATGTTCTGAGTAATAAAAAAAAAAAGATTCAGAATTTTTCGGTTAAAATGCACATTTTAGTCAGGTCTCCAGGTTTTCGCTCAAGGCTGTTACCATAACGCCCTCCCCCACTGAAAAAGTGGAAACTCCACGGTCCCATGTTCCACAGGACGTTACATCATTTAGATCTTCTGAAGGTCAATGGAAGGCCAAAAGTAACTCCCCCCTTTTTGTTGTCTGTACATTTCATGATTTTGAAACGACGACTATCAAGGTCAGTCTCCACTTACTGTCCTGTTACCGGAACTATTTTTCATATGCTATTTGTTTATTTAAGAAACACGTGTATTTTGTAGTGCTGTCGTCTACCACATGAAAGGTCCCAGGTTCGAATCCTGGTTGCATCTGGAAGGGCATCCAGCGTAAAACGGGGGACCAGCCGAAATGGAAGTTTTTATATTTCTGCAACTCAGTAGAATGTGTTCAGAATCCTGAATGTAGCATGAATACAATCTGTGCTGTGATGAGAAAAATCATACCTCCACTATTGAAACTTATATACGTTTTTCCATTTTTTTATTTATTCTTTAATAATTGAATGAATTTTGGTAACAGGACTGAGAAAACTGCAATGACGTTCTGCTAAGACATCTTGTGGAAAATGCAATAAAGTAACCTGATGTTATCCAACATACAATTTATATAGTTAGATGTGTTTGTTGTCATGTTCAGTTTTAAAATGAAGTTTGATTTTGAAGTGTTACAACAAGCAAAATGGACTGATTTGGTAGAACGACCCTTAAATTTTATTCTGAACAGCATTTGCAGCCAAGTTTATTTCCTGCTCATTAAAATCCGCCTGTGGAGTCTTGTTTGAAATGTCCCCTTTTTGTCTCCGTGTCCTGCAGAAAGCTCTGCACCCACATGGGCAGTGTTCTGGCTCTGTCTTCCAGCCTGGGCCATCAGAACTGGCCTTTCTCCACGGAGCCGCCTCCTTCTCGCTGGGACGCACATCCTGCTCACTGGGACAGTCCGCCGCGCTGGGAGAGGAGAGATGGTCGCCTACCCAACCCAGGCAGCTTCCACTCGCTCCACAGGAGCTGCAAAGGTACCTCCGGTTGAAGATCAGGGCTCTGTTTCAGAAGGAGGGTTGTGTGCAGACGCTTGAGTATGTTCAAGCTGAATTCAGAGAAACTTGTCTTTTCTGTTTCACAAAGCGAAGTAGCTTAAACCCGAGGAAGAGGGTTAAGTTAAACCTGTTTCAGAAACTTAGGTAACTTATTCTCTGAGTGTGCAACGATGACAACTTGCTCCAGCTGGTTGTGTAGTGGATTGTGTTTCGATACAGAACAAACTTAAAAAGATAACATGTAGGGAGCAGAGAAAACTACTAACCAAAAAAATGAATAATTAAATAAAAAAAAAACAGATGAGATGTCTGAACTTACATCAATTGAAGACGCTGCGCTGGCTAGGGGTGAGTATTGGCAAGGACCTCGCAATACGATATGTACCATGATACCTGGGACACGATTTAATATTATCGTGATTAGTGCTGTGCAATATCACGATACATATCGTGGGGACAATATAAAAGTGTATATCGTGCCATTTCTCTTCTATCGTTTCTATCGTTTCTATCGTTTCTAACCTAATTTTATCAATTATTACAGCAAATATGTAATTAAATAACCTGCAACGATAAATTTGATAGAATCATATCTACTTCTACAAAGTAGCCTTTTATGTTTGCACTTTTATTCATTGTTAATGCCTTAAACAGAGTTCTCTTCAACCCTGATGTTTACTTTAGACACTTTATATTGGTTTGCAAACTTTGCACTACAAGGTTACAGATTTCAGAAAGTTGAAAAATAATTTGTGTTTATTTTTTATAGCTGTACTTCAGTGCAAAAATGTGTTTTTCCTCTCAAAAACTGTTGTGCACTTTAAAAAAATGTGAAAGCTACTGTACCTCTGTATCTACCCATTTTTGCTGCACTAAAATGTATGTTTGTGACAGTTCAGCTAAATGTCCTTTCAAAATAAAGTTGAAAAGTAAGCAATGAAATTTTTGTCAAACTTTTCAGAGAATAACTGAAAACATACTTTATTATGGTATATCGTGATATATATCGTTATTGTGATATAAAATAGTCCATATCGTGATATATGATTTTTTCCATATCGCCCAGCACTAATCGTGATATGACGATATTTGCGATATTCTACCCAGTTAATATCAAAATTAAAAGTAGAGATGAAAAAGCACGTTGCTGTATATGTTCATCAGATGATATTGATCATTCAGAGGACAAATTGAGTCAAAACTATTTGCTTCAAAATAACCTATTTATTGTTTATTATTAGGGTTTTTACACATTTAAATTTTAAACAATTTAAATGTGAAAATTAGATAGATAAATAAGATAGATAAACTTTATTACAGACTCAAGGTCCAAAAAGCACACATAAAAACATAAAAACACACCAACATTAATTTAAAAGACAACAACAAAATTAAACAATTTTCCAAAAAAATCAATATTAGGAGCTGAAAAATATATAAATTATTGGGCGGCCAAAAATCGTGAAATATTGCCAAATCGATTTTTTTCACACCCCTTGTGCTGGCCTGTATTTGCATCTGGAAAGTATATTGAGGATCCAATCAAAGAGTTAGGCAGACCTGGATAAATTCTGGATAAAACTCTCAAGAGTGCTACAATTTTTCTGCACAGCTACATCACATACATACATGATCTTTTCCCTCCACGCAGCACAACTGTCACCCATCACATGTGAATTGTTGCATTTTATTTTATTAGCTGTTATTTATGTGCGGATGTGGATGCAACAGACCCGTGTGGAGTGTAGAGTAGTTATGTGTTGGCTCTGCAGCGGTATTTATGGTTTTTCTTCCTCTCTTTGACCCCAGATGTGTTCCCTCATCAGATTGAGGGTGTCAAGATGATCGTCAATAAAACTCTGAGCAGCTTCTTCAAGGTGAATCTTCTACCCCCGTTAATTTGCATTCATTCCCAAGGCCGTGATCTCTGATGACTCAGTGAGTGGTTCTGCTTCCAGGTCAGTCATACGCTCCACCTCAGCGCCGTGAGTCCGTCCTACTATCGCTTCCACGTGGAGCATCTGCAGTCGGATGACTACAGCGAGGACAAGGTCAGGCGCAAACGTATGGAGCCCCGCTTGGGTCATAATTCAATGAATAAATTAGTCTATTATTATGAAATACAGGCGTTTATTATTATGAAATATTTCCCATTATTATGATAATGGTTTTGTTTTTCATAAGAATGAGCTTTTACATAATAATGGCTTTGTTTTTGATAAGAATGATTTGTGTGTCAATCACAGCAGAGAGGGCGGAGCCATTTATGTGATTGGCTGCTCTTTCATTCAGGCATAAGCAACAGAACAGTGAATATCGATAGTGGGCGAGAGGTGCAATGTATATACTCCAGGCCAGTAGGTGGCAGAATGCACCTCAGTTTACGGTTAAAAGTTGACATCGACTAAGAAACGTCAAGGTTTCCCGTAGCTCAGTCCAAGCTGCCATAGCTACAATCAGACTAGTAGCGCACCTTGATGACGCCACGGCCCGCTGCTAACGGGACCTCATGGCCAAAACTAGTCGATGTCAGACCGTAGAATGGAGAAGGATCAGCCAATGAGTGTGCAGGTCAACCACTGGTCCCTCCCACTGGCAAAATGTCATTATGTAAAAACTAATTCTTATGAAAAAGGAAGCAATTATGTAAAAACTCATTCTTAAATAAAAAGCCTAAGATTAAACTAAGATTAAATAATAATACAAATATTTTTCATAATAATTACATTTTTTTCATAATAATGGGAATTATTTAATAATAATAAAGATGTATTTCATAATAATGGGAAACATTTCATAATAATGGATACGTATTTCATAATAAACGCCTGTATTTCATAATAATAGACTCATTTATTCATTGAATTATGACCCAAATGGGGCACCATACAAACGGGGCTCCATACAAACGACCACATCTAACTAGAGCAGGGGTGTCCAAACTCGGTCCTGGAGGGCCGCTGTCCTGCATGTTTTTGATGTTTCCGAGGCACAACACACCTGTTTCAGTTGAATAGGTCGCCACCAGCTTGTCATCCAGGTCTGCACAAGTCTGTTAACGAGCCATTCATTTGAATCAGGTGTGCTGAAGCAGGGAAACATCTAAGACATGCAGGACAGCGGCCCTCCAGGACCGAGTTTGGACACCCCTGAACTAGAGTTTCTGTGAGCAGCAACAGGCAGCAGATGGGAATCAACTGTTTTCTTGTATTGACGAGGTGGATGCTGTTCTCCCATGTCAGGACGCTCCAGCGCTGATCGGTGAGATGGACTCTTCAGGTAGCCTGAACGCTCACGCTCTGCTGCATCTCAGCGAGCGTGTTCGCGCCAGAACCGTGTTCCAGGTGAGGCCCCTGGTGTTTGTGGCTCTGCGTCTTGTCCCGGTTTTCAGTAACCGTGTCTCAACGCCTCTCACTGACTGACCCATTTATATTTCAGACCCAGCAGTCTCAGTTTGTAACGTGGCAGTTTGAAACTGAGTACCGAGGGAGCGACTTTACTGCCGCTGTGACGGTGGCCAACCCAGACGTCCTCAGAGAGTCAGGTGAGATCAGTAGGGTTGGGCATCGTTTGGATTTTAACGATTCTGATTCCGATTGTCTGTTTCGATTCCTGTTCAAAACGATTCTCGATTCTGATTCTTTGATGTGTAGGTCGACAGATCGCGACTTATCTCACAGTAGAATTTTTTCATTAAAAAAAACTGTGGCACATTTGCTTGCATGCACATATGCAGACACAGAATTCACTTACAGCCTAAATATTAAACAACTTACAGTTGGCAGTTGGCCTCCAAAATACATTTTGCTCAACAAAAAATGAAATTAACAGTTTTGTTTAGGAAGATGTTGGAAGATGCATATCTGCTCTTTCAGAATTCAAACGTGAATGTTCGGCGCAGATAGTGTTGCCTGCTGTGGAAGAGGCCTGTACACATAAATATGAGAAGGCAAGAGATGACAGTAAAGGATTAACATGCTTCCCGCAGGTGTTGCACTGCGCCAGGTAGCCGTCATTTCCCGAACTGAAATACGTAGCTGAAGTCTCGTCGGCGACGGACGTGACGTCGCCACTAGCGCGGAGTTGAGTACGCCGGGCGGAGTAACATCAACAAACTAGTGCAGTAAATCAAAACAAAACAAAAAACAACAACAACAAAATAGCGCGGACATTTAGGAACCGAAAAAAGGAATCGAAATTAAAAATCTTCTAAATGATTCCAGAATCGATTCCTACTTGGAATCGTTTTTCGGTGCCCAACCCTAGAGATCAGTGTCAGTCATCAGCATCGTCTCCTAAACAAACTAGCATTGTATTACCACAAAAACGTTCAAATCTGTTCGTTTCATGTCAAGTTTTATATTATTTCGCTCTATTTTCTCATTTTTGTTAGTAATTCATTGCCAAATGGACAAAGCAGTTTATTACATTTCATGTGACACATAGTTTTTCTTGTGCAGTTATCCTGGTGGCACATTTCCTCCAGAGTGTGTCTTCTGGACTGGTGCTGGGTGGAGAGCTCGTCTACCATCGGGGACGGGCAGAGGAAGGAGGAATTCTTACGCTGGCTGGACAATATTCACGTATGATTTTGTTTCTGCTCGTGAATCCGCCTAAAACATCAACTGAGCATGTGTCGGCACAAGCATGTTGATCGTCTGTTTCCTGTTCAGGACCAAACTGGGTGGCAACTCTGAATGCTGGTAAAGGTGGCGCCCACGCCAGTTACTATCACAGAGCCAACAAACAGGTGCGTCCTTTACAATCATCATGCTAATCTGGCCCGCCATGTCATTTCATCTGGCCCAGAGAGCGTCAAAGACCAGAACCAGAACGTTTCTGAAGAAGTACCGAAGGAGCCAAATTGCTCGTTTGAGTCAATGCCGACGAATAACTGAGGGCAGCAGCAGCCAGGAGGCCATCGAGCAGATATGTAATGATGAAAAGTAGCAATTTTACCTAAAAAAGCCACAGTTCTGCAAACGTTGGGATTTTACAACAGAAATTATTACTTTTATTACCAAAAACGTGCAGTTCAAAAAACACTCACGATTTTACAAGAAGTTGCTAATTTTCGTTAAGAAGTAACAAGTTTTTAAAAATTTGCTTTGTGACAAAAATTTGTGGTTCGTTACAAAACGTTGCAGTTATACGGAAAAATTGTAATTTTATGTGAAAAAGTTGTGATTTTGTAAAAGTCTTAGTCTTGCTCAAATCATTTTTTTTCAACAAAAGTTGCTTTTTATGAAAAATATTTAAGATTTTTGCAAATTTATAATTGCACAAGAAACGTTCATGATTTTTAAGACAAACTTTAATTTTTATTATAAATAGTTGCAGTTTTTTCAAAGTTTGTGATTTTACAACAAAAAGCGCTGATTTTAGAATAAAACGTTTGTGTCAGAATTTGTATTTGTTTTCAACAGTTTCCTTTTTCACGAAAAATGTCAGTTATTTTTCAAATTATAGTTTTACAAAAAAAATGAATGAGTTTATGAGTTTAAGACAAAAGTCTCAATTTTATTATAAAATTTGTGATTTTTGTGAAATTTTGCTTTTATGAAAAAAAAGTTGTGAATCTATGACAAAAAAAATCCTGGTTTTAGAAAAAAAAAGTGTTGATGTTGCAAAATACATAATTAAAAATAGATATTTCTTTAAAAATTACATTTGCAGTTTTACAAGAAAATTTGGTAATTTTTAGTTTTGTGAAATTTTTGACTTTGTGATGAAAAGTTATGAAATAAAAAGTCTGGATCTCATAATATTTGTTTTTTTTTTTCAACAAAAAAGCTGCTCTTTTACAATAAAGTCACAACTTTTTTAAATTCAAAGAAAAATTGTTGACTTTAAGAAAAAGTCAGAATACCGTACCGTCTACCGTACCGTCTTCTTCCGCTTATCCGAGGTCGGGTCGCGGGGGCATCAGCCGGAGTAAGGAAGCCCAGACCCCCCTCTCCCTGGCCACTTCTTCTAGCTCCTCTGGGGGGATCCCGAGGCGTTTCCAGGCCAGCCGAGAGACATAGTCCCTCCACGTGTCCTGGGTCTTCCCCGGGTCTCCTCCCAGTAGGACGTGCCCGGAACACCTCACCAGGGAGGCGTCCAGGAGGCATCCTAACCAGATGCCCGAGCCACCTCATCTGGCTCCTCTCGATGCGGAGGAGCAGCGGTTCTACACTGAGCCCCTCCCGGATGACTGAGCTTCTCACCCTATCTCTAAGGGAGAGCCCGGCCACCCTGCGAAGGAAGCTCATTTCAGCCGCTTGTATCCACGATCTTGTTCTTTCGGTCACTACCCAAAGCTCATGACCATAGGTGAGGGTAGGAACGTAGATCGACCAGTAAATCGAGAGCTTTGCCTTCCGACTCAGCTCCCTTTTCACCACAACAGACCGGCGCAGCACCCGCATCACTGCAGATGCCGCACCGATCCGTCTGTCGATCTCCCGCTCCATCCTTCCCTCACTCGTGAACAAGATCCCGAGATACTTAAACTCCTCCACTTGGGGAAGGACCTCATCCCCAACCCGGAGAGGGCACTCCACCCTTTTCCAGCTGAGGACCATGGTCTTGGATTTGGAGGTGCTAATTCTCATCCCAGCCGCTTCACAACCGGCTGCGAATCGCTCCAGCGAGAGCTGTAGATCACGGCTCGATGAAGCCAACAGAACCACATCATCTGCAAATAGCAGAGACCCAATCCTGAGGCCACCGAACCAGATCCCCTCAACACCTCGACTGCACCTAGAAATTCTTTCCATAAAAGTAATGAACAGAATCGGTGACAAAGGGCAGCCTTGGCGGAGTCCAACCCCTACTGGAAACGAATCCGACTTACTGCCGGCAATGCGGACCAAACTCTGGCACCGGTCGGATCTCATCCACACCCGGGGCCCTGCCACCGAGGAGCTTTTTGACCACCTCGGCAACCTCAGCCCCAGAGATAGGAGAGTCCACCCCTGAGTCCCCAGACTCTGCCTCCTCATTGGAAGATGTGTCGGCGGGATTGAGGAGGTCTTTGAAGTATTCCCCCCACCGATCCACAACGTCCCGAGTCGAGGTCAACAGCTCCCCATCCCCACTGTATACAGTGTTGACTGAGCACTGCTTCCCCCTCCTGAGACGCCGGATGGTGGACCAGAATTTCTTCGAAGCCGTTCGGAAGTCGTTCTCCATGGCCTCTCCAAACTCCTCCCATGTCCGAGTTTTTGCCTCAGCAACCGTCGAAGCCGCGTTCCGCTTAGCCTGCCGATACCTGTCAGCTGCCTCCGGAGTCCCACATGCCAAAAAGGCCTGATAGAACTCTTTCTTCAACTTGACGGCATCCCTCACTGCTGGTGTCCACCAGCGAGTTCTGGGATTGCCGCCGCGACAGGCACCAACGACCTTACGGCCACAGCTCCGGTCGGCTGCCTCAACAATAGAGGCCCGGAACATAGCCCACTCCGACTCAATGTCCCCTGCCTCACTCGGAACATGATCGAAGTTCTGCCGGAGGTGTGAGTTAAAGCTCCTTCTGACAGGAGACTCTGCCAGACGTTCCCAGCAGACCCTCACAACACGTTTGGGCCTGCCAGGTCTGACCGGCATCCTCCCCCACCATCTGAGCCAACCCACCACCAGGTGGTGATCAGTTGACAGCTCCGCCCCTCTCTTCGCCCGAGTGTCCAAGACATGCGGCCGCAAGTCCGACGACACGATTATGAAGTCGATCATCGAACTGCGGCCTAGAGTGTCCTGGTGCCAAGTGCACCCCTCCAGGTCTCACTGTCGTTGCCCACGTGAGCGTTGAAGTCCCCTAGCAGAACGAGGGAGTCCCCAGATGGAACATTCTCCAATACTCCATCCAAGGACTCCAAAAAGGGTGGGTACTCTGAACTGCTATTTGGTGCGTAAGCACAAACAACAGTCAGGACCTCTCCCCCCACCCGGAGGCGGAGAGAGGCTACCCTTTCGTCCACCGGGGTAAACCCCAATGTACAGGCGCCAAGTCGGGGGGCAATAAGTATGCCCACACCAGCTCGGCGCCTCTCACCTAGAGCAACTCCAGAGTGGAAAAGAGTCCAACCCCTCTCGAGGATACTGGTTCAAGAGCCCAAGCCGTGTGTCGAGGTGAGTCCAACTATATCTAGTTGGAACCGCTCGACCTCACACACCAGCTCAGGCTCCTTCCCCGCCAGAGAGGTGACATTCCACATCCCTAGAGCTAGCTTCTGCAGCCGAGAATCGGACCGCCAGGGTCCCCGCATCCGGCCACCGCCCAGCTCACTACGCACCCGACCTCTATGGCCCCTCCTGCAGGTGGTGAGCCCACGGGAGTGGGGGCCCATGTTTCCCTTTCGGGCTGAGCCCAGCCAGGCCCCATGGGCAAAGGCCCGGCCACCAGGCGCTAGCCTCCGAGCCCCACCTCCAGGCCTGGCTCCAGAGGGGGGCCCGGTGTTGAACGACACCGGGGCCGGGGAAAGTCAGAATAATTATAGAATAATAATAATAATAATAATTTTTTTTTTTTGTAATTTTATTTTTGTAACAAAAATTTACTTTTTTAAAGTGATATTGTGAAATTCCTAATTTTGCAACCAAAAAAAAAAGCAATTTTAGGACAAAAAGTTACAATTTTGATAGCATACTGAAGCTAAGAGAGCTAACCTAATTCATCAAGACACAACCTTAACATCGGTTTGTCCAGAAAAACCTCCATAGACCATGAACGAGTGGGAAATCTGAGAACGAAAATATAACCAACCCTTTGATGATGGTAATCATGGTGATGATGTGGCCCGGGGTCCCGACACCCCGACACCACCAGCACGTGTAATACAAGTGTGAGATTGTGTGTTTGTCTGGGTCAGATCCAAGTTGGAGTGGAGTTTGAAGCCAGTACGAGGACACAGGAAACCACAACCTCGTTTGGGTATCAGATGGAACTTCCAGAGGCCAACGCGGTGTTTCGAGGTCAGTCTGAGTCGGTGCTTGCAGAGGTTAATGTTGATCATTAAGGGGCTCCAGATGTGTCAGGCAGTAGAGCAGCGGCCCCTGAACCGAGGCTACTGTCCACCTGCAGTGGTCGCAGGTTCAACTCCTGACCTCTGACCCTTTTCTGCATGTCTCCTCCTCCTTGTTCGTGTGTTTCCAGGTATGATAAACAGTCGGTGCATAATAGGAGGCGTGCTGGAGAAGCGCCTGACCCCACTGCCCGCCACCCTCATCATGGGTGCCTTTGTGAATCACAAAGGTGATAAGCTGCAAGTGGGCCTGGGTGTCAACGTGGGATAACGCCCCCCACCACCACTGGAGTCCACCACCAGGACACCATCCAGGGACCCGTCCCAGAGGCTTCAGGGTTCATCAGCCATGCCAAAACTCACCCTGTTCGTTCAACTCCACGCATCTCACCTTGAAACCTACCTCTCCAGACAGAGGTGATGTTCTCTGATTGGACGACGAAAGAATTAGAGAAAGAAT
This sequence comes from Hirundichthys speculiger, assembly GCA_018398805.1. Classification (NCBI taxonomy): domain Eukaryota; kingdom Metazoa; phylum Chordata; class Actinopteri; order Beloniformes; family Exocoetidae; genus Hirundichthys; species Hirundichthys speculiger. The sequence continues at coordinate 3,429,068 of JAGFBZ010001630.1, read as the reverse complement.
TAGAAGGAATTAGACGGGTGCAAAATGTGTTTGTGTCCGTCTTTAAACCAGTCAGCACATCGCCTCCTGGACAATGAAAGGCCTCCCGTACTGTAAAGCTGAAATAACACTTTATACCGTAGACTGTCCTGAGAAAGTGTCATGTATATAGGTAACATGAAATAACAGTTGCTCTTTTGTTTTAGCCCGTTAACTAGAGGTAATGCATTAATCGTTCTGCCAACTATTTTAAAAAGCTGATTAGAAAAAAAGAAAAACAGCAAAACTCGCCATCGATATGATACTTCTTGGTCCCGTTGTCCCCGTGAATGTCTGGAGGTTTCTGCTGTTTGAATGTGCCGACGCAGAGCAGGTCCACGGCTAACGGCCAGCATGGAAACGATCCAGACGAAGCTGGTTAAACGTTCGCTGGTGACTGTCCTGAAGCCAGTTTCTGTGGCCTGGTGAACCCACAGACGGATTCATCTCAAAATCCAACTCATCGCCAGCAGGATGAGTGAGATCATTGTCACGTGTCAGTATGACCCCGCCCCCACCACCTCACAGACTGTGCTGTGTGTGGAGTGGTTGCGTCCTTGTCGTTCGTTGGCCCTCCTCGTTTTCCGGGACAAGAAAGCGTGTGGATCACGCGTTCAAACAACACGTTGGTTGAAAGTGAAAAGGGATGCGAGCAAGACGAGTTTATCGCAGAAGCCACGTGGAAACGCCGAGTTGTATGCAACCTTCATTCCATTTAACATGTTAAATGTAAATTTATTACTTATACATCATGTAATATAAGCATGAGTGCGAGGAAGAGACAGCTATTTTGAACTTAATTTATTAAAGATGTTATTTCTGTCATCGTTCTTGTTCTTTTGGTTCAGTGTAATACAAACTGACTTATTCAGTCCGGCGCTGCTGCGACCGACATGGACCAGACGTGCATTTTCTTTGAGGCGCGCCTGGTTCTTACAGCATGTCGAGGACGACTTTTGACATTTGAGACAATTGGAGAAGACCTCAGAGGCAGAACCGAATCAAAGAGCCAAAAGTAGCTCGGATTAGGAAGAAATTTGTAAGCTACCTGGGGAATGATGTAGGATCAAAATAGAGTTAAAATGTACTCTATAACAAACTTCTCATTGATGTAAAATGAAGAAAAATGCCAATAATTGTCCAACAACTGAATTTCAAGGAGGAATGCTTTTTTTTTTTTCCTTTTTAAAAGCAGTCAGGCTTCTAGAAATTGCAAAATTTTCAAAATAAGGCTGAAGTGTTTCCATGTACACTCACCAACAACTTTATCAGGTCCAGCAGTTGCTTGTCAACACAAATGGCTCATAGATCAATCAGTCACATGGCAGCAACTAGATGCCTTTATTCATGTAGACGTGGTCCAGGCGACCTGCTGAAGTTCAAACCAGCAGCAGTACGGAGGAGAAAGGTGATCTGAGAGACGTTGAACGTGTTCTGGTTGTTGGTCAGAGCGTTTCTGATCTACTGGGATCTTCTCCACAACCATCTCCAGGGTTGACAGAGGATGGTCCCAGAGAGAGAAGATATCCAGTTTTTCAGAATGGGCAGACTGGTTGGAGGTGATTGATGCACCATGATCATCTCAAACTGGTTTCTTGAACATGACAATGAGTTCACTGTCCTCCATGTTGTTTCCAACACCTCGGTGACACCAAGAGTAAAAGCAGTTCTGAAGGCAAAAGGGGATCCAACCTGGTACCAGGAAGATGGACCTGTGAAAGTAGCTGGTGAGTATATTGTCTAATGTGTGGCCCTTTGACTGCTACTGCGTGAATTCATTTTCCACAGAAAGCTATAGAAAGCTCTGAGGTGTGTTCATCATCTATGCAAATCATCTCAGGAAGGCAAAGCGTCACAAAGTTGAGCTTTGCCCAACTTTATGCAAATGAAGGTGTCCAGCTTGAGAGCGCTATCCAGTTAAAGTAGACATGGAAGTAACTGGATTCAATCTGTTGCTTAATGCTATTATCTGACGGGAGTAATTCAAAACTTTGAGTCCTTATTAAAAACCAAAGAGGACAGGCTGATGGTCGCCGTTGGAGGATTCCTACTTGTTTGCGATCCCTCACCGTCTGACTATCAGGGCAGGGATTGGAGGATTGAGGCTCGTGTGAAGTTGGATGCTTGACAAATAATGCATCAAGGTTTAAATCAACCTCAGACGTGGTTGTAACATGACATTTTGAAGTGCGCACCTCCACTCGAGTAAGTAGGGGAAGCGACGCGACTGCAATCGAAATCACTCCTAATTTAGAGGCCACATGCTCCGAGTAGGGACCGACCGATTATCGGCCAGACCGATTATCGGCGCCGATATTTGGCATTTACGTATATCGGCATCGGCCTTTTTTTAATCCAACGGGCTGATTTAAAACTAAATTATTTTGGCTCGGATGCCGCTGCGCTTCTCTGCCCCGCTCACAGCGCCGCCGCCATCTTGATTGCGCAATCCAAGCACATAGACAAAAAGCCAATCAGAAGCTGAAACTGTTTGCAAGGTGCTCAAACACGGCGGAGAGATAAATTTTCTCGTGTGGAGAAGCTCCAGTGTGGACGAATGTGTCAAAGGTACGTTGGAAACTCCTGAAATTGTAATAAACATCCCAGTCCTCTGCATGTCACAACTACTAGTAACGTTACTATGAGCAGAATACCGTAAAAATGTAATAAACATCAGCGGCAGCTCTGCTGGCTCGTAGTAGCTCCCGACGCGTCTGAATGATTTGAGACAAAGCTGCTGAAAAAAATCGATATGACAACAGTCCGTTATAGTCGAAGCGTATGTGTGTGAGAAAAAAACTCAAACTAAATTCAGTCCAGTTTTATTACATGAAAGCGTGACGAGGATAGAGAATAGTGTGTTACCACGGGAGTAACTGCAGAGCAGCAAAGCACCGTCCGTCTGACAGAAAACAGTCGGACAATAATAACTGCTGAACTACCGAGTTATTTAACTTTATCTCTTTGTGTTGATTGAGAGATCCCAAAAATGTTAGGTGAAGTTGTCTTTGATAGTTTATTTTAGAGGCGGACCGCGAACTTTATAGCACCCCGTCGAAGCGCTGCAGCCTTCTCTCAGACCGCCAGATATGATGTAATTGTTTTCGCACAACAATCAGTTCTTGAAGTGGAATTTTTTCAGTTACACTTATTCATATTTTGTTTGCATGTCTCTGCCTATGTGTGCGTGTGTGAGGCGGGGGGTGGGGGGACTGAAGTAATCGCGTATATTTAATATATAAAATAATATAAAAGTAATGTAATGGCAGACCTGTAAATTTTGTTTGGAGTTATGCAGTTATTGGAGCTATTTATTTTTTGGTGTGTTTTTTATTTAATTGTTTTTTTTTAAATAAACAAAGTTAAGAGTTGGAGTTTGTATTATTCAAAATTTTTATGCCAATATGTTCACTTTTACCGCAAATGAATATCGGCTCAAAATATCGGCTATCGGCCTTCCTGACTACTAATAATCGGTATCGGTATCGGCCCTGAAAAAACCATATCGGTCGATCACTAGCTCCGAGTCTTACAAATACTGATGGTTCTGAAAGGTTTACAGAAAGACGTCCCCCGTATTTCACCCCGCTGGCCTGTATGTACTGGAGCCAAGAAGCCGTCTACAAGTATTCTGCAAAGAAAAGCCAGTATGTGAGGGTCTAATGACGATGGGTCAGCAGATGTTCGGAAAGGTCGCCCGTCCACGTTTTATCCGACTTTGCAGCTGGTTTGTGCTACCTCGGGTGTGACGTCACTCCAAGTTCCAAGTGCCAAGTTCCAAGTTCCAAGTTCCAAGTTTCAGGTTCCAAAATTCCAAGTTCCAAATTCCAAGTGCCAAGTGCCAAGAGAAGAGAAGACAAGACCAGACAAGACAAGAGGGCCCAAAGTTGAGCCCTGTGGAACCCCACATGATAGGCGTGCAGAGAAGAACACAGTCACCAAGGCCAACGATCTCTCAGGTAGGACCTGAACCATTGCCTATCGTGGACCTGCCCTCTGCCCCCTGATGCCCACCCACTTTTCTAAACAAAAAGTGGGTGGGCATCCAAGTTCCAAGTACCAGGTTTGGAGGTAAATGAAAAGCACCGTGAACACCAGCATCCGGTGCGTCAGAGCTGCTTCAGAGCCCGACCCTTCCACCCCATGATTTCTCTTTCATGCTATATGAAGAAACAAGACGATTGTCGGCTGAGCAGAAAGCATTGAAACGCTGGCTCCATGTCAGCTGACATTGATCTGTTGGAGCAGAGTCACGGTCATGTACGAAGGTATGCGGCTAAAATCTGAAATAATGTCAGTTTTCAGGTCGCCCTTAAAAAATAATGAACACCATCTGGTGATTTTTAATAAAACGTCTGGAATTATTAATCATATGTACATAAATACATAAAATATTTTTAAATATGTCTGTAAACATTTAATTTGCTGCTCTTGATACCAGGTTCTACATCTGGTAACGAAAGCCAGTCCGGTCAGTTTGAGTTGCTACTTCCTCTCTCTGTTATATGTCCTTGAAAAAAGACGAGAAGAACCCCTTCCTTCCTTCTCCCTTCAGTCTCAAAGACTTGCTTCTTTGGAGGCCACCGATGCCGCCTGTCTCTTGCCGGTTTTCCTTCTGCCCCCCTTCTTCCTGTTGCTGCACCTGCTGACTGATCACCAGTCGCATGTCCTCCTGCATGAAGACAAACAGTGATCGAGTGGATGTGTTGCCGTGAGTGGACCATCAGGATTTTTGTTATATTCCTGCAGACCCACCTGCCAGGCATCCAGCTCTTGAGACAGCGCCACCTTGTGCTCGATGGTGTTGAGAAGCTGCTGGGTCAGTGATTCTTTCTCCTGACGAACGGCGGCCAACTCACTCTCGAGAGAACTGCAGCATCAAATGGAAATTAGCTAAATGCCATACCGTATCAACTTCATTTAGAAAGTGCTTTAATGCATACAGTGACTACAGTAATCCAGCTGTTGATAAAACATTGCTTGAAGTCATAAAGTTCTGCCTTGAAAGAGCTTTAGTTTGTCCATCTGTTTCAACTGGAAGACGGTGACTTCACAACTGCTCTGATGCTTGTGATAGTTGGCTTTATATACAAGGCCAGGTAACCCAGATCTACTTTTTTTTAAAAAATGTAAAAAGTTTAGGGGTTTATGTCATCAAGATGCTTGAATAACCACATTGACAGACTATGAGTCATCATTTTAATGAGGCACATAAATCTGACTGTCGTCTGCATAACAGTGGAATGAAATGTGATGCTTTTGGAGGATGGAACTAAGTGGGTTAGAAGAGAAAATGAGAAGAGAAGAGAAGGCAAGACAAGGCAAGGCAAGAGGGCCTAAAGTTGAGCCCTGTGGAACCCCACATGATAGGTGTGCAGAGGAGGACACAGTCACCAAGGCTAAAGATCTCTCAGGTAGGACCTGAACCATTTGTGCCCTCTGCCCCCTGATGCCCACCAACTTTTCTAAACAAAACATCAAAAATTAAGGGAAACAATATCATGAAAGTATATCATTAAGACCTCTTAAAAGAAGAGCTGATTCGGTGCCGTGCAGTGTTTTAAAACCAGGCTGGGAAAACCTCAAAAATATGTTACTCCAGAAAGGCCCTGGAGTAAAATGGTCGACAGTAAAATGTTATTTTTAACCACATTGAGCCAATAATTCAAACATAATGAAATGAAAACGTATGTGGTGTTCAGCATCACCTGTAGTTTGGTTTTCCACGACTGCTTCTGAAAGGCTTGATTTCTTCCCTCAGAGATTCAAGTTCTTCTCTTTGAGACTGCAACTGCAAAGTGTGGGAGAAAAAAAATATTATTTATTATTTTACATCAGATATGGTTTCAATATTGACAGGCCTGTAAACCACAAGTATCTCCTCACATTAAATACACATTAAATATGCATTTTTCTTTGCCTTTAAGCCTGTCTTTGTTAAAATGGCAAAAACCTGTTTTCCTCTTTCAGCCTTTTTGACCAGCACAACAGAATTTCCCTAACTGGTGATTTGTGTGCAAGATTGATAACGGACCTCCTCCTTCAGGGCTTGTATTTCTTCATCTCTCGCTTGCAGGACTGTGGAGTGAGCCAGAAGAGCCTCTTTGGCCTGGATGCCAACAGAGATAAAAAAGAAACCACAACACAAAAGATCTGAGAGGTAGAAGTGTTTCAAAACGTGCTTCAAGGATTATATCAGTAGCAGATAGCGGTTAGTATCAGTCTCTGTTGACGGGGCTTTTATAAGGGCTGGGATTAGTGCACGCGTGACGAGTTAGACGTGAAGTTACTGTGGGCGTGTCTGTGTGGATACCTGTGACTGCTGAATTTCACTAAGCAGAGACAAAGGCTGTTTGTGAGCACAATCCAAGATGCTCTCCTCCCCCAGGTAAAGAGTTTTTTGCTGTAGAGACCTATTCAAGGAGCGCAGCTCAAACACAGCGCCCTGCTCCTGCTCTAGCTATGTACACACACACAAACACACACAAACACACACTGTGAAAGACGGACACTAGCATGTGAGCAGCTGGAGCTTTGAACTAGCGGTGTTAGTCACTTCTGTTAGTCAGGATTCTGCTCTCATCCTCTAGAGTTTCATCACTCTGTGCCTGAGTTGATCTTAAATGCCTGATTCTCACCTCGGCCTCCTTCTCGTTCAGTTTCATCTGAAGCTCCGACGCTCTGTCCCTCAGTCCATCCCTCTCCGTCCGGAGTCTCTGGGTGTCCTCCTGTGAGGCTTTTAGTTGCGCCTCCATGTGTGACAGCCGCTCTAGTAAAACTCTGTTCTGTGAGGGAGACAGGGAAAGAAAACTGTTTTTTTTTTAATTACTTAAAAAGTTAAGTAAAGGCACAAATCGCAATTATTGCCATGATGTCATTTGATTACAGAACACATTTTCTGACTATAAATGCTGGGTGCCATTTGACTGACAGCTAGCCATTGTCTATGCCTGTGGCTAGCCCCTGGCACAAGACCAGACCCTCATCATTTCTCCAACTTAGCAAACAAAACATGTTCTGCAAGGTGCTAATTTTGCAGAACATGTCTTGTTATGTGTTGTTTAATTATGCTAACAGACGTGACTGGCTGTGGTTGGCTGAAGGAGCCAGGAGTCATGGAGGATTATTCAAGGACCCTTCCATGTGGATCTCTGCTGGAACCTGCAGTCAATCATCCCATGACTCACAGGTTGACGGTCGTAGGCTTGTCCGACTGCAGCGCCAGCAGTCATTTCAGCTCTTCCGGTGCTCATTTCAGTTCCTCCGGCACTCCGTTCAGCTCTTCCAGTGCTCGTTTCAGCTCTTTCAGCACTTGTTACAGCTCTGCCAGTACTTACTTCAGCTCCTCCAGCACTCCTTTCAGCTCTTCCAGTACTTGTTTCAGCTTTTCCTGTGGTCGTTTTAGCTCTACCAATGCTCTCTTCGGCTCTTCCAGTGCTTACTTCAGCTACTCCTGCATTCTTTTCAGCTCTTCCAGTGCTTGTTTCAGCTCTTCCAGTGCTTGTTTCAGCTCTTCCAGTGCTCGTTTCAGCTCTTCCAGCACTTGTTTCAGCTCTTCCAGCACTTGTTTCAGCTCTTCCAACACTTGTTTCAGTTCCGCCAGCCCTCGTTTCAGCTCTTCCAGTACTTGTTTCAGCTCTTCCAGTGCTCGTTTCAGCTCTTTCAGCACTTGTTTCAGTTCTGCCAGTGCTTACTTCAGCTCCTGCAGCACTGCTTTCAGCTCTTCTAGGACTCCTTTCAGCTCCTCCAGTGCTCGTTTTAGCTCATCCAGCGCTTATTTCAGCTCCTCCATTACACGTTTCAGTTCTGCCAGCTCTTGTTTCAGTTCTGCCAGCCCTCCTTTCAGCTCTTCCAGTGCTTGTTTCAGCTCTTCCAGTGCTTGTTTCAGCTCTTCCAGTGCTTGTTTCAGCTCTTTCAGCACTTGTTTCAGTTATGCCAGTGCTTACTTCAGCTCCTGCAGCACTCCTTTCAGCTCTTCCTGTGCTCGTTTTGGCTCCTCCAGCGCTTATTTCAGCTCTGCCAGCACTCGTTTCAGCTCTTCCAGCACTCACTTCAGCTCTGCCAGCTTTGTTCAGATGTTATTCCAGTAACAACACTTGAAATGAGGATGTCTGGACAGATTTGGTCAGAATAAGTGTAAAGTAATATTCATTTTTCAGCTCTTTCCAGTGCTTATTTCAGCTCCTCCATTACTCGTTTCATTTCTGCCAGCCCTCGTTTCAGCTCTTCCAGCACTTGTTTCAGCTCTGGCTGCTTGTTTCAGATGTCCTTCCGGTAATGAGAGTTGAAAAAAAGGCTGTTTGGACAGATTTGGTCAGAATGAATCTGAAGTAATATCAATTTTATCATCCTGGGTTAACATGAGCTAAGCCAGCCAAGCTAAAATAGCTGGCTGTGACTGGTGGGCTTGTTCAAGCTGGTCTCTCTGAGCTGCTCAGCCTGTTCTTTTGCAACAGGTCCAAGGAAAAAGAGGCTTTAATATCACTCATAAAAACCTATGAATGACATCACTGGACAGTTCGTCCAGATCTCCATAAACAGTCTGTGATCTTAACAAATTACAAGCTTCTGATAACATTCCTTGGACAAGGCCAGAGTTCACAGCACCACTTTAGTGCACCATTTGGTAGAAAACAAGCAGACCCTAGTGTATAAGCACACCACTAACTGTCAAGCGTGGTGGTGAGGTGATGGTTTGAGCTAGTTTAGAACCACAGGACCTGGACCCCTCCAGTCCACCATGAACCCTGAAGACTGATGTAATCTAGAGACGAATCTAAAGCTGTCGGTCCGACAGCTAAACCAGGACAATGATCCCACACACACCAGCAAATCTATAACTAAATGTTTGAAAAAGAATCCAGGTGCTACGACTGAAGCAGACTGAATGCCTGAAGGTCACAATGAGCAGAAGAAGTGAAGAAGAGTGGGCCCCAGTTCCTCCCCAGTCGTTTGGAGGACTGGTAACGGTGACTGGAGAACGGATGTGCTTATTCACATGCTGTTTGCACTTTGGCTCAGCTTTTATCAACAGAATAAAAACACAGGGTCACGTGTCATGTGCTATTGTTCATCTGAGGTCGGATTTTCTTCGAGACCTACTGAAGACGAGATGTTTTCTATTATGTCCTGATACATAAAACCGTACGTCTGAATGAGAGTGTACAGATAGTCCAAACACATTTTGGAAATCAGCAGTTTCAAATGATAAACTGTTGTTGATTGTTTTTTTGTTTTTTTTATCTAGAAGACTTGAAACTGACTTTTAAGCTTCCACTTAGTAGATTAACTTTCCATCAGAGACTGAAGACGTTCATGAGTCTTTCACACCTGTAGTAAAAATTTCTTCCAGTCGTTCCAGGTTTTTAAATCACTTTTTGGTCATGAGGGCTGATCTTTTAAGACGCATTTGTGACAAACAAATGCTAATTATTTACTATACCTCTGCTTGCAAGTTCTCTAACTGTGTGAAGCTGATATTTCGGCTAAAAGACGAGTCTTCCATCTCTTCTCTGAGGGATCGCAGCTCAGTCCTCAAGCAGTGCTCCAGTGTTACCGCCTAGAGGACGCGTGGGAGACAGAAAGTTGAGAAACATGTTTGTCAGCATTGCTGCTGGTTAGATGTGACTCAACACACTGACAGGACGTATCTGGATGGGATGAAGTCACCTCTGCCAGTTGCTCCACCAGCCGCTGGTTGTGGTTGGCCAGCTGAGACATTTGTTCGCTCTCATCTTTTCTCTGGTCACGCCCCTTGTTGTGGTGTTTTTCCAGCTCAGCCCTCATGGCAGCCACATCTGCCGTCAGCTCTGCCTCCCTCTGCCCAGACGCCAGCTCGTTCATCTCCAGCTTCCTCTGCAGAACGTGCTTCTCCTGCTGTAAAGCCTGAGACAGTGAAGTCCTCAGTTACTCTGGTAAAGACGTGGACGGATGTGGGTGATAAACTGCATTTGTTATGAAAGTAAAATGGAAACAATAAACAATTTAAAGCAATATTATTAAGAAAACAGATGTTATTATCAGTTATTGTAACAAGTCTGGTAATTAAAGTGTAACAGCTACATTTATACGGAGGACAAAATAGCTTCTGAAATGAAGAGTGTAAATTTAGTCTTTCTTTTTTCCTGTCAGATTATACATTGTGGTGTAACTGTTAAGTTTACAACCCCCCCCCCCAACCACCACCACCACGAAATAAATAAATAAATAAATTACCTACAGGAGGGGTGACAGAGGAATGCCACAGGACTGTGTTTGTATTTCTTTATTTATTGTTTTACTAGTTTTGCAGTCAACTTAGGCTTCCTGTTTCCTTTCGGGTACTGTTTTTATTAGGTGTAGCTATTCAAATTGTAATTTTATTTAATTTTATTTTTAGAAACTTTTTAAATGTTATTTATGTTTTGTTACCATTACCTTTAGGTTTTACTAGTTTTACATGAATTCTATGTTTAATTTAATTTAATGTAATTTAATTTAATTTAATTCAATTCAATTTAATTTTGTTATTTTTTTTTCAATTTTTATTTTATTTTATTTTTTGTTATTTTTTCTAATTTTATTTTATTAAATTTAAATTTAATGTAATTTTTAAAAAATATTATTTATTTTTTGTTACCATTACCTTCGGGTTCTACTAGTTTTACATGAATTCTAAGTTTAATTTAATTAAATTAAATTTAATTTTTAGTTATTTTTTTCTAATTTTATTTTATTTTATTTAAATTTAATGTAATTTTAAAAAAAAATGTTTATTTATGGTTTGTTACCATTACCTTCAGGTTTTACCAGTTTTACAAGTTTAATTTAATTTAATTTAATTTTTTTTTAATTTTTAGTTATTTTTTCTAATTTTATTTTAATAAATTTTATTGTATTTACATTTCATGTAATTAATGTTAATTTTAATGTATAAAAATGACAAAAAAAGAGCGAGATGAAACAGCAGTAAAACCATCCTGGTGATGACTGGGGTAGACGGATAATTCGAAGTTTCATAGATGCTGGTTTTGGGATTAACTGATTGCGGAGTATTATAAAGTAAACGAAAGACAAAAAAAAAAAATTGTAATAACGGCCGGCGACATAGGATGAGTCCCGGACGTGACATCTCGGGTTGTTGTCTTAAAGAGTTTTCTTAATGCTCTCTAATGCTTCGAATGTTTTATGTAAAGCACCCTGAATAGTCTTGTACACGAAATGTGCTATACAAATAAACCTGCCTTGCCTAATTAAAAAAAAAATTTATTTATGTTTTGTTACCATTACCTTCAGGTTTTACTAGTTTTACATGAATTCTAAGTTTAATTTAATTTAATTTAATTTATTTTAATTTAATTTAATTTAATTTAATTTTATTATTTTATTTATTTTATTTTATTTTATTTTATTTATTTTTTCTAATTTTATTTTATTTTATTTTTAGTTATTTTTTCTAATTTTATTTTTATTTATTTGAATTTAATGTAATTAAAAAAAAATGTGTTTTGTTACCATTACCATTAGGTTTTACTAGTTTTACATGAATTCTAAGTTTACTGTTTCATTTAAGGCACTGTTTGATTCGGCTATTCCCTGTTAATTTATTCATTTATTTATTAATTTAATGGTTTTAGCTTCACCATCTGTGGATTAGAAAGCTGTAATCATCATCTTCACTGTCCCAACTGAAGATGGTTGTCAACAGTTACAGACTAGCAGCAGTTTGCAAAAAGCTAAATTCAAAAGACTTTTTCTTCTTAGTGGTAAAAAGTTTTGCTGATGTTTTTTTTTTTTTTTTCTCTCTCTTTTCTTTATTCCTAGCCCATATCCCGTCAGGGGCATCTCTCTGTCTCCTCACCTCCACCTCCTTCTCCCTCAGCTCCAGAGATGCTGTGAGCTCCTCGTTCTTCTCCAGTAAAGCCCGGCCCAGCTCTGCAGCTAGAATCAGGTCGGTCTCCATCCCTCCGCCACTGTCAATATTACTGGAAGAGGATGATGGGAAAGGAAAGGAGAGAGAAACCGAGGAGGATGAGGACAGAGGAAAGAAGGAGTCCTCCATGCTGGGGGAGGGAAGACTGTTTTTCTTGGGGGTGAACATCACTGAGACTCGTGGGCTTGTCAGGAATCAGTCCTAGACTTCAGTCCTAGCGCTGCCGAAGGTCCAGGTTCCTGGATCGTTCAGGTCTTCTGCTTCTCCCCACAGATGAGCCTGCGGGCGGGAAAAGACTGCAGATGACACAGGAAATCCTGAAAAGAGTTGTTTTCTGGTAACATAATCTGGCGAGGCCTGTGAAGACTCTTTGTCTGACAGGTGCATTGACCAAAATACCTGCTCCCCCACCGTCTTTGTCCTGCTCCCCTCCCTAAATTCCTCACGCATTGTGCCGCACTGCTTCTTTAGAAAAAAAAAGTTTGAAAGTTCTGAGAAAAATGTCTCAAATTGTTTTTTCGAGCTACATTATCACTAAACACTGTCCAAAAGTTGCTCTCATCCAAAATAAGATTAATAAACTGCAGATAGCAAACTTTATTCCCACATAAGACATTCACTGTCTGCCTCAACATTTCAGTCACAGCACAGCTGCTCTGAGAGGTTTTTGCGTCTGTCATTTATTTGACATCACCATCTGTAGTTTCACACCTGGATACCTCTATCTGCCTTGAAACTACGTCCTTGTACGAATTAAAACAGTTTAAAAGACAAATAAAGGACACGTGCTGTAAGTTTTTGTTTTGTTTTTTAACTGAATAGACAGAGCCTGCTGTTAAAGTAACTAAATAATAATAAAACTTCTTACCTGAGAGAGTCCAGCCACTTCAGCCCAGCAGGTACGGTCTTCCTGTTTGGCGAGTGTGATTGTATGAGTGTGATTATGTCACTGGGAGTATTTGCGGAAGAAAACCTTTACTGGTTTCCTTGGCAGTGGAAACACGCAATACGTAAATGCAGCCAGTGGCCCCGCCTCCTCCTGAGTTAGACAGGTAGAGGGAACAGACGGCAGGAGGCGCACGTGCTGCTCAGACATCTAGTGGCTGAATTAAAAAAGTAAACTGCAGATTAACTCTGAGGAATTCACTGCCACACAGTTCAACACCAGCAGAGGAGGAGACACGTAAGGGGGGGGAAGGGGAGAACACAAGCACGGGTCTGTCTGGATCAGTTAACCCCGCCCCCTCCATCCTGTTTACCTGCTTGGAGGGTTTTGAAGGAGCTCTGTGATCGTTTATGAGGGAGGGGGAGAAGGTGGCTGCACCTTCCTCTCAGAGCGGTGAAAGGGAATAAGAAGTCAAGCAGAATCTCGCTGGAAGAGATGAAAACTTGTATTTTCCACGCAGGGATGGCTTCCAGGCTTTGGTTCGCTCTTTCACTGTGGCTTGTCCTGGAAACCTGTGAAGCTGGAAGGCAGATGCCCAAACTCTCCAGCAAGAAACTCTGCGCCGACTCTGAATGTAGCCGTGAGTAGAGAGCTGAAAAGGCATCAAAAATCTCTAACTTTTTAACTTTTTTTTCTGTGCATGCAGACAGGGATGGGAATTGATAAGATTTTTCCAATTCCGATTCCATTATCGATACAGTTTTATGATTCGATTCTTTATCGATTCTCTTATCGATTCTAATTTGGGGAAGAAAAAGGAGAACAAACAGTTTTATTAGAATCAATTTTTTTTTTACTTAGAAGTCACGAGCTTAAAAACTCAACAGCGAGGTCAAAAGAGGCCCAAAGATAACGTGTTAACTGTTGTAATATGTAACTGTGCAAATACACAAGAATGTGTAACATTTTACCAACAGATTTTTCCTAATAGAAATAAAAAAAATCTCCCTTTTAAAAGGATATATGAGCTCACTAAGCACTCGAAAATAATAATAAAGAAAGATAAATACTATCAAATACAACAGAACAGTGCATAGTACAAATCTGCAAATACTGTGAAGAATTAACAATTCTTTAGCAGTAAAATAATCATGTCTTCTAGCCTCTGAACCAGCCAGACTCTCTCTCTCATCACGGTCATCTTCTAAATGTAATGCAGAAGGCATTCGTTTAATAGCATAGCGTTAATGTTATAGCGTGTTTTACAAAGAAGCACATAGGCAGCGGGATAGCTACTAACCAGAGTTACCAGAGGTGATCTTAGCTTGGCTACTGCTGCTGGGTTGAGATCCATCAGTCCGAAGCGTCAAAAACACGACACTCGTTATCACATGTTGTGTGTTCAAATGTTTCTGCATGTTAGTCGTGTTCCCTCCAGACGCTGTTATCTCCACTTTACAATGACTGCTAGTTGCCTTGTTGCCATCTTTCTTTGGTGAAGTGAAGCCAAACTTTGGAGCGTTTGAACCTGGTGGGCGCCATTGTTGTTTACAACTCCAATGCGCGTGCTAAACCGACGTAACTTAATCACGTAAGTGCTTTCTGGAATTGACTGTGCGTAACTTGCGTAAATTATGTGAGATTCGTGCTGGTTGGAATCGATAAGAGAATCGCTGGATAAACTGCCAAACGATTCCATGGAATTGAAACACACAGAACCGGTTCTCTACAAGAACCGGTTCTCTACAGGAACCGGTTCTCAATTCCCAACCCTACATGCAGATTGCAAATTAGATCTTCAAACTTCATCCTCTGCATATGTTGCCAAACTGTCATCAGTGTCTTTCTTCATTCCCGCGCAGATCCCATCTTGATAGCTCGTGCGCTGCAGGACTACTACCCTGGAGACTGCAGGTTCATTCCCATCCGACAGGGACAGCTCGTCTACGTTTATGCCATGCTGAAAGACAGAGGGAACCTCTTCTGGGCCGGCAGCGTAAGTACAAATACGTATGTTCGTAAGATGACAAACATGGCAGAAGAGAAAAAGTTGAGACAAATTCACTTTCATGATGTTACTCTTAGTGCAGCAAAAGCTTCCCGACGAGTTCAAATGCAACTAAATGGCTTGTTTTTGAGAGTTTTGTTTATTTTTGACGCATATAACGTGTTCTCAGGGAGTTGGAGATATTTTTCTGAATTTCGTGACCCTTTCTCTTCCCTGAAGCAGGAACTTGTCTGTGTTGATAGACTCCCTTATCTACAAATAAATGATCCAGTTGTCAGGGAAGATGTTGGAGGCAGTTTATTCATAATTGGTCTCTGAGCAGGGAAGGTCTAGGACAGTGATTCTTAACCATAGGGCCGTGACCCAAACTTGGGCGGCCAGCGCCCCCCAGAGGGCCACAAAAAACTTTCAGTTTTGCACCTGTGGGCCACGAGACTGCGTGCATCTTTCAACCGCGTGGTAGCGGTAATGCGTCACTCAGTTGTTTAACAAGCGCCGCTACATACAACAAATAAGGTGACTCTTGTCATATTAAATTAACGGTAGAATAACACTCAATTGGTTTGTTTTATTACCTATAAATATATATTTTTTAAATCATGTCATGAATATTTTATAATAATTAAAAAATATTGTTTTTAAAAATCGAGGATAAAAACATATTTGTTTTTATTTTTAATGACCTCTCACGGTCCACAGGCAGTACTACGACGGCCCACCAGGGGGCCGCGCCCCACACTTTGGGAATCACTGCTTTAAATGTTTGCATTTAGATTCTAAATTTTCACTTTATTTCAATTTCATTTGCAGCTTATTTATTTAATTTAAAATAGATTTATATTATTTAAATTCCTTTTTTTATTGCTCCCTTTTATTTATTGATTGTATATATTGTTTTTTTATTAATTTAAAGTAAATTTCTAATATTGGGTCTCTTTTATTATTATTAAAAAGCCTGACTTGTCTTCATACACTGTGTGTGCAGGTTTGCATACACGTGTTTGATAAAAGTATTTGTGATAACCCCATTTTATCATGTAATTTTATTTAATAAGGTTTTTGCTTGTTTGACAGTAAGTGGATTTGTTTTATTATTGAATACAAATCAAACTGAGAGTGAGGTCAATTAAACCTTCACAGTGTTAATATTTAATGGGTACCAGGCCACTTTGTACTAAAAAATTGGGTCTCGAGGTCAAAAAGTTTGCCCACCCCTGGTCTAGGAGATAACCTCGGCTTCTCCCCTTCAACCAATTATAATCTGGGCTCTTAGTCTGGTCAGTAAATGATCTTTACCTTTTGTAAACTCAGTCAGCTGCTGCAGGGTGGAACAATGTTTCAGAAATCTGCTCTCTAACAGATAAAATCTCTGATAGAAAATCTCACAAAGATACAGACTAAGACACAACATGAGCATAACTGCTCCAACAGTTTGCTGCCAGTTTGACACCACTGTGAAAGTGACATTCAGGTCAGTAGATGGTTCAGGGCCTGCCCTGCTCAGTGAGCCATGCTGCCCCTCACAGTTCTGCAGCAGCAAACACTGGCTCCAGAGCTGCAGACTTTAACCAACGGAGGGATCATTTTTGTGATGAAACACTATCCATCAAAGTTTGCATCGTCTGCTTGCAGGTACAAGGCTCTTATTATGGAGAACAGGAAGCTCGTGTCGGCCACTTTCCCAGCAGCGTGGTGGAGGAGACGCATGCCCTCATGCCAGCTAACACCGAAGTTAAAACAACTGTAGGTGAACACACACACCTGTCGGCACACACATGCAGCACGTGCATGCATTATATAATGCTTCATGTCTGTTTGTTCGTACAGAAATGGGACTTCTACTGCAACTGACGATGCCTTCGCTGGAACCATGAGAGAACTTTCTAGTCATCTGTTGCACAGCAGCGTTTTAGTATCACGTGATGCACATAGTAACTAGCAGATAAACCTGCAAGCAAAGATCTCAAATAACAGAGCAAACCAGATAAATGCTTTCCTGGCGATCAGATTAGATTGTTTACTCCTTAAACTGCAGACGTTACAATGACGTGTTGAATAGCTTTTATGAATCTATGAACATGTGCTGCTGGTACTCAGGACGCCAGCTTGAACCAGCGTTAACAAGCTTCACGATGAGGACTTTAACGATGCGTAGAAACGTTTATCCTGTAGAGTGCTGATTATTAATTAAAAAAAGAAAAGTGTGCTGCTATTTTCTTTACTTCTTTTTGTGAACGTCACAACTCTGTGTATTCAGTGAATGAAGACAGAAGCTAAGAGATCATTTTCCAGAAAAAGAATAGCTCTGAAATGAAATTTAAACCAGTTATTTGTTAACTGGTTTGGACCAGTTAAACATGTAATTTTCGACATTTTGACTGTTGAAATTTTAATAAAACTCCTGAATTTTTATGACAGCAACACGCGCCTAATTAGTGTCAGGACTTGGTATAAAACGAACATCCATCAGAGGTTTATTGTTTTCAAGCACAGAAGGGTTGAGGGTCACCGCTGTCATCAATCTTCAGTTTAAAACTAGACACTTCACCAGAATGAACTTAGGTCTTTCAGCACGTTTCTGTGAGAAATATTGCAGAAAGATTCAGGAAGTCTAAGAAAATGTGAAAATGTGTAAAAGTCCCAATATTGCAGCTCCAACTTCTGCAACATACTACAAATCTTTACTGTATAATACTTTCTAAGAGAGTGGTGGGTCGGAGGAGTAATGTTTAGGACGTCCAAAATCCAAAAACACAAACTGCTGAGATGAGGAGAGCTGGCAGGAGAAAGGAGAGCACGACCAGGAAGCTTGACAAACAGACTAGCAAGGGGAGGAATGAATGAGAGGAAGACATGGAGGGAAGCCAGATATCTTCAGAGTAAAACACAGAACACACAACAGCAGCATAAGCATCTATTTCATTCTTCTTTTGTTAATATACATCCATTTTATTTCAGACCAGCAACACATTAGAAACTAGAAAAGCACTTGAAGAGCGCAGACCTCCGCCAAGCGCAACAGTTCCCCCATATAGAGATTTACAGATTGCGATAAATCCGCGTTCTGGATCAGATCCGGATCAGCCTTTTAAATTTGATAAAGGTTCCCATTGTCAATCCCTGAGTCAAATTTCATAAGTTTTGGGCAATAATTAACAGAGATATTGAGAAACAAAATTTCCGGCCCCATTGACCGTAATGTTATCGAAAATTTGAAAGTGTTCCAGAATCCAGGATTTCTTCTGGATCACAGCCAAAATGAAACCAGTTCTTCCTTTTCACATTTCTGACAACTCCTGAAAATTTCATCAAAATCCATCCATAACTTTTTAAGTTATCTTGAACACAGACAGATAAACGCTGTCAAAAACATAACCTCCTTGGTGGAGGTAAAAAGATGGTAAAAAAAACAATTTAAGGGTGTTAATGCATTAAAAAAATTATCATGAGATATATCAAATATATGATATTAAAAGGTGATTCTAATGATGATTTGGTATAAAAGCCACATTCAGAAAAAGAGGATGTTTATGCAACAGTAATTACATTCACATCCATCCATGATCCAGACCCGGTTAGTCCTCTGCAGGGTCACGGGGGATCTGCTGGAGCCTTCCCCAGCTTTTTCCTTATGAGGATCCCCCGCCCCCACATTTTTATTACTTATGACAGGGGTGTCAGACTCATTTCCACTGAGGGCCACATCAGCATCATGGTTACCATCGAAGGGCCAGATTGACAGCATGAATGTAACAAATTACAATGAAAATCTAAATGAATTAAACTACACCTTATTATAATATTAAATAATGGTTTCTGTATTTATTATGTATTCAAGTTTAAAATATTTAAGTCATTAATTTATTAAACTCAGTGTTTGTTGTTGTAAGAGTATCCATTACCTTGGGTTCAGAAGCGGAAGCAGTTCTTTGTTTTTCTTGTTGGCTAAATTTAGCGTACTTAGCTCCGTGTTTGCTGTCAAAATGCCTACATAGATTAAACTCTTTCACGACTGACACCCGCCTCATAACACAAAATTGTTTTCCCGTCGTTCATGAAACAGCCTTCTTTATGTATCAATTTTTCTTTTCTTGGACATGTTGGGGTTAGTCTGTAAAGGTTTGTCTTAAGTCCATCAGTTTTGAAAAATCGTCTTGCTCATAGCTACCTTTATAGTTGTGGGTAACGACGAAATGATGGGAGATGTAGTTTATTGTCAATATGCGCTTTAAAGTGGTGTCAGCTTATTTTCAGTCTTAAAATATTGGTTTAAAATTTAAGGCAATAAAGCACAAGCTCTCGAGGGCCGCATAAAATGACGTGGCGGGCCACATTTGGACCTGCGGGCCTTGTGTTTGACACATGTGGCTTATGAGAATGACATGTAAGACGTAAAAAATATTATTTTAGGCCAAACAAAAAGGTAGTTTGATTCGTCAGCAGTTGTGCGAAGGTCCTTTGAAAATAGATTTTAAAAAAGCAGAAAGGCACAAAACAGCTCTGAGTTTGAGTTTCAACATTTATTCTATTTATTGTTATCCATGTTAATATGCCAGAGGGTTGTTGCAAATAAAAGAGGAATGATGAGAATTGTTGCGCGTACAGGTACAGGTGCGCTCACTCTCACGTACAGTATCTTAGCAGCTCAGATGCCCCCCCGCCCCCACCCCCGCCCCCTCCCACCTGTGAAGGAGGAGCCCACAAATAAAAGTCGTCTCATAACTCTCATCCGTCACACCGTCCCCTCTGCTCATTCATCCTTTATCGTGGTTCCTTAAGTTAACAGATATAAAGTGACACTAGATGCCTCCACTGACCCTCCTCCTCACACATACAGAAACCAACGCTGTTTTCACAGAGCACAGATGGCGCCTCACTCACAACCCCTCATTCAGAGCTGTGCACTCAGGTCTGTTTGATGCTTTTAGCCTGTCATCATTTTCTTTAAGACAGGCTCTGTTAAATGAGCATATATAATAGAGGCTGTTGTATCATCTCTTTGGTGCAGAGCAAGTACAGACATCATGCCGCATTCAAATGCATGAGGAAGAAAGATTAGGATTTGCAACAGGAAAATTGATTCTCAGGAGCTCAACATCTCAGTGTGTCTATAGAAACTCAATCACACTGTCAGTTCTGTTGCATCAGCTCAGTGTTTTAGCCAGTGCTTGCTGAAATGTTAAAAGCTAACTGGTTTATTAGAGGGCACTTGCACTCTGTAGTGAAATGCCGACATAACCGTAGCAGGTTAAATATAAAAACAGGTAGCGTTTTGGGGGTTAGTAGTAGAGCAGTGTCAGGGGTCTCGCCCAGACGCTGCTCTACATTTTCTGTTTCTGTGCTCCGTCGTCACAGGAGATAGGGATGCTGCGTTCCTGTCCGAGAGACGAGCGAGGTGCGGTGATGGTCAGCACGCCATCGACCGACAGGGTGGAGGTGACTTCGGGCCCGGTCACGCCAGATGGGAGCTTGTACTTCCTCACAAACTCCCTGGACACGTAGCCGTGGTCGTCCTGAAACACAGAGTCGCTCAGCACGTCAGTGGAGTTTTGTCACGTCGGCTTGATCTGCCACTTCTGCGGGTCTTTACAGTCCCTCTCACCTGTCTGTCTTCGTGCTTGGCGTGCACCGTGATGAACTCATCGCTAACGTTGACGGACAGCTCATCGGGGGAGAAGTGCTTCACGTCCACGTAAATGATGTAGCGGTCCTTCTCCATGCGCATCTACACGGAGAATAAAGTACTCACATCACCTCAGATACACCTCAGCGACGTTCCTCAGTGACGTTGCAGAACATTTCATCCTGTTGACTAACTTCGTGATGGGTACTTTATAGAAGTGGTAGAAATATACGTTACCTCGCTGTGTCCGTTGTCTGGCCAGTTCAGCGCATGAACGAAGGGCGTATCCAGGGGAAGGACCAGGAGAAGGGCCACATGGGTGGCCAGTCGGTGAGAGGGTCTGCCATGGAGAGGTCAGTGAGGCGGCTTGGGAAGGCCCGGCGGTACCAGGGGTACTGGATGGGAATATCCATGGGGAGATTCTGGTGTAGCTGAGGATGCGTTGGGAGTCTTGGTCTGGCTTGGTTTTCGGACTGGTGCGGCTGTGCTCTCCCACGCTGCATTTATAGGCCTTTCTGGCCCCCGTCCTGTCCAGCCCCGGTCTCTGTGACCTCCCATGCGGCCTGCGTGCGAACTCTGCCAGCAGGCTGATCTTTCTCGAACAATGATGTCAACTGTTTGTCCCTCCATCACGCTCATTGTTTTGTCTGTCTCTCTCTCTCTCTAACCCAGTGGCGCTCTCTGCCCTCTCGGTCATGAGGTGACACTGGCTACGAATCCTGCTGATGCCCCCATGCTCATTCCCCAGGAAATACCCCTGTCTGGTGTGTGTGTGTGTGTGATTTGGGGGGGTATTTGTTTGAGGAATAGCTGACAGAGCATTAGCCTGCTGTGCCTCGAGTGCCAGAAGCTTTAAGTTTGTGTGCGGAGTGGATGTGTGGTTGAATGGGACTTGTTGAGTTAGTATGGGGCAGCATTAGATGACACTCTGTGTGTTTCATTTGGCTCGGATTTGAACCACAAAGGTCCAGCCCGTTGATTTTGCCGACCAGTTTCCTTCGGTTTTCTGATGGATGGGGCTGCCAAGTTTCGTGACAAGATCGTCCGCCACCGGCAGCCATGCAGAACTATTTTTTTTTCTGCAGGCTCTATGTAGGGCAGCTCTGTGCGGGGAACGGTGAAGTGAACTCATCATCTGAATGAATTTTCAGACATCAGTAGTCTTATCTGTCTCTGAGCTTCACATTGTGTCACTGTTCTCATGCAGATTAAATGTCAGACTGATTGAACAGTATTTGTGACACACTGTGGGATCCAATGAGCTCTACAGAGGCTAGAACAATTCTCTCTACAAATTTGGACAGAACTACAATATGACAACTTCACTGTGTAGTGGACTCAAAGTAGGGCTGTAGCGATGCAATAATCTCGCAATACGATACGACATATTTGGCTCACGATATGATATATATTGATATTCATCTTACAATACGTTTACATCATTTTCTGAAAGATTTTAACAGGATAAAGTAATTTTGGTGACATCTTGTGAGTGTTCCAATGACTTTGTTTGAATTAATTGAACTGAAAGCATCAATTACACATTATATGACTGACAGGCAGCTTGCAAATGCTGGACAAAATGAATAAAAGACAATAGGATAGCGGGGCTCCATCGCGTTGACCATGCACCTAAAGCCGGCGTTTTCCACCACTGAATACGGTCTCAAATCCTGACAAATAAAGTAGGGAATGGACTCCGTAATTTTCTGCGACCTAGATGAATTAAATGAAAATTGTTGGCAACAACCGCCGTCACTGTCCAGCGTGGTTTGTTTCGGATCATAGTCATGTATGAGGGTCAAGGGGATTTGCTGGAGCCTCCCCGAGCTCTGTGACCAAGAAAGGATAAATACATTCACAAACACCATCAATCCAGTTGGCTTGTTGGAAATTAGATTCCAGGTTTCAAGGTGAGAATGATTACGCACGCCGCGGCCATAAACTACAGCACCTTCCCTGCAGCTCTATGGTTAATGTATCTAGGCGGGATTTATTACCAATTGGCCTAAACAGTATGTTCCTGGGGTGGGAGGAAACCACAGTACCCGGGGGAAACCCACGCATACACACGGAGAACATGCAAACTCCAGACAGAAAGACCCAGCTGAACCATGATGCAGCAACTCAACATTAACGTTAAGGTGTGGAGTAATGAACACGATCAACTGCTTTGATTTCTCCAGAGCCTTTAACAGCGTTAAGCCTGCTTTACTGTGTAAGAAACTCGGTGTTCACCGAGGTATTTATACTGACAGAAGATATGAAAGATAGAATGTATGTAAGCTGTTACATATCTTCTATCAGTCTGTTATCAGACTTATCTGCAGTCATCTGTTGGGGGGATGCAGCATCAGAGCCAGTGACTTAAAAAAAAAACTGAAAAAGACTCTGGCTCTGTTCTAGAACCTCTAGAGTTGACTCATAAATAAAAAAAACATCATGTACGACCCTGAGGATCCTCTTTTCCCCCATGGCTGAGGAAGTAGAAGGTCACAGTGATTTAGCGGCGGTGTCTTCAGTCAGAGACGTCTTCAGACCCACTGCAGGAGATCCTTCCTGAACACAGCTGGAATCTTTGAAGAGCTACTGCAGCAATTCATTTTCCTTTGGGGACTGATGAAGTCCTCTTCTCACAGTCCAAAGACATGCATGTCAGGTTAACTGGTGGTTCTAGATTACCTGTAGGAGTGATTGTGAGTGTGCGTGGTTGTTTGTCTACATGTGGCCCTGTGATGGACTGGAGACCTGTCCAGGTGGACCCCTGGAGCTGGGACAGGCTCCAGCACATCCCCGTGACCTTAGATAGGACTAAACGGGTATGAATAATGGATTGGTAAAGTATAAATGAAGTGAACTGAGTCTTGTTGGTATGACTGAGAGTCTTTATTTGATTTCAGAATGGATCACACTTTTGATTTTACAACACAATTTTTAATTTGGCCTAAGAATATTCACATAATTCAGTTAATTTTTTTTTTGCCTTTGATTGGGCTTGTCGAATAACTGAGTCATTCATATTCTCTATTAATTCTCATATTCTCATATTCTCATTCATATTGAGGACTAAGCTGTCCTCTCTGATGGACAGTGTCTCCCATCCGCTGAAGGACACCCTTACAGCACTAGAGAGCTCCTTCAGCGATAGACTCCTTCACCCCAGGTGTGTAAAGGAGAGATATCGCAGGTCCTTCCTCCCTGCTGCTGTAAGACTGTACAATCAGCACCGCTCTCAGCAACCCCCCTCCTAATGGACAATGTGACTCATCTCATCTCTATTGTGTGCAATATACATATACATATTCATTAACGTGCAATAACTTATCTCAGGTGTAGTAATCACTACCAACATATCCTTGTAAATAAAGTCAGAGTTATTATTTATTATCTATTATATATTCTCTATTGTAGTGATTGTTTGTTTGTTTTTATTATTGTTTTATCCTATTTTATTGTTGTCCTTTTTCTCTTTTTTATTGCTATTCTTGCTGCTGTAACAATGTAAATTTCCCCATTGTGGGACAAATAAAGGATTATCTTATCTTATCTTATCTTATCTTATCTTATCTTATCTCATCTTATCTTATCTTATCTTATATTCCTCTAACAATCTTCAGAAATTGAAGAATTAACGTTGCCAAATGTTGAAAATGAAATTATCATAGAGAGACCCCAAAATTATCGTATTTTAGCCCAAACTATCATACACTAAATCCAACCATGACGCAGCAAAGAGTGCATGCGGTTTGGTTGTGATTGGTCTCTATTGTAGTGATAGGAGCTGTCAGAGCCTTCTTCTTCGCATTAGCATTACAGCAATTGGCCTCCCGCTTTTGACGCACTATCGCCACCTATCGTTCACAATTGACACTACATGAACCCATTTCACTTCCTATGGCAGCTTCACAATAAAAGTATCCTGTCATTTTTTGCTTAAAAGCTTTTAATTTGAAATAGCTAAACATGTGTTTCATGGAAGGGTCGAAATTATCGTACATTTTTTTTTTTTTTTTTTTTTTTTTTTTTTTTACAATTACTGATCGTACATCGTACAACTGTCAAATTATCATCCAAATACGATAATTATCGTACATCTGGAAACGCTGCATTAGCTCGTCTGCTTACTTCCTGTTTCCGCAGCGTCGTTGCCATGGTGATGTAACTAAGGCCAGTCACGGCACGTAGCAACAGAAATGAACTGTAATCCATATTAATTAAATTCACGAGCTCAGAAATGGACCTCCCGGCTACATACTACGGTAAACTCGATCAGAGAAACCCGGTTATTAAGGGGTTCAAACGAGACATTAACTCCTTCTTCACGCTGATTAAACGAGCGACGTCAGCGAGCACCCAGGACAACAGCGCTCAGTCTAAAGGGTAAAAGACGTTAAATTAGTTTCAGGTAAACACCAGCCAGAGACCCCGATAACTCTATGTTTGTCTCATTCTCTTAAAAATGATCTTGCTTTCAGGGTTAACGTACTGACGGAGATACGGAAAAAGTACAAACATCGACTGCCTGCAAAGTTATACCAGGAGCAGATGTTGCAGGTGGCAGATTTTCTTTGTGAGAAAAAGGTACTTGAATAACTTATAACGCTATCTAAAATGCAAGAAATCAACACTAAATTCTGGGTGCAAATGACTCAGTGCTACTGGAATAATCTGTCCATGCAGCAAGATATTTTGAAGAAATCTTTTTGCCAGTTAGGGTAAGACCTGATAGTGTTCAAGGTTTGAAACTAGTTCAAAAAAAAGAAAGAAATTTAGATCAAATTACTTAAAACCAGACTTTCTACAGCAAAAAAAAAAAAAAAAATCATTATCCTAGGTAACTGAAAAATTAAGACCCAGGGACATATAAAGTAAAAATGAATATAAAATAGAGAATATGTTTAAAATAAATAAGTAAATAAATAAAATACAAATTGATAAAGAAAAATTAAATGTATACTGCAAAAACACTTGCTGATTTACAAGAAATCAACACTAAATTCAGGTTGAAAATGACTCAGGAGCATGTAAAGTAAAAATAAAAATAAAATACATTTAAAGAAGAAGAAAAAAAATATGAGGTGAGAAACGTGGAGACAGCAGGGATCAATCTGAATGCATTTGTGTTGTGTTTGCTTTCTGGTGAAGACGTCACAGATTCTGTGATCCTGAGCAAGTGACTGTGAAGGAGCACCTCTGCACCCCAGGTGTTGAACTGTTGTTCTTGAGTTTCCATCCATTCTGATGCATCATAACAAATACAAAAAAAAAAAAAAAAGTGCCAGAATTACTAAGTGGAAACCCTCTGGGCAGAACAGCGTCCAAATCAGCAAGGAAAATGTTTCAGAAATCATAGTTTAAAGAAGATAATAAGGAAGACGCAAGTTGACATAGCAACAAGCTACCACTAGAGCGGCGCCATTCTAGTATTCTTTAGGATTTTTTATTTATTTATTTTTTTTTTATTTAACCTTTATTTAACCAGGAATAATCCCATTGAGATTCAGAATCTCTTTTGCAAGGGGGTCCTGGCCAAGAAAGCAGCACAGTACATCCACATTTAGACAACATCAACAACAAACATAAAAACAGCTAAAACAATACAGCAAATCATATCAATACATTATAACCACTAGCTGCGTTCGGTGAGAGAACATGAGCATTCATTAGTCAAATAGTCCCTGATCCTGGCTTTAAAATCTTCCATACTTGGGAGGTAATCCAATTTAAGATGACTCTGTAATTTATACCAGGAAGTGGGTGTGAATGCTTTGAAGGCACTTTCCCTAAAGACAGTCCGTGTACGAGGAATAGTATACATTATCAATCCCCCGTGCCTGAGACTAGAGCTTCTGGTGTTGACTTTAGGATGTGTGGAACCTGATATGATTGGGCAGTTTGGTTTTGCACTGTAAAACTATAATATTTTACAGGTGCAGTTTCACATGTTTTTCCTTTGCTCTCGACCTGTAGCTGTACCAGCTGGCTCTGTGGCAGGGCTACAGCCTCCACCTGCTGCAGGTCAGTTCAGTGAAAATAACCCACATCACAGATGTGGACCACTTTATGGCCTGCTTCTTCCCTGAAGGTTTTGATACAGACCAGGATACTATTGCCATGAAGGTACACAAAGCTTGTCGAAATGTCATTGGTAATTTATCCTGTTACATCTGCAACGAGCAGTATATTAACATGTGCGTACGTGTTTGTGCGTGTGACCAGGGCCGTGCAATGCTCGGCTGTGCCCTCTGTATATTTGAGCTGCAGAGAAAGTACAGGATCCTCAGCCAGGAGGGACTCTGTGAACTGCTGCGTGTGCTGAACTTCATCAGGATCATGATGCAAGTGTTTCAGCAGCATGAACACCTCTCCTGGCTTATGTATAATGGTATGGACTGAAAATGACAAAGGTTCTTCCAGGTTTGACATTAAGACCCCAGTGTACTCATCCAGAAGTGCTCTATTAATCCATGCTTAAGTCAGGGCTCTGATGTGACTAATGTGCATGTTGCATTCTCAGTGCTGAAAGGAAATACTGTAAATTTAGGGATTGATACATCAATACTATGAACAAAATCAAAAATAGTTTGGACTCTTTAAATGAACAGATATTTATTTTTTCCATTGAAAAACTACTGACAAGCCTCTCAAACATTTTTGTAAAGCTATCAAACAAACCTATTTGATATCTCACATTAACTTAAATAAGGTTCATTACTGACTGATATAAAAAATAAAGGCTCCTTGAACTGATGGAAATACATGCATCAGAATTACTAACTGAAAAAGATGAACATTTAAAGGATTTTGGCTTGTGGTTCCATTTAAATCAATACCTTTAATTAAAGTAAATGACGTTCAGTTTTTTTTTTTTTTTTTTTTTTTTAATCTCATGGAAGCTTTAGATGAGAGAGATGAGGGAGGGGAGGAGAGGAGAGACTGCTGCTGGATTGCGCACGTTAGCATTAGCTCGCGTTGGTGCGATTTCAAAACTCCATGGAAGTGATTGTTATGTTGTAGGTGGCTGATCAGGTTTTATGTATTAAAGCTTGTGCTTCCCTCCTCGTAGAATTCACTCGGAGGATTCGTCACAAATAACCACCAAACTATCTTCTTCTGAAATGTTAACGAAGCTCCACGCCATCGCCGCCATGTTTGTTGTGATCAGCGCTGTGCTGCAGGCTGCATTCAAGGTGTAACGTAAATTCCAACGTTCCCTTGTTTGCTAGTTGTTCTTTCAGCCTTTTCTATTTTTTTTTTCTTTTTTTATGTGTAACATGAGGAGAAATACTGCAAATATCGATTCAAGTCAGGAACTACTAATGTTATGACCGACTTAACAAGTTGTTTTCTAGCATGAGGGGGTATTCTTGATTTTCCTGATTGAGTAATTGTTTTTCTGATTATGTCGACGTCACTTGAACATAACATTCACTGCTGGTCATTCAAGACTCAGAGGGAGCGAGGCACTGCTGTGTTGACAAAAATATATATGTTATCGGGGCTATTCGTCGTGATATCGGACTTATCGGAATGAAGTCATAATTTCCTGTTATCGGCCCGATAGTTATCGTGCACCCGTATGTAAGTTATATTCCTACTGTATGACGGTCACCTCTGTCCCATCTTATCCAGGTTCAGTGCACATTTACAACATCTGCCGTTACCTGATGACCATGAAGTGCAGTGCACAGGTACCTTTACACAAAAGTAACTAAAACCATTACTTTTCTTGTTATATCTGTTAAAATTATTCACACCCCCCACCCCCCCGAGCATTTTTCAAACACAACACTGAACCACTTTCGAGGGAAAAGCAAAGCAACTTGGAGGAGAAATTATATGTGACACAGGCTGTGAATCAGACTGAAATTCATAATGTTGCATTTATTTGCTGGAAGAGACCAGCTGCATCACAACTGGTTGATTCAGGTCTTGTGGTTGAGAAAGATCTGATTATTAAAATGAGTTTTCACTGATTCCTTCTCTGCCCCACACAGCAAAATATTTGGTTCTCTCATCTAACGACTAAAACGTCCCTCTTTATGATACTTAAAGCCACTGTTTGTGTTCCTGTTCAGGCGCTGGAGTATCTCCTGTGGGCAAGCATCAGTTTGGAGCTGTCTGTCTCTCTGATGACAGCCAAATATCTGCCAATGATCGTCACACTCTACTGTGCGGTCTGCCGCTGTTACTATGACAACCAGGCTGAGGGGCAAGCGAAGGTGAAAGGATCCAGACAAACAAACAGTCACAAAAGATGATTCACAGGCTGATTTGGAAAATTTAAAATTCATTATCTGCTGCTGCGCCTTTCTGTGGTTAACTCTGTCATTAATGTGCTTCATAGAAGATTATCCAGTTATCCGTGTGTTCATGGTTATCTGTCTTCTGTGTGAACTCCTTGATGTTCCAGTCACAGGTTAAATTACCCATCATGCTTTATAAAAAGAAAATACTAGCAGTGTTTGTTCCAGGTGGCCACTGAATACACATATCAAAGTTACAGAGAAAAGGTTTTAAATCAGAGTTGTTCTGGAAGTATTATCTCTCTCTTTACATTTGTCCTTTTTTTCTGTTCTCAAATGCTCACAGGAATTTGCCAAGAGAGCCCTCGGAAAGATCCATGACCTGCAAAAGCTGGAACAGCAAAGTGAGATTCCTGCCAGCAGAGAGGCTCAGAGAGCTTTCAAAGAAGCCTCGATCAAGGCAGGAGACTGCTGTTATTAGAGCGTACACTCACACAGTTCCTGATATATCACAGTTAGAAAAGAATAGTTAGAATAGAAGGAGCATATCTGGCAAATAGGAAGAAAATAGCACATCTACATAAAATACAGTTTGAAGCCCAGCCGGCATTTTCAAAGTGTGAGAGGTCACGTTTCTTTTCTTATCTCATATCTTACCAGGAAACGGTGTCCCTGAAGTTGTATGTTTACCTCTGAGCCAAACAGAGAAACAGATGTTTATATGAATACTGGCTATTCTCTTCTGACTTTTCATTGTAGTTACAAAGTCCATTTTTGGCTTTTACAGTATTAAGGTGCTCCATTTAAACATTTTTTAAATTTCATTATTTCAGCTTGGTGCCATGATTTTCAAGCGGGCAGTGTTTGAGGCCAGGAGACTGATGGGCACGTCAAAACTCAGAAGCAGAAGAACCCTGAAAGCCATCCCCAATGTAATCACCGTGTCATCATGTTCACTTAAATATCATCCATGATTGTCACATGTGAATTTTCTCAGAGTATAAACCAAATATTACAAAAATAATCAGTTTTGTAACTATAACTCTTCTTATTTTTAAAGTCCTCTCTAGGAAACAGTTTACTTTGTAAATGAAAGATTGTACTTTTTTAACTGTTAAAAGTTACGCTTTGTTCTTGCACTTTACACATTTTAGCTCTCTGAGTTTTGCGGATGTTTTGTTTCAAATACATGCAGATATGAGGTAATCTAGAAATTTCTTACCCTGCCTTTAATACTGCTTTTGTAGCTTTATCTTAAACTTGAATGTCTGTTCGTTTCCGAGGCGACTCGGCCTCCCACCAAAACCGAGCGCATGCTGGCAGACCTGTTTGACTGCACTGCAGGACAGTTCTTTTGTATTTTGGAGGCGCTTTGGGATAGCACTGCCCGACCACTGCAGATGAAGATGCCAGAAGAAGCAAAGCTGCAGACGGTGGTCCTGGAACTCCTGTCTGCTGGCTTAAGGATACTATCTGGTTAGTACAGTGGGGACAATTATTAGGCAAACTAAGATGAAACATCTTATTTCCCGTGCTATGTATACTTTTATAGCTTATTCATTAATGTGTGTGAAGGAATCACAAGTACTGGAGAACAAAGAGCCGATGAGCACCCATACCTGTCACCTGTTGTCCTGACAACAACATCATCTCTGATGGATTTAGCAGTTACAGGTATGCCTCAGTCCTTTATCGTGTATTGGAAGGTTTTGTTTCTGTGTGGACATTTGCAGGTCGTTGTGAGGGGATGTCATGTGTTTTGTTACCAGGTGAAAACAAAATCCCCATCGTATCTGTGGCGAGGTTCATCAAACTGCTGTTCCAGTACAAGCAGCCAGATGTGTTTGCCGAGCTTGCCAAAGAGATGCTCCATCTTTTGCCAGTGAGTGGTCGGCGAGCGACCTGCTAAACGTTTCATTAGCCAGCAGGGCTACATTTCATGACTTTTCCTCTGTTTAGATCACGCTCTGTATTCCTGCAGTGCTCTGAATGTGACAGTTCATTTTCTCCGCGTCAGGGTGTGGAAGGTCAGCCGTTCAGGAAGGCTGAGCGGGAACTCGCATTGCTCCACAGTTTCAACAATCTGCCGTTTTGTTCCAGAGAGGACGACTTTAACAGAAGTAAAACTGCCCCACATGTTCTTTAATGATGAGAAATGAATAGCTTTGTTGACAAAGAACTCCCAAAGAACAGCTGTTGTCAAAGTGCAATTAATCCTTAAACATATTTTAATCTTCTTATTCTTGTCCTCTCATTATCACCTATAATATCAAATATTTAAATATGTGTACATTTACATGGACCACTGATTATTATTTGATCCTATTTCCAGATTTCTTTGTATATTAATTTATGTGGGGATCATTGATCAACCTCTGCATCATAATGTCAGTTTTTCTCTATTCTCTTGTTTCCACAGACAAACACAAGTCTTCTACCTCTATGAGCGATGAGCTCAGAGGTTTGGTGGAAGCCCTGCAGATGGTGGTTTGTGGCTCTGCTCCTGTAAGTTACTATCCTGAGTGTGTTTCCATTAAAGTCTCTGATTCAGACGTGAGACGGAGGAGGACCTTACCCATCATTTATATGTACTGTACATGCATGTTTGTGCAGGAACTGCAGCCAGATGGGGACATGGTTTTGGATACTGTGCTATTTCTGTGGGATCAGGTGAAAAAGGCCATCCCAAGGGATCAGCTGCAAACCCCAGAGTTTACACACTATCTGGAGAAGGTAGACGACTTCGACAAGGTACTGAAAGGGGGTCTGCTGTTGGAAAAACAATGGTGTTAATTTTCACAGGATATAGAGCAGTGAATATTCACTGATGCTTTTGTTTTGCTACACTTGCTACTACTTGTGAAAATGTGTGCAGTGGGCATGGTGCCTGTCCGTGCTGTGTGAGGTGTCCCTTTTCTGTGAGCAGGCAGCAGTTGACTGCATGATGACAGCGGAGATGATTTGCACACTGGCTATAATGCTTGAGAAAGCAGCTGATAATCTAACTCAAGCGCAAGGGTCAGGTGAGAAATGAGTTAGGAAGACAACTGAAATTATTGACTATTCTAATTGATTTGCTTAATCTTAAACAGTCACGCAAGCTAAAATGAAAGTTTTATTCTCATGTCTGATTCCAAGCAGCTTCTAAAGGAGATTGTGATTATCTGAAGCCGGGTTCTTTCTCCCTTGTTGAGGTACGTGAGCAGATCATGTAATTATACGGCATGTACGATACGGCGGTAATGTGTACAGTGTTTTGCCTGAGGGCGTCCTCGTTTGTCCTGGCAGAGTTCAAGTACAGAGCTGCTTAAAAGGGTGTGTGAGGTGGTGAAGAAGGGTCTTGAAGCTCTGGCAAAGGCTGCATGTACGTTAGTCCCACAAGACTGCTCAGCAGTCGTCGACTCTGCCTTCTTACAGGTAGGCGTGAGCTTGTCAGTCAGTCTTTCATTTATTCATGACACACTGTTTCCAGGATGTTTGGACACGACTGCCAGATGGAACTTTAATGACCAGATATTGTATTTTTCTCATAGAAACTGTCCCCGCTTCAGCCATCAAACCCTTCTGTAGCTTCTCCAACAGAAGAGGGACCAGAAACAGACAAAAATATGAGCAAAAAAGAAGAGATTGAATCTGAGACAGAATCAGATTTCAAAGGCTTTGGAGACACTGGGTCTACATGTATGTTTCAGCTGGCCAAAGACCTCCACCTGCAGTTAACCATCATCTACCACAGGGCTTCCCTCAAGCTACTGCAGCTGAATGCAGGTCAGACTCATTGATACACTGCTGCATCACTTAGTGGGGACTTTTGAAAATATTTCCACCCTGTAGTCTGCATCGAGTTTGTACTCTGCTCTTTTACGATGGAAAAAACTGTGGAAGGTTTTTTTTTTCTCTCTTGCTGGTTTGTAAACACAGTTTGCAGTCTGCGACAGTAAATGGAGGCCGATGAAAAATATTCCAAAAGAAGACTGATTAAAAATTATATTTCTGTCAGTATGTCTCACCTAATTGTAGATGCTAAAAGTGTGCCTATTTCTTTAACTCGTTAAAGGCTTTGTCTCTTTTTTCTAGTTGCAGAGCCTGAATTGTTGGATCAGATCAAGAAGAACAAAGTGTCCAAAGCTGTTTTTCAGATCCAGAAGGCTTTGCTGGAGCACAAGAGCGCAGCTCCTAATTACGACCAAACCAAGAGTCTTCTAGAGGTCACACGAGAACATTTACACTTTCTGAAAAGACAAGAACATTTACATTCTATGTAATGACTTTATGTTATGGATTAGGGATGTCCCGATCCCGATCGCGATCGGCGATCGGCCTTCAATCTTAAAAATTTAAGGTGGATCGGATCGGCCGATCAACATTAATTTAACATGCCGATCTTTTTTTCATTATTTTTTTCCTCAAAAAGTGATCCTGATTAACACAAATTAATAAAGTAATCATATTACACAAACAACAATATTTTTTAAACTATATACATTTAATAATTTGCACTGAAATGAGGTTTCCCAGCAGCGCTGTCTTGTATCCGCCTTAAAAGTTTCAAGACTGGCGGTGTCAGGCTAAACTTTAGCAAAAATGTCAGCAGTGTGGCAGCACTATAAAATTACAAAGACCGACGCTTCAACTGCGACTTGCAACGTGTGGAAGGCTGAGATATCACGAGGGGTAAGTAAGAAGAGAGTTTACAACACCACCAATTTAATCAGACACTTAAAAAAGCACGCATCATGCAGCCTTCTGTCAGGTGCCGTGGTGCCGTGGCACCTGCTTCGGCAGCAAACGCTCTCTGAAACTTTTAAAAGAAAGAAACTCCCGAAAGACTCGGAGAAATACAGAAAAATCACCGAGCTAATCGCGGAATGTATTACTGAGGACGACCAGCACATTTACAAGGCATTTAACCGGCTCATTAATTACCTCCAGCCTCCTTCCCGTCATTACATGAACGACAAAGGACACAAAGGTGCGCAAACATGTGCAGCGGGTCTTGAAAGAAGTTAAGTTAATATTTTATGTTATTTTTATTCTGATGTGATTTCATTGAT
Source organism: Hirundichthys speculiger (assembly GCA_018398805.1). Lineage (NCBI taxonomy): Eukaryota > Metazoa > Chordata > Actinopteri > Beloniformes > Exocoetidae > Hirundichthys > Hirundichthys speculiger. Next base: position 3,395,322 of record JAGFBZ010001630.1, on the reverse strand, counting down.
TGCAAAGCCTTCTGCTAGTGTTTTCATTGCCTTAAACTGCTAGCCAAGTTCACCTGCTGCTATTTAAATGGAAGTGCTTTGTTCTTTAGTACTGAGACTGTTGAACAGTCACTGTTAAGAAAGAAGAGTGTTTAAATAAGTTATTGTTTATTTTATGAGATGATAAAAGCTATTAATCTCAGCTTGGATGCAGGCCTATTTATTAATGTACACAGGATATGAAATGTGTGATCGGGACATCCCTATTATGGATAGGACTGGGCAACTTAACGCATTATTATCGCGTTAACTCATTAATTTATTAACACCGACAATAATTTTATCGTGCGTTAACACATGTTGCTGACATGCTTTTGTTTTGACAAGTCTGTTAGTGGCTGCTGCTGAACCAGAAGAGAAATGGCAGGTAAACATGCGGAAAAGCTGAAACAGACATGGAGAACGGTAAAAATCAGTGAACTTTACAGTTCAGGTAGCAACTCAGGTAGCAGTATTAACAATTCTGTTTGAAAAAAAAATTCTGGACTGCAAAAAAACTTTGTCGTCATTTCTCCATGTTCCATCAGATCTGTTCCATGTGTTCACTGTCCTGCTGTTCTCTAGCTGGTTACTGCAGTGCGGCTCCATCTAGTGGCACAGATGTGTAACGACAACAGAAAGTCCAGTCCTCCATTATAAAACAAATTCAGTTCTGTGGCCCGTTTTTTCATTTCGTATTTTTGATCCAAGTCTAAAATTGAAATATAAAAAAACAGGCATTTTTTTCGTTTTTTGTGTTAGATTAAAAAAAAAAAAAGAAAAACGTAATAAAATGCCACTTTTTGATTTATTTTATTTTTGATTGACAATTGAAAATGGAAAAAATGATTGATACACGGATTGATAAAGTTACTGAACTTTAACGTGGACATTTTCATTTTAAAGTTGTCCCAGACGGAGGATTCAACAGAAACAAGGTTATTTGTAACAACTGACAAGTTGAACTCCCCGTTAAAAGTTTCTGCTGTTACCTCAGAAATTACCTGTTTTAATGTTCTAATTGTGCTGAGACACAATCATTTTGTTAGACTTTGTTTGTGGACTTTTTTTTTATTTTTCATAAAAACAGGATGACATTAATGCCCTGGCAGTGGCAATAAGCTTTATTTTATTTTACATTATTTAAGATGAGATTTACACTAAATATGTGTTACTGACAAGTGCTGATGTTATAAGTGTTTGAACAACAAATGTTATGGCACTTTGGTTAATATGGCAGCAGAACATTTAAATAAAAGTGATCTTTACACTACTTTTGAATTCATTATTTGATTTTGCGTATACAATGCGATTAATCGCGATTAAAAAATTTAATCGTTGCCCAGCCCTAGTTATGGAACATAACATAATATTTTAACCGTAGCAATATATCTAACAGTTACTTTCAATTATTCTATAAAACAACAGAAACCAACTAATCAGTGATCAAAACTGTTAAAGATAAATATTCTTCTGGCTGACAAGTCACTCATTTGACTCATCAGTGATTTGTTCCAGATCCAATCATCCCACGTCAGTCCTACCTTTTCTCTGTGTGTCTCCTGCTGTGGGATGTCTGAATGTCCGTTCACGCTCTGTGGATTCATCGTGAGCTGTTAAGAAGCTCAGTGTTGGCGTGTTGTTGATAGGAGGCCGCCAGCCTGATAGAGAGAGCAGAGACAGAGGAGAGAAGACTCTACGTGACCACTGTGAGGACTCACAAGAAGGATGAAGCACTGAAGGGGAAAGGAGAACGGCCCCCACCTCCCCCCATCCTGCTTTCACGCACCGACCACACCTTCACCTTCACTCCGGCTCCGTATATCTTAGAAGGGCAGGTAAAATTTTCTCTTAATTGTGTCGTTAACCCACTGTTCTAACAATTATCAAATGTTCCCGGCACCTTGAATCTTTTCAGCTTTTTCCTTGTGTTTTCGTTTCTCTCTAGGTGTGCTGGTACCAGCTTTGGGGACAAGTGGCAGAGGGCTTTGACAAGAAAGTCCGCCTCGGCGACTGCAGCCTGCCAGGGATTGGGAACATGGTGAGAGTCAGGTTTAGGCGGCACGTCATTTATCTCTGTGTTTATGACACCGGACCTGCCGTTGTTCCCAGGTACCAGCAGTTTTTGGTGAGCGTGTACTGAGGGTAGAGGGTCTGCAGCCCAACCAGAAATACGTTTTTGCCGTGGCAGCCTACAGCAGCGAGGGCAAACTCCTGGGCAAGGCCATAGGAGGGACAACGTCACCGCTGCTGGCGTCCATGCCCGTCCCACTGCTGCCCACATGGGCTCACTTGGCACAGGCATGCGGCTTTCTTCTCCACACTGTTACAAAAGAGAAGGCCAGATTACATGTACTTCTTTTCTGGTTTGTTCTTCAGGTGGCATTTCAAACTGGGCAGTATGCCATAGCTAAGAGAGCCTGCGAGGAACTTTGGAGCCATTATACCGACCCCGACTGTGGGTCCAACAGCAGAGAAGAGAGACTCGCTGCCACTGGGTAAGGATGGAAAACTAAAAACTAGGGATGCACGATAACTGTTTTTTAAAACGTATACCGATAACCGATAACTTTCAGCTCCTAACGGCTGATACCCATAACCGATAACAAACACATATACCTAAGATCATTACATCAATACTATGAACAAAACCAAAAGCAGTTTTGACTCTTCAAATGAACAGATTTATTTTTTCCAATGAAAAACAATTGGCAGGCCTCTCAGACGTTTTTGTAAAGCTATCAAACAAACCTATTTGATATCTCACATCAATTTAAATAAGGTTCATTACTGACTGATATAAAAAATAAAGGCTCCTTGAACTGATGGAAATACATGCATCAGAATTACTAACTGAAAAAATGCATTCCTAAATGACAATAAAAAATAAAGCACAGGTCATAATGTACTGACACAAGTTAGACTTGTCTGTGTAAATAAATTGAAAAAGTGCACTCCATAGTAACAAAAAATTATGTTTGAAGGGTTTTGGCTTGTGGTTCCATTCAAATGAATGCCTTTATTTAAAGTAAATGAGGTTCAGTTGTTTTTTTGGGGGGGTGGTGGGTTATCTCATGGAAGCTTTAGATGAGAGAGATGATGGCGGAGGAGGGGGAGGGGAGGGGAGACTTGCTCCTGGTTTGCTCACATTAGCTCATTTTAGCTCACGTTAGCACGATTTCAAAACTCCATGGAAGTGATGGTTATGTTTCAGGTGGCTGATCAGGTTTGATGTATTAAAGCTTGTGCTATTTTTCCCTCCTTCGCTTGGAGCATTTGTCACAAATAACCAGCGAATTATCTTCTTCTGAAACTTTAATGAAGTTCTATACAATCGCCATGTTTTTTTTTTTTTTTAATAAGCGTACTGTGCGATAATGCTGCATTCAAGGTGTAACGTAAATTCCGACGTTCCCTCGTTTGCTAGTCGTTCTTTCAGCCTTTTCTATTTTTTCTATTTTTTTATGATTAACATGTGGGAAAATACTGCGGATATCAATTAAAGTTAGCAACTACCAAAATTATGACCGAGTTAATGAGTTGTTTTCTAGCATGAGGGGGTATTCTTGATTTTCCTTACTGAGAAATCATTTTTTTAATTATGCCGACGTCACTTGAACATAGCATTCACTGCCGGTCATTTAAGACTCAGAGGGAGCGAGGCACTGCTGTGTTGACAGAAATATATATGTTATCGGGGCTGTTCGTCATCATATCGGACTTATCGGGATGACGTCATCATTTTCTGTTATCGGCCCGATAGTTATAGGGTCGTTAATTATCGTGCACCCCTACTAAAAAACCCCTAGAGAAGAACTGAATGAAGTATTGATTTCTTTTGCGTTTAATTCTCTTCTTTCTTTCATTCCCCGTCCTGTAGGCTGCATGAACAAACCCTACAACACTCCTCTCCCTACCTCTGCCGGTTGTTCCTGACCTCCATCTTCATTGAGACAGAAATCAACATCCAGCAGGGATCGCTCCACTGTCACTCCTTCAGTGACGCCGGACCGTTTGTCTGGGAACAGGTACAAACGTCATCAAAGAGCAGAGAAAGTCCACAATAGTGACACTTTCTTTCCCTCCTTGATTATATTTGTGTTAAAGATAATTGCTGACACGTGCATGCAGGACGCCAGACTGGCAGAGTGTGAACGGACTCTGGTGGCCATGGACTTGGCGATGCGTTTAAATGATGGCAGTGCTGCTGTGCAAGCCGTGGTTACCTGCTACGGCCTGCTGGCGCCTATAATCTTCCATCAGATCACACATGACGGCGCCGTGCAGGTTCGTGGAAGCTTCATGCACACAAGTCTTCACATGTTACACCTGCCGTGTTTGACTGTGTTCTGGTGCACAGGTGCTGACAAAATGCTTGGTAGTGTTGGAGGAGAACTCAGCTCTGCTCAAACAGAAATGGACCAGCAGCACCTCCGAATCGCTTATGCGCATGATAGCCTGCATGACCTTCTACGTGTCCAAGGTGTGTGTGCATTTACAGTTCATGTCATGTACGCTTGCATATTTTCACATTTTTTTCAGGATTTTTTGGAACTATGACAACAAAAAGAAAAAAAAAACTAAAACAAATCTCTGGAGAACTTTCTTTATAATTTCCCATTAAAAAATATGATTTATTACACAAAAATATTTTAAATAAACTCATGAGACTTAATGAGGGAAAAAAGGAAAATGATTCCCTCCCTGTTATGTTCAGACTTTAAAAATAAAAAACAACTTAGTCATTATATAATTTCTCATCTCACAAAACTCATCTGGTATTAAAATCACCTGGTACTTGGCTCCCTTTACAAAAATAACCGCTTTACTTTTCATTTCTATGTACAGGTGCTTTGACTTTGGTTTGACTTATTTCATTTCATTTCATTTCATTGATTCATTCCAGACACGTCAAAACAATCTTTTAAAGCATAGACAATTTTAACATTATCATGAATCTATGTATATGAAAATAAATATAATATATTTATAAAATATACAATAATGCATAAATCAATATACACTGACACATGTGCATAACCATAATTTAGAAACATATAGAACCTCTTGTAAATAAATCTAAATATTAAATGGACATATTCCCCCCAAAAAATAAAAAATAAACAAAATTTATACCCATTGTATACACACCGATCTATATACATACATATACATATCAAAATCCAAAACACATATCTGGTTTAACATGTCTGAAAAGGGGTAGGAAGAAGTAAAACTTATTTAATCCTACCCCTTCTCCAATGTTCCAAGATTACCCTTAAAATTTATCCGGTTTTTGATGCCTTATCCTAAATTTTAGTTGTAATTTCATATCCAGATAGACATAGACATTTAACTACATACATGTACATAAATACTGATACACACACATTCACATTACAGTACATACCATAATATATACTACAGTACATACTACATATACTTCACTCTGCATATTCACACCCACACACACAGTGCACCCCGAGAGCACCCAGATACCCTCCCCATCCCACCATGCTGCACTCTGAGATTAACCCACTCGAGCCTAGTCCCCCCCACCAGCCCCCCATAATGATGGTGCAAGAGCAGAACCAAGAGGGTCCCCGATCCGGTTGGCTCACATAAGGCACCACATCAACACAAGCACCCAGACCCCCGACAGCAACACCCATGAGCCCGCTCAGGCACCACCCACCCCCCTCCGCCAGCCCCTAAGACCCACCCACCCCACAGTGGAAGCAGCCAACCCGCGGGTTGGGAATGCACCCAACCCGCCCCAGCAGGGGCGAACCCCCGCCATGCAGCGGAGGCGTCCCAGCAGCGGCGAAGAGTGACGGGAGGCACCCGAGCAAAACCCCCGAGCACCGCTACCAAGGGCCCGAACACCCATGCCACTTACAAATCAAAATGACGCTCACACAGACGAATTAATTTCCGTCTCTTCAATCCCTCCCGACAGGCATCTCGTGCACTCGACCGACACCAGACGGCTGCTGCAATGATGGACTGTGGTCGCGGGCTGCTTCAGGAGTTTTATGATGCCCAGCTTCAAATTAGCAAAGCTTCTGACCGTCCTCAGGGTGTAAGAAATTACTGAAAACTATATAGTTATTAATGACTCGTTAGATAAAGGAAAGAAATGGCTTTGATTTAATGTAACTGTCTAAAATATCATCTGATGAAAAAGACTGATGTAAATGTTTCAAATATAACCCAAAATTAGGGATAAGTTGTTCCATAGTTCCAGTGACTGATGTGTTTCTGTGTGTGTGTGTGTGTGCAGTGTAAGACTGCGGCTCCTGCTGCTGTCAGTGATCGTATAAAGATAAGTCTGCAGCTGAAAGCACTTCAGGGGGGAAATAAGAAAAGTGACACGCCAGGTGAAGCTCTGAAAGCAGACGATGGTAATTTACACACATTAGCATTTTTATCTAGATAGCTTCACACTCAGCGATATGTTTATTCTCTGCTTTTTTGTCAGATAAAACTAATAGCTGCTAAAAATGAGACCAACTGTTATTTGAGCACATTTATTCTCATTTAAATGCTTTAAATGAGAATACCAAAATATTCCTGCTAAGTGAAAGCTGAAACATAGAACGAGATGCAGGTATTGTCCAGAATATGATTAAGATACTCTGTACAGATTAGATTAGATTAGATAGAACTTTATTAATCCCTTGGGAGGTCTCCGTCAGGGAAATTGTGGTTCCAGCAGCTACAGCACCGACAAAACAGTAAAAGAAAGCAAACACAGTTTGAAATATAGATTAAGATACAGTGATAATATATCAATGAGAGAGTAAAAAATATTATAAAATAGACTAAAAAATAGTACAGTAGTAAAAATAGTGTTAAAATAGTATTGCACTCCCAGAGAAATAAATAAACAACAATTGCACAACCATAAATATTGAGCTTTAGTGTCCCGACTTCTCCAATCCCTCTCTCTTCCTGCTACCCCTCCCCCTCCAACCTAGTGCAGAGTTATACAGCTTGATTGCTCGAGGGAAAAAGGAGTCTCTGAATCTGTTGGTTCTGCATCTGGGGAGAAGCAGTCTGTCACTCAACAGGCTTTTCCGTGCACTGATGACAGGCTGCAGAGGGTGACTGGCGTTGTCTATAATAGCCAGCAGTTTGTTTCTCAATCTCCTCTCTGCTACTGTCACCAGAGAGTCCAGCTTTGTGCCAACCACAGAGCTAGCTCACCTGATCAGCTTGTCCAACCTGTTCGAGTGCTTTGTGGATGTACTGCCACCCCAACACACCACAGCATAGAAGAGGGCACTGGCAACCACAGACTGGTAAAACATCTGCAGCAGTTTCCTGCAGATGTTGAAAGATCGCAGCCTCCTCAGGAAATACAGTCCCTTATTTTTCGCGGTTAATGGGACCGGCACCCCCCCTCGCAAGAATCAGAGTCCGCGAACTGGAGCCTGAGCCCCGCGAGCCTCAATAATGTGTTTAAAATATGTTTAAAAACCGCAAAAAAGTATCGAGGCACTGCAGCGAAACAAGACAAAGGCTCAACTGTGGTCTTTCTGTTTCCTTCACAGCCTCTGGTCTCTGAACCGTAGTAAACAAACTGCTCTTTTATCTAACCTCCTTTTCATTCTGCCGTCCCACGACACACACACTACATTACCCATAAGGCCACCATCTTAAAGGGGCCAGGCTGGCTCACATTTCTTTGCTGAGAGAGAATGCGCACAACATCCTGTGATGTTTCCGCAATTTTTTCTTGAATTTCTTTTTATATATTTCTGAAAAAAATCCGTGAATAAATAAAACCGCGGAACTTAAAGTGCGAATTGGCGAGGGATCACTGTATCATATTTTTTATTATATTCCTTTAAAAACCTATCCACAGAAAGGTATGTAGTCATGTGGCGTTATGTAACATGTCATAAAAAGCTGAAATGCCATTTTCTCAGCCGATTAACTTCAGCGAACTGTTGTTAAATTAAACCGACCACATCAACCCACAACCTTCACACTGAACCAACAGCTGTCCTTATTTCTGCAGAGGCGTCCAGGAAACCGACTGGCCACGAGGATCTCATCTCACTGTATGATCTGATCTGCAGCAGCACGTTACAGGACGCCTGTCACGCCGGTGAGCGGCCCAACCCTGCATCCTTCTTTCAGTGAGCGATGAATCTCGTTCTCTCACGCCTGTGTTTATGCTTGTGTGCTCTTGACAGTGATGAAGCTCAAAAACAAGGCATATTTTCTGGAGTTTGCAGCATTTCTACTCCAGAGAACCATGGACGAAGGTCACCCAGACCTTGTGATAAACTGGGGACAAGTCATGTTAAAGTTTCTCTCCAGGTTTGCTGTTATCTTACATCTGTGCAAGAAAAGATTATTTCTACTTTAGTTTCTTGACATGCGTTTCAGTAAATGAATGTTTTTTTTAATCATTTTTCACTTTTCTTACACTCTTCAGTGAATGTTTATCTCTTTGTCAGGCGGGATGAGATAATGGGACTATCAAACAGGAAAAGTAAGAGAGGGGGTAGCGCTCATGCTCTGGCAGAAAATGAAACACCTCAGGTACAAGTACACACACATCCAGTACAAGGAGGCACAAGCAGTCAGGGTTCACAGCATCTCAAATAGCTATTTTATATTAAAATAGGTGCCATATAGATTCTGTATCCTGCAGATACCCTGTGTGCACAGAATCATACCTGGAGTTCGATCATCACTTAGCGAAATGAGGAAGAAATTAATCGTTAATTGGATCGTGCAGCAACAACGTTTGTGCACTCGATGCTTCTTGGTCCCATTGTGAAACACATCAATACCCCGTGTTGCTTTTTAAAACAGAACAGGAAAACATCTTCACACGATGACGTAAGGTGGAGGCTTAAGCAGAAACTGCCACACAGCATGTTTCAGAGAGTGAGAACTAACAGGTAACATATGTGGAGATCTATTTGTTGGACCTTAGTGAATATACAAAAAAGAGCTTTCAAAAGCACATCTGCGTCAAGTTTATCTTCTGTGTGTGTGTGTGTGTTTGCAGAGAAATGCGTATTGTTGAGAACCTGCTGTCAAATATGTCATCTGTGGTGCAACAGCACAAGAGGACTCTCAAGAGGAGCATGTGCTCTGGGGAGAGTGTCTGGAGATCCCACCTGAACTACTGCATGGCTCAGGCTCATTTAGCACTGCTTCATCAAGGCCTGGACCAGCTGCATGAAGGACTCCTGCAGTACAGGTTCATGGAAAGGATATACGCTTTTTTGTTAATTGTTGATTAGCAAATTTTAGCCAGATTGCCTTGTTTATGTTTTATGTCACTTTTGTCACCTGAAGTGACATGTAGAAGCATTTGTGTTGAATAGTTCTCATTTGCAGTCAAGAATGAGAGAAGTTGTCTCATTCTGTCAGCTCAAGTATGCCTGTAAAATTATATTTTTAACGCTGTGCTCAGTTACAACCGCATGAATCCCCTGGATCTCTCCCTGGCCTCCACTGGTCTCCTGGTGAGGAGGAATTTGCAGAAACAGCATTCTTCAGGAAGTGATGCCGTGTCAGAGGGGGACACATCACCTTATGGTTTTAGAGATGATGAGATGAATCCAAACCAAGACAGGAACGAAAAGGGGGGTGAGAAAAAGAGCTCATTGAAAAAAAAAAAAGTGAAGTGTAACTTTAAAGCCTGAATTTCTTCACTCGATTGAACCTTTTCTACAGCAGCTGCGTTTAATGACTCTGCCTCTGAGGAGAGCTGCAACGAGGAAGAAGGCTCTGCTGGAGCTGTGGAAGAGCAGTCAGAAACGCAGAGAGCCTCTGCTGCGTCGCTCCTGGAGTTTGCTAACATTGCTGCTTTACATTTTCGCAGATCTATGGTACTGCAAAAATACACGCACAAGTGCATTTTCAAACAAGCACCGTCAGTGCTTGGGAAATGCTCACGTCCTATGGATATGATGTTTGGACTGTTGTGCTCTATCCATATATCGTGTTCTCCAGGTTTTGGCCCATCGCGGCAACCACTGGACGATGCTGCTGCATGTGTGTCACACTCTGTGGGACCAAAATCGCAGAATCGCTGTCATGGCAGAGAAAGCAGCTCGGCTTGAAACCCAGTCCCATGTTATAGCAGAGCAGCTGCACACCATCTTCACTCCATTACTGGTCCTGGCTTCCGACCTCATCATGGACATGCTGAACAAACTAGAGGTCAGTGTCCACTGCTGCTATTTGGTCTCATATGAATTCTAATTAAATCTCCACGAATCGTTGATTGTAAGAAGTGTGAAAGCAAAACCTCTTAGTTTCAAGGGGTTTTGTGGTGTTTAATGACTGAGGGGTGGTGTTTCTCTCCCCTGGTCACCAAAGGTTGCGTCCTGCCCATGTGTGACTTACCACTGTGATTGACTTTCATCTTAATCTTTACCCCTGCTAGCTTTGGAACTTGTATGATCGCGACTTGACAGAAGAGGAATTGGAGTCCAGTCTTCACTTCTCAGCTGCGCTGGATGACAGCACCCTGGTGGACCTGCGCTGGGTTCGCATGCTGGTGTTGCACACGCTGGAGCAGCTCCATTACTGCGGCAGATGGGAAAGCCTGGCCCACTTCGCTTTACTTTTCAACTCGTACACACGGTGAATAAAACAAACGTTTAAAAAGACAGCAAGGGTTAAAAGTTAGGTACATGACTGAATGAGGAAACAAAAGCTCGTTTTCTGATACAATGAATACTGAAAACAGAATTATATGCAGCAGTGATTTTCAAAGTGTGGGCCGCAGCCCCCTGGTGGGCCATCACGGTACTGCAGGTGGGCCGTGAGAGGTCATTAAAATTAAACAAAAGTGTTTTAAATCCTCGATCTTTTTTAAATATGTTTTTAATTACTGAAAAATATTAACAACAAGATTTAAAAACATTAAGAAGTAACAAAACAAACCAGTTTAGTGTTGTTCTACCGTCATCTCAACTTACCCCTTACATTAATATCAGAACATAGCTTCTAGTCCTGTATGTGATCACAGTTGTGATCAAAGGTTTCGGTGGGCCACGGAGATTTTTCACATTTCAATTTGGGCCTTGGTATTCTGAAGTTTGGGAATGGCTGATATACAGCAATTTAGGGGTGCATGATAACTATCGGGCCGATAACTATCGGAACGATAACAGGAAATTATGACGTCATTCCGATAAGTCCGATATCACGACAAATAGCCCCGATAACATATATATTTTTGTCAACACGGCAGTGAGTCTTAAATGACCGGCAGTGAATGTTATGTTCAAGTAACGTCGGCATAATCAGAAAAACAATTTCTCAATCAGGAAAATCAAGAATACCCCCTCATGCCAGAAAACAACTTGTTAAGTCGGTCTTAATTTTAGTGGTTGCTAACTTGAATCGATATTCGTAGTATTTTCCCTCATATTACACATAAAAAAATAGAAAAGGCTGAAAGAACGACTAGCAAACAAGGGAACGTGGGAATTTATGTTACACCTTGAATGCAGCCTGCCGCACAGCGTACTGATCACAACAAACATGGCGGTGATGGCGTGGAGCTTCGTTAAAGTTTCAGAAGGAGATAGTTTGGTAGTTATTTGTGACGAATCCTCCGAGTGAATTCTACGAGGAGGGAAGCACAAGCTTTAATACGTAAAACCTGATCAGCCACCTACAACATAACAATCACTTCCATGGAGTTTTGAAATCGCGCTAACGCGAGCTAACGCTAATATGCGCAAGCCAGCAGCAGTCTCCCCTCCCCTCATCTCTCTCATCTAAAGCTTCCATGAGATAAAAAAAACAAAAAATCACTGAACCTCATTTACTTTAATTAAAGATAACATTTTAAATGGAACCACAAAACAAAATCCTTTAAATGTAAATCCTTTTCAGTTTGTAATTTTGATGCATGTATTTCCTTCAGTTCAAGGAGCCTTTATTTTTTATATCAGTCAGTAATGAACCTTATTTAATGTGAGATATCAAATAGGTTTGTTTGATAGCTTTATGAAAATGTTTGAGAGGCTTGCCAGTAGTTTTTCAATGGAAAAAATAAATATCTGTTCATTTAAAGAGTCCAAACTATTTTTGATTTTGTTCATAGTATTGATGTAATGATCTTAGGTATATGTGTGTGTTATCGGTTATCAGTATCAGCCTTTAGGAGCTGAAAGTTATCGGTTATCAGTATCGGTTTAAAAAAACAGTTATCATGCATCCCTATCAGCAATGATTAAAGTTTTAAACTAATATTGTGGATTATCCCACAGGACCTTTTTGTCTCATCTTCTCAGTCTATGACATGATTCAGTGTCTGTGTTCTAATTCAGACGTCTGTTGCAGGGAACGTTATGCCTTAATCATCGTTCCTCTGCTGGTCCACGCTCAGAGAAGGTTGCTGGAAAGAATCAGTTCTTCAGGAGGACCTGCAGTCCCACAACCACATCATGTCAAGACACAGAGGGTCACTGGGACGGAGGTAGCACGTGCACTCTTCACACCCAGACACGTAATTATGCAGGATGATTCTCCACTGTCATCAAAACCAAAATGCAACTACAAAAACCATTCAAATAGAGCTTTTTTTTTTTCCTTTAAAAAACCTGTGAGTACACTTTTATCTTAAATACAGTACAAGATTAAAAAAAAAAAAGAAAGTAAAGTTGTTTCCATGTCCATTATTGTATTTATTGTGTGTTGTATTGTTTTGTGCTGCTCTACGTCTCAGGTGACTTACAGAAGTTATGCTGGCTGCCAGCTGCTCAGTGGGTGGACCTGTCACCCTGCACAGCAAAAGCCCACTGGCAAGAAAACAGCACGTGCAGAATTCCCTCACAGAGACCCTGCTTTACTGAAAGGTTTGAGCAGTGAACAGTTTCAGTCATTATGATTAGATTAGACTCACTCAAGTGATCGTTTGTAGAAGTAAAATGAGATGAATTCAGATGTGACAGAACTAGGGCTGGGCAACGATTAAAATTTTTAATCGTGATTAATCGCATTATTTCCCTAATTAATCATGATTAATCGCATTGTATACGCAAAATCAAATAATGAATTCAAAAGTAGTAGTGTAAAATGCACTTTAATTTAAATGTTCTGCTGCCATATGAACTAAAGTGTCATAACATTTGTTGTTCAAACACTTTTAACATCAGCACTTGTCAGTAACACATACTATATTTAGTGTAAATCTCATCTTAAAAAAAATGTAAAATAAAATAAAGCTTATTGCCACTGCCAGGGCATTAATGTCATCCTGTTTTTATAAAAAATAAAAAGTCCACAAACAAAATCCAACAAAATGACTGTGGCTCAGCGCAATCAGAACATTAAAACAGGTAATTTCTGAGGTAACAGCAGAAACTTTTAACGGGGAGTTCAACTTGTCAGTTGTTACAAATAAACTTGTTTCTGTTGAATCCTCCGTCTGGGACAACTTTAAAATGAAAATGTCCACGTTAAAGTTCAGTAACTTTATCAATACGTGTATCATTCATTCTTTCCATTTTCAATTATCAATCAAAAATTTAAAAAAAAAATTAAAAAGTGACATTTTATTATGTTTTTTTTGTTTTTCAATTTTAGGATCAAAAATACGGAATTAAAAAAACAGGCCACAGAACTGAATTAATTTTATAATAGAGGACTGGACTTTCTGTTGTCATTACACAATTGTGCCACTAGATGGAGCCGCACTGCAGTAACCAGCTAGAGAACAGCAGGACAGTGAACACATGGAGCAGATCTGATGGAACATGGAGGAATGACGACAAAGTTTTGTTGTAGTCCAGAATTATTTTTTTTTAAATTGTTAATATTGCTACCTGAGTTGCTACCCGAACTGTAACGTTCACAGATTTTTACCGTTCTCCATGTCTGTTTCAGCTTTTTTGCATGCTTACCTGCAAATTCCGGTTCTGCAGCAGCCAGTAACAGACTTTTCAAAACAAAAGCATGTGAGCAACATGCGTTAACGCACGATAAAATAAATGTCGGCGTTGGGCCGCCCTGGTGGCGCAGTGGTTAGGGCGGGCGGCTCATATACAGAGGCTACAGTCCTCGTGCGGCTGGTCGCGAGTTCGACTCCCGGCTCGGCGACTCTTTCCCGCATGTCTTCCCCATTCTCTCTGCCCCCTTTCCTGTCTCTCTCCACTTCGAATAAAGGCCACTAGTGCCAAAAAAAAAAAAAAAAAAAATCTCAAAAAAATAAATAAATAAATAAATGTCGGCGTTAATAAATTAACGCGTTAACGCGCTAATAACGTATTAACTTGCCCAGCCCTAGACAGAATATTTGATGAGATTCGAATGACAAGACACGACTTCGAAATGCTTCAGTGAGTAGTGACTGAGTTGTAATGTTCTGTAATGCTCTGTGATGTTTAATAAAAATATAGTAATTGTTGTGCGTTTAAGATGCAGAGATACAGAGCTCCATGTCACTCGTGTGCGTTCCTCTCAACGTGGAAGACACGCTGAGCTGTTACCGTCAAGCTCTGGAGAAAAGACCGTACTGTCTTCAAATCTTCCAACACAGTCGGTCGCTGCTGGTGCTGCTTCTGACAAACACGCAGCCCTGTGAGTCCGCTGATGGGTGAGTGACGCACGTGGCGACGTGCATCCACCGCTACCGTTTAAACGCTGCTTGTGCTCCTCTGCAGGCTTCATGAGACAGTTTAGGAGCTGTCAGAGCCGCTCGGCCAGCCAGGTGGACTTCAGTCCCTTTCTAATGCCCACTCCAAACGTCCTGCCGTGTGACCGGAGTGAGGAGGATTTTAGTCCTCCAGATGCCATCTACGAACTGCCAATCAGCCACGACCACATACCAACCGTCGCTGCAGCGTATTCCAGCTCCGTCAGTAAGAACACAATAATCTTTTAAAGCGCTTTTGCAGCATATTTGTTAAAAACTAGTTGTAGACTGACAGATTGATTGTTGATTCCAAATGACCCATAGGTGTGAGTGTGAGTCTGCATGGTTGTTTGTCTCTGTGTGGCCCTGTGATGGACTTCCTACCTGTCCAGGGTGCCCCCCCCTCTTGATTTATGACAGCTGGGATGAGACTCCAGCCTCCTGAGACCCTGAACAGAAAGGAGTAGGCATAGAAAATGGATGGATAGACTGAAATATATGTTCTAGAGCAGTGATTCTCAAACTTTTAATACTGCGTACCACCTGAGAAACTGTTCAGCTCTCTGAGTACCACCATGATGACCAATTTTAAAATATAGCCATATGTGCCTTCTCAATTAGCTTTAAACACTCAGGAGAGATGTTTATTTCTTATTGTGGTTATTTATTGTTAACTGAATTTAATTTGAAATGTTGTATTTATAATGCATTGTCATGCATTGACAAGTCATGATGTTCCCCCGCGTACCACTAGAGAGCGCTAGCGTACCACCAGTGGTACGCCTACCACAGTTTGGGCACCACTGTTCTAGAGCAGTGATTCCCAAAGTGTGGGCCGCGGCCCCCTGGTAGGACGTCGCGGTACTGCAGGTGGGCCGTGAGAGGTCATTAAAATTAAACAAATGTGTTTTTAATTCTGTTTTTTTTTTTAATGTTTTTAATTACTGTAAAATATTAACAACATGATTTGAAAACATTAAGAAGTAACAAAACAAACCAGTTAAGTGTTATTCTACTGTCATCTTAACTTAATATGACAAGTGTCACCTTATTTGTTGACCCCTTACATTAATGTCAGAACATAGCTTCTAGTCCTGTATGTTGATCACAGTTGTAATTAAAGGTTTGGGTGAGCCGCGGAGATTATTCACATTTCAAATTGGGCCTTGGTATTCTGAAGTTTGGGAATGGCTGTTCTAGAGAAAGAGAGGCAACAGAAAAAAAGCACCGGATAAATGATGTATCTGGCTGTCGGGTGCTCAGCGGACTCACCGTCTTCCCTCCTTTCATTCATCTGTTCCTCAGAACACCTCAAGGCTAATGGTCATGACTCCCTCCGAGTTCAGGCGCTGCATGAAAAGGGAAACGTGCATTTCTACACCGGAAACATGCGGTTAGGAATCTGTTTTATATGTCTGTATCTGTATATACGTCGGAGAAAACCTCCAGTCTTTTATTTTACCTGCAGTTATCCAGTAAAAATACGTAAGCTGAGCTTATCACAGTTTGATGCGTCTAATAATTTCAAGCCTGCCTGTGTTGTTTATTCTCCAGGGCAGCACACGCGTGCTGGAGTAAAGCTATAGATTGTGCCTTTCAGAGCTCAGATGTTCTACAGAAAGGGGATGGCATAATCTTCGGGGATGGATCCTTACAAAAAGCTGTAAAACAGGCTGGTATTTGGGGATGTCTGCAGGCTGCTGTGCTCAGTGCTAAGATAGGACAGTATGTTCCACTTACAGCTGAAAACTGCTTTTGATTGGATTTTAAATATATGCCTTAAAAACCAACCTGCTCCTAAGGTATTTCTTTTGATCTCCAGGTTTATCTCAATTTTAAATGTACACCAGAGGACCAAATGCTGTCTTCTGTCTGCTCACTTCTTCAAGGTAGTCCTTATTATAAATGGTAATATCGTTTTATTTATGTATTTTGCTGTGTGTTCTTTACTGTCTCTGTGTTTGTTTCTCTTCTGGCTTGCTTGCGTCTGAATGACCATCTTCATTAGTGTGTGCTGTGTAGCTCCATGGCTCAGCCCCAAGCTGACCTCCAGTACGCCACCCACACCATCAGCGATGAGCTGCTCCCTGGAGTCGATCTTTTCTCTGATTCCCGCAGGCTCCACCTCGCCACAACAGTGACAAGCCTGAACTTCATTTGCCACTGGCTCTACGCCACAGGCTACCACATCACCGTAAACACACACGCTGCTGGACCTTATTTTGAATTTCATTTCTCAAGATAAATGTCTGACTTTGCATTAAATTTCCTTTTGCTGCTTCAGCTCCTGCCCGTACTCGCCCTTTATTTATATTTTGTGGGCCCAGTATGCAGAGACGTGCAGCGAACTGTGGAAGGAAAAGTCCTTAAGGTGAGAAGTTGAGTTGCTTCCTGCAGCTGCTCACATGTATGGTAAATCTTTGTTCCTGGGATGTGGAACTCTTCATCTGGTGTCTGTTTGCAGGTACGAGCTCTAACTGAACTGTGTCTGTTCACCGAAGCTCTGAAGGAGGCCGGCAGCCTCACACGAGGGACAGACGTCTCTCTGCCTTTCAGTCCCTGCGGAGCCAAAACCAATCAGCAAGTATGTGTACAAAAAATACATATTTTCAGTACACTCACATATATCCCTATATGCCCTGGTTAATACTTTTAAACATAAAATGTGTTTTTGTATGGAACTTATGTTTAAATTGGAATGTGACTGATGAATAGAGCTGAACGATTTTATCGTTTCTGTGATATATATCAATATTTATCGAGTATCGATTTTTTTCCGCCACGGGTATCGATATTCTAAGCTTCTCTCAAAATCCCCGTGTCCCACCTTTAAAAGCTTGCAAGCAACAATTTGCACTGTTTAAATAAATAAAACTATTTTTCTCAACAAATCTTTTATTCATTTTGTCCAGCATTTGCAAGCTGCCTGTCAGCCATATAATGTGGAATTGATGCTTTCAGTTCAATTAATTCAAACAAAGTCATTGGAACACTCACAAGATGTCACCAAAATCACTTTGTCCCTTTAAAATCTTTCAGAAAATGATGTAAATGTATTGTAAGATGAATATCGATATATATTGTATCGTGAGCCGAATATTGTGTATCGTATTGTATAGCGGATTAATGTATCGCTTACAGCCCTACTGCTGAAGATTACGAGTTAAGATTTTCCTTTGTTTGGTCATGATTTCATAATTTTTCCACGTCGTTACTGAGTGATTTAAAATTTTTTTATAATAATAAAAAAAAGCCATTAATTTAAAAAAATATTTTATTATTTTGGGGTATGTTTTACTAAGCCAGAATGTTCAACTGCTAAATAAAATAAAACAATTTGAGATTATAAACAAGATTATGCTACAAACTGTAGCTATATGATGACTCTTATGTTTGCTCACAATACTGTAAAGAAAAATTAGTTAATATGTGACATCATTTTAATAGCTGTGGTTCTTATTTTACAGCCTGTGAAGACATTCCGCAGCAACAAGTCTCTTCTGGACAACCTGGAGGTACTTTCTTTAGAATTTCTTTTGATATAGAGATAATCAGGCATCATTTTCTGAGAGTATTCTCAGAAAATCAGTGGAAGACGGTCTGACAAATCATCCTCAAAGGGAAGAATCATAGCGTCATACTTTATGTTATGCTTGAATATCACCTCAACTGTGTTATTTAGTCGTCCTGACGCATCATAAAACATTCTTCCTGGTTAGCCAGATACTCAAATTAATATTGTAACACACAAAAGGTCACACATTGAGCTGCACCCTGACAGAAGTGTTCAAACGGACATAAATGTAAAAGATGGATGACGTCTAAACTGCTTCTTTTAGATCTCAGTTCTGCATCATATATAGATGGTTTCTAAATAGTTTCTGGTGAATGTAATTTGTGTGGTGCTTGTTTGTGTCAGGCTTTGGACGACCTTGTGAACTGTGACTTTGCTCCAGAGGTCTGTGTGTTGTATGGACCAGTACTCTGCGCCAGATTCAACCTCGCTCGTGTGCAACTCGTTCTAGCGCTCATCAAGTCCATAAACGGCTGTCCTGTATCAGGTACAGTATATAGAAGAAGTTGTTTATGTTGGTTATGTACGTTTTATTTGTCTGTAGTATGATAGTTTTTATGGAATTGCAGTTAAACCAATATATTTGTTCAATATTAGACATGAACTTCAGGGTTGGATGAACATGCTGTGGTGGATCTGTGTGCTAGCTAGCTTCTGTGACATTGTACTAAAGATTGAATCCAGATCAAACAATGCTTTTATCCACAAAGTGGGAATTGTTTTTCAGATTCTGAAGAAACCCGTGAAAACATAATAAGCTGTTTGGTGAAGTCAGAACGTCCTGAACGGGACACTGGACGCTGAGAGCTCCGGTGAGAAAAAAGAGCAGCCAAAGGTTCTCAGTTTTCATTGTGAGAAGGAGGAACTCACCCCAGAAAGGCTCAAGGTGAGACAGAGACAGGAAGTTTGAATTTACTGAAGTTAGTCTTACAAAATGAAGACGGAACTCTGGTTTACACGTCTGTCTGCTGTTAGGGATGACATGATAAGATTTAAAACAAGACACCCACACTCCATCCATCCTTTACTTTAACTCACTTTCTTAACGCTCTGGTTATATTTGCGGTGGTAGTAATAGTAGCTTATTCTCTCTATTTCACCTCTTCAAGCGATTCTCAGGCTTTCAGACCATAAACAGATTAAAAGTCGACACAGCTGGAAAAAAAAAAGAGCTGCGTTCATGTATCAGTGATCACAGCAGTGCAGCGGTTCCTCTGCTGTTAAAACTCCCAGAAGCACCTCTGTTTTCTTCTTCACCCATGGAACAGACTTGCAACAGTTGATTTGATCATCCTTCTAAAATATCAACCCATCTTCCCTCCTCTGCAGAATCATTTTCTATTCTTTAGAAACAAGTTTAAACACTAAACTTGCACAGTGAGAGCTGCGTTAAATCAATATTTCATCCCGCAGAAACCTTAGCTCTTAACTATGGATACGTGTCCTCCTTTTGTTTTTTTCTAGTTTCTGTTACTGGAAGGAGCATCATCCCTGTTGTGTTCTGTTATGAAGCAGCTCCCAGCTGTTTCCTGCAGTGAACCGGAGAAGCTGGAGCTGACGATAGAGTCCAGACTTCTCAAAGCCAGCCTCTGCTCACAGCTGGGAGACGCTGCACTCAGGTACGACCACGTCGTGCACGCCTCTCTGCAGCTTCTGGCTGATATAGGTTAACTACCATTTTAATGTTCCCTTTTAGCACTAAGATTGCAGCATCGTCTTTGGTCCTCCTGCAAACATCACCTGTTGTTCTGAGACGTTCAGTTAAAAAGGTAGGATAGTTTTTATCTATAAATTTGTTTTTTTTTTTAAACTAAACCTGAATTCAAAATGCTAACAACAGCATCATTGTGGTATTTTTACAACAATGCAACCGAGGATAAACCGAGCTCTGTGCTGAAGATCATGCGTGCACATGCATGAGCTCATATGTGTTGTATCCTGCCTGAAGGACCCTAAATGCAGCAGTGCGTCCTACGACCTGTGTGAAGATTGTCCCAAAGCTGTTGAGGCCGGAGAGAGAATTGGAGTTTCTCTGTGGCTGCGCTGCCGCCTGAGTCTGATCCACAGCCTGACTGCAAACCTCCCGGGACATGCAGCTCTTTTTCCAGGTCTGCTTATCTGTTGGACTCATTTCCTTTTGAAATGAGCGTTGTATTCTAGATTAATCAGGACTGCAAACAACAAAATGTCTAAACTACCACTAAATATGGACTTGATAAACACATGTAAGACTCTTTTACGCTGGATTTTATATGCTGCTGAACGTTCCCACTAAATGTTGGTTTTATAAACTTTAAAACCTTCGTGTCTGTGTGTCTGCTGCCTTTTCCAGGTAGAAACATTAATGAGGAGACGGCTCGGGTCATACAGGAGGGTGTTGATGAATGTGGGCGTTGGGGAGACGATGATGTTCAAGCCCTTCTGATGGTGGAAGGTGCAGAATTAGACGCAAAAAGAGGGAAGACGGAGGACAGCATGGCACTGCTGCAGGTACTGGTTTAAATTATTTCCTAAAGAAGAACACATTAAACACAGGAACCATATGAATCTCTAGATCAGCTTCATGTGTATGTGTTGTCTTTGGCTTTATCAAGATCCATGCTTGAAGCGAAGGGGACTCACCCCTCACATTTTTTCTCAACAGTCACTTATTTGCGTGCATGAATCAAGAGGAAGTACTGTATTTTCTGGACTATAAAGTGCACCTGAACATAAGCCGCACCCATTAAAATATAAACCAAATATATATTTTGTCACATATAAGCCGCACCGGACTATAAGCCGCCGGTATCCAGGCTGAGAAATAAGATATTTACATTGAAAGATTTTGTAATATTTTTGTGTTTATTCATATACCTGAACTGATTGTTTCTGAACAGAACCTGTAACACGGCAGTAAAAGTGCTGATCAAACAAAACAGAAAAGTCATTGATGGTTTTATTCAACCAAGTTGCTTTAATTTTCCTCCTCCTGTGTACTGAACCCCCCCCCACACAGCAAAGACATCTGGAACGGACCCGTGAAACGGACCCGTATCGGGGTCCACTTGCACTCAGTACCTGATCCACTTTGTAGCCGGATCGTGGACCTGCTGGCTCCACGCTGCGTCCAGTCCGCATCTGTGATTAAAACCTTAACTCTGCGGCGGGTCCACTCAGAACCCTGAAATCCACTGAAGAACCAACAAACTGACTGGACAAACTGATAAATCCAGGTGTGTCTGAGTAGCTACAATGGTCAGACACACCTGGATTAATCAGTTTGTCCAATAATAACAGGTATTGATGCTAAATGAATGTAGCGTAGCATAGCCAACATAGGCTACTGAACAAAAACAGAATAGCCTTTAACTACTCGGTTTGTTTTTTGGTTTTTGCACTTCCTGCTAGAGCGCCCCCTGAGGGCTGAAGAAAAATTCATTAGAAAAGCCGCATCTCTGTATAAGCCTCATGGTTTAAAGCGTGGGACAAAAGTAGCGGCTTATAGTCCGGAAAATACGGTATATATGAGCCAGAATTGAAATGAAAACACAGTTTAAGTTTTAAGCAGATGAACAACATGTTGTGCCTCCGAGGCCCCGACACACCAAGCTGATGGCCTTTGTGAAATTCTGAAAACCTTCTTGACAATGCACAATGTTTGTATGCAGTAGTTTTACTTTTTCCAGAAATGTCACCCCCTGAACCATGAAGTGTTTTAACTGAAGTATTGATTCATTCTGTCAGGACTCACTGGAACCTGGACTTGATCCTGTTAACACAACTCAGAGAACAAACTGTTTGTTTGATCACCGGAAGTTCTCAGCACAAATAATAGAAATCAAAAGGCAAACAGTCCTTACTTCTTATCTATCAGGGCGATGTATGATTGTCATTAATATTCTTTGTGTCTTGGCTGAAAATGATGTGCAAATAAGAGCGACATGGTTAAACCTGCGACGCAAATTCACACAAGCTTTTGTATATTTTCAAAAACACCTGTAACACAGTTATTTTCATGTCTTCGGACACATGATAAACAAGGGAGATGGGGGTTTCTGTGTAGCTCGGTGGTTTTTAGCAGCAGGTCCATGTACAGAGGCAGCAGTCCTCCTGCAGCAGCTGCAGGTTCAACTCCCACCTGCAACCCTTTGCTGCATGTCTTCCTCTCTCTCTGCTCTAGTTTCCTGCCTCTCATCATCATCAATAAAGGCCACTAGTGCCTAAAAAAAAACAGAGAAGTTTCAGTGGAAAGAAGGATACAGGCTCAAGTATTTTTATTTGTTTCATTAAAAGTTAATTGAGAATTTTATGTTTTCTTTTTTAATCGTGTTTGTTCACGCGAGGAAGTAAATTTACAGAACTGCACCAATAATTGTTTCATGGCCATCAACTCAGCTAATATGATAATATAAAAATTAAAATGATGCATAGTTTCCCTTCAGGTGCTAATGAAGCATTATTGAATTGAAGTGAGCGTAATTTAAATGTGGCTGTGTGCAGCGGGTGGTGAGCCTGCTGTCTGGACGGCTGCTGCTGCCAACAAGGTTCACGTCGACTCTGGCTCGGGCCACTTTACTGCTCATGGAGCTGAGAGGAGGACAGAGTATGACACTCCTGCAGCTGACACACAAACTCCTGGAAAAGCAGGTACACCATTAGACAAAAGAAGAAGAAGAAAAAAAATCTTTGTCTACATACTGTCAGCTCTCTGTGAGAAATCAAAATGCATGACATTTATATTTCAAACTTTTCCATCTCTTTCAGCTCTCTGTTTTCGGTCAGAGTGGGATGTTAGTTGATGGGAAAATGTGTTTCTCTCCTCCTGGATCTGGAAACATATACCTCCCTCACCTCGACATACTGAACAAGATCGGATTGGTAAAGTAAGAACTTGTATAAAGACAGAAAAACAGAAAAAAAAGGCTGTAAAGGTATTAATCAGGACAAACTTAAAGCCTGAACTTCAGCTTTTTAATTATTACACAAAAAAAGCATAAAATGCAAAGAGGGTGTGGAGAAAATACTTTCATAGCCCTTGTAAAGTATAAACTGTTATCCAGGTAAACCGTGGAGTCAGGTAGCACTGCCCCATCACTCCAGGAAGGTTCTGGATCTGAAGCTATGGCTCAGCAGGTTTGGATACTTAGGATTGATTTTTATGTTTTAGATCAAATCCTTGCAGGATCAACTCTCGAGTAGATCAAGTACTGAAAAGAATGAGCCAGCGCTGTATTCTTATTCAGTTTGGCAACTTTAATCACTGTGTGAAGCCACTGACTGACTTCTACAACGACGACTGAGTCATTGAATTTCTCTAAGTTGTTCAACAAGCTGACATTTATTCCACATCCTTCAAGTGCTTTCATTCTGATTACAATGTGACACAACGCTTTATTCTTCCGCCTGATGGCATTTAAAGCAACACAAAGGACTTTTCTTCATGTTATTGACTCGCTTTTTGGAAGAGTCATGGAGCTGTTGCAGTGCACCAGATGCATATAACCGACATACTAGAATTAGCAGAACGTTTCAGTCTCATCATTTAAATTACCTTTGATTTAAGGCATGAAAAGGGAAATTCATTTTCTGTAGAGCCAAATAGAAACAGAACATCTGTGTAACAGCTGCTGTTGTTAGGAGACTTGATGAGCAGCACTCCTGGAAAACAACAAGTTAGATGTCAGCTGGATGGATATTTAGTGTTAACAGCTTGTTTTACTGGAGCCTTTAATAAAACATGATGGAAGCAGGTCGTCCTGTTTGGTGGATCACAGAATTAACATTTCTGACCCACCAGAAAGATTCTGAATATATGGGTGAGGATTTGGGGTCTGAATGGAGCCATGGTAGTAGAAAAAAAATAAATAAAATTGTGTGAAATTCAAACTCTCAATGATTCTCTTTAAATTGACCTGGATTTACGTATAATTCATTACATAATCAATCAATCAATCATACTTTATTTATAGAGCACTTTTCATGCAGACAGGAGCAGCTCAAAGTGCTTTACATAAAAACAATACAGGAAACAATAAACACAAATGACCCCCCCCCCCACCCATACACACACACATATAAAAACATAGAATTTAAGAATTGTGAGGAAGAATGGTGAGGAAATGCCATCTCACACTCGCTACTTTGAAGTGGGGAAACACCTGAGAGAAGATACTTGATAAGATAACTATATTGCCTAAAATTTGGTAAATATCTAAAAAATAAAATAATAAAATAGATAAAATTCAGTTAAATGCCCAACTTACAATGTAAAATTAGTCAAAAAAATAAATAAATAAAAGATAGACTAAAAAATAAAATAAGATAAAATTAATAAAATTCAATTAAAACTAGTCTAAGAGATAGTGAAAGATACAATGAATAAAATAGATTCAGTTAAGACCCAGACTAAGAAGTTAAGATAATAAAATAAAAATGTAAGAATAAATATGTAAGATTTAGTTAAAAGCTAGACTAAAAAGGTAGGTCTTGAGTTTGCTTTTAAACATGTTCACAGTTTCTATCTTCCTCAGGTCCTCAGGCAAGCTGTTCCATAAACGTGGACCATAATGGTAAAAAGAGGCCTCGCCATATGTTTTAGTTAAAACTTTTGGAGTAATCAAAAGGCCACTGCCTGAAGACCTGAGATTTCTAGAGGACACATATGATAAAAGCAAATCAGATAAATAGTTGGGACCAAGACCATTAAGAGCTTTAAAAACCATTAAGAGGATCTTAAAATCGATTCTGAAGCACACAGGTAACCAGTGCAGAGCTTTTAAAATTGGTGTGATGTGTGCTCTCTTTCTGGTCCTTGTCAAAACTCGTGCAGCAGAGTTTTGAAGATGCTGTAGTGGAGTAATGCTTTTTGTAGAGAGACCAGAAAGAAGAGCATTACAGTAATCTATTCTACAGGTGATAAAAGCGTGCATTAGTGTCTCTGTGTCGGTTTGAGACAAAAATGGCCGCACTTTGGCAATGTTCTTGAGATGATAAAAACCACTCTTAACTATACTTTTAATGTGAGCATTAAAATTTAATTTTGTATCTAAAATAACACCAAGGTTTTTTACCTGCTCAGACGTATTAAAAGCTAAGGTTTTGAGTTTTAGATTAAGTTTTTCTCTGTGTGCATCAGGACCGATGACAAGTACTTCTGTTTTGTCCTGGTTGAGCTGTAAGAAGTTACCTGCCATCCATAACTTGATATCTAAAATACATTTAAAAAGGGCATCTATTGGCCGTGTGTCATCAGGAGACACGGATATGTAGAGCTGTGTGTCATCAGCATAACTATGGAAATTAATGCCGTGTCTCCTGATGACGTCCCCCAATGGCAGCATATAAAGATTAAAAAGAATTGGACCTAAAATCGAGCCTTGGGGGACACCACACTTCAGTTCATAGCTCTTTGAAGAGCATTTGTTCATGTTTATAAAAAATTCTCTGCCAGTAAGATATGATTTAAACCAATTAAAAACAGTACCAGAGAGGCCAATCATGGTATGAAGTCTGTCCAGGAGAATTGTGTGGTCAACTGTGTCAAATGCTGCACTTAGGTCAAGCAAGACAAGGACAGAAAGTTGCTTCATATCCATGTTGCACCTTAAGTCATTCACAACTTTTGTTAATGCCGTCTCTGTACTGTGTTTGGCCCTAAAACCAGATTGATATATCTCTAAAATATAATTAGAGTTTAAAAAATCATTCAGCTGATTAAAAACAAGCTTTTCTAAAATCTTACTTAAAAATGGCAGATTTGATACAGGTCTGTAATTATTCAGATCTGATGGATCTAGATTGTTTCTCTTCAGAAGGGGTTTGACTATTGGAGTTTTAAGTGATGATGGGAAAACACCAGTCTGAAGAGAGCAGTTAATAATATTGAGCAAATCCTTGTTTAAAAAGCCATAAACTGATTTAAAAAAGGGTGTAGGGATAGGATCTAAAACACAGGTCGAAGGTTTCAGTTGAGAAATTACCTTTACCAACATGTCAGTATCAACCAGGACAAATTTCTCTAGTGTCTCCCCACTTGCAAAGAGATGTTCATGAGTGTTAAAATCCAAGGTTTGACAGTGGGATAAGGTTGACCTTATGGTATCAATTTTAGCATTAAAATGGGCTGCAAATTCCTCACACTTTGTGTTAGATGAAATATTATTTGTGTTAAAAAAAACTGGATTAATTAAATGATCAATTGTTGAAAAAAGAATCTTGGGATTGTTCCGGTTGTCACTGATGAGTTTTGAAAAATGGGCTTGTCTTGATTGCTTTATTGCCTTATTAAACTTCAGATATTCCTTTATATCTCACCTATAACAAGGGTGACATTCAAGTACCTGTATATATTTTTTTGTTTATCAAGCAATATTCTAATTCTTTGCCAGTCAAGTGATTAGTAATTTGGTGTGTAAAACTTCACAAATATAGTTACAGCTGTCCGTCTGCTTTTCCTCACAGCCCAAGGTGATATTTCTGCATTCCTTCCTTTAAAGAACGCTTTAAACCCGAACAGATTCCAGTTACTTTTATAAAAAAACAAACAGCCAAAGAGAAATCAGCATTAATGTGCATTTGACAACTGAAACTAGTGAGTTTTGGGGCTTTGCTGCTTGAAAAGTGTTGAGATTCCTCACAAATTCTGTAGAATTTTGTTGTCAGTTTAGAGGGATTTGCTGTGATCCAAACCAGCTCAACGTCCAGGTCTAATGACGTAACTGCCTCTTTCACTGCTTCTCTTTCTGCAGTTTCCATCCTGAATCTCTGCCAGTCTCCACAGTCCAGTCCCAGAAAGAAGCCACACCAACGCAGCCTGACTGAGAGACTCAAACTGTTTCCTTCCTGAGCGACCCTTTAAGATCCGGTCCGCTGCATGTCTCCAGTCATCTTCTAGTTCTGGGTGGATGCTGAAGTGGGCCTGGTGCAGTGCTGGTCGTTATGGCACAATATTAGATTAGTTATTACAAGACTTTTTCTTTCCATTAGATGCCATAATAATTAAATGGAATTTACTTTATCTAGACATTGTGGTTAGAGTCAGCTGAACTATATAATTTTTTTTTTAAAGTATATATCTATATATAATACATTTTCAGTGGCATTAACTGTTGAAATACTGATATTGATTCTGTTTGCATGTTAGTTTTTATTTCTTTTGTTCATTCTTGAATAAAACTGCATGTTTAACTGAACAGTGGATTTAGACATCAACTTCACTACAAACTGGAAACACCTTTATGTTCTTCTTTTACTTATGAGGAGATAATAAATTGAAACTGCAGTATGGAGCCGGGGTCTAATAATTCTCACCGGAAAGACTGACTGTAAAGATTTGTTGGCCAAGCAAGCCGAGAGATGCAGAACAACCATTAGGAAAAATACAAAATGAAATGGGAGTGGAGGTTTGCACCCAACATCACACCACAACCGCAAATTCATTCACATACTCTACCGCGCACCACACAAACACCACATGCATCACTATTCCATAATGCTATAATTTCCCAATCCTGGGATTAATAAAGTACATCTTATTATCTTGCTCTACACACACAGCAACCATCACTGTCTTGTGTCTTTGTCCTTTCGTGAGTCACTGTCTGTGATTTTAGTCCTCTCTGTGGGAGGTACCACTAACAAACCCATCAAGCAGGGCTTCATGACCACTGATGGGAACCATGAGTGAACAGTACTCACCGTACTACAATGTTCTGCAGGAAAAACCTGCACCCCAGCATTTACTTTAATCCTACTTTGGCATTTGGCATCTACCAGACACTCAAGGACACCCTCAGATGTTCCGTGTCCTGAATAGTCAGAGCTCTTCCGAGAGCACGAGGCCTTTCTGATCATTAAAGGGAATTTATAATGTTCTTGATTATATTTTTGGTGTGTATGCAAAAATATATATCCTCATTGTCAAACCCCACTTGGACTGTAATTAACTGCAGTTAACACTACATTGAATATAAAGTCCTTCTCTGTGTGTCTCTTTATTTTAAAATAATGGGATGTGGGATTTTTTTTTTTTAATAAGATAGTCCAGCTACTAAATATTCACGTTTCAGAAAATTAAATTAAAACTTCTTTCCCCTTATAAATCACAGTTGTAATACCATTTTTAACGCGGGAATTGTTCCTCTGCCTCGTTAGATGACGCAGCTCAGCACCGGAAGTCTTCGTCAAAACGGAGTTTTATTCTGAAACCGGAAGCTGTTGCGTCACCAGAGTAACGGCGGACAGCTCCGCCGTTTGTCCTGGCTTGTTGATGCTCATTACAAGTCCGGCGGTGCTTTTTTTTTTTTTTGCTCTCGGACCTTCGTTAACGTCGGTGGGGTGACAGCTACCGGACAAAAAAACACTTTAAATGGGTCTCCGGGTCAAAAGATGATCGCTTCACTCTCGAGAGGAAGTTTGCTCGACGAGGTTCTTCACGGCGGCTACAATGAGGTAACGTTCACTCCGCGTTACCGCTGTCAGCGTTTGCAAAGTGTCATTCCGTAAGGAAGAATTAACGGTTCATCCTTTGCCAACGAGCAGCCGGTTGGACCGCGGAGCGTCCTCAAATTTGACAACAGTTGCAGCCGGTGGACATTATTTTGTTGTTTCCATCGTGGGGGGAAGAAAAAAAAACTGCATCTTGAGTTGAAACTAACTTTCAGGAGGTTAGAATAAAGCTGGGCGACAAAATAAGGTCACCGCATTCCCGCGGGGTGACAGCCGAGCGGCGTTAATAACGGGTAATGTCGCGTTCTTTGTGGCGTATCCCGGACGACCGGCTGTCACGTGACACGCCGGCAAACAGCGGAGTGAAAACGCACGAAAAACGCAGGCGAAGAGTGACGAACCCTTTTTTTTTATGTGAGAGAGAAATTAAAGGAGTGAACCCCCCTTTGGAAAATTAACATTGTAAACAGGCAGCGGGACAATGGACCGCCCCCCCCAGCCCCGCCCCTCACCCCCAATTCCCAGCATAATAAACAAAGACTCTCATTTGTGTGAGGTGCATGTGTCCCTGCAGCCCCCCCATCTCTAAGCCCTGCTTTTGTACATGTGTTTGTGTGTCTGCGGTGGATCCTCTGATCGATGACTGCAGCAGCAGCTGGCGGCCTACGTCTCCTGGGTCAACGCTCAGCTGAGGAGGAGAACCAGCCTGAAGCCCATAACGGACCTGCGGCGGGATCTGCAGGATGGAGTCGTGCTCGTTCAGCTCATAGAGATAGTTGGTGAATGCACACACTCACACGCACAAGGTGGACGTCCACTATTATTATCTGCCGTTAACAAAGTCATCAGTGACTTTACTGCACATGTGTCAAACACAAGGCCCGCGGGCCAAAAGTGGCCCGCCACATCATTTTATGTGGCCCTCGAGAGCTTGTGCATTATGGGCTTAAATTTTAAAACAAAATTTTAAGACTTAAAATAAGCTTACACCGCTCTAAAGCGCATATTAACAAAACTACATTTCCCACAATGCATTTCGTCGTCACCCACAACGTTAACAGTAGCTCACCATGAACAAGACATCAAGACGATTTTCAGAACTGATGGACTTCAGAAAAACCTCTACAAACTAACCCCAATATGTCCAAGAAAAGAGAAATTGATGCACAAGGAAGACAGATTCATGAACGACAGGAAAACAAATATAAGTTTGTACCTCAAGGTGAAATAACAGTTTGTCTTTTGTGTTATGAGGCGGTGTCAGTCGTGAAAGAGTATAATCTATGTCGGCATTTTGATAGCAAACACGGAGCTAAGTATGCTAAATTTAGCCTGCAAGAAAAACAAAGAATCGCTTCCGCTTCTGAAACCAAGGTAATGGATACTCTGAGTGATGTTTACAGAGTCCGTTACCATGGCAACGAACTCTGTAAGCATCACCTGTGCCAGAGTAGATTTACAACCACAAACCCTGAGTTTAATATAATGAGTTAAATGTTTAAAACTTTAATAGATAATAAACACAGAAACAGTTATTTCATAATATAATAAGGCGCAGTTTAATTTATTTTGATTTACATTGTATTTTGTTACATTCATGCTGTCAATCTGGTCCTTCAACCATGATGCTGATGTGGCCCTCAGTGATAATGAGCCTGAAATCTTCACCTTCACAACTGCTTTCTGAATAATAATAACAATAATAATAATAAAAATGTGGTGATGCACGGCTCACGTTGTTTCCTCTCTCTGGATTTCATTGTTTTTGGTAGCCGGGGAGGTGCTAGAAGGAGCGCATGTGCCTCCACAAAACAAAGAGGAAAGCAGGAAGAATGTGGAGGAAGTGTTGCGGTTCATTTCCTCCAGACACATACACATGCCGCACATTTCCGCCAGAGGTAAGTCACAAACATGTTTGGGTTTCTCTCTGCTGCAGGAGCAGCTGTTCCTGTTTTCTCTGGTTCACATGCTTGTATCGTAGTCTCAGCTCTGAGTATCTGCACAGTCCTTTTTCCTGTCGGGAAGTCTCATATTCTGGTTCCACCTCCTGAAGAGATGGTGATGCGACAGCAGTTAAACGCTTCACAACACCTGACTCGGCAGCAGTTTCAGGGCTGAACGGAGTCAAAGACCTCAGTCTGCTCGTTTCTCAGGACAGGACAAGAGTCGGTCCTCTGACTGGTCAGAGCTACATCGTGGCTTTAGGAGGCCCCATCAGAAGATCTGGATGATGTACAGGCAGATGCTGATGACAGGGTCTGTTTAAAACCGCCTGTTTATAGAGAAGGATTCAAAAACGACAAAACAGGTCTTAACATTTGAAGTAACAGAATGAAAACATGCATATTCTGAGTTCTTTTGTAGAGACAAAACTTGAATAGTACCAGCTCAGACTTGGTTATTGGTGGCAGCTTAGAATGAAACAAATTTGAGAGAATATTTATTAGAATCTTCATATGCAGAGCAGATAAAGGTATGAAGCCGAAGTTTAGAAAACTGAACTTGTTCTTGTCTGATTTATTTGTCTATTGTTGTGCTGTACAGATGAAAATATGAAAATTTATTGATATTTATCTTCCTTTGAACTGAAAGAGTTTTTCATACTTGCTTATAGGGCTGTAGCGATACACTAATTTCGCAATACGATACAATGCACGATATTCGGCTCGTGATACGATATATATCGATATTCATCTTACAATACATTTGCATCATTTTCTGAAAGATCTTAAAGGGACAAAGTGATTTTGGTGACATCCTGTGAGTGTTCCAATGACTTTGTTTGAATTAATTGAACTGAAAGCATCAATTACACATTATATAGCTGACAGGCAACTTGTAAATGCTGGACAAAATGAATAAAACATTTGTTGAGAAAAATAGTTTCATTTATTTAAACAGTGCAAATTGTTGCTTGCAAGCTTTTAAAGGTGGGACACGGGGGTTTTGAAAGAAGCTTAGAATATCGATACCCGCGGCTGAAAAATTGATACTCTCTGGGGAAATAAAATATCGATATATATCTCAGAATTGATAAAATCGCTCAGCTCTACTTGCTTATTCTTCAGCAGCATAGCTTTAACATCTTCAAAGCGGCTGCTAGCGTCTGGTTGGGGCAGTTGAGAAAAATATCTTTATATTTTCAGACATATGAGGTTGAGGCCTGTCCACCTTGAGCTGTAGACACGTTAAATTTGCTGGAAGACATTTGTTTCTCTCACTGTAACAACATCCCCTGTTTCTTCTGCTCTGCTCATTTTTATTTCTCTTTCACTCAGTCCTTTTTTTCTCCTCTGCAGTCTTCTCTAAAAACTGATCCATCTGTCCTGGGTGGTGATGATGTATACCATAAATCAAACAATTTAACACAAATAATCTCACTTATTAATATTTACTTGCTCATCAACTCACCATTAAACTCGTGCTCTTTTCCTGTCGTCAGATATTGTCGATGGGAATCTCAAGTGCGTGATGAGGATAATCCTGGCATTGGCAGCCCACTTCAAACCCTCGGCCAATCACAGGGCTGCTTCCGGGAGTAGGAGGGGCTTGACGAGGAACCACAACCCTCACTCCACCGTTGCACTGGCTCAAGGTGCAGCCGCAGCGCTGGCGTCGGCTCGGCTGGATGCCTCCCTACCTGCACTTGCCACACGCATCCACAGGTGTGTCGGTGGTAAACGTTATCAACGACAACTGCACTCATCCGAAACCGTTAACATATTTCTATGATCATGTTAGTTGATGGGTAGAAGTGACGGGATATTTTAAACCTTGTGTAGTTTAGTCTGAATGCATATGTGCACCCTGTTTGAGGCCTGGTTGGAATTAAAGAGGCAACTGTGCTGTAATTTAATAATTACAGAATTAAATGTAAATCTTTGTTATAACAAATAATGACAGCATTAACTGTGCTGCAACATGGATAAAAAACGGAGGCATTGATCATTGTGCTGATCAGCCAACATCCAGGCCTGATGATCAGGTTTGCTGACACGTGTCTCTGAGCAGCTCTGAGTCCTGGTTTTTAGTTCAGCTGAACCTCTGCTCAGTTTGAGAACCTTTTTTAATCCTTTTGAGCTGATTGGACTCAGCTGGACCCATTTCAAACTGGTGCCAAATGCAGATGGCAGCCTCTCTGCCTCTGCTGCCCTCTAGTGGACCAACGCAGCGCCTCATTTATCATCCTCACAGCTGTTTAGCTGTCACCGCTGTCTTACCATCAGACATTTTGTCAGCGACGTCGAACTCCAGTCGTTGCTCGCCAAGGCATAACTTTTTTCCTGTGTGGTGTTTTAGTGGCCTGGGCTCAGACAGGGAGAAGAGCGTTCGCGTTCGCGCCTTGGTTGAGCAGTATGAAAGAGGAGCAGCAGACGAGGACGGCCCTCAGACCAGCAGGTAGTTGGCTTCATGCTTTCCCCTCCTCTCCCCTGCACAAGGTCTTTGTGACATCATTACATGATCAGCAGTAGTCCGTGAAGGTCCGTCATGTGTCCTCGGCAGCTGAGCTGAGCTGAGCACACACACACCCACACACACACACACACACTCACACATGCACACACACACACCCACACACACCTACCCACACACACCAACACACACACACACAAACTTGCTCTGGAGGAGAATCGGTTTGAATGTACTGTAGACTCCTTACATGCAACAGGGCTGTGAATAAAAGGCGCGTTGACAGGATCCCACGTGAGTTGCAAATGTAGAAACTGAAGGAAACTTTAAAGCAAGCACTTCTCTGTTTTTATAGGAACCCAGAAGGAACAAACCAGACTGACACGAGTGTGGCTCTTTAATGGTTTTTTTTGTCCTTTAGCATCTTCTACAACACATGTGTCAAACACAAGGCCTGCGTGCCAAATGTGGCCCGCCACGTCATTTTATGTGGCCCTCGAGAGCTTGAGCATTATTGGCTTAAATTTTAAAGAGTTTAATCTACATCAGCGTTTTGACAACAAACACGGAGCTAAGTATGCTAAATTTAGCCTGGAAGAAAAACAAAGAACTGCTTCCACTTCTGAAACCAAGGTGATGGATACTCTTACAACCACAAACCCTGAGTTTAATATAATAATGAGTTAGATATTTGACACTTCAATACATAATAAATACAGAAACTGTTCTTTAACAAGGTGCAGTTTAATTGATTTTGATTTATATTGCATTTTGTTACATTCATGCTGTCAGTCTGGCCCTTCAACCATGATGCTGATGTGGCCCTCAGTAATAATGAGTCTGAAGATCCTCTCCAGGATTCACACTGGACCTCTAAGGTCCAGCTGCCTCCCCAGTTCTGAGCCCACCTCAGATGTTTTTACGTCATCTAGTCTTGATCTATATAGGTTATTCTGATGATAATCAAACACAGCATGTAGATTGTTTCATGTGAATAATGTGAATGCGGCTGTTTTGAAAATGCTGATCGAGCTGCTTTGGCACGAACATCCTCATAACAAAAGGATTCAGATCTCAAGAGTTTCATCCTCTCGGTTTAATTGAGGACAAGTAAAGTAGAAAGTCATCTCTGCCCACTGCATGCTTTTGAAAGACTGAAAAAGTGGGTGAATGGCTGAAAGGGGGGGGCAGAGGGGCGGCGAGAGGATTATGCGTGTGGCAGGAGCTGCTCGTTACCCGGGTCAGAGACAATAGAGAGACAAAGTCCCTGCAGCGGACATCTGAGCGTTGAAATGGGGGGGCGGGCGTTGGCCTCGGCCCCAGAAATCCCCGAGGCTCAGAGAGGAGGAAATAAAAGTGCAAACGAGCACCGGCCGTTGGTTTCTCCATGCTAACATAGTAGAAACCCAAAAAAAAAACGAATCCTAAAAGAAACTGAAAACAGTCTGGAGGAGTTTTGATGAGGTTTCTGGACACGTGAAGGGTTAACCTCCATCAGCTTCACCGTTTCACAGACACCAACTCCAGTTAAGTCCAGAGGTTTGAAACTAAACCAGCTCTGAGCTCAACAGCTGATGGTGTGTTAGGCAAGGCAAGTTTATTTGTAGCACATTTCCTGTACAAGACAATTCAAGGTGCTTTACATAAAACATTTGAAGCATTACAGAGCATTAAAAAGTACATTAAAACAGGAGGAAATAAAAAGAAGATAAAATAATAAAAATGCAAAAAGTTAATCAACAGTTGTTTTTGATTAAAAAAAGGAATTAAAAGTTAATTGTTTTGATAAAATGTGGCAAATAGAAAAGTTTTTAACCTTGATTTAAAACTGCTGAGGTGGTGGTGAGGACTGTAGCTATATGATCCAGTTTCCTGGTGTTAGTGAGGACTGGAGTTATATGATCCAGTTTCCTGGTGTTAGTGAGGACTGGAGTTATATGATCCAGTTTCCTGGTGTCATTGAGGACTGGAGTTATATGATCCAGTTTCCTTGTGTCAATGAGGACTGTAGTTATATGATCCAGTTTCCTGGTGTTAGTGGGGACTGGAGTTATATGATCCAGTTTCCTGGTGTTAGTGGGGACTGGAGTTATATGATCCAGTTTCCTTGTGTCAATGAGGACTGTAGTTATATGATCCAGTTTCCTGGTGTTAGTGAGGACTGGAGTTATATGATCCAGTTTCCTGGTGTTAGTGAGGACTGGAGTTATATGATCCAGTTTCCTGGTGTTAGTGAGGACTGTAGTTATATGATCCAGTTTCCTGGTGTCGTTGAGGACTGTAGTTATATGATCCAGTTTCCTGGTGTTAGTGAGGACTGTAGTTATATGATCCAGTTTCCTTGTGTCAATGAGGACTGTAGTTATATGATCCAGTTTCCTGGTGTTAGTGAGGACTGGAGTTATATGATCCAGTTTCCTGGTGTCGTTGAGGACTGGAGTTATATGATCCAGTTTCCTGGTGTTAGTGAGGACTGGAGTTATATGATCCAGTTTCCTGGTGTTAGTGAGGACTGGAGTTATATGATCCAGTTTCCTGGTGTTAGTGAGGACTGGAGTTATATGATCCAGTTTCCTGGTGTTAGTGAGGACTGTAGTTATATGATCCAGTTTCCTGGTGTCGTTGAGGACTGTAGTTATATGATCCAGTTTCCTGGTGTTAGTGAGGACTGTAGTTATATGATCCAGTTTCCTGGTGTCATTGAGGACTGGAGTTATATGATCCAGTTTCCTGGTGTCGTTGAGGACTGGAGTTATATGATCCAGGTTCCTGGTGTCAGTGAGGACTGGAATTATATGATCCAGTTTCCTGGTGTTAGTGAGGACTGGAGTTATATGATCCAGTTTCCTGGTGTCATTGAGGACTGGAGTTATATGATCCAGTTTCCTGGTGTTAGTGAGGACTGTAGTTATATGATCCAGTTTCCTGGTGTCATTGAGGACTGGAGTTATATGATCCAGTTTCCTGGTGTCGTTGAGGACTGGAGTTATATGATCCAATTTCCTGGTGTTAGTGAGGACTGGAGTTATATGATCCAATTTCCTGGTGTTAGTGAGGACTGGAGTTATATGACCCAGTTTCCTGGTGTCATTGAGGACTGGAGTTATATGATCCAGTTTCCTGGTGTCATTGAGGACTGGAGTTATATGATCCAGTTTCCTGGTGTTGGTGAGGACTGGAGTTATATGATCCAGTTTCCTGGTGTCAGTGAGGACTGGAGTTATATGTGTGGTGTGATCCATGCGTAGACACACAGTGTATGTGATTGGTATTAAACACCCCTACAAGCCCGTTGGTATCGTCCACCTGATGACGTGTTGAACAGGAAGACGCTGTGTAGTTTTGAGCGCGAGTTGAATAAACAGAGTTCTATGAGAAAACACTCCGTCGTAGGAACCCTTCTTTACGCATTACATGACATGGTGTCAGAGTGACTACACGCGAGTGTTGGAGTTTGGTTTCCTGGACTTTGCAAGTTAATTGACGGACGTTTGGCCACGATGGACGGCGAGGATGCGGGTCCGCCGGCGAGCGGGAGTACGTCGTCGGGGACACAAGCGCGGGCTGCGGCAGGTGTTCCGGGTCCTGGCGCAACGTTCAGCATTCAGCCGCCGGAGCAGTTCGACTTCAGCAAGCCCCAGGATTGGGAGAGATGGATTAGGAGGTTTGAGAGGTTTCGACAAGCCAGCAATCTCCACTCCTCTTCCCAGCAAAACCAAGTAAATACTCTAATGTACTGCATGGGTGACGAAGCTGATGACGTCCTGAAGGGACTGAATCTCACTGATGCGCGACAGCAGGACTATGAAGCGGTGAAGGATGCATTCCATAAATTCTTCATAGTATCAAAGAATGTGATATATGAGAGAGCACGCTTCAACATGAGGAAGCAGGAAGAAAATGAAAGTGTGGACTCTTTTGTGACTGCTTTATATGCATTGGCAGAACATTGTGAGTATGGTGCTCTACATAAGGAATTAATCAGAGACAGGCTGGTTGTAGGTCTAGCAGATACAAGACTGTCTGAACGTATGCAGCTCGACAAAGATCTTACATTGGACAAGGCTATTAGCATGGCGAGACAGAGCGAAGAAGTAAAGCGGCAGCAAACGAGTCTTCGTGGTGATGCATGTGCTAAAGAGTCACGCTCTGTGGATAGAGTTGCATTCAAGAGCAGGCAGCAGTATCGCAGGAAGTCCAGTGCCCAGAAAGACAAGGGAAGCCATGCTAATGTAGAGAATTCCAAGCAGTGTCGCAAATGTGGAAAAAAAATCCATCGCACCCTCCAAGCCAATGCCCTGCTAATGATGTCATATGTCGTGGCTGTGGAAAAAAAGGACATTACAAACGCGTTTGCCTGTCAGCCAAATCTGTTAATGAGGTCCAGGAGAACTCTGAGGATGAGACTCTGTTTCTAGGGACAGTGACAGCAGGAAAAGACCCATGGACTGTTAATTTGGTGTTAAAGAACAAAAAGGTCCAATTTAAAATCGACACAGGTGCCGATGTAACAGTAATCCCAGATTATGTGTTCGATGCAGTTTACCCCAAGAACAGACCCTCCCTGATAAAAGTAAATAAATCCCTGCTGGGTCCAGGTGGGGCGCCATTGGATGTATTGGGGGCCACAAACATTCTCTTAAAGAGAGGAGAGAAAGAGACTGTTGAGCAAGTGTTTGTGATCAGGAGCCTACACACAGCCCTGCTTGGAAGGTCAGCCAGTGTAAAATTGGGATTAGTAGCTCGCTTGGACAGCATTACCATGCAGACCCTGAAAGACAGTTATCCAAAGCTTTGCAGCGGTCTTGGCCTAGTAGAGCAGCCTTACACCATCAAGTTAAGGCCAGATGCAGTGCCATACTCACTCAAGACTCCACGTAGGATTCCCCTTCCTTTAATGCCCAAAGTCAAGAAAGAGCTGGAGCGCATGGAGAAGATGGGGGTCATCAACAGAGTGGAGGAGCCCACAGACTGGTGCTCAGGGATGGTGGTGGTTCCTAAAAAGAATGCGGATCCACGTATATGTGTTGACTTGACCAAGCTTAACAAATCGGTGTGCAGGGAAAAGTACATCCTCCCATCGGTTGAGC
This sequence comes from Hirundichthys speculiger, assembly GCA_018398805.1. Lineage (NCBI taxonomy): Eukaryota > Metazoa > Chordata > Actinopteri > Beloniformes > Exocoetidae > Hirundichthys > Hirundichthys speculiger. The sequence goes on along the minus strand of JAGFBZ010001630.1, from coordinate 3,357,176 downwards.
AGACCCTGGGTTCGTTAACTGGAGCTAAGATTTTTAGCAAGCTTGATGCCAACATGGGGTTCTGGCAAATACCGTTGGCTGAGGAGACGGCGAAGCTGACTACCTTCATTACACCTTTCGGGAGGTTCTACTTCAACCGACTACCATTTGGAATAGCTTCTGCACCTGAACATTTCCAGAACAGGATGACGCAGGTCACGGAGGGGCTGGAAGGAGTCGTGTGTCATATGGATGACCTGCTGGTATGGGGGTCTACGCAGGAGGAACATGACTCCCGGCTTCTGGCTGTTCTGCAAAAGATGATGGATGCAGGCTTGACACTCAATGTTGAGAAATGTGTGATCTCAGCACATGAAGTGAAGTTTCTGGGCCACATTATCTCAGACAAGGGAAAGTCAGATCCAGATAAAACGTCAGCGGTCAGGGAGATGGCCGAGCCAACAAATGTCAGTGAGCTACGCAGCTTCCTAGGCATGGTAAACCAGTTGGGGAAGTTTGTGCCACAGCTGGCTGAAAAAGACAAAGCTCTCAGAGACCTGCTCTCGAAAAAGAACTGTTGGGTCTGGGGAGCCGACCAAGCCAGAGCTTTCAATAGGCTGAAAGAAGAGCTCTCATCCACCCCTGTGCTGGCGCTGTACGACCCGAACAAGGAGACCAAGGTGTCGGCGGACGCGTCTTCCTACGGGTTGGGGGCAGTGCTTCTGCAGAAATGGAGTGATGTGTGGAGACCTGTAGCATATGCATCACGCTCTCTCACAGCTGTGGAACAAAGGTATGCACAGGTTGAAAAAGAGGCCCTTGCACTCACGTGGGCTTGTGAACGCTTCAGAGACTTCCTACTAGGGCAGTACTTTGAACTTGAGACTGATCACAAGCCACTGCTGAGTCTTCTAGGGGCACAAGCTCTGGACACCCTACCACCTCGCATACAACGCTTCAGGATGAGGCTCATGGGTTACTCGTACACAATATCCCATGTCGCCGGAAAGACGCTGCTGACAGCCGACACTCTGTCGCGTGCGCCATTGCATACTGATGCAACTCGTGCGGACAATGAGTTCATGGAGAGCACAAATATCTATGTAGATAATGTTGTGGACAATCTTCCAGTGAGCACCACCTACATTGATACGCTGAGGGAGAACCTCAGGGCTGACAGTGTGTGCTCTGCTGTCATGAAGCTGTGTCAAGATGGATGGACCGCGAACAATGCCTGTTCCGGTGTCCTGAAACTGTATTGGGCAGACGCGCCTTCCTTACTGTCCACGATGGTCTCCTGTTAAAGGGGACGAGACTAGTGATTCCGTCTGCCATGAGGAATGAAGTCCTAGCCAAGCTACATGAGGGTCACCAGGGAGTGGTGAAGTGCCGGGAGCGCGCCAGACAAAGTGTGTGGTGGCCTGGCCTGAGCCAACAACTCAATGAACTGGTCCGGAACTGTAGAACGTGCATTAAGGTGCGTACGAACCACACTGAACCGCTCATGCCCACAGAACTTCCAGAGAGGCCCTGGCAGAAGCTTGGTGCAGACTTATTCACATTGAAGGGAAAAATGTACTTGGTGGTCATTGATTACTATTCCAGGTACTTGGAAGTAGCAAACCTTTCCCTCACCAAGTCTGCCGACATTACTGTACATCTTCAGTCTATATTTGCCCGTCATGGCGTTCCAGAGACTTTGGTGACAGACAATGGACCCCAGTTCGCTGCGCACAGTTTCACGACCTTCGCTGCAAAATACGGATTCAAACATGTCACCAGCAGCCCCAAGTTCCCACAAAGCAATGGTGAGGCTGAACGTGCGGTTCAGACTGTCAAGAGTCTCCTCACAAAAGCTGAGGATCCTTACCTCGCTTTGCTGGCGTACCGATCGACTCCTCTCCAGAATGGCTTCAGCCCTGCCGAGCTGCCGATGGGTCGCAGACTCAGGACCACGGTTCCGACATTTCCATCTCTGCTGCGCCCGTCTCTTCCTCCTAACACAACGGTCAGCTCGAAGGAGAGGGTAATGAGACTGGCTGAACAGAAACACTTTGACCAGCGTCATCGGGCGCAGGTTCTCAGTAAACTTGCACCTGGTCAAGAGGTGTGGGTGACTGACTCAAAGGTCACAGGGACAGTGGTTGGCACACATGCAACGCCTCGATCGTACATGGTCGATGTGCCTAATGGGACTGTCCGCAGAAACCGCCACCACCTGATCCCAATGGATGGCTCGGAGAACAAAAGTACCACGCTAGAGAATGCTCCAGCCCTTACCGCGGTTTGCCCACTCCTGTACCAACACCCAGGGGCCAGCCCACAATCCAGCATCCCACGGACTAGGTCCGGGAGGCCTATAGTGAAGCCCAAAAGACTGGACTTGTGAGAATAAAGAAAAATAAAATATTTTAAAAAAATGGAAAAAAAAAAGAGAGAAAGAAATGGATAGAAAAATGAAAAAAAAGTTAAAAGTTGGAAGAATGTGTAATTGTTAAGAAGAACGAAAATATCTAATTTGTTGCACCTGTGAATGCTATTTGTATATTGTGTTACACAAGGAAGCATACAGTGCAAATGTTTGATTGTTTATATTTTTGCTCTTAAGGTATTGTTTTCAATGGACTATGTGACTGGTGCTAAAACAGGAGATTCTTTAATGTTGATGACATGACGCACGTTCTTGGTCATGTACTAAAAACAAGGCAAAAGATTTGTTGTTTTGCTCAAAGGGGGAGATGTGGTGTGATCCATGCGTAGACACACAGTGTATGTGATTGGTATTAAACACCCCTACAAGCCCGTTGGTATCGTCCACCTGATGACTATGAACAAGAAGACGCTGTGTAGTTTTGAGCGCGAGTTGAATAAACAGAGTTCTATGAGAAAACACTCCGTCGTAGGAACCCTTCTTTACGCATTACATGACAATATGATCCAGTTTCCTGGTTGTTGAAGTTATTCCAGTTGTACTGGAGTTATATGATCCCCTGGTGTGGTTGGAGGATGACTGGAATGATCCATGACGTGACACACATGATGTGTAAACACACCACGAGAGTCCACTGGATGAGTGTACACTATGATGTAGTGTTGGAGGAAAAGACCTCCCGTTGGACTGATTTGACGACTGAGTATGATCCAGTTTCCGTGACTATGCCGACAGACAGTTAGTGAGGATGATCCAGTTTCCGTTTCCTGGTGAGGACATTATATGATGTCCTTGTTATCCAGTGTTCATGAGACTGGAGTTATATGATCCAGTTTCCTGGTGTTTGAGGACTGGAGTATGATCCAGTTTCCTGGTGTCAGTGAGGACTGGAATACTGGGTTTGAGGACTGGAGTTATATGATCCATCCAGTTTCCTGGTGTTGGTGAGGACTGGAGTTATATGATCCAGTTTCCTGGTTCGACTGAGGACCAGTTATATCTGTGTGAGGACGGAGTTATATGATCCAGTTTCCTTGTAGTGAGGATGGAGTTATATGATCCAGTTTCCTGGTGTTAGTGAGGACTGGAGTTATATGATCCAGTTTCCTGGTGTCAGTGAGGACTGGAGTTATATGATCCAGTTTCCTGGTGTTAGTGAGGACTGGAGTTATATGATCCAGTTTCCTGTGTTAGTGAGGACTGGAGTTTATATGATCCAGTTTCCTGGTGTGTTAGTGAGGACTGGAGTTATATGATCCAGTTTCCTGGTGTTAGTGAGGACTGGAGTTATATGATCCAGTTTCCTGGTGTAGTGAGGACTGGAGTATATGATCCAGTTTCCTGGTTTAGTGAGGACTGGAGTTATATGATCCAGTTTCCTGGTGGTGTCAGTGAGGAGGACTGGAGTTATATGATCCAGTTTCCTGGTGTTCAGTGAGGACTGGAGTTATATGATCCAGTTTCCTGGTGTTAGTGAGGACTGGAGTTATATGATCCATGTTCCTCCTGGTGTTAGTGAGGACTGGAGTTATATGATCCAGTTTCCTGGTGTTAGTGAGGACTGGAGTTATATGATCCAGTTTCCTGGTTGGTAGTGAGGACTGGAGTTATATGATCCAGTTTCCTGGTGTTAGTGAGGACTGGAGTTATATGATCCAGTTTCCTGGTTCAGTGAGGACTGGAGTTATATGATCCAGTTTCCTGGTGTTAGTGAGGACTGGAGTTATATGATCCAGTTTCCTGGTGTAGTGAGGACTGGAGTTATATGATCCAGTTTCCTGGTGTTAGTGAGGACTGGAGTTATATGATCCAGTTTCCTGGTGTTAGTGAGGACTGGAGTTATATGATCCAGTTTCCTGGTCAGTGAGGACTGGAGTTATATGATCCAGTTTCCTGGTGTAGTGAGGACTGGAGTTATATGATCCAGTTTCCTGGTTTAGTGAGGACTGGAGTTATATGATCCAGTTTCCTGGTGTTAGTGAGGACTGGAGTTATATGATCCAGTTTCCTTGTGTCAGTGAGGACTGGAGTTATATGATCCAGTTTCCTGGTGTTAGTGAGGACTGGAGTTATATGATCCAGTTTCCTGGTGTTTGTGAGGACTGGAGTTATATGATCCAGTTTCCTGGTGTCGTTGAGGACTGGAGTTATATGATCCAGTTTCCTGGTGTTAGTGAGGACTGGAGTTATATGATCCAGTTTCCTGGTGTTAGTGAGGACTGGAGTTATATGATCCAGTTTCCTGGTGTTAGTGAGGACTGGAGTTATATGATCCAGTTTCCTGGTGTGGTGTTAGTGAGGACTGGAGTTATATGATCCAGTTTCCTGGTGTTAGTGAGGACTGGAGTTATATGATCCAGTTTCCTGGTGTTAGTGAGGACTGGAGTTATATGATCCAGTTTCCTGGTGTTAGTGAGGACTGGAGTTATATGATCCAGTTTCCTGGTGTTGAGGACTGGAGTATATGATCCAGTTTCCTGGTGTTAGTGAGGACTGGAGTTATATGATCCAGTTTCCTGGTGTTAGTGAGGACTGGAGTTATATGATCCAGTTTCCTGGTGTAGTGAGGACTGGAGTTATATGATCCAGTTTCCTGGTGTTAGTGAGGACTGGAGTGGACTGGTGTTAGTGAGGACTGAGTTATATGATCCAGTTTCCTGGTGTTAGTGAGGACTGGAGTTATATGATCCAGTTTCCTGGTGTTAGTGAGGACTGGAGTTATATGATCCAGTTTCCTGGTGTTAGTGAGGACTGGAGTTATATGATCCAGTTTCCTGGTGTTAGTGAGGACTGGAGTTATATGATCCAGTTTCCTGGTGTTAGTGAGGACTGGAGTTATATGATCCAGTTTCCTGGTGTTAGTGAGGACTGGAGTTATATGATCCAGTTTCCTGGTGTTAGTGAGGACTGGAGTATATGATCCAGTTTCCTGGTGTAGTGAGGACTGGAGACTTAGTTATATGATCCAGTTTCCTGGTGTCAGTGAGGACTGGAGTTATATGATCCAGTTTCCTGGTGTTAGTGAGGACTGGAGTTATATGATCCAGTTTCCTGGGTGTTCAGTGAGGACTGGAGTTATATGATCCAGTTTCCTGGTGTTAGTGAGGACTGGAGTTATATGATCCAGTTTCCTGGTGTTAGTGAGGACTGGAGTTATATGATCCAGTTTCCTGGTGTTAGTGAGGACTGGAGTTATATGATCCAGTTTCCTGGTGTTAGTGAGGACTGGAGTTATATGATCCAGTTTCCTGGTTTTGGGAGGAGTATGATCCAGTTTCCTGGGTAGGACTGGAGTTATATGATCCAGTTTCCTGGTGTTCAGTGAGGACTGGAGTTATATGATCCAGTTTCCTGGTGTTAGTGAGGACTGGAGTTATATGATCCAGTTTCCTGGTGTTAGTGAGGACTGGAGTTATATGATCCAGTTTGTGTGTGGGATGAGGACTGTAGTTTATGATCCAGTTTCCTGGTGTTAGTGAGGACTGGAGTTATATGATCCAGTTTCCTGGTGTTAGTGAGGACTGGAGTTATATGATCCAGTTTCTTGGTGTTAGCGAGGACTGGAATTATATGATCCAGTTTCCTGGTGTTAGTGAGGACTGGAGATCCAGTTCCTGGTGTTGTTAGGACTGGAGTTATATGATCCAGTTTCCTGGTGTAGTGAGGACTGGAGTTATATGATCCAGTTTCCTGGTGTTAGTGAGGACTGGAGTTATATGATCCAGTTTCCTGGTGTTAGTGAGGACTGGAGTTATATGATCCAGTTTCCTGGTGTTAGTGAGGACTGGAGTTATATGATCCAGTTTCCTGGTGTTAGTGAGGACTGGAGTTATATGATCCAGTTTCCTGGTGTTAGTGAGGACTGGAGTTATATGATCCAGTTTCCTGGTGTTAGTGAGGACTGGAGTTATATGATCCAGTTTCCTGGTGTTAGTGAGGACTGGAGTTATATGATCCAGTTTCCTGGTGTAGTGAGGACTGGAGTTATATGATCCAGTTTCCTGGTGTTAGTGAGGACTGGAGTTATATGATCCAGTTTCCTGGTGTTAGTGAGGACTGGAGTTATATGATCCAGTTTCCTGGTGTTAGTGAGGACTGGAGTTATATGATCCAGTTTCCTGGTGTGTAGTGAGGACTGGAGTTATATGATCCAGTTTCTTGGTGTTAGTGAGGACTGGAGTTATATGATCCAGTTTTACTGGTGTTAGTGAGGACTGGAGTTATATGATCCAGTTTCCTGGTGTTAGTGAGGACTGGAGTTATATGATCCAGTTTCCTGGTGTTAGTGAGGACTGGAGTTATATGATCCAGTTTCCTGGTGTTAGTGAGGACTGGAGTTATATGATCCAGTTTCCTGGTGTCAGTGAGGACTGGAGTTATATGATCCAGGACTGGAGTTATATGATCCAGTTTCCTGGTGTTAGTGAGGACTGGAGTTATATGATCCAGTTTCCTGGTGTTAGTGAGGACTGGAGTTATATGATCCAGTTTCCTGGTGTTAGTGAGGACTGGAGTTATATGATCCAGTTTCCTGGTGTAGTGAGGACTGGAGTTATATGATCCAGTTTCCTGGTGTTAGTGAGGACTGGAGTTATATGATCCAGTTTCCTGGTGTTAGTGAGGACTGGAGTTATATGATCCAGTTTCCTGGTGTTAGTGAGGACTGGAGTTATATGATCCAGTTTCCTGGTGTTAGTGAGGACTGGAGTTATATGATCCAGTTTCCTGGTGTTAGTTGAGGACTGGAGTTATATGATCCAGTTTCCTGGTGTTAGTGAGGACTGGAGTTATATGATCCAGTTTCCTGGTGTAGTGAGGACTGACTGAGTTATATGATCCAGTTTCCTGGTGTTAGTGAGGGACTGGAGTTATATGATCCAGTTTCCTGGTGTCAGTGAGGACTGGAGTTATATGATCCAGTTTCCTGGTGTTAGTGAGGACTGGAGTTATATGATCCAGTTTCCTGGTGTTAGTGAGGACTGGAGTTATATGATCCAGTTTCCTGGTGTTAGTGAGGACTGGAGTTATATGATCCAGTTTCCTGGTGTTAGTGAGGACTGGAGTTATATGATCCAGTTTCCTGGTGTTAGTGAGGACTGGAGTTATATGATCCAGTTTCCTGGTGTTAGTGAAGACTGGAGTTATATGATCCAGTTTCCTGGTGTTAGTGAGGACTGGAGTTATATGATCCAGTTTCCTGGTGTTAGTGAGGACTGGAGTTATATGATCCAGTTTCCTGGTGTTAGTGAGGACTGGAGTTATATGATCCAGTTTCCTGGTGTCAGTGAGGACTGGAGTTATATGATCCAGTTTCCTGGTGTTAGTGAGGATTGTAGTTATATGATCCAGTTTCCTGGTGTTAGTGAGGACTGGAGTTATATGATCCAGTTTCCTGGTGTTAGTGGGAACTGGAGCAACAGGTTCTGGACTAACTGCAGCTGTCTGATGGTCTTTTTAGGGAGACCTGTCAGGACAGCGTTACAGTAGTCTAGTCTACTGAAGATAAATGCATGGACAAGTTTTTCTAAATCCTGCAGAGACATCAGTCCTTTAATCCTGGATATGTTCTTTAAGTGATAATAAGCTGACTTCACAACTGTCTTAATGTGATACTGAAGTTCAGGTCTGAGTCCATGACTACACCCAGATTTCTGGCTTTGTTTTTGGTTTCTAACTTAGCTCTTTGAAGCTGAGAGCTGACTTTTAATCTTTCTTCCTTGGCTCCAAAAACTATTATTTCAGTTTTGTCTTCATTTAACTGAAGGAAGTTCTGACACATCCAGTCTCTAATTTGATCAATGCATCTGATCAGTGTTTGAATTGGACTGTAGTCTCCTGGTGAGATTAATCTGTAGATTTGTGTGTCATCAGCATAGTTGTGGTAACATATTTTGTTGTTTTTCATAATTTGAGCGAGTGGGAGCATGTAGTTGTTGAACAGCAGTGGCCCCAAGTTGGAGCCTTGAGGAACTCCACAAGTTATTTTAGTTTGCTCAGATTTATAGTTACCTATAGACACAAAGTAGTCCCTGTCTTTTAGACAGGACATAAACCAATTCAATGCCGTGCCAGAAAGCCCTACCCAGTTTTTCAGCCAGTCTCGTAAGATGTTATGGTCAACCATGTCAAATGCAGCACTGAGATCTTGGATATGTTGATCCATATCCAAGTCAAAATGCAGATTCATAGAAAACTGGTAAAAAAAAGGTAATTTTTAGCATCACGGTTGGTGTTTTTTTACCCCAGAGTGGTCATATGTTTTCTACCAGGCTCAGTGAGCTGGTGTTTACCGTGTTGTATGTCTCTTCACAAAGAGAATCATTGACTTTAAAAGTCTGAATCTAAAATGGTTTGAAGCTAGTAGCATCCCCGACCCGAGGCAGAGCAGCACACAGTCCTCTTCTGTGCGCCGTTGTGCATGAGAAATGTAGGAATAGACTCGTTACACGGTATATTTTAGATCCGACCGTCCTGCTCGCCGATACGGAGAAAACACGCTCCACTTTTGTTGCTTTTTATATTTTATTACCTTTTATTTTCGCCTACAGTTAAGTTCAGCTTGTGCGGTTTTTTTTTCCTCTTATCTTAGACTCTGGAAATAGCAGATCACGCAGATCTGTGTTTTGTTTCTGCCTGACGGAGCATATGACTTCGGTCTCAGTGCTCCCACCCCTGTTTGTTTGTGTGTGTTTGTGCACAAACAGATGATGGTGAAAAACAACTCATCCGCTCTGCGGCAGCGTCAACGCGTTACGTTCTCTGCTGTGGTTTTAGCCGTGATTATCTGATCACTGTGATTTAGTTCCACTGACTTTTACGGGGATATAAAGACTTCATATTGTTATTAATGTGCCGCGTTCGCAGCTTCACTGAGGACAAACTTGGCAGTGTCTGCAGCCTTGGTTTCCGTGGTAACACTTGACCAGCGAGGGGCAGGGTCTGTCAGCATGAGAACCGTCGCAAATTGCTGCGAGTCTGTCGGGCTGCCGAATCTGGAGACGCGCAGAGGCGAAGCGTAGCGCGGGCTCGCTGGAAGCTCCCCGTCGCATCAGACCACCTGCAGCCCACCTGCAGCCCACCTGCAGCCCACCATGGGGGGGACGCAGATCAAATGGTAAGATCAGGCGGGGAGACGTCTGTCGAGCCTGAGGTTCCCCGTTAATCGTATTTTTACCAGTTTTACATTGTTTCAGTGCAGCGAGAGGACAGACTTTGACTGTAACTTGTGCTTGTTCAGAGCTGTTTTCATGCATTTCTCTCTCATTTATAGTTTAGTGTGCTTTGGGATGTTTACAGACATAATAACAGAGATGAAACTGATTAAAAGATGCAGAAGTTTGAAAGTAGTTCAGCAGTAGAGCAGCTGGAGGCAGTGCTTGGTCCGTTGGTTTCTACCGGGTGTATCCAGGTGTTTACTGCTGAAACAGGTCTGAGAGGCAGTTTGCTTCTTGCCCTTCAGTGATTTTCTAAATAAGCGGCGGTTCTTCAGCATCAGTGAGGTGCTGCAGTAGCTGCTGGGTGTTTTTAGGAAGGTGGTCACTGCAGTGATCCATCCTGCTAGAAACAAAGGCATTGACTGGTTGGCTTTTGTCTTTGGAGTTAATGTCTTCACAAGGGCTGGGCAACGATCCAAATTTTTAATCGCGATTAATCGCATTATTTCCCTGATTAATCACGATTAATCACATTGTATACGGAAAATCAAATAATGAATTCAAAAGTAGTGTAAAGGTCACTTTTATTTAAATGTTCTGCTGCCATATGAACTAAAGTGCCATAACATTTGTTGTTCAAACACTTTTAACATCAGCACTTGTCAGTAACACATATTTAGTGTAAATCTCATTTTAAAAAATGTAAAATAAAATAAAGCTTTTTGCCACTGCCAGGGCATTAATGGCATCCTGTTTTTTTTTTTTTTTTTTGAAAAATAAAAAGTCTACAAACAAAATCCAACAAAATGATCCGTGTATCTATCATTCTTTCAATTTTCAATTGTCAATCAAAAATACAAAAAAATAAAAAGTGACATTTTATTACATTTTTAATTTTTTTTTCTTTTTACTTATGATTTATTAATTTTTTCACTTTAATAATACAATACAATACACATTGAACACAGTGTCAGTAGCATTACTATCAGTCTTTATGATGGTATTTGTAGATTACCATCTGTCTTCCCATATTGTTTGTTGTAGTCTTATAATATGTGTGAGTCTCTCCATAACGTACATCTCATCAATGATTTCCAGCCAGTTACTCCGAGTAGGTGGGTCTTCTTTGTGCCATTTCCTTGTAATGGCTTTTTTTTTTTAAGCTGCCAGCAAAATCTTAATCAGTTACCAGTCCTTGTCATGAATATTTCTTTGATTTACATTTCCTAAGTATAATACAGTGTATGTTTTAGGTAGTTCATAACTTAATATCTTTGTCATCTCTTTCCACACATCATGCCAGTATTTTGAAATTTATGAACAATGCCCATTTTATGAACAATGCCAAAAAACATGTTATTAAACCTATTTGCCCATTGTTTGAATTTTTGGTTCAGGATTCCTGGCTTAAACTTAGTGTCATAAGCCATCCAATTCAAAACTTTTATCTCATTTATCTCATCCAGTCTATACTTCTGTACTACGTTTTTCATTTTTTAATCTAACACAAAAAAAAGATGAAAAAATGTCTTCTTTTTTTTATATTTCAATTTTAACTTGGATCAAAAATATGAAATGAAAAAAACGGGCCACAGAACTAAATTAGTTTTATGATGGAGGACTGGACTTTCTGTTGTCATTGCAAATCTGTGCCACTAGATGGAGCCGCACTGCAGTAACCAGCTAGAGAACAGCAGGACAGTGAACACATGGAGCAGATCTGATGAAACATGGAGGAATGACGACAAAGTTTTGTTGCAGTCCAGAATTTTTTTTCAGACAGAATTGTTAATATTTCTACCTGAGTTGCTACCTGAACTGTAAAGTTCACAGATTTTTACCGTTCTCCATGTCTGTTTTAGCTTTACTGCATATTTACCTGCCAATTATTTTCCAGTTCTGCAGCAACCAGTAACAGACTTTTCAAAACAAAAGCATGTGAGCAACATGCGTTAACGCGCAGTAAAATAAATGTCGGCGTTAATAAATTAATGAGTTAACGCGATAATAATGTGTTAACTTGCTCAGCCCTAGTCTTGACATAACTCGTTTGAGTCTAACGAGGTTTGTACACAGCCCCAGAAAAGCTCTCAAAGAGGAGGAAATAAAAGAGCATCAGCCGTTGGTCTCCGTGTGCCAAGAAAAATAAAAAACGACCACTGAAAGAAACTTGAAAACCATCTGGAGGAGCTTTGATGAACTTTCTAAACATGTGTAGTGCTAAATCTCTTTTAAGGAGGCCAAGAGGGTCCAAACCTTTCTGTAACTCCTGGCTGTTGGCTGCTCTGTTCTCGACTTTAGCTCATTAGATCAGTTAATGTAATTAACTTTTATGTACCCTCCACTAAGTCTGGTCTAATTCATGCAGACGCTCATGTTCTCTCCTTCACCTCCTCTGGGTCACAGCAAACAGTCTAAATAATTGGAGGAGGTTTGGACTAAATACCAGAAAAACGTTACTTCCCTCCTTTGAATGTGTTTAATCTCATGCTGCAGCAGTAACACACTTTAGTGCTTAATAATCATTTGAATGAGTCGCATTTTTTCTGAGAATGTCAGGACAGACGGCCAATGATGCAAATGTGTCGAGTCCATCAGCGGGCCACCAGCTCCATCACTGCTTCATCACTTCCTCTGGCAGAATGGAGTCGTGCTACAACAGAGGGTTTTAAATGAAAACCTTAAAGATGGTCTTTTTGACTTTTATCTGTCTCAAGGTGGAATCAGACAGAGCTGAGTCACTGGACTAAAATATGGAGGCAGGATGAAAGTTGTCTTCTAGCAGGAGCTGTGAGAAGTTGGTGGTTCTCCGAACAGTTTCTCAGAGTGCTGACGGATGCAACGTCCCGCTGAGACCTCTCAGATTTAACTCGTAGCTAGGGGTGCACGATAACTATCAGGCCGATAACAGGAAATTATGACGTCATTCCGATAACTCCGATATCACGAGAATAGCCCCGATAACATATATATTTCTGTCAACACAGCAGTGCCTCGCTCCCTCTGAGCCTTGAATGACCGGCAGTGAATGTTATGTTCAAGTAACGTAGGCATAATCAGAAAAACAATTTCTCAATCAGGAAAATCAAGAATACTCCCTCAAGCCAGAAAACAACTTGTTAAATTGGTGATAATTTTAGTAGTTGCTGACTTGAATCAATATTCACAGTATTCTCCCACATGTTACACATAAAAAAGAAAAAAATAGAAAAGGCTGAAAGAACGACTAGCAAACGAGGGAACGGAGGAATTTACGTTACACCTTGAATGCAGCCTGCAGCACAGCGCTGATCACAACAAACATGGCGGCGTGGAACTTCATTAAAGTTTCAGAAGAAGATAGTTTGATGGTTATTTGTGACGAATCCTCCGAGTGAATTCTACGAGGAGGGAAGCTCAAACTTTAATACGTAAAACCTGATCAGCCACCTACAACATAACAATCACTTCCATGGAGTTTTGAAATCACGCTAACGTGAGCTAATGGAAGCTAACAGAAGCTAATGCTAACAGTCTCCCCTCTCCTCTCCCTCATTCCTCTCATCCAAAGCTTCCATTAGATTAAAAAATAAAACTACTGAACCTCATTTACTTTAATTAAAGGTATTAATTTAAATGGAACCACAAGCCAAAATCCTTTAAATGTTAATCTTTTTCAGTTAGTAATTCTGATGCATGTATTTCCATCAGTTCAAGGAGCCTTTATTTTTTATATCAGTCAGTAATGAACCTTATTTAAGTTAATGTGAGATATCAAAGGCCAGACAGCGTCTGTTCCTCCTTTGAAGACTGAGGGACTTCAGGCTCCCCCTCAGGGTGCTCAAGAACTTTTACACCTGCACTATCGAGAGCATCCTGTGTGGGAGCATCACCACATGGATGGGGAGCTGCACTAAACAGGACTTCTTGGCCCTGAAGAGGGTGGTCCGTTCAGCAGAGCGGACCATCAGAACCACCCTCCCAAACCTGCAGGACATTTACACTAAACGCTGCAGGACCAGGGCCCTGAAGATCCTCAACCAGCCCAGCCACCCCGGACACTATCTTTTTTCCCCTCTGCCATCAGGCCGGCGTCTCCGCTGCCTGAGAACCAGGACTGAGCGGATGAGGAAGAGCTTCTTCCCTCAGGCCATCCACCTGCTTAACTGTGACCACTACTCACATTAAGCATAATATTGCACAGTTCCTCTGCTCTGCTTTATTTGGACTTCATAGTTTTCTCATCTCCTGCACTGTGTGTTTATTTATTACTTATTTAAACTTAATTCTTTTTTTCTCCTGTTTCTTTTTAAAAGAAAGCGTTTGCCCTGTGGGTACAATAACAAATTTTACTGCGCAATGTACAATGTATAATTGCGTACGTAACAAATAAAGATCTTGAATCCTGAAATCTTGAATCTTGAAATAGGTTTGTTTGATAGCTTTATGAAAATGTTTGAGAGGTTTCCAATAGTTTTTCTTTGGAAAAAATAAATATCTGTTCATTTAAAGAGTCCAAACTATTTTTGATTTTGTTCATAGTATTGATGTAATGATCTTAGGTATATGTGTGTGTTATCAGTTATTGGTAACGGCCTTTAGGAGCTGAAAGTTATCGGTTATCGGTATCAGTTTTATCGTGCATCCCTACTCGTAGCTAAAATCTGTTCTGACCAGTCGGTTTATTTCTTCTCATACCTGCTGATAATGTCTGTGTGGAATAAAGTGAGTAATCAGAGTTCTCTCCTCCTCGAGTCTCAGCTCTGTGAGTCCACCGACGGCATCAAAGGCTCAGCCGAGCAGCTCCTCAGAGACGCAGCAGCCCGACCGCCAGCTACAGCAGAGCACCGGTACGAGCCGCCAAGCTCATTAACTAGCGCCGCGACACCCTCGTTCAGCCCGTGTAACCCTGATCTGCGTCTGCATCCACGCAGGCTCGTCTGATATCGTAGTGGAGGCGACATGGGAGGAATCCTTCAGTGACGCTCTGGAGAAGGAGGTGCAGGAGGCGCGTAAAATGGTGTCTGCTTTACAGGTCGGTCCTCCTCTACAACCAACTTGATACGCTTTATTTTCACAACTTCAGAACCTTTCAGACAGCATTGGACTGTCAGGATCTTGACATTTCACATAGTGATTGATCATTGTAAGTAATTGAAATGAACTAATTAACAGTATGTGTCTTTCTGTTAATTTAACGCCACAGTGGAGTTTTGTCACCACGTCTGTCACATTAATCGAAATTAATGCTCATCGAAGCGCATCCGGTTTAATTACAAAGACTAGTTCCTGGAGATGAACTGTTAATGCCAGTGATTGATGGAAACAGAAGACATAAAAGGAGGAAAACAACATTCTGACAGTGACAGACGTGTTAATTAATGTCAGTTTAATCCAGATGTGTTAGAATAACAGGATGTAATAGGATCAAAGAAGAGCTGCTACACAAACTCACACTGTTCCCTGTTTGTGGCCTGTAGTTTAACACCTATAGATGTTTTCATCTATTCTGTCCACATATACATACATTTTATATATATATATATATATATATATATATATATATATATATATATATATATATATATATATATATATATATCGTGGCTCCATCTTTGCAGCTAGAACAGCTTCAACTCTTCTGGGAAGGCTGTCCACCAGGTGTAGGAGTGTGTTTATGTGGATTTTGGACCATTCTTCCAGAAGAACATTTGTGAGGTCAAACACTGATGATGGACCAGAAGGTCTGGTTCTCAGTCTCTGCTCTAATTCATCCCAAAGGTCTTCTATCAGGTTGAGGTCAGGACTCTGTGCAGGTCAGTCAAGTTCATCCACCAGACTCTTCCATTCATGTCTTTATGGATCTTGCTTTGTGCACTGGTGCACAGTCATGTTGGAAGAGGAAGGGTCCAGATCCATACTGTTCCCACAAAGTTGGGAGCATGGATTGTCCAAAATGTCTTGGTCTGCTGAAGCATTCAGAGTTCCTTTCACTGGAACTAAGGGACCAAACCCAGCTCCTGAAAAACAACCCCACACCATAACCCCCCCTCCACCAAACTTTACACTTGGATCAATGCAGTCAGACCAGTACCGTTCTCCTGGAAACCACCAAACCCAGACTCTTCCATCAGATCACCAGATGGAGAAGTGTGAACGTTTCTCCACTGCTCTAGAGTCCAGTGGTGGCTGCTTTACACCACTGCATCTGACTCTTTCCATTGTTCTTGGTGATGTCTGGATGGATGCAGCTGCTCCACCATGGAAACCCATTCATGAAGCTCTCTGCTCTGTTGTTGAGCTGATCTGAAGGACTCGTGAAGTCTGGAGGTCTGTAGTGATTGACTCTGCAGAAAGTTGGTGACCTCTTCTCACTATGTTCTTGAGCAGCACTTGTCTTGTGAGAATTCAGATTTTTTTTAAAATGCAGTAAAAAGGGTTGTTTTTAATGCTCAGTAGTAGATAACATCTTCACAAGGATAAATTGGTGAGGGTAATGTAAATGTTTCATCTACAGGTTTAGTTCTCCAGCAGAAATGAAGAGATGATCCACCAGTTTTGCTGTCAGTGCTGCTGATGAGCCTCTCCTGTCTGGATGTGGCATATGTGCTTTTTTATTTTTTAATCAAATCAGCTAGACTCAGTAAGAAGGGCATCGAGTAGTATGAGGTTGAAATAGTTTCTTTGGAGGAAGGGCTGCTGGTTTCTGCAGGATTGTCTGCATTGACACACTAGAGGCATTAATGCAGCGCAGCAGCAACCGGCTGCACGTCACTAAACTCAGTCATGCGAAGTGCAAACCGGTGTCACGTGTTGTGTTTTTTTTTTTTGCAGGTTCTGCTGCTAAACGGCTCTTTCCCTGAAGACGAGCAGGGCGTGTCTTTGACTTTGGACCCGGGCAACGCTGAGCAGCAGCTGGTAGTTCTGGTTTATGTTCCCCAGAAGAGCATGTCTGCCCTCAGTCTTCGTTCTGTTCTCTCTTCTCTGTCTCTTTGTGCTTGTCACAGATCACGTTACTGTCTCCCAGCT
This sequence comes from Hirundichthys speculiger, assembly GCA_018398805.1. Classification (NCBI taxonomy): domain Eukaryota; kingdom Metazoa; phylum Chordata; class Actinopteri; order Beloniformes; family Exocoetidae; genus Hirundichthys; species Hirundichthys speculiger. Next base: position 3,340,604 of record JAGFBZ010001630.1, on the reverse strand, counting down.
GTGCGTGCGTGTGTGCGTGCATGTGTGCACGCGTGTGTGTGTGTGTCAGGGCGACACGGGTATCGGTTTCCCTTTATGTTTACTCCGTTGTAAGTCGTAGCCTTCTCTCTCCCTCGTCCAGGTTGTCACTCGCAGCCGTTTGGATCAGAGTATGGAGGAGGTCCGGGAGCTGAAGGTAAGTGTGCGCTACCTCTGGAGGTTTTAATTCAGCTGGTTTATGTGGTCCGTAAAGAAAAAGAGAGAAAAAAATCAGATGAGCTCCAGAACTATTTTATCAAACATCTGAAGAGTTAAAGGAGTCACCCGTGGTGTCTCCTTGCTCCTTTGTCTCCAGGCTTTGACTCCACTAATGACTCCCTCATCCATCAGGCTCCAACCTTCTCACAGTCGTTGACTGATTTGTTTTTCAGGATGGAGACTCGTTATCAGCTTTTTCTTTTCCAGTTTCCACCATCAGTTTTTAATGTGAGATCTAGACTTTCTACTGTCGCCGAGTTATTCTGAATAATGGTTGTGTGTGTCGTATTTGTCGTTTTTCTTGCCGCTAAATCAGCCATTCTCAAACTTCAGAATACCAAAGCCCAATTTGAAATGGGAAAAATCTCCACGGTCCACCCAAACCTTTAATTGCAACTGTGATCAACATACAGGACTAGAAGCTATCTTCTGATATTAATGTAAGGGGTCAACAAATAAGGTGACGCTTGTTATATTACCGTATTGGCCCGAATATAGGACAACATTTTATTCTAGAAATCATATTCTCAAAAATGGGGGTCGTATTGTATTCGAGGACTAGATTTTTCTATTGTCATTACACATCTGCGCCACTAGATGGAGCCGCATCAAAGTAACCAGTAAGCGAACGGAGCATCACAGTGAACACATGGAGCTGAAGTTTATTAACATAATAAACATCAGTTTATTAAATAGTACTATACCTTGATCTTCACTAACATTGAAACCTGACACATACCTTACCTTAAGTATGGTACCGTACCACCTAAAAAAGATGAAATCATTAAAATGTTTAATAATACAGCAGAATGTTATCTCTGTGTGAGTTTTTCTACAATAAATTGTCCAATAAAATGTTTTTTTATGAATAACCTTATTGTCTTCAACATATTTCATTTTCTCAAAATTATATTTTAAAAAATAGGGGTTGTCTTGTAATCAGTCTTCCCATATTAGGGCTAAGTTAAGATTTTAGTAAAATAACACTTAACTGGTCTTATTTTAATACTTCTTAATGTTTATTTTTAAAACCATGTCATGAATATTTTACAGTAGTTAAAAACCTATTTTAAAAAGATTGAAAATTTAAAACGTATTTTTAATTAATTTAATTTTAATGACCTCTCACGGCCTCACCTGCAGTACCACAACGGCCCACCAGCAGGGGGCACGTCCCACACTTTGGGAATCACTGGGCTAAATGAAACGGTTGATTGAACATCCTCTGAAGTCTGCTGATTCCATTTCGCTCTCTCTTTTTTTTTTTTTATTCCCCAGGATTGTATTTGGGTATTTGAAGTAATTTACAACTAAAAAACTGAATCCTTTCACTCTGTTTGGGGTTTAGGTTTGAAGCCATTTAGGTTTTAGTGTATTGCCACGCAGCCTGAACCGTAAATCCTCCTGCATTCGCTGCACACAAGAAGATGGACGTTGTGGTTCTTCTGCTCCGGCTTTTCACTTTGCCATTAATATCAAATTCTCATCAGCAGCTTCACAGTTGGCTGAACAAAAAAATGTATCCAATAACGCTCTACCAGCAGTCTGTTTGCTGCTTTATGTTCAAATGAGGAAACTCCCAGTTTGTTCTCCAGGTTTTATTCCAGTCTGTTGTTCGCCATTAAAAGCAGCAGTGTTTCTGCTTTAAATCCTGCTGTACGTCATCTCTTGCAGGGATGCTTCGCTTCATCAAGTGTAGTTTCTGTCCGGATTTACAGTTGCGTGGCAGCTTGATGCTGTAGATGATAAATAAATGATAATAAAGCACAGACCGCTTAGAAACGCCGGCAGAGTGAAGCCGCGTGATTCACTTCACTGCTGAAAGCAGATACTGTAAAAACAGGCGTCGGTTCACGGCTGAGCTGTTTCTCTGAAGCTTTGATCAAAGTGTGTCACAGACATTTAATTAGGACCTCGGGAAGTTGTGTCAGCTTGTGGAAAAAAAAGAAAAAATGTCATTTGTTTTGTCACTAAGAGGTTCGCTTGTGTTCCTCTGTTTGCTTCAGAGGGAACTGTTGCGCTGCAGGGAGGAGATGAGAAACCTGCAGGGAGTCAAGGTAGGAAAACAAACCCAGCGCCTGCGTCGTGGTCGTGTTGTGAAGGAGGTGTTGACTTTACGCTGGTTTGTTGGCGTGCAGGACGCTCAGCAGCAGCGGCTGTGCAGTCAGGAGGCCTCCATCCTGCAGATGAAGCAGGAGCTTCTCAGAGCCAGTATGATGAAGGACGAGCTCAACAGCCACAACGTAAAGTCCACTCCCCCGTGTTCACTCGCTGCTACACATGAGCCTGTTCTTCATTTGAACAGATGGAAAAACCTTAAAAACAGGAGATTGTTGTTTAGAGTGTGCCTGACGGTTTATATTTTAACTCCTCTGTGTTGATGCTGCAGGCGGAGCTGCAGTGGAAGCTGGAGGAACGTAACGGGCTGTGGGACGAATGCAAGGTGACGTTCTCCAATTAAACATGCTCCTGTAATATAATTAAATCATCCATAAGCTTGTAGCCTTATGGAGCCCCGTTTGGGTCATAATTCAATGAATAAATGAGTCTATTATTATGAAATACAGGTGTTTATTATTATGAAATATTTCCCATTATTATGATAATGGTTTCGTTTTTCATAAGAATAAGCTTTTACATAATAATGGCTTTGTTTTTTATAAGAATTATTTGTGTGTCAATCACAGCAGAGAAGGGCGGAGCCATTTATGTGATTGGTTGCTCTTTCATTCAGGCATAAGCAACAGAACACTGAATATCGATAGTTAGCGAGAGGTGCAATGTATATACTCCAGGCCAGTAGGTGGCAGAATGCTCCTCAGTTTACGGTTAAAAGTTGACATCGACTAAGAAACGTCAAGGTTTCCCGTAGCTCAGTCCAAGCTGCCATAGCTACAATCGGACTAGGAGCGCACCTTGATGACGCCACGGCCCAATGACACCACGGCCCGCTGCTAACGGGCTGCTGCTAACGACCAAAACTAGTTGATGTCAGAGCGTAGAATGGAGAAGGATCAGCCAATGAGCGTGCAGGTCAACCACTGGTCCCGCCCACTGGCAAAATGTCATTATTATGTAAAAACTCATTCTTAGATAAAAAAGTTATTCTGAAATAAACTTATGCATTAAACTAAGATTAAATAATAATAAAAATATATTTCATAATAATTACATTTTTTATAATAATGGTAGATATTTCATAATGATACACATATATTTAATAATAATGGGAAATATTTCATAATAATAAACGCCTGTATTTCATAATAATAGACTCATTTATTCATTGAATTATGACCCAAACGGGGCTCCATAGTAGCTCAGTCTAATAGGTCTGGTTTGGATAAATAAACTCTCCTCTTGGGCTGGTCGGGTGCAGAAGGACGTTGGACAGAAGGACAGACTGCTTCAGCAGGTCAAATACAAGCTTGAAGAAAGTCAGAAACTTCAGGTTTGTCGGTCACTTTTTGGATTCAAGAGGTCATTTAAGCCAGAAATAGCGAGCTCACGTAGACTGTCGCACTAAAACTTTTCTCCAGATGCCCACCACATTTTCATCAGTTTCCACTTTTATCTGTGTGTGTGTTTTGACGAGACTTGTCTCACCGACAGGCTGAGCTGCAGAGAGAGCTGGAGCATAAAGACGTCCTGCTGCAGGAGCTGACCAGTAGAAGCCTGCAGCAGGTAACGCCGTCTCTGCATCGTAACGTACCACATCGATACAAGCTCAGATATAAATCACACTCAACACGTCTTCCCTCGTCCCCGTCAGATTCCCGCCAGACCAGAAAACAACGGATATTCATGCTCCGGAGGTTCCGCTCCTTCTGGCGTAAGTATTGTTTGTAGTGACAAAGCTCCTCAGTCGCCGCCTGAAACCCGAGAACCTGCGTTGTAGATTCAGAGAGAAATCTGTTTTCTTCAAGGAAACAAAAAAGTTTGAATTCATGGCCGTCTGTGGACAAGGAGCAGATACAGTATCAAATAGGGCTGTAGCGATACACTAATCTTGCGATACAATACAATACACGATATTCGGCTCACAATACAATATATATCGATATTCATCTTACAATACATTTACATCATTTTCTGAAACGATTTTAAAGGGACAAAGTGATTTTGGTGACATCTTGTGAGTGTTCTAATGACTTTGTTTGAATTAATTGAACTGAAAGCATCAATTACACATTATATGGCTGACAGGCAGCTTGCAAATGCTGGACAAAATGAATAAAAGATTTGTTAAGAAAAATAGTTTCATTTATTTTAGAGATGGGCAAGTTATCGCGTTAACGCGTTAATTTATTAACGCTGACATTTATTTTATCGTGGTTAACGCATGTTGCTCACATGCTTTTGTTTTGACAAGTCTGTTACTGGCCGCTGTGGAACCAGAAGACAATTGTCAGGTAAACATGCAGTAAAGCTAAAACAGACATGGAGAAAGGTAAAAATCAGTGAACTTTACAGTTCAGGTAGCAACTCAGGTAGCAATATTAACAATTCTGTCTGGAAAAAAAATTTTGGCCTGCAACAAAACTTTGTGGTCATTCCTCCATGTTCCATCAGATCTGCTCCATGTGTTCACTGTCCTGCTGTTCTCTAGCTGGTTACTGCAGTGCGGCTCCATCTAGTGGCACAGATGTGTAATGCCAACAGAAAGTCCAGTCCTCCATTATAAAACTAATTCAGTTCTGTGGCCCGTTTTTTCATTTCGTATTTTTGATTCAAGTCTAAAATTGAAATATTAAAAAACAGGCATTTTTTCATTTTTTTTGTGTTGGATTAAAAAATGAAAAACGTAATTAAATGTCACTTTAATTTTTTTAATTTTTGATTGACAATTGAAAATGGAAAGAATGAATGATACACGGATTGGTAAAGTTACTGAACTTTAACATGGACATTTTCATTTTAAAGTTCTCCCAGACGGAGGATTCAACAGAAACAAGGTTATTTGTAACAACTGACAAGTTGAACTCCCCGTTAAAAGTTTCTGCTGTTACCTCAGAAATTACCTGTTTTAATGTTCTGATTGTGCTGAGACACAACCATTTTTTGGATTTGTTTGTAGACTTTTTTTGTGGCAGTGGCAATAAGCTTTATTTTATTTTACATTTTTTAAGATGAGATTTACTCTAAATATGTGTTACTGACAAGTGCTGATGTTAAAAGTGTTTGAACAACAAATGTTATGGCACTTTAGTTCATATGGCAGCAGAACATTTAAATAAAAGTGACCTTTACACTACTTTTGAATTCATTATTTGATTTTGCGTATACAAAGCGATTAATCGTGATTAATCAGGGAAATAATGCGATTAATCGTGATTAAAAATTTGAATCGTTGCCCAGCCCTACGTATGAGGTAGCTACTAGCCATTCTAGCCACCAGATGAAGTAAAAACGAACCATGGCAGCCAATAATTCAAGTCCATTAGAGCAACATTTAAGCCATCTTATAACTGCACCCATCTCAGCAGAGTAGCTGGAGGACTTAACGGCAACCCTGCGATACACGGGGTTTAAAAGGATCTTAGAATATCGATACCTGCGGCTGAAAAATCAATACTCTCTGGGGAAATAAAATATTGATATATATTGCAGAATCGATCAAATTGCTCAGCTCTAATATTAAAGTACTTTAAAACAACTTTATGAAGAAAATAATTAAAAAATTACACTTGTTAAATTGATGAAAACAGCATAAGAATGCAGATTAAAATATCAGAAAAGAAGAAACACACAAACGTTAGACGGAGGAGTTTATAATCGTGACTTTTTGCATCTGGTTTCTGTTTTTGTTCTTCCAGCAGGCAGAAGAGGTTCAGCTGCTCCGAGATGCTCTGAGGAGCCTGAGGAACAACTTCAGAGACCACGACCCGCAGCACCACACACTGGACACCCTGGAGCAAGGCATCGCCTCGCTCATCGACAGGCTGCATGTCCTGCACGCGCACAGGGTGCAGAAACGTCACACGCATTCACTTCCAAACTGAGCAGAAACTGAGCGTTCTGCAGGTTTTACGACCAAAGCTGTTCGGCGTCACATGAGCTGCTCCGTAACTTAAATTAGCAACTAGGACTTCGAGGGAGGTTGAGATGAGAGCTCCTGACTGGTTCAGAGATCAGCTGATGATCAGATTAGAACAAAGATTAGTGTCACAGGCCTGATTATTTGCTCTGACGTTTGCTTGTGACTGTGTCCAGGGAAGGGCAAGTCTCCGAGACGCAAAGATCAGCCATCAGACGTGGACTCGTGGCCTTTAACAAGTAAGAGGCTCGACGTGCCCCGATGACGACGACGAGAATACCCGTCCTCCACCTCACTGAAGATGTCTCTGTTGCTCCTTACAGACAACTGTCAGTCTCACAATGGTTCTCCTTCCTCCACCAAAATTCTTTACTTCACTGGAAAATCCCCAACGCCCTCCATGATCAATATACCCAAGAGGTTAGAGCGAGGGGCAAGCATTAAACACTAATGTTTGACACCTGGTTTTTAGATGAACAGTGAGCAAAGTGACTGAGATGACTGAGATGACTGAGATAACTGAGATGTGGCTCCTCTGCAGGCTGGGCGACGTGACCCTGAAGGACGTCAAAGCTGCCGTGGATCGAGAGGGAAGCTTCAGGTACCACTTCAAGGCCTTGGACCCAGAGTTCGGCACCGTGAAAGAGGAGGTCAGAGAAACTGAAACGGAGATAAGTCATGTTGCTCTGCAGTTGTAAAGAAGGTGGATGAGACGTGATGTCCGTTTAGAGCGGGACGAGTGTGTCGTGGAGGCCTCGCGCCGTACGGGAAACCCCACGGAGGACGTCCGTGAAATGATTTCAGTGTGAATGCGCCGCCTCTGTGATTTATAAAGTAGAAAGTCCACAACAAACGTTATGGGATGTTTTTTTATTTCTCTCAGGAACGCGCAGAAAAACCCCCAACTGCCTCGTCTGCCTCGTTCCCACAGTAATTATGGCAGCTGTGGTTGATATAATGATATTATACAATTATATACACCGCATGTATGATAGTTTTTTTTTATTATCGGGGGGGGGGGCGTATTAAGCTTCACATTAACCCCATAAACAGAGAAGCTCAGAGCAGCAGGACAGTGACGGTGAAGACGACACGTGGAGCAGCATGTGGTGGGAAAGTTAGTTGTTCATCCAGATAAAACTTTAGCTTAAAACTAGAGCTGGGCAAGTTAATGCATTATTATCACGTTAACACATTAATTTATTAACGCCGACATTTATTTTGTCGCGCATAACGCATGTTGCTCACATGCTTCTGTTTTGAAAAGTCTGTTACTGGCTGCTGCGGAACCGGAAGAGAATTAGCAGGAAACATGCAGTAAGCTAAAACTGACATGGAGAACGGTAAAAATCTGTGAACTTTACAGTTCAGGTAGCAACTCAGGTAGCAATATTAACAATTCTGTCTGGAAAAAAAAATTCTGGACTGCAACAAACTTTGTTGTCATTCCTCCATGTTCCATCAGATCTGCTCCATGTGTTCACGGTCCTGCTGTTCTCTAGCTGGTTACTGCAGTGCAGCTCCATCTAGTGGCACAGATGTGTAATGACAACAGAAAGTCCAGTCCTCCATTATAAAACTAATTCAGTTCTGTGGCCCATTTTTTAATTTTGTATTATTGATCCAAGTCTAAAATTGAAATATTAAAAAAAACAGGTATTTTTTCTGTTTTTTTGTGTTAGATTAAAAAATTAATTTTTTTTAATTTTTGATTGGCAGTGGAAATTGAAAGAATGATTGATACATGGATTGATAAAGTTACTGAACTTTAACGTGGACATTTTAATTTTAAAGTTCTCCCAGACGGAGGATTCAACAGAAACAAGGTTATTTGTAACAACTGACAAGTTGAACTCCCCGTTAAAAGTTTCTGCTGTTACCTCAGAAATTACCTGTTTTAATGTTCCGATGGTGCTGAGACACAATCATTTTGTTGGATTTTGTTTGTAGACTTTTTTTTTTTATTTTTCATAAAAACAGGATGACATTAATGCCCTGGCAGTGGCAATAAGCTTTATTTTATTTTACATTTTTTAAGATGAGATTTACACTAAATATGTGTTACTGACAAGTGCTGATGTTAAAAGTGTTTGAACAACAAATGTTATGGCACTTTAGTTCATATGGCAGCAGAGCATTTAATAAAAGTGACCTTTACACAACTTTTGAATTCATTATTTGATTTTGCGTAGACAATGCGATTAATCGTGACTTATCAGGGAAATAATGCAATTAAACGCAATTAAAACTTTTAATTGTTGCCCAACCCTAGTTAAAACCTCCCCAACAACCAGGAGTGACGACCAGGTTCCTCCAGTTCAGTATTTCCCCGCAGCTGCACACGAACGAGCCGTGGGTTCACGTCACGACTCGAAGTCTCTGCTACCTGTTTAACAAAAACAGAGATTCAGGTCTGGGTGTGGTTTCTGAAGCGCTGCAGGTGCCCGGATGCTGCCAGTCCCGTGGGAATAGACAGTTTCTCACTTGTGAAGTAAATATGTCTCGGTGTGTGCGTGCAGGTTTTCCTGGATGGAGCCATCGTTCCAGGCTGGGAGGGGAAAATCGTGGCCTGGCTGGAGGAGAACCGGGGGGAGGAGAGGTAACGGCCTGCTGGGCTGCTGGTTTCCTGCCTCTGAGTGATACTGAGCTCATCTTCTTTCCTGTCTCAGGCCCTTGTAGATTCCAGCTGAGGGACGTCCTGTTAACTCTGATCCCAGAGGCACATCGAAGCAACTGTTAGAGAACAAAGGCACAAGCAGACACTTTTTTTCTGGACGGGACCTACCAGCGGGAAACTGTCACGGCAGAGAGATTTGGGCTGGAAGCCGTGCAGATCCGTAGCTGATCTTTAGACCATCGTAAAACTCTGTGCCTTATGAAGGAAGCTGCCTCCCTTCCTGTCCAGACCAGACTGGAACCGCAGCGTCAAAACTCAACTCAAGCTGGAACATCATGTTGAATAAATCAAAAACTCAACTGCCTCTCATTCATTGAAGGCATTTGCTCCGTGTGGTGGACGGGAATAAATGACATTTTTCAGTGTTTGTTATTGTATCCCGTCGATCAACGATGCCTTCGAAACACGCAACGCCCGATTGTATGTTGCAAATACAGGTTATTATTTGATCTTAAACTGAGGATGTAAACCAAAACACAGTGTTATCTGCCATGTCAAGACATAGGAGGAATAAAAGACTGCTTCTAGGATAAAAATGTTGGAAAGAAAAGGTAACTGGCAGACAAACATGCTGGTGCTGCACAAAGTTCCTCCAACTGGCTGTTGACAAAATGCATGAACAAAGACAAGTTTTTTCTTTTTTTTATATTTTTGCAGTAGTTATTCAGTACGTTGGCAGGCAGTGAAAAAGATGACGCTGACGTTGGGAACACCCCCCCAGATGTGTTTCAGACTGACTGAGACCCAAATCCAGATGTGAGTTTCCCTGTCAGTGTGAACAGCAGCATGAAGAAGCACCGTCGGTGAATGAAATGACACTGGAGCTCTTCTGTTCACGCAGAAATGAGAACAAACGGCACTCTTTCTGTCTTCATGAGATTGTTTTGTACATTGTTTTTCACCACATCCTTAATTGTGTTAAAATGTTTAAGTAGAGCCTCTGCTTCTGTTGGAGATGATGGGATTCTGCCGCTGAAGACTATTTATAGTGTGTTTGTGTTCATATTTGTGGATGAAAACTGGCTGTCAGTCATGATTTTTCTTTTGCTTTTCTCCGTTCATCCCGGTTTAGATGAAGGGGTTTTCCTTCACTCAGAAACCAGAAGTGTGTGTCGCTCAGACACGAGGCTCCGCTCGAATGTCACGACTGTCAGATGTATTATCTGATGCTGATGTAGTTATTTTACATCTATGTTGTTTATGTTTTTATTTTTCAAAGTGTGGATACTGTATGTTTGTGAAAATGATTTAAAGAAAATACCTTTGTTAAATGTTAGACACATTTTGAAATAAAACCCCACGTATCTGTTTTAAAACAGATACTGATGTTCCACCTTTTATCTTGATTTTTATTCATATTTTACCACTGTTAAACCCCTCAGCTGTCTGCCTTTATTTTCTGTCTTTGTGGAAAAGACTGTTAGTTTCAGAGCGTCAGTCCCTCCGTTTCCATTTGATGAAACGATTCGTTCATATAAACATGCAGTCCTTCACGTGGACATGTTTCCTCTGTTCATGAGTGGGTTCAGTCAACAGCCGGAGCAACGTGAAATCATATGGCAACCTTTTATTATTACGGATCCTATATACTGTCTTGATTATTTTACATGCTAATTAGAATTAATTGGATTTATAGGAGTAATCATAGGAATCATTTGGTCGTGTAAGTAAATCGACCTAATAAATGTGTGTGTGACAGTGGGAGAAAGCTGCTTTGAAAGCACCTTGAGTGGTTCCTGGACCAGAAAGCCCTAATGTAAGAACATTGTTTTCTTAACTGGTCAAACAAATTAGAAGTGTCTCATAAAAGCCACAGCAACAGTAGATTTGCTGTAATTAAATAAGGGCAATATTTAAATGTTGGGTATTTAAAGTTAAAGCTGTTTTAGCATGAACCTGTGTGATCAGTGCTCATTTTAAAGCAGTTGATTATTCTGGTGTCAGTCTCGTTTTTGCCGCCACCGTATGGTCGCTGAAGGACCTGCACTCACGGAAACCGCAGAAATGTCGTTTTAGAGCTTTAAATTTCAAGGTTTGCAGAGTACTTTATCGTTATTTTCAGGGTTGTATTTTGTTTCGGGTGGTTTTTGGAGGCTCCGTGGTTGAATCTGTTTTAGTGTGTTTGAATCGGGTGTGCACGGCGCGCGCTCACGCTGGTTTACGACATCTACGACAGGAGGAGAAGCAGTGCCGTAAGTTGCGGCGTTTGTCGTGGAGGAGGTCATTGGAAAGTGAGCGGAGAGCTGCTGAGGTCTCGATCCGGTTCTCGGGGGGCAGAGACTCGTTTCTGATGCCGGTGTGAGCCGCGTTTATTACCTGAACTGCTCCGTGTCGAACTTCAACCGCTGCAAAATGCTCCGTCTGGTCCTGCGGCTCAGGCCGTCCGCCGGGCTCGTCCGTCCCCGTGCCCTCCCGGCCGGGCCTGCTGCGCTCGGCTCCCGCGCCGCCCCCGGCGGTCTCCGGCGGCTCCACTCCGGAGCGGGCTGCCGAGCGGCGTCCGCGGGCTTCAGCCACAGGGTGGCCGTGCTGCGGTGTTCCCAGCTGGCGGGCGGCGTCCAGAGCACGCGGTTCTACAGTCTCCCGCCGCACCAGAAGGTAACGTCGCCCGACCGGCTTCCAGGCGGCTCCGGGGCCGCCGGTCCACGGCTGGAGCTGGGGTGACCTCCCGGTGACAGCTCCGGAGCTGTGGGTGGGGGGGGACTCCTGGATTAATGATGATGATAGAAATAATGATGATGACAGAATCAGTTTCTATCAGCATGTGGAGGGTTTGGAGGAGCTGCAGAGTCCTGAACCCAAAATACGGGACCAGAAGGAGTTCTGGTGTTGAATAAGACGTCCTTGTTTCAGGCTGAAGGCTGCTGTGTTCAGGGTTAACTGGAAACCTGCATCAACAACTGTCCTTTATCTTTATTTCCCCCTGATGATGATGATGATGATGATGATGATGATGATGATGAGTTAAATACCCCAAATACTAGAGCTGATACTGGGGTTATTAGAGACTTTTACACTGACAGTTGGTCAGATTTAAAACTTTTACAGCAAGTTTAAAACTGGACAGTTGAAATGCAGTTTTACTGGTAACTCTACTGATTTCTCTGGGTTTTTGACTTTTTAGCCACCAGAATAACATCCATTCAATCTGATACTTTTTTACTTTACCATAATTTTTAGAGCTGAGTGATTTTATCGATTCTGCGATATATATATCGATATTTTATCGAGTATCGATTTTTCAGCCACGGGTATCGATATTCTAAGCTTCTTTCAAAACCTCCTTGTCCCACCTTTAAAAGCTTGCAAGCAACAATTTGCACTCTTTAAATAAATGAAACTATTTTTCTCAACAAATCTTTTATTCATTTTGTCCAGCATTTGCAAGCTGCCTGTCAGCCATATAATGTGTAATTGATGCTTTCAGTTCAATTAATTCAAACAAAGTCATTGGAACACTCACAAGATGTCACCAAAATCACTTTGTCCCTTTAAAATCTTTCAGAAAATGATGTAAATGTATTGTAAGATGAATATTGATATATATCGTATCGTGAGCTGAATATCGTGTATCGTATTGTGAGATTAGTGTATCGCTACAGCCCTTATTGTTTTGTTTATGCAAATAACTGCACTTGTTTCCAGCCTGTTTTTTAAATTTCATTTGGGACTAACTTGTCGAAATGGCAGATTATCAGATTTATTTATTTAGCACGTTTTAAGAAACCTTTCCTCAGAAAGACTGAAAGCTGTCTTCCTGTTTTGTGTGTTTTTATTCTTTGTAACAAGCACGTTTGGGGTTTTTTTGCGTTTCAAGGTCATCTGAGGTTTAATCTGGGTTAAACAGCCTCCATGTTAATTCTTATCTTCTGTTTAGATCGATAAATGTTTCATTCTTGTGTGTTGATCTTATTTTCAGTCCAGAGCACGTGGACATCCCTTATATTATTATTTCCATATATCCTGTTTTATTATTTCTGTCAGTTAATATGTTTCAGCGATTCTCACCTGGAACCGTCAGAAATCGCAGCAGCAGCGACTGGTCCCTCGTTTCGTGTCTCTGCGTTGATGTTGATGTGTTTAACTGGTAGTTCTCGCTTATCTCTGCTATCAGAGGTCACATGACCTCAGTAGTCGCCATAAAGTCCAACGATGTGATGAAACGCAGCACGTGGGTCATTTATTGGGCGTCTGGATGAGGTGATGATGATGTCACAACCGTCATCACAACACCTGACGCTCATCTGTAGTGCTGGATGTTGTTTGATGCTGATTCTTTTCTTTTTTTTGTGTGTCTTTATTTACATTCATGGTTAGTGCCATTGTCTAGCAAAACTATCTAGTATGTATATGCAATTTAATCTTATAGCAGACTTTTTTTTTTCTCTGGCAGTAAATTCTAACGTCTTTATTAACATCTTAAATCCTGATTTCATCAGAGAGGACTAAAAAACACCAGCAGTGAAACATTTAAAGACAGGACAGTTAAAGAGACACGACAGTGAGGGTGTGGTGTGTGCTGGGTTGTGTTTGATGCTGATCCTGTCGTTCTTGGACTCTGAGATATATATTTTTTATTTTCTCCTCTCAGGTGGAGCTTCCTTCGCTGTCGCCCACCATGCAGTCGGGGACGATCGCTCGCTGGGAGAAGAAGGAGGGAGAGAAAATCAACGAGGGCGATCTGATAGCTGAGGTTAGGAGCTCCGTGTGTTCCCGTCCTACCGTGAGGAATAATCACTACCGAGCTTTTATTTTGAAACTTTAATCTGTGTTTCCTGTAGGTAGAGACGGACAAGGCCACTGTAGGTTTTGAGATGCTGGAGGAGTGCTACTTGGCAAAGATCCTGGTTCCTGAAGGAACCAGAGACATCAACGTCGGATCGGTGATCTGCATCACAGTCGACAAGTCAGTGTCCTTTACTGTCATTGGTGTTGAGTAGCAGGTGACAAATGGCGGCGAAACGGGGGAACCGCGAGGCTTCGGGTGTCGTTTTCAGTCCCGCGTCTGTGTGTTCGTGTCCCCCACAGCCCCGATCTGATCCCAGCCTTCAAGGACGTAACTCTGGACTCGATCAAATCCGCCAGTGCTGCTGCTTCACCTGCTGCTGCTGCTGCTGCTGCTCCGCCTCCCTCTGCTGCTGCTCCGCCTCCTGCAGCTCCGGGTAGCTCCTACCCCGCACACATGAAGGTGGGTTTTTACATGAAATACCATCACGACTAGGGCTGAGCGATTTTATCGATTCGGCGATATATATCAATATTTTATTTCCCCAGATAGTATCGATATTTCAGCCGCGGGTATCGATATTCTAAGCTCCCTTCGTGCAGGAAGAGCCATTAAGTCCTCCAGCCACTAGTGTCGCTGTAGAGCATTTTTAACAGGTTATCCAGAAGCTTCTTTCTCTTCCAGCTAGAGCTGAGCCAGTCAGGAGGATGGCGGCGAGTATAAATCCAGCGCCTGCGTGCTTAAAAGCAGATGTGTGAGAGCAGTTCGGGTTTAATAAGAAAAAGGAAAGCGAAGATTTAGACAAAAGTATGGCGGTTTGCAAGCTGTGTCACACAAACGTGAAGTACTCTGGAAATACCACCAACCTGCGAGGCGAGCCCACCTGAAACGTCACCACCAGGACAAGCTAATGCTAACTGAGAGCTAGCCCAAGAAGTTGCGGCGTGATCCAAAACAAACCACGCTGAACAGTGACGGTGGTTTCCATCTACTTCATCTAGGTCGCAGAAAATTACAGAGTCCATTGCTACTTTATTTGTCAGGATTTGAGACCGTATTCAGTGGTGGAAAAACGCCAGCTTTAACGGCTGTGTGTACTCTCGCAGCAATGTGTCGCAGTTATCTTGTAGCTGGTATGGGTCTCCGGTATGTTATTCCACGCCACAACGCAAGAGGGACAATCAGGAACTAGCTAAACTTAATAAACGTATCTCTTGCGTTTTTCCACTTCCTCACCGTCTCGGACGTATCCAGACCCACATTCATCGCTATCTCCCTCCATGAATTACTAGAATATGTGCTGTCTTTGTAGTGAGGAGAACCAGGCTGGCCTTCGGCAGGAAGGTCCCCCCATATGAGCCAGGTCCTGCTCAAGGTTTTCCTCTTAAAGTGGAGTTTTTCCTTGCCACTGTTTGGTATAAAGGTTTTTTTTCTCCCTACGTGGGAGTTTTTTACCTGCCATTATCATTGATTGGATTTAATTATATAATCTTAGTTGATGATATTTGCTCGGGGGTCATGCTCTGGGTCTCTGTAAAGCGCCTAGAGACAATTGTCATTGTAACAGACGCTATATAAATAAAATTGAAATTGAACCAGAATCGTACAGATGTGGGTACTTCCTCATTTTTTCAATGACGCACTCTTTTTTACGCGGATGTAGAATTGACCAATCAGAGGGCTCCTTTCTCTCCTCTCTGTGACACTCTCTGCGGTCACCTACCTTTCAGTTCAATTAATTCAAACAAAGTAATTGGAACACTCACAAGATGTCACCAAAATCACTTTGTCCCTTTAAAATCTTTCAGAAAATGATATAAATGAATCTTTAGACGAATATCGATGTATATCATATCGTGAGCTGAGTATCGTGTATCGTATTGTTAGATTAGTGTATCGCTACAGCCCTAATCACGAGCGCAGCAGGTAGAGATATCTCTGACTGGAGAGATTTTTGAAGCGTGTTGGTGAAGGTCCGGTGTGTTGGAGCGACGAGCCTGAAGCACCTGGATCGCTTTGAGGAGCTCGTCTACTTCAGATGATTTCAGCGTGAACGGGCGACCACGACGTGCGGCCGTGGAGATTAGACGTCGACTCTTCCCTGTGAAGCTAACGCGCGTCTGTTTGCGTCACAGATTGCGCTTCCCGCTCTCTCCCCCACCATGACGATGGGGACGGTGCAGCGCTGGGAGAAGAAGGTTGGAGAGAAGCTGAGCGAAGGAGATCTGCTGGCCGAGATCGAAACTGACAAGGCGACTATCGGTAAGTATGAACCGGTCTGGTTGACGTGATGACGTTTAACCAGCTCACGGTTATGGTTTTAATTATTGCCTGGAAGCAGAACATCGGTAAAAAGCGTCTCTGCAGGCTTCGAGGTGCAGGAGGAGGGATACCTGGCTAAGATCCTGGTGGCGGAGGGAACCCGGGACGTTCCTCTGGGAATGCCGCTCTGCATCATCGTGGAAAAGGAAAGCGACATCGCTGCCTTCAAGGACTACGTGGAAACCGGAGTGGCCGAGGTGTCGGCGCCGCCGCCTCCTCCAGCTCCCACCGCCGCTCCCGCTGACGTAAGACGCACAGAAAGCTTTCGTTTAGGCCGTTTTCTCACACGCGCCGCGGTCTTCACCTAGCCTCGCTGCCCCCACGAGATCCGGCTTTTCACACGAGTGCACGCCGATGATGTTTTACGCTTTTGCAGTCTTGTTTCATTTCTTTTTTTTCTAGCTCATGTTGTTTTAGTGCTGGGCGGTATGACCAAAAATTTGTATCACGGTAGTTTTCAAAATTATATATCGATTTCACGGTATTTTTTTTAAGGCACAACTGGGTGTTAACCACATTTTCTAATCATTTAGAGGAATTGCTGCAGTAAATTGTCTTAGAATGACCTATTTTACTGTCACGAGGAGTGAATATTGTAGAAAAACATTCATATCTACACTAGTATTAATACAGGTTTGCATGGCCTCACAAAATGATACTATTTACAAAGAGGTGGCACTCGTGATTCTGATTAAGTGAAGGAATCAGAATGATGATAGTTGCAGTTAAAATACAGAGCCCTTTTATTATTCTTTTTTTTAATTTTTTTTTAGAAAGTTGTTTACATTGTGTAGTTAATATTTTTACAAAATATGTTTTTTCAAGTTGTTTGCAAAATTTGAAAAATAAAAGGGTTCTGTATTTTTATGGAGACCCGTTTGGGTCATAATTCAATGAATAAATGAGTCTATTATTATGAAATACAGGTGTTTATTGTTATGAAATACTTATCCATTATTATGAAATGTTTCCCATTATTATGAAAAAAAATGTAATTATTATGAAATATATTTTTATTATTATTATTTAATCTTAGTTTAATGCATAATAGTTTATTTCAGAATTGCTTTTTTTTTTAATTTAATGAGCTTTTACATAATAATGACATTTTGCCAGTGGGCGGGACCAGTGGTTGACCTGCACGCTCATTGGCTGATCCTTCTCCATTCTACGCTCTGACATCAACTAGTTTTGACCGTGAGGTCCCGTTAGCAGCGGGCAGTGCGCTACTAGTCCGATTGTAGCTATGGCAGCTTGGACTGAGCTACGGGAAACCTTGACGTTTCTTAGTCGATGTCAACTTTTAACCGTAAACTGAGGTGCATTCTGCCACCTACTGGCCTGGAGTATATACATTGCACCTCTCGCCCACTATCGATATTCACTGTTCTGTTGCTTATGCCTGAATGAAAGAGCAGCCAATCACATAAATGGCTCCGCCCTCTCTGCTGTGATTGACACAAATCGTTCTTATGAAAAACAAAGCCATTATTATGTAAAAGCTCATTCTTTTGAAAAACGAAACCATTATCATAATAATGGATATGTATTTAATAATAATAAACGCCTGTATTTCATAATAATAGACTCATTTATTCATTGAATTATGACCCAAACGGGGCTCCATAAAAATACACAACCCTTTTTTTTTCACATTTTGCAAACAACTTGAAAAAACATTTTGTAAAAGAATCAACATTTACTACACAATGTAAACAACGTTCTAAAGTTGTAGCCGCGGGAGGCAACACCAGCCTGGTGTTGCCTCCCAGCTAGCTCGCCAACATTTGCAGATTATTGTAGTTTGTTGGAGGTCGTCTTTTTTAAATCCAAAGAACTTCCACACGACAGACACGGCTCCTGGTTCAGGAAGAAGTTCCTCAGTCTCATGTTGCCGTTCTGGAGCTTCCACTTCGGGACTTTCTCTGTTAGCAGCCATCACCGTTTAACCAGAAACTAGTAGCGTGTTGTGCCTCCAGTGCAACTGCAAAACAGTCCCCTGTCAAACAATGTTCTGCGGCACTTACGTTCCGCCGCGCGGCGTTCCCAACGTTGTGTACGCTACAGTACATACTCACCGGTATTACGGTATATGAAACATTCATATCATAAGAAAAATAAACACCGGTATTCGGTATGAACCGGATACCGCCCAGAACTACTGGAGTTATATTGGAAATGTGGAACTGTAAATGTGTAACCTCCTCTACAGTTGGTTTGGTTGCTTTAACTTTTATCTTGTGATCACGTACAGTTTTTTTGCAGCTCCTCTTTGCAGAATCAGCTGCACAGATTCTTTGTGATCTTTACTGCGTTCCAACGCAGATCTCGAGCATGCTTTCGCTCTTTGTAAATATAGAATATTTTCTCTCCACCAGCCACCAAAACATGGTCAAAAACCAGGCCAAAATAAGAGACAAAGGGAAACAGAACCATTTGGACGATGATGAAACGATGCGAGGGGATGAAATAGAGATTTAAATCAATTTGGTGCAGCAAGTTTCCCTCCGTCTGCTGAGACGAGGAGACGAGACCGGTGTTTCTGAACCAGACTGAGATGCAAGTCGAATTAAAATCAGATTAACGCGTAGCAATGTGAGGATCCTGTACCGTCTGTATTAGCTGGTAAAGAGTGTTTTGTTTATGTTGTGAATGAAAGAGTAAAAACAGGATATGTGTTTATAGCGAAACGGACATTAATGTTAGACAGAAGTGATGGTGTGGAGGGATCCCACAGATGAACTGTTGCACAAAAGGGACTGTTTCACACGATTTCCATTTAGGTGAAGCGAGTTTGGCTCTGAAATGCTTCAACCACCTCCCTAAAGGACAGAAAAAGCTTCACGTCCAACCGTTAAGTGTGGACATGCAGCCTGTATGAAAACAGCTTTACAGATGCAACCAGTCGGTCCCTGAAACCGACTGATTCAGCCATCTCCCCCAGTCTCATTGCTCTCCTGTCACCGCAGGCTGCGACTCCGGCCGCCGTGGCTCCCAGTCCCGCCGCGGTTCCCGCTGCTCCGGCGGCGCCCAGGAAAGGTCGCGTGTTCGCCAGCCCGCTGGCCAAGAAGCTCGCTGCCGAGAAGGGGATTGACCTGGCGCAGGTCAGCGGTACGTACCCAGGATGCACTCTCACTAGAAAAGTCTGGTTTGGTCGGCTGGCATGAGCTGAGATCACGAAGACACGTACACTGTAAAAAAAAAATTGTAATATAACAGTATATCGTCATTTCACAAATATTTGTCTGTTATTTAAGGGAATAAACTGTAAAATTAAACTTTAAAACTCTATAAAAAGGGAAAAAAAATCAGTTAAAATCACTGAGGAATTAATAGTAAATTTTGTAATTTTGCTATAATTTCTTTGTTAATTGACTAATATTTTCATTGAAAATAACTACAATTACTCTCATTTCTAGATGGTAACATTTATTAACATTATTTTAATAAATTATTATTAATGATATTTATTTTGAAAGGACATCTACAGAGACATAGGGAAAGGGGAAAGCTTGAGAGGGTGAATAATAAAGAATACTTAGGGCTGCTGCCTCTGCTTATGGAGAGCTCTACCAAGGGGACTAAATGCTTTCAATAAAGCATTTCTTGATAGATACTGCTAGTGATCTGGCATCCTTACTGGTTGTTTAGGTGCTTAGTTTATTTTTTAGCTATTTGATTATGGCCATGAAGGGACATTTAATGTTCAGGGACCCTGAGAGTCTGTCTGTGTTCGTGAGACCCGTGAGTTTGTTTAATAAAGTGTGTAAACAAAACAGTATTGTAAAACGGAAGTTGACTCCTTTACTAGTGTTGAACAGTGTTGCAGACCAGGATCCACCACTGCTGCAATTTAAACCAATATCTAGTTTTTCTGACTTGAAAGATGCTTATTTTGGTCATATAGCATCAAACACAAAACAACTTCTTTACATAAAATAATGTAATTGAAACCAATTAATAACAGCACATTTCTGTAAATTTAAGCATTATTATTCATAATACAGCATTCACTTACCATATTTCTAGGTAATTTAATTGTTTTAAAATGTGAAAATGTTTCTGATTAAATGTTAAAAAACAACCTGAAAATATGGGAAAATCTTGTTAAAATTACAACTACAAACTGTATTTTAATTATGGAAAAAAACATATTTTTATTTATTTCTGGCGCCCCAGCTGCTGGAAAAGTGCAGTTTTTTTAAACGATTTTTTTTTTTACAGTGTACATTGAGAGGGAAATCGAGTGCTTGTGATTAAATACTAAGTGCAGACCTTGAAGATGCAGCGTTGCAGTTTCTTTTCTTCCCCTCCGTTTCCTGTCCAGGCTCTGGTCCCGACGGACGCGTCACCCGTAAAGACATCGAGATCTTCGTCCCGCCGAAGGCCGCGCCCGCACCGGTGAGTGAGCATACCGCGGCTGCGCGACGCAGACGCCCGTCCACGTCAGCTTGCCACGCCGCACGTGCTTTAAGTGTTTGCTCTCATGCTGAACGCATCCCCTTCTCCCCTGGCAGGCTGCAGCGGCTGCTCCCACTCCAGCTGCTGCTCCTGCAGCCGCCGCTCCAGCCGGCACCTTCACCGACATCCCCATCACCAACATCCGCAAGGTGAGAGCCGACAAAACCCGACATGTATCGATCCACGACGGCTCTGTCCTCCGCCGGCGATCGGATGATTGCTGCACGGAGGACTCTGAGGCCAGACGACGGTTCACCCTCGTGGATGGGCGCTCATCTCATCAGAGCGCACCTTCTTCCTCTGGAAGACGCGTCACCAGTCCAAGCTGAGGTGTGAATGTCCGTCTCCCCTGCAGGTGATCGCTCAGAGGCTGATGCAGTCCAAGCAGACCATCCCCCACTACTACCTGTCTGTAGACGTCAACATGGACCAAGTGCTCGAGCTCCGAAAAGAGCTCAACGAGGTGAGACCGGCCTGCAAATGGGCGTGTAATGTAGTGAGAGATAAGAGGCACTTCCTTAACTCCTGAACTAAGGTAATTAATTACTGTAATGAGTAAACCCCCCCCCCCCCCCCCCCCCCCCCCCCCCCCCACCTCTGCAGGAGGTGAAAGCGCAGAATGTCAAGCTCAGCGTGAATGACTTTATCATCAAAGCCAGCGCTCTGGCCTGCCTCAAGGTTCCCGAGTGCAACTCCTCCTGGTTGGACACCGTCATTCGCCAGTGAGTAAACGCACGCCGCCAGGCATCTCCGCACACAGTAACCAGGGTTATTATAGTTTGGGATTTTCCATTAGTTTTAGTTTTTAGTGTAGTTTTTCCAAATTCAGTTAGTTTTTATTCATTTTTGTTTTGAAATACTTAGTTTTAATTTAGTTTTTTATTAGTTTCAGTGTTAGTTTTAGTTTTATTTTGTAAATTAGGGTTGTAATTTTGGTTGGAGTGAAGCACTGAACTTTTTGAAGGCTATCGAATCAAATAGTCGTGTTTACATTCCGGTCTCAATAAACATATTTATCAATGCGTCTAACCGCTTGTGGTGTTCCTGCATATTTACTGACCAGCAGCTATCTGGTCTCCATGGAAACAGTCCATTATAGTTGCTGTTTTCTCCTGTTCCTTCCCAATGCTGACTGGTCTGCAGCTGTAGCTTCTCTTTCCAGGGGGCTATCTTAGGCTAGCTTATCCAGCTAGTCTTGGTTAGCCTTCTTTCCAGGGGGCTAACTTAGGCTAGCTTATCCAGCTAGTCTTGGTTAGCCTTCTTTCCAGGGGGCTAGCTTAGGCTAGCTTATCCAGCTAGTCTTGGTTAGGCTTCTTTCCAGGGGGCTAGCTTAGGCTAGCTTATCCAGCTAGTCTTGGTTAGCCTTCTTTCCAGGGGGCTAGCTTAGGCTAGCTTATCCAGCTAGTCTTGATTAGCCGTCTTTCCAGTGGGCTAGCTTAGGCTAGCTTATCCAGCTAGTCTTGGTTAGCCTTCTTTCCAGGGGGCTAGCTTAGGCTAGCTTATCCAGCTAGTCTTGGTTAGCCTTCTTTCCAGGGGGCTAGCTTAGGCTAGCTTATCCAGCTAGTCTTGATTAGCCTTCTTTCCAGGGGGCTAGCTTAGGCTAGCTTATCCAGCTAGTCTTGGTTAGGCTTCTTTCCAGGGGGCTAGCTTAGGCTAGCTTATCCAGCTAGTCTTGGTTAGCCTTCTTTCCAGGGGGCTAGCTTAGGCTAGCTTATCCAGCTAGTCTTGATTAGCCGTCTTTCCAGTGGGCTAGCTTAGGCTAGCTTATCCAGCTAGTCTTGGTTAGCCTTCTTTCCAGGGGGCTAGCTTAGGCTAGCTTATCCAGCTAGTCTTGGTTAGCCTTCTTTCCAGGGGGCTAGCTTAGGCTAGCTTATCCAGCTAGTCTTGGTTAGCCTTCTTTCCAGGGGGCTATCTTAGGCTAGCTTATCCAGCTAGTCTTGGTTAGCCTTCTTGTGTGAGCTTTTCAAATGGACTTTCAGATTCGTGGGTTTTTTTCTCCTTCAGAAGTATTCCACACATTGTATCACCTGCTTCTACAACAAGGCACTTATTTTTATCGTTAACACAGTCATAGTCAAAGAAATCCCAAATAGGACTGAAATGCTTTCACCCAACTTTTGCTGCAGCCATCACTGCTGATCACTTTTGTTTTTTTGTTTTTTTTTTATGGTTGTTGTTGTACAGAGGAGCGAAGTTAATAGATTTCAAATGTTTATGAAGAAAAAAAATTACAAACACGAAAAATGAAGGACGTTCTTGACATTATTATAGTTAATTTTAGTTCGTTTTATAAACACATAATACAGTTTCAGTTAGTTATTGTTTTTTTAAAAAGCTTTCGTTTTTATTTTATTTCAGTTAACGAAAATCTTTTTTCAATTCTAGTTTTCGTTATTTCGTTTTGTTTTCATTAACGATAATAGCCTTGGCGGGAACCTTGTGGTTAGTTCCCGGTTTAAGAGGAAACGGGAGGAAGGCTCCCCGGGGGGTCGCCGGTCACAGTTCAGAGGGAGTTCAGGTCTCTTCAGGCTTCGATTGTCATCTGACTCCAGTCAGTCGTCGTCGTGGTGACGTCCAGGTGTTGAATCTGGATCATGGGTGGTTTTTCTCTGGTCAGCTGATTTCTTTCAACACCAGGAACAAGAGTGAAAATTCACTTTAAAGCTTTCTTGCGTGGGTTTGTCAGTGGGCAGGAAATTAAAGCCAAAGAAGTGGATGAAAATGTGTATAAATATGATTTTTTTTCCAGGCTGGTTCCGGGGAACGAGGGCTGTCCAGCGATGATTACCATGTCAGATGTATAATAAATAGGATGTGCAGCGTATATTCTCAGCGCAGCTGTGGGGGTTCGCCCCCCCCCCCTTTGCAGGAGGGGGTCTAATCACTGATTTTACACGCAGCTCTCTAATTATAGCTGGAACAGTAATTGGGGACTAGGACCTTCGGCGCCACGCTGCCCGTCCCGTTTAAATGAGAAACCCGCTCGCCACAATCAGGGCCTGGTTTCTGCAGCAGGATCCTTTTTTCTGTTGTATTTTTCTGCCATGCTCTGTCTGCATGAGGCGAGGTAATGTGCACGTGTGTTAGAGCTAGGGGTGCACGATAACTATCGATCCGATAACAGGAAATTATGACGTCATCCCGATAAGTCCGATATCACGACGAATAGCCCCGATAACATATATATTTCTGTCAACACAGCAGTGCCTCGCTCCCTCTGAGCCTTGAATGACCGGCAGTGAATGTTATGTTCAAGTGATGTCGGCATAATCAGAAAAACGATTACTCAATAAGGAAAATCAAGAATACCCCCTCATGCCAGAAAACAACTCTTTAACTTGGTCATAATTTTAGTAGTTGCTGACTTGAATTGATATTCGCAGTATTTTCCCACATGTTACACATAAAAAAAGAAAAAAATAGAAAAGGCTGAAAGAACGACTAGCAAACGAGGGAACGGAGGAATTTACATTACACCTTGAATGCAGCATTACGGAACAGTGTGCTGAAAAAAAACATGGTGGTGATGATGTAGAACTTTGTTAAAGTTTCAGAGGAAGATAGTTCGCTGGTTATTTATGACAAATGCTCCAAGCGAAGGAGGGAAAAATAGCACAAGCTTTAATACGTCAAACCTGATCAGCCACCTAAAACACAACAATCGCTTCCATGGAGTTTTGAAATCGCGCTAATGTGAGCTAACATGAGCTAACATGAGCTAATATGAGCTAGCCAGCAGCAAGTCAGCCCATCCGCTCCTTTCCCCTCGCCATCATCTCTCATTTAAAGCTTCCATGAGATTAAAAAAAACCCCCAAAAACTACTAAACCTCATTTACTTTAATTAAAGGCATTCATTTGAACGGAACCACAAGCCAAAATCCTTTAAACGTAATCTTTTGTTACTATGGAGTGCACTTTTTCAGTTTATTCACACAGACAAGTCTAACTTGTGTCAGTACTTTATGACCTGTGTATTATTTTTTATTGTCATTGAGGAATTAATTTTTTCTGTTAGTAATTCTGATGCATGTATTTCCATCAGTTCAAGGAGCCTTTATTTTTATATCAGTCAGTAATGAACCTTATTTAAGTTAATGTGAGATATCAAATAGGTTTGTTTGATAGCTTTACGAAAATGTTTGACAGGCTTGATAATAGTTTTTCATTGGAAAAAATAAATATCTGTTCATTTAAAGAGTCCAAACTGTTTTTGGTTTTTTTCATAGTATTGATGTAATGATCTTAGGTATATGTGTGTGTTATCGGTTATCGGTATCGGCCTTTAGGAGCTGAAAGTTATCGGTATCGGTTTTAAACAACAGTTATGGTGCATCCCTAGTTAGAGTGCTGACTGCGGTCTCTCCTGGTAACGGTGAAGGCGTAAATGTCGGGTCTCAGCCAGCTTCATTCCAGGTTTCACTCGGTCTTAGACAGAGAGGAGGGAAGGACCCGACTGTTTGATGCCAGGAATGAAACCAGCGTGTTGGACCAGCAGGGGGCGCTGGCAGCACAGACGTTCATTCAGTCCCCGGCGTCAGGAGGAGCGGCGTCCATGTCGCCGCGCTGCTGTTGGCACTGACTTCAGCTGTGTTTTCCAGGAACCATGTGGTGGACGTGAGCGTGGCGGTGAGCACGGCCAGCGGTCTCATCACACCCATAGTGTTTAACGCCCACACGAAAGGCCTGGCCGCCATCAGCGCCGACGTGTCGGCTCTCGCCGCCAAAGCCAGAGACGGCAAACTGCAGCCTCACGAGTTCCAGGTACTGGACTTGATCTGGATCTGAGAGTCTGCGGTGTGTCTGCTCAGTCTCAGGTCGATTAATGATCAGTCTTTTTTTTTTAATCTGCCAGGGAGGAACCTTCACCATCTCTAATTTAGGGATGTTCGGCATCAAGAACTTCTCGGCGATCATCAACCCCCCCCAGGCCTGCATCCTCGCCTGTCGGCGGCTCCGAGAAGCGGCTGATGCCCGCCAACAACGAGAAAGGGTGAGGCGTTACGACCTGCGTCGACAAGTCGGGCGTGCTGCAGCTCACGTCTAACACCTGGCGGGGGGGGCGTTGCCCGTTCTGGGTCTCTGCAGGTTCGACGTGGCCAGCGTGATGTCGGTGACGCTCAGCTGCGACCACCGGGTCGTGGACGGGGCGGTCGGGGCGCAGTGGCTCGCCGAGTTCCGCCGGTTCCTGGAGAAGCCTGTCACCATGCTGTTGTGATCAGACTGTGCCGCCGCCGCCGGGCCGAGCAGCTACCGGCGGAGGCCCCTCACCGAAGAGATCCGACCGGTCCGGGTCCTCCCGTGACGGGCCCGGCCTGCCGCCAGGTCACTCCCAACCCCCCCCTGAAGGGGGAAGAGGCACAGCTCACTCCGCTTATCGATCTGCCTCGTTGTCTCCTGTTCGTCTGTCGCTCTTCTGTCTCTTCTCTTCTCTCTATTTATTGTGGCCCCAGAATTAGGTTTAATTTATCCTAGAATAGAAACCGGCTGTAAGTCGGCGCGACATTGTTTTACAAAGGGAAGTGTTACATGTTCATCCAGCGAGCACATCGATCCCATAAGTTGTGTGTGTGCGTCTCTACACACTTTCTCCCCGTGGTGCTTGTGTGTTCACGACGAAGGTTTCGGTCTTTCGGCTAAACGGTTGTGATGTTGCAGAGACGGTAGCGCCAAATGTAAGTTCAGGCCAACACACACACACTCACACACACACACCTCGTTCAGTTGCCACACAGCCAAAGTACTTGGTGCGTTTTCTGCGGGTTAAATGCTATATTCTCTACTGTGTGTGAACACAGTGCTGTATATTTATGTACATGGCGGCGAGCCGTTTGGTGGAAGTACCCGAGCTCCGCCGCGCAATTTACAAATTGTATAGTCCTGAATGGTTGCGGATATTCTTACAACAAATACTGAACAATTTTTTTTTGCCAATTCTCTCTTTAGGTTGTTTCATTTTCCAGTCTCAAAGGTGTTCTCTATCTCACAGCTGAAACGCACAAAGTGCTGGATGTCATTTGAATAAAATTGGGAGATTTCAACCTCGTGCCACCGACTCTCTGGTTTGGATTTCAATAAGTGCGCTCACCGCAGGAGGTCGGTTACGAGAAGAGTCTTGAATTTTACTGTGATCACAGAGGGAGAGAAACCGCTGACCTCCACCGCTTTGAAGTGAATGATTACGATGAAGATTTTAGCCTCCTGGTGCATCTCTTTCTTTTTAAAAGCAAAAAAAAAAGCCAGGCTATGTAGCAATACCACTTCTGACCACATGGGGGCCTGTAGCTCCGTTTTAACCAAAGACCAGCTGACAGCTGTGTGGAACGCTCCGACAGGTCTGACTGGGGCTAGGTATCAATAATCGATACTTTTCTGGCCATCGAGTGCCAGAAAACTTGGTTTCCGATACGTTCTGGATACGGCACCGCCGCTGCCGCTCTGCTGTTTGACCTCCAGTCACCCAGTTCTGTCATGACAAAGCGGCGCCAATTTCAGACAACCTTCTGGAAACGCTACCAGTAGCTCCGGTCCAGTAGCTCCGGTCCAGTCTGGTGGGGAGGACCAGTCTGGGAGGACCGGTCTGGGAGGATCGGTGGTGGATCTACTGAGGTATGAACTCCAGATATCTGGATCGGTACCGGCGGACTGTCTGCTGCTCTGTAAATGTTGTAAACGACAGCAGCTGGCGACGCCGTCGATGCTAAACGCCTAACATTTGTTTTTATGGTGGAGGTCAGAGGTCAAGCCTGGGCGCGGTTATTGAGAGTTCTTTTTTTCTGGAGCGAAGTGAACTTTCATAAACTGAACCTGGAAAAACCCGGACTGGAGTGACGGGTAGAAAGATATAACATCTGTCCACTGATGTTTGTTTCTCTGTATTAAAAATAAGTGAATGGTTGTGTCTAATGGGTCTTAAACACAACTGAAAACAAACTACACTATAATTTATCTTCTGAAACTCCAAAGTAATTTATATAGTTTCCAGGCAATATGACTTCAAATCAACGTCAGTTAATTTAAAATTTTACTTTGGTTGTTTAAAAATGAGAAATTTTGATTTTGTTTTATTAATTTTTTTTTGCCCTCATGGATCACTGCCAAGTTGCAACAATTAAAACTGCATATGTTGGTCATGTTTAAAATAAATTAAGGGAAATTATCCATTTGCAGTCATTTACTGAATATTTCAAGCAACTGAAATAAATCATGAATGCAGGTGATTTTTATCGATTGTGCAGCCCCATGACCATTAATATCTAAAATAACTTCCTGGATCCTGGAATTTTAATGAGCTAGTTTTGGAAGAAAAAAAAAGTCATTCAGGTATCGATATCGAAACATTTTAAACGATACCCAGCCCCGTGTTCGACAGCACATGATCTGTCTCAACATGTCGGACCGTTTCAGAGCGTTGTCAGTTGGTCTTTTATTAAAACAGAACTATTTGCCCCCATGTGGTCAGAAGTGGTATTGCTGCATATAGTGGCTTCAAAGGTTCTGATGATGGGGAAAACAAAACAAAAAAACTTGTGCTTGAGTCTGTTGTATTTTTGTGTAAGAACTCACTACCACCTAAAAAACTCACAACCCAGCCACCCCGGTGGTGCAGTGGTTAGGGCAGGCGGCCATATACAGAGGCTACAGTCCTCGTGCGGCTGGTCGTGAGTTCGATTCCCGGCTCGGCGACTCTTTCCCGCGTGTCTTCCCCGTTCTCTCTGCCCCCCTTCCTGTCTCTCTACTTTCAATAAAGGCCACTAGAGCCAAAAAAATCTTTAAAGAAAAAGAAAACTCACAACCCCGTCACTTTTGAGGAGCGGCGTAGGTCTGGAAATGACTAATATGGTGATCAGTTCAGATTTGTACTGTGACATTACAGATGCATGTCACAGAATTACCCAGGATCCCCATCCTTACTGACACCTAATTTTACTTCATGCTGCATTTGCTTTTCCTCAGAAATGGATCGCACAAACCTTTAACACTGGTTTAGAAAGAACCACACCCTTTGAAAAAAAGCGGCGTTGCTGACTCTGCCCCATTAAAGTGACTGCTGTGAACAAAGTTGCAAAGATATGGTTAAAAAAGAAAAGAAAGATTCTGTATTGTCTCTGTGTTGTTTTTGACCAAAGAATGTCACAGACATCTGATTAAAGCCACTCTGTGTAGTAATACCACTTCTGACCACACAGAGGCAGCACATTACAGGAGAGTCCATGTGTCAGAGCCTGACGTGAAACAAAGTGCACCTCTAGTGGGACAAAGTGGTATTACGAGACGTATCGGACCATCCCCACTAGAGGTCTTTAGAACAACCCAACCCCCTGAAAACCCAAGGTTCCGACCCGACCCACATCAGGTCTCGGGTCCATTCACAAGACGTGACTCCGGGTTCGGGTCAGAATCGGTACAGTTAGTCTCGGGTCCGGTCGGTGCTCTCTGACAGGCTCTGGGTCGGCGTTTACTTGAGAGAGGTAAAGATATTGGCGGTGGCAGCTGTCACTCAGCCCCGCCCCCTTCCATCCAATAGGCTGTGAAATGTCAGGTGACAAGTCAAGCAAAAGTAAACAAACAGCAGTTTGGTTTAGCCTACGTCAGGACTCGGGGCAGTTAAACGATTATTCATTAACGTGGCATGTTTGTCATGAAACAATCGTGTTGCCGTAGCGTGTTATTAGCCGTTTGCCCGGTAGCTGTAAAGCACAACGGATCGCTAACATGATAACGATGGATGAGAGAATATGTTCGCGACACGTCCTGACCGGGGTAGGCTATTAGCGTTAGCAGTTGCTACCAATAGCATCTGTATCCACAAAGAAAATAACGACGTGGGTTTATTGTTGTTTACATCACGTAGCAACTGAACCGGTAGAAGAAGACAACTTTAGGTAAGAAAATCAAGTTTTATTCAACGCTAGACAACTTTAACATGAGCAACTATGGGCTGGATTGTCTCAGTTCTATTCGGGTAACTCGGTTCGATTCGTGGTTGGAAACTAAAGAGTGGGGTCGGGTTGGTTCCGGGTCCAAATAGTGCAGGTCCATTCAGGTTCAGGACTTATGATAATAGCTCGGATCGGGTCGGTTTTGGGTCGAATTTTCACGGGTCCATTCAGGTTCGGGCCCATGAAAGTGGACCCATGAAGACCTTTAATCCCCACTCGTTAATAGTTTTATCAGCACAGTAGATCTATACGCCCCCATGTGGTCAGATGTGTAATTACTACATAGAGTGACTTTAAAACCGCAGATTTCCATCTGTATTTTTTATTTTCAGTATAGCTCGGGTGAGTTTTTGAACATGAACCCGGTCTGTCCTTGACTGACACAAACGTCAGCGTGACTCTTCACCAGAAGTTGAACAGAAGGGAGGCTTCTTCTTCCCGGTCCAGGAGACGCCACGGCGAGGACCCACTGATGCCACCGAGACAAAAGGTGGAGATTAATGAGCCATCTTTTTCAAGTCGCCATAGTAGCACAGTAATGGAAGAAGATGCTAAGAGTCAAAACACACTGCAGGGAAGGGGTGTAACAGCTGCTATCAGTGACAGCATCTCCACACAAAGGTCAAATTTGAAAACTTGAAAAGGGCACTTGTTGCATCGCTGCATCACCTCAAGAATCTTGGTCGTCTGGCCCTGAAAGCCTTCAGCTCACCGCCGCCATGAAGCCCGCCTAGCGCCAGACCAGCTGTAACTAACTCTTCCCCAGACTGTCACCGCGCCCGTTTGTGTGAAGCTAATTACTGGCGGCTCTCGCATGAAGCTCATTAAATCTGACACGCAGACGGGCTTTAACTTCGGCCCTCGCGGCGTAACTGTGAGCCAGCACGCGGCGTTTTTGTTGAGAATTTAATATATTTGGGGGATCACAGGAGGACTCTGCGGGCAGATGGAGTTATCTGACTCATAAACGCATTTTAATGCAAATCCGTCAGACGGCAGCGATGACAGTTGTTTGTTTAGCCCACAGGTCATAATAGGAGGATCTCCTTATCGGAGCATGACTCGCTGCTGGTGTCAAAGTCTTGTCTTTGAACATTTCTAAACACCAGTGACAGCCAGCCTCAGCTCTTCCATCTTAAAAAAAAAAAGAAAAAGTACCTGAGTTGGCTCTCTGGTGCGCCTAAGACCAAGAAGAGATGCATCAGAGTGGTGCTGTGTTCGGTTCAAACATCTGTTCAGTGGAAGGTGGCGACATTTTCAGATCAAATCTGAGAGTTTGTAGCGTGACTTGGTGCAATATGACAGTCTGAAAGATGTCCCACTTAGAGACCTTCAGTGGACCGAGGGTCACCATGATCGACAGCCCATTATCACTCAAATACAGTGATCCCTTATCTTTCCCAGTTGGGTTTAAAATATGTTTAAAAACTGCAAAAAAGTAGTGAAACAAGACAAAGGCTCAACTGTGGTCTTTCTGTTACCTTCACAGCCTCTGGTCTCTGAACCGTAGTAAACAAACCGCTGCTATTGTGCTATTTTTGGCTCGTAATTAGCGGCTAACACGCTAACAACAACAAAAGAAACAGTCTGGTTTTCTCTGCATGGAACGGGAACTTTATTCTGACACTGCAGGAACTTGTAACATCACACAGGTTGTATTGTTGGGCTCCTGTCGTTAACAGAGAATGTAAATCTATACACGCTGGGCTGCTGTTGATGCTCACTACACTTTCATCTAACCCCGTTTTCATTCTGCCATCCCACGACACACACACTACATTACCCATAAGGCCACACCATTACCCATAAGGCTACCTTCTTAAAGGGGCCAGGCTGGCTCACAACGTTTCTTCACTGTGAGAGAACGCGCACAACATCCTTGATTTTTAAAATGTTTTTAAATTATATTATATATTTCTGAAAAAATCTGTGAATAACTTAACCGCGGAACTTAAACCGCGAATTATCAGCTCAATAATTGTGACAAAAAAGAATTTTGAGAAACTGGTTCAACTCAAATTCAACAACTTGAAAACATAAAGTCGTCTTGATAATGTGTTGATCAGGATCCCGAGTCTTGAAGGACGGACGTCTGACGTGAAACGAGGCGTCCGGCAGCTCAAAAGCCTTTTCATGGACTTCATCGTTTCTTCATCGGTTCAGCAGGCGGAAGGTTCTGGAGCCGATTGTAAGCTGATTGCCGCGTGAACGTGCGGGCTGCTGCTGTGAGGTCCAGACCTGTCGAAGCAGGTGGAACCATCAGGCCGTGCAGAAACATCAGCGTTGAAGCTGGAACGGGAGGGTGTGTCCGACCTTCAACCTCCTGCCTGATGTCTCCAGATGTTGCTTCAATATTTACACATAATGTTCTTTCCTCATGATGTGATCTATTCAATGAAGTCCGTCAGTCCCTGCTGCAGCTAAACACCCCCACATCATGATGCTGCCACCCCCGTGCTTCACAGCTGGATGGTGTTCTCAGGTCTTTCTCCTCCAGATGTAACGATGGTCATCATGTCCAAACAGTCCAGTTTTAGTTCCATCAGACCAGGACATGTCTCCAGAGATGAAGCTCTTTGTCCCTGTGAGCATCTCCAAACTGTAATCTGTCTTTTTTTTTTTTTTTTTATCTGTCTCTTCCGGAGTAATGTCTTCTTCCTGGATGAGTGGTCCTTCAGTCCATGTTGGTCCAGGACTGGTTTCTCTGTGGATGATGACCCTCTCTGACCAGCTTCAGCAGCATCTTCACCAGCTGTTCAGCTTTTCTTCTGGGGGTCGATACGCACATTTAGCATCAAAGCCAGCTTATGTGTCTTTTGACACAGTTGATGACACATGATGGTGTCCAAAACTGCATGCGACAGTTCAGCTCTTTTTTTCCCCCGGTCTCAGTCGTAAATGATTTCCAGCTCTTCGTTCTACACCAACTGATTAGACAAACAGGTCAGTCATGAAGGCAGCGCCCCAGTCAGTGTGGGCATGAACACTTAATGGGAACGTCCCTGCATTCATTTACCTGAGCACTCAATTACACCTATGTTCAAGCAGAGAGAATAGAGGGAGGGGGTGGAGACGGGGGAGGGTGGGATTTGTTGCATCGCTCGATAGATTAATCATGCATGCCTGGGTTTTTTGGCCACCAGTCCGTTTGGCCGCCTCTCTGCCTTCCCCATCAGCTATGGGCGCCTCAGGAAGATGGATGCTCTGGACCTTGTGTGTGTGTTTCGCTGCTCAGGAGAACGGTGAGTTTGGCCCGTCTAACACCGTGACACGGAGATGAAAAATACTGGTGGTTCTGTCGGGCTGGAACAGCGTCAAGTGATTTGAGGAACAGAGCTGGAAGGGCAAAGGAATGACAGAACCTTTGTTAATTACGGTGCAGTCTGAAAAGACTGAACCCTGAGCTTTATGCTCCTCACAGACAGTCGGAGGGATGAGAACCAAACACAGAGCTGGAATTTAGTGCTGGGCGGTATGAGCAAAAATTTATATCACGGTATTTTTCTAAATTATATCGGTTTCACTGTATATTACTGTATTTTCTTTTATTTTTGAAAGCACAACTGGGTGTTAACCACATTTTCTAATCATTTAGAGGAATTGCTGCGG
Source organism: Hirundichthys speculiger (assembly GCA_018398805.1). NCBI lineage: Eukaryota > Metazoa > Chordata > Actinopteri > Beloniformes > Exocoetidae > Hirundichthys > Hirundichthys speculiger. Next base: position 3,307,597 of record JAGFBZ010001630.1, on the reverse strand, counting down.
TAAATTGGCTTAGAATTACCTATTTTACTGTCAGGAGGAGTGAATATTGTAGAAAAACATTCATATCTACACTAGTATTAATACAGGTTTGCATGGCCTCACAAAATGATACTATTTACAAAGAGGTGGCACTCGTTATTCTGATTAAGTGAAGGAATCAGAATGATGATAGTTGCAGTTAAAATACAGAATCCTTTTATTTTTTTAATTTTGCAAACAACTTGAAAAAACAGATTTTGTAAAAAATCAACATTAACAACACAATGTAAACAACGTTCTAAAGTTGTAGCCGCGGGAGGCAACACCAGCCTGGTGTTGCCTCCCGCGGCTACAACTTTAGCTCGCCAACATTTGCAGATTATTGTAGTTTGTTGGACGTCGTCTTTTTTAAATCCAAAGAACTTCCACACGACAGACACGGCTCCTGGTTTAGGAAGAAGTTCCTCAGTCTCATGTTGCCGTCCTGGAGCTTCCACTTCAGGACTTTCTCTGTTAGCAGCCATCACCGTTTAACCAGAAACTAGTAGCGTGTTGCGCCTCCAGTGCAACTGCAAAACAGTCCCCTGTCAAACAATGTTCTGCGGCACTTACGTTCCGCCGCGCGGTGTTCCCAACGTTGTGTTCGCTACAGTACACACTCACCGGTATTACAGTATATGAAAAATTCATATCATAAGAAAAATAAACACCGGTATTTGGTACGAACCGGTATCCGCCCAGCACTATTGGAGTTGGTTTCTAAGTGCAGTTAAAGAGCAACATTTTAATTTCAAATCTAATACAGCTTAAAACCTTGATAAATTTCAGTCTCAACTGTTAGATCCCTAAAAAGGAACATTTCAGAAACCGCTGATCTGCTTGGGAACTATAATCCGAGTGGACAGCATGTTTCCACAAACACAACGCCGTTGTTCCACTCGCTCTGTGATCAGTTTGGCTCACCCTCCGAGCTGTCAAGTGCAATTAACAACTAATATGCACTCTGAATTCCCGCCCTCCCCCTCCTCCCCCCTTAACCCTGCGCAGAAAGGGCCTCGGGGGGAGGAGGAGGAGGAGGGTGTTCATTATGGCAGTAATGAAGGGGGGGGGGGGGGGGGTCGCTGCAGTCTGTCAGCAAGAAGTTCAAAACAGAAAAGCCTCAATAAAATATGAGGAAAACTTGGGAATAATTCCTCAAATTGAAGTATGCATGTGACAGAGGTGTTTTGTTCCATTTTTCTGGCGGCAATCTCCATCTTCCCCACACAGCTGCAGTCAGGGTGACCATGACGGAGTCCAGTTTGGAGGTGGTTCGAGGGGATTTTGTGGTGCTGCCCTGCTCTTTTATCACCTCCAGCCCCCTGTCCAGGCTCAACATCATCTGGACTCTGGCTCCATCCTCCAGTCCAGAGATCCCAATGCAGGTCCAAACACCCAGACACCCAGATACCCAGATATCCAAACACCCAGATACCCAGACACCCAGACACCCAGACACCCAGATACCCAGACACCAAGACACCCAGACACCCAGATACCCAGATACCCAGACACCCAGACCCACCCAGACACCCAGATACCCAGACACCCAGACACCCAGATACCCAGACACCCAGACACCCAGATACCCAGATACCCAGACACCCAGACACCCAGATACCCAGACACCCAGACACCCAGACACCCAGATACCCAGACACCCAGATACCCAGATACCCAGACACCCAGACACCCAGACACCCAGATACCCAGACACCCAGACACCCAGACACCCAGACACCCAGACACCCAGATACCCAGACCCAGATACCCAGACACCCAGACACCCAGATACCCAGACACCCAGACACCCAGACACCCAGATACCCAGACACCCAGACACCCAGATACACCCAGATACCCAGACCCAGACACCCAGACACCCAGATACCCAGACCCACCCAGACACCCAGACACCCAGATACCCCAGACACCCAGATACCCAGATACCCAGACACCCAGACACCCAGACACCCAGATACCCAGACCCACCCAGACACCCAGACACCCAGATACCCAGACCCAACCCAGATACCCAGACCCACCCAGATACCCAGATACCCAGACCCACCCAGACACCCAGATACACCCAGATACCCAGATACCCAGACACCCAGACACCCAGATACCCAGACACCCAGACACCCAGACACCCAGACACCCAGACACCCAGACACCCAGACACCCAGATACCCAGACACCCAGACACCCAGATACCCAGACACCCAGACACCCAGATATCCAGACACCCAGACACCCAGACACCCAGATATCCAGACACCCAGACACCCAAATACCCAGACACCCAGATACCCAGATACCCAGATACCCAGATATCCAGACACCCAGACACCCAGACACCCAGATACCCAGATACCCAGACACCCAGATACCCAGACACCCAGATACCCAGATACCCAGACACCCAGATACCCAGATACCCAGACACCCAGATACCCAGATACCCAGATACCCAGACACCCAGATACCCAGATACCCAGATACCCAGACACCCAGATACCCAGATACCCAGATACCCAGATACCCAAACACCCAGACACCCAGATATCCAGACACCCAGACACCCAGATACCCAGACACCCAGATACCCAGATACCCAGATACCCAGACACCCAGACACCCAGATATCCAGACACCCAGATACCCAGACACCCAGACACCCAGACACCCAGATACCCAGACACCCAGACACCCAGACACCCAGATACCCAGACACCCAGACACCCAGACACCCAGATACCCAGACACCCAGACACCCAGACACCCAGACACCCAGACACCCAGACACCCAGACACCCAGATACCCAGATACCCAGACACCCAGACACCCAGACACCCAGATACACCCAGATACCCAGACACCCAGACACCCAGACACCCAGACACCCAGACACCCAGACACCCAGATACCCAGACACCCAGACACCCAGACACCCAGATACCCAGATACACCCAGACACCCAGACACCCAGACACCCAGATACCCAGACACCCAGATACCCAGATACCCAGACACCCAGATACCCAGATACCCAGATACCCAGACACCCAGACACCCAGATACCCACACCCAGACACCCAGATACCCAGACACCCAGATACCCAGACACCCAGATACCCAGATACCCAGATACCCAGACACCCAGATACCCAGATATCCAGACACCCAGATACTCAGATGTCAGGGCCGTGCACAGTCATTATTAGGGGAAGGTGCTCAAGCCAAGAGAAGGAGGCAACATCAGAAAGACATAATATAATATAATGTAATATATTATCATATACCTACAATTCTACTTCTTTAATTTAATTGTAAATTTCATATAATTGTACCTTTTTGTCCTAAAATCAAGACGTTTTGCTGTAATATCACTAATTTTGCAACATCACACCCTTTTGTTGTTAAAAGCAAATTTTTGTCATAAAATCTACAATTTTGTGATGTTGTGAATTTTTGTCATAAAATTGTGACTTTGTGAATTTTTTTAGAAATGAAACTCATGTTTTATAATCACAACATTTTGTCATAAAAATCATGAATTAAAAAAATCACATTTTAACTTAATATTTCAACATCTTGTTAGAAACTTCTGATTATTGAAAGATAATGATATTTATTATAAAATCAGGGCTTTGTTGTATAGTTGACTTTTTTCTGTAAAATCACAAATTTAGCAAAATTTCAACCTGTCATTGCAACTTTTTGTTGTAAAATATTGGCTTTCTCAAAATCACACAAAATAATAAAATAAAATAAAAGCTAATTTTTGATCGTAAAATATCAAATTTCACGAAATCCCGACTTTTTGTTGTAAAAATCACAAAATTTTTACAGCAGGGATTTTTTTTAGAAACATCTTTCCAACTTTGTCTCAACTTTTGTAAAATTACTGATTGTTTTTGTCAAAAATCGTGAATTTCTGTTGTGAAATCGTGACTTTTTTTGACTCGCCTGTCACTTTTGATCACGTTGAGGTGAAACATCTGGAAGGACACCTGAGAGGAAAAAGGGGGCGGAGCTTGAGCACCACCTGAAGCCTGCCTGTGCACCTGCCTGTGCACGTGCCTGCCACACACACACACACACACACACGGTGTGTTTAATGAGAACGTTTTTCTGACTGCTGTCTTTTGCCTTTTGAGTGTTGTTTTTTCTAAATCACCTCCAGGTGATCGTGTACGACCACGGACAGGTGATCGAAGACCCCTCCCTCCTCGGCAGGGTGGGTTTTACAGGTACCATCATTTATTTGAGGAACCAGTGGAACCCTTTGCTTTTTAAAATAACTTTTAATGCGTGTCACCCCCCGTTTAACTCAGGATGAACGACGGATAAAAACACATGGTTTCCTTCTGCAGGTCTTCCTTTGAGTGCTGACATCATGCTGAATGACACGCGCGTGTCAGACGCCGGTCTCTACCGCTGCATGGTCAACAACCCGCCGGAGCCAGCAGATCCCAGCATAGGAGAGCTGCTGCTCAGCATTCTGGGTAAGATCCAGTTCATACTGGGATGAAGTGCTGAATTCATGTCTTCATTCTCATATTTCCAATCACATCAGTCACGGCTGGTGCACATCTTTATTTTAATGGTATAGATGCCTTCAGGATGTCCAGATTTATCTCAATTACTGACAGTCAGGTGAGAAACAAACCACACCCTCCTTTAATTCTGACGTTTTACATCTCAGCTCGTTCCTGCTCTCAAGTTCAGGCGGATGAAGATTCGCAGACCTTCCAGTCACTGAGCTTTTCCAGCGTTTTTCTAGTCAGACCTGAGGTCATCCATCCAGCAGCTATAATTAGGCTGAAACTGGGTTGACGGAGCCGAGGACACTGGAAAACAGAGTCCAGACTCCGACCCAGCTGGGACAAACGGATGCTGGAGAACCAACACCAGAAAGATGAGTGGACCGACGTTTCTCCACCGCGTGAGCGGCTGATGGCGCCACACAGGAGCAATTATTGCTTCCAGTCTTTGAATGTTTCCACCCTGGTTCTGAATGTTGGCTCAGTTTTTCAGGAGATAAACGCCGACACACCTGCTGCTTCTGCGTGATGGTACCAGTTTAAATTCATGTTTTATTCCATCCTGAATCACAGTACTTGGGTTTTCTCTTCAGGTGCAGGATCAGATCATTTCTTTTCATTCACATAACCACTAGGGCTGGGCAACGATTAAAATTTTTAATCGCGATTAATCGCATGATTTCCCTGATTAATCACGATTAATCGCATTGTATACGCAAAATCAAATAACGTATTCAAAAGTAGTGTAAAGGTCACTTTTATTTAAATGTTCTGCTGCCATATGAACTAAAGTGTCATAACATTTGTTGTTCAAACACTTTTAACATCAGCACTTGTCAGTAACACATATTTAGTGTAAATCTCAACTTAAAAAATGTAAAATAAAATAAAGCTTATTGCCACTGCCAGGGCATTAATGTCATCCTGTTTTTATAAAAAATAAAAAAAAAAGTCTACAAACAAAATCCTAACATTCTAGAGGCCACAATCAGAACATTAAAACAGGTAATTTCTGAGGTAACAGCAGAAACTTTTAACGGGGAGTTCAACTCGTCAGTTGTTACAAATAACCTTGTTTCTGTTGAATCCTCCGTCTGGGAGAACTTTAAAATGAAAATGTCCATGTTAAAGTTCAATAACTTTATCAATCCATAGTTATCTGTGTATCATTTGTTTTATTCAATTTTCGATTGTCAATCAAAATTTAAAAAATTAAAAAGTGACTTTTTATTTTTTTCCGTTCTTTAATCTAACACACACAAAAAAATCCTGTTTTTTTATATTTCAATTTTAGCAAACAGGCCACGGGACTGAATTTGTTTTTAATATTTTATTGTCTGGTTTACGTGACCCAGAAATGGCTTTGTTTTATAATCAAGGAACAGACTTTCTGTTGTCATTACACATCTGTGCCACTAGATGGAGCCGCACTGCAGTAACCAGCTAGAGAACAGCAGGACAGTGAACACGTGGAGCAGATCTGATGGAACATGGAGGAATGATGCGATCGTCTTGAACAAAGGGGTTTGAAAGTATTTTTTTTTTCAGACACAATTGTTAATATTTCTACCTGAGTTGCTACCTGAACTGTAAAGTTCACAGATTTTTACCGTTCTCCATGTCTGTTTTAGCTTTTCTGCATGTTTACCTGCGAATTCTTTTCCAGTGCTGCAGCAGCCAGTAACAGACTTTTCAAAACAAAAGCATGTGAGCAACATGCGTTAACGCGAGATAAAATAAATGTCGGCATTAATAAGTTAATGCGTTAACGCGATAATAACTCGTTAACTTGCCCAGCCCTAGTAACCACCAAACAGTTCTTTAGATAACTGATCCAGATGAATGGATGAACTGGACGGCTGGTCCTGAAGCGTCTGGATCTGCTCGCTGAAACAGAATCCAGCCTCCTGTGACCTTGACTGTGATGAGGCAGGTTCAGAAAATGGATGGATAAATGAGTTCAAATAAAAGACAAAAGTCATTTACTGGTGCTTTGTAATTGAGTCACACCAGTGATGGAAAATCATTTTGAGACTTTATCTCATAATTATGACTTTGTCATGATAATGAGACAGGATCTTATAATTGCATCGTGTAAAATAGATTTGTGAAGGTTGTTAAGCTTTGCGGTTTCTGACTGTGAGCGGTTCATCTGTAATTATACTCGCGGGGGTGCACACAAGGTTATCGACTTTCCCCACTTCATCTGAACGTAGAAGCCCCGAAAAAAAGCACTTGTTGCATTTCATAAAAAGTTTTAGAGGAGCTATTTTGCCAAAGTGAATTACCTGTTTGTTGCCTTTCCATCCATGTAAATATTTAAACATATACGCCACTGGTGGCCATGAAAATAGAGCTGAGCGATTTTATCGATTCTGCGATATATATCGATATTTTATTTCCCCAGAGAGTATCGATTTTTCAGCCGTGGGTATTGATATTCTAAGCTTCTTTCAAAACCCCCGTGTCCCACCTTTAAAAGCTTGCAAGCAACAATTTGCACTCTTTAAATAAATGAAACTATTTTTCTTAACACATCTTTTATTCATTTTGTCCAGCATTTGCAAGCTGCCTGTCAGCCATATAATGTGTAATTGATGCTTTCAGTTCAATTAATTCAAACAAAGTCATTGGAACACTCACAAGATGTCACCAAAATCACTTTGTCCCTTTAAAATCTTTCAGAAAATGATGTAAATGTATTGTATCAATATATATCGTATCGTATCGTGAGATCAGTGTATCGCTACAGCCCTACATGAAAACCTTTAAACAGACAGCCAGGCTGAAGGTAAATGAGATGTCCAACCAGCCGGGCTCTTCTTCAGTACCTTCTTGGTGACTGAACGCTGCAGATCCTTCCAGATCATTTCCAGATCACATGTGTCAAACACAAGGCCCGCGGGCCAAATGTGGCCCACCATCGTTTTATGTGGCCCTCGAGAGCTTGTGCATTACTGGCTTAAAATTTGAACCAATATTTTAAGACTTAAAATAAGCTTACGGTACTTTAAAGTGCATATTGACAATAAACTCCATCTCCCATAATGCATTTTGTCGTTATCTACAAGATAACGGTATTTAACCATGAGCAAGACATCACAACGATTTTCAGAACTGATGAACTTAAGAAAAATCTCTACAAACTAACCCCAACATGTCCAAGAAAAGAAAGATTGATGCACAAGGAAGAAAGTTTCATGAACGATGAGGAAACAAATACAAGTTTGTACCTCAAGGTGAAGAGTATGCTAAATGGACTAAATATGCTAAATTTAGCCTGTAAGAAAAACGAAGAATCGCTTCTAACCATCACCTGTGTGATGGTTTACAACCACAAACCCTGAGTTTAATATGATAATTGTTATAATAATAATTAGAATAATTGTTAAATATTTGACACTTGAATACAAAATAAATACAGAAACCGTTATTTAACAAGGTGTAGTTTAATTTATTTTGCATTTTGCTACACTCATGCTGTCAATGTGGCCCTTGGAGGGCCACCATGATGCTGATGTCTGATCCAGATGAACGAGCCCGTCCGGGCCCTGTGGACCGTGTCTTGCAGAGCCGCCCTCGCTGCCGGTCTGCCAGTGGGACGGAGACATCGACGTGGGAGGAAGCGTCAGGCTGTCCTGCTCGGTGGCCGAGGGCGTCCCCCCTCCAGACATCCGCTGGGAGAAAGTGAACCCAGAGGAGATCCCCCTCCCCATCGACATGGCGGGTCAGAACCACACACTCACTCAGAGATCAATATCGGAGGTTGACTCCACTTAAGATCTTAAATGTTGGTGCGTGACGACAGCAGAGCTGCAAACAGCCCACTGATGAGAACAGAGAGGGAATCAAGGAAACGACATTCTTCTGAGATGCCGTCACTGTTTTAGGTTGAAAACAGTACATTTGAATTCAAACATTTGCATGAAAGAAACAACAAAACAAAATAAATATCTGCCAGAAAGTTTCCAGAGTTGCTTTTTTGTTTGAAAAAAAAAAAAGCGAGCAAAAATCCCTCAGGAGACATTTAAGGGTTTCACTTGTGAATCATCCGTTTCTGCTGACATGCAGGAATAATTACACGCCTTGCTGGGAAAAAATAATGACCAGAAACACTCTTTCTTCTTTTTTCTTCATCCGGGTGAAACAAATGGTTCCCACCTGAGGTGGAGCTTCACCTTCAGCTCAGATGATTGTTGTCTCCAAACCAGGTCATGCGCATTTTATTTTATTTTTAACAGCTTCTTTGAGACAATCTGCCTGAAAATTACATGTTGAGAGCGACTGTGCAGAGAACAGTTTAAGGATTTTAGTCTGAATGACTGGAATGGAAGCAGCTTCAGCCAAGAAATCTGTTTTCTTTACTTTTTATTTTTGTATTTTTACTAGGGCTGGGCAAGTTAACGCATTATTATCGCTTTAACGCATTAATTTATTAACGGCAAAATTTATTTTATCGCGCGTTAACGCATGTTTTTCACATGCTTTTGTTTTGAAACGTCTGTTTCTGTTGCTGCAGAGCCGGAAGATAAGGCAGGCAAAGCTAAAACAGACATGGAGAACGGTAAAAATCAGTGAACTTTACAGTTCAGGTAGCAACTCAGGTAGAAATATTAACAATTCTGTCTGAAAAAAAAACTTTCAAACCCCTTTGTTCCGGACGATGGCGTCATTCCTCCATGTTCCATCAGATCTGCTCCATGTGTTCACTGTCCTGCTGTTCTCTAGCTGGTTACTGCAGTGCGGCTCCATCTAGTGGCACAGATGTGTAATGACAACAGAAAGTCTGTTCCTTGATTATAAAACAAAGCCATTTCTGGGTCACGTTAACCAGACAATAAAATATTAAAAACAAATTCAGTCCCGTGGCCTGTTTGCTAAAATTGAAATATAAAAAAAACAGGCTTTTTTTTTGTGTGTGTTAGATTAAAGAATGGAAAAAAAAAAAAAGTCACTTTTTAATTTTTTAAATTTTGATTGACAATCGAAAATTGAATAAAACAATGATACACAGATAACTACGGATTGGTAAAGTTACTGAACTTTAACATGGACATTTTCATTTTAAAGTTCTCCCAGACGGAGGATTCAACAGAAACAAGGTTATTTGTAACAACTGACAAGTTGAACTCCCCGTTAAAAGTTTCTGCTGTTACCTCAGAAATTACCTGTTTTAATGTTTTGATTGTGGCCTCTAGAATGTTAGGATTTTGTTAGTAGACTTTTTCTTATTTTTTATAAAAACAGGATGTCATCAATGCCCTGGCAGTGGCAATAAGCTTTTTTATTTTACATTTTTTAAGATGAGATTTACACTAAATATGTGTTACTGACAAGTGCTGATGTTATAAGTGTTTGAACAACAAATGTTATGACACTTTAGTTCATATGGCAGCAGAACATTTAAATAAAAGTGACCTTTACACTACTTTTAAATTCATTATTTGATTTCACGTATACAATGCGATTCATCGTGATTAATCAGGGAAATCATGCGATTAATCGTGATTAAAAATTTTAATTGTTGCCCAGCCCTAATTTTTAGTTTTCGAAAAGCTAAAACAAAAAAAATGTTAGGAAACGGAGCATCAGGACCACTGAGCTTCGATTTCACAGCAGTTTTCCTGTTCAGACCAGGTGAACCCGGCGCTTTCTCAACACTCCTGGCTAACATGAGCACGTCCCTCTTCTCTCAGGTGACCTGTCGGGCTCGGTCCAACTCGTCAACGTGTCGTCTCAGACGTCTGGTCTGTACCGCTGCTCTGCCTGCCAACGTCCTGGGAACAGAGAACTGCTACGTCAACTTGGCCATCTACAGGAGTGAGTCCCTGTTCCTGCGGTCCTGGTGGGTCTTTAGCTTCAAGGAAACCCTCTGATGAGGGGAAGCCAATCTCACGGCTGCACGGAGTCTGTCCAGGTTGCACATTAGGTTATTTGTAGGGCTGGGCAACGATTAAAATTTTTAATTGCGATTGATCGCATTATTTCCCTGATTAATCACGATTAATCGCTTGTATACGCAAAATCAAATAATGAATTCAAACGTAGTGTAAAATGCACTTTTATTTAAATGTTCTGCTGCCATATGAACTAAAGTGCCATAACATTTGTTGTTCAAACACTTATAACATCAGCAGTTGTCAGTAACACATATTTAGTGTAAATCTCATCTTAAAAAATGTAAAATAAAATAAAGCTTATTGCCACTGACAGGGCATTAATGTCATCCTGTTTTTATTTAAAAAAAAAAAAAGTCTACAAACAAAATCCAACAAAATGATTGTGTCTCAGCACAATCAGAACATTAAAACAGGTAATTTCTGAGGTAACAGCAGAAACTTTTAACGGGGAGTTCAACTTGTCAGTTGTTACAAATAACCTTGTTTCTGTTGAATCCTCCGTCTGGGAGAACTTTAAAATAAAAAATGTCCATGTTAAAGTTCTGTAACTTTATCAATCCGTGTATCATTCATTCTTTCCATTTTCAATTGTCAATCAAAAATAAAGAAAAATTTTAAAGTCGCATTTTATTACGTTTTTCTTTTTTTTTTTTTAATCTAACACAAAAAATGAAAAAAAATCCCTGTTTTTTTAATATTTCAATTTTAGACTTGAATCAGAAATACGAAATTAAAAAACGGGCCACAGAACTGAATTTGTTTTATAATGGAGGACTGGACTTTCTGTTGTCATTACACATTTGTGCCACTAGATGGAGCCGCACTGCAGTAACCAGCTAGAGAACAGCAGAGGGGTGTACTACGAAGCGAGATTAGAGGGTTAGCGAGGTATGTTGAGTCTAAAGCCAGGATTTCCAGTACCACGAAGGTGGCTCTCTTTTAACCTGGCTAGATCACCATGGTAATTTACTCTGCAATCTTAACCTGGTCCGGAGCAGGTTATGTGCAGAGTTTAGGCTCAAATCGGCTATAAAAAAGCTCCACCCTTTCACTTTCACCCAATCCTGTTGACTTTAGCGCCAGGATTGTGCGAGGATAGGAAGAGAGTATTCAGAGACCGGACTGATCCGCTGGCTTCCCATGACCATATTCTCGATGAACGCTATAGATTTCCAGCTGAGGGAATACGTTACATTTGTAATCTGCTAGAGCCAGATATTGGCAGCGCCACCAAACGTAGCCGTGCGCTCACAGTAGCGCAAATGGTGTGCGTTTCTTTGTGTTTCTTTGCCGCGGGAACCTACATGCATTGAGTTGGTGATGCAGAAAATCTGAGCCAGAATACTGGAATAAAGGTTGTACTTGCTCTTACTGAACTGCTGAATATGTTTGTAGTATTCCCTGGCCATCTGCCCACGCTTCAAATAAAAGAAGCGTTTTACTAAATCAGGTAACATAAATTAATAGTCCATTATATTGATAATCAGTGTGACGTGGAATTTCATGTGAAATGTTATAATATAATTCATTCATAAGATTCCCCAGGGTGATAGGGTACCTATTAAAGTGGCCGGAGTGTGTATAACAGATCATATTAAATGTTAAATTAATTTCACATAGATTTAGCAAAAAACTAAAGTGATTTTCATTTATCATTCATAATGGCAAGGCAAGGCAAGGCAGCTTTATTTGTATAGCGCATTTCATACCAATGGCAACTCAATGTGCTTTACAAGAGAAAACAAAAGCAAAGAAAACAACAACAGGAAAACAAAGACAAACTCAAAACATTTAACAACATAAATTTAAAAATTTTAAAAACAAACATTTATAAGAAAGAAATAAATGTATAAGAACATAAATAACTAAACATCTAAAATAAGGCATACGAAATTAGTTGCATAAAACATTGGAACATAAATATTGATCCATATTAAAAACAATTAAGAGCCATAAGCGCATGAGAAAAGAAATGTTTTTAACCTGGATTTAAAAACGCTTACAGTTGGGGCTGATTTCAGTTCTACTGGTAGTTTGTTCCAGTGGTGTGCAGCATAATGGCTAAAAGCTGCTTCACCCTGTCTGGTCCAAACTCTGGGCTCCACTATCTGACCTGAGTCAGTAGATCTTAGAGCCCTGCTGGGTTGATACTCTACTAACATGTCATGTATGTATTCTGGACCTAACCCATTTAATGATTTATAGACCAGAAGCAGAACTTTAAAATCTATTCTATAGCTGACTGGGAGCCAGTGTAAAGCCTGAAGAACTGGGGTGATGTGCTCTGATCTTTTTGTTCTGGTTAAAACTCGAGCTGCAGCATTCTGAATGAGCTGCAGCTGTTTGATGCTTTTTTGGGTGAGTCCTGTTAGAAGACCGTTACAATAGTCCAGTCTACTGGAGATGAAAGCATGAATAAGCTTCTCCTGGTCTTTTTGAGACATGAAGCCCTTCACTCTGGAAATGTTCTTAAGCTGATAGAAGGCTGTTTTGGTGATAGATCTGATGTGACTGTTAAAGGTCAGATCTGAGTCTATCAGCACACCAAGGTTTCGGACTAGGTCTTTAGTTTCCAGCAACAGTGACTCAAGATGTTTACTGACAGTGACCCTCTTCTCCTTATTGCCAAAAACAATTACCTCAGTTTTTTCTTGATTTAATTTAAGGAAATTTTGGTTCATCCAATTTTTGACTTGCTCTAAACAATGACATAATGACTCTATTGGACTACAGTCATCTGGGGATAGTGCAAGATATATCTGCGTGTCATCTGCATAACTATGATAATTAACATTTAAATTCTGCAGAATTTGACCCAAAGGCAGCATATATAGGCTGAACAGAAGGGGTCCGAGAACTGACCCCTGAGGAACCCCACATGTCATAGCCACTCGATCGGATTGATAACTTCCAATCGTCACAAAGTAACTCCGCTCCTCCAAGTAGGACCTGAACCATTCTAAGACTGTTCCGCTAAGTCCTGCCCAGGTTTCTAACCTGTTCAACAGTATACTGTGATCCACAGTGTCAAATGCCGCACTGAGATCCAACATGACCAGAACTGACACCTTGCCTGAGTCAGTGTTCAACCTGATGTCATTTAACACTCTAATAAGAGCTGTTTCTGTACTGTGGTGAGGTCGGAAGCCTGATTGTGGGACAGTCAGACCTACATAATGTTTAAATCTGCTGCATTAAGTTTAAAGTTTAAGCGCTCTAAAAGAGGGAGGGAGATTAAATAAGGTTGTGAAATAAATATAGTGGTGAAATAAATATAATTTACGAATTTACACGATCTGCAATTTTTTGCCAGCACTCCTCTCTGGCTTTATTCGCACCTACAGTGTTGCTTTTGGCCGTAAAGATTTCTCTGAAATCCTCATAACCCTGCATTATTAATACCTGCTCCTCCTGACTGAAATATACGGACCGCCATCTATCCATTTGATCCGGAATAGGCGTCAAATGACGTGTCAAACGCCCCCTTTTATGTGAACGCGCACAGAGCAGGAAGCAGAAAGCCGCGGTTAACAAAGATAGTTGATAACCACCGTCGTGGTACCAGTTATCTCTGATGGCGAGTTTCAGGTTTGTTAAGCCAGCTCACCCAAAGAAAGCCTGGCTGTGTCCAACTTGCTTCGTAGTACACCCCTCAGGACAGTGAACACATGGAGCAGATCTGATGGAACATGGAGGAATGACAACAAAGTTTTGTTGCAGTCCAGAATTTTTATTTCCAGACAGAATTGTTAATATTGTTACCCGAGTTGCTACCTGAACTGTAAAGTTCACGGATTTTTACCGTTCTCCATGTCTGTTTCAGCTTTTCTCCATGTTTACCTGACAATTGTTTTCCAGCTCCGCAGCAGCCAGAAACAGACTTTTCAGAATAAAAGCATGTGAGCAACATGCGTTAACGCGTGATAAAATAAATGTCGGCGTTAATAAATTAATGAGTTAACGCGATAATGAGAGTGTACCGAACTTGCGTTAACTTGCCCAGCCCTAGTTATTTGAGAAGTGAGCCAGTGTTCGTGGGGGGGGGGGTTAGATGGTCGGTTGGTGGTTAGATGGTCAATTGTGTCCGTGTTGGCCCTGTGATGGACAGGCGGTCTGTCCAGAGCAGGGGTGAGCAAATCCGGTCCCAGAGGGACGTTTCCCTGCATGGTCCACCACCAGCTTGTCTTCCAAGTCTGCACACGTCTGTCATCTTTGCTGCAGCAGGGAAACATCTGGGGCCCTCTGGGACTGGATTTGCCCCCCTGGTCCAGGGGGGCAAATATGGGACGGACGGGAGCCCTGACAGGCGTTGCTGTGTCCATCTCCGCAGCTCTGGACAGCCCCCCAGGCCTGCTGCAGGCCGTGCTGCTGACGCTCACCATGAGCCTGGTGCTGCTGGCGCTGGTGGTGCTCGCCGCGTGGCTGCGTCGCACTGGACAGGACGGGAGGAGGAGCGAGAGGAAAGCAGAGGAGAAGGAGGAGGAGGAGTGTTACAACGAGATCCGGTACACCCCGTCCCTGATGAAGCGCTCCTTTGTCTGACGTCTCCCCGTCGGCCGTTTGAAGCACCGACTCAAGAGTCGCGGGGACGCGTTGAGTCAATCTTGAACTGTGAAGTTAAGCCATCGCCCGCTGCAGGAACACATTTTGAAATAAATGTCAAGTTTCTGAACGGTGTGGTATCTTTTCTGAAAAAAATAAAGGAATCTACGGTTGAGCTGTACATAACACATCCGGTTCATGACATGGTCAGCTTTAAATAACCACAAAGAATTGACCTTTCGGTAAGCACCGCCCCCTCCCTAGTTACTGTTGCTAGGTCGGACAATCTTGCTGCTCCTGCATTAAGGACTGTGTTAATTCGCTATTTTTCCGATTCCTATCATCAGTATTTATATTATACTATAATAACTCCATGGTGAATTATTGCTGCTGGGGACCTGCAACAGTGACTCGAGGTGTCCAGAACGTTTGGAGGGACATTTTTATTCTCTTTCCCAAGACAAAACAAACGCTGGAAAAATGCAGGTGTGGGTTAAGTTGTGTCTGTCCACAACTGAACGTGAGGAAAGTTACAAAACACACCTGCATTTACTCCAAGGTAAGTTAACTTTGTTAATTAGATGATTGATTTAACTACCGTTTAGTAAAAGTAATATGATTTAGCAGCAGGGAGGGTGATGAGTTCTCTGTTAGCATTAGCTCTGGTCCATAGGTCTGTCGCACACCAGAGCTATGTTAACATCAGACAGTTGCAGCATTGTATTAATATAATTAATAAAGTGACGTTAACATCACTAGCCTCACCTTATACCTAACAAAATAAATATCTAGGGCCATATATATTTGTAGACAACAAGGCAGGCTGATAGCTGGCTAGCTAGCTCTGGTCCATAGTAGGGATGGAACGGTTTTCGGTATTACAGCAAAGCGCGGGAAAATTTTACGTGATAACAATTACCGTTTATGTTTGACTTCGTGTCATTATCGTGGTCGATTACCAGGATGTGTAATATCAGCCTCATTCAAGTCTGCGAGTGACTCGCAACTGTGTCACGCGTGAATATGTAGCTTGTAACATCGGCATCATGACGTAATCATGGCGGAAAGCAGTGATAGCACGCAGGACATTTACCAACCCAATTAAAGGACGAAATCCGAGGTCTGGGGATATTTATTTATTTATTTTTTTTATTTTTTTTAAGAATGCAGAGGGACAACTGGTGGAGGACAGTTATCCTGTCTGCAGAGCACTTGTTTACATTTTATTGTAATTTGTAGAAGCAACTTGATGGAGCTAAGGTTAATGCTTCAAGCTACTGAGATGTTTGATCAAGAGTAACCTGGTCGACGTGCTTCGCTAACTCACATTTCGTAAACGTTACAGTTAGGTGTTAATCGAAAAATGACCAGAACAATGTTCTTCTGATGCAGTTAAAATATTAATTTATTCCATTAACTGATCCGACAACCATAACGCTGGCAGTTAGCCACAGCGGTCAAAAACCTTTTGCTCTTCCGGGTCCAACAGCTAACCAATAACAGGCAGCTACCTTTATACCTGACCCTCAGGTAACAACACAGCGACACCCACAGACACACAGAGTGAACTACAATTCAAAACAACATATTTGGCTCCTTTACAACTATTTCTTTATTTGCACATTTATACTTATTTAAGGTTCAGCTTAAAGTCCAAAGTTTATTTCATTTGAACTAATTTTTGTTCCTGATAATTGTTTGTATATTTTGACCTACTATGGCTGTGAAAGCCGGATGCGGGGACCCTGGTGGTCCGATTCTCGGCTGCAGAAGCTAGCTCTAGGGACGTGGAATGTCACCTCTCTGACGGGGAAGGAGCCTGAGCTGGTGTGTGAGGTCGAGCGGTTCCAACTAGATATAGTTGGACTCACCTCGACACACGGCTTGGGCTCTGGAACCAGTATCCTCGAGAGGGGTTGGACTCTCTTCCACTCTGGAGTTGCTCCGAGTGAGAGGCGCCGAGCTGGTGTGGGCATACTTATTGCCCCCCGACTTGGCGCCTGTACATTGGGTTTACCCCGGTGGACGAAAGGGTAGCCTCTCTCCACCTTCGGGTGGGGGGACGGGTCCTGACTGTTGTTTGTGCTTATGCACCAAATAGCAGTTCAGAGTACCCACCCTTTTTGGAGTCCTTGGATGGAGTATTGGAGAATGTTCCATCTGGGGACTCCCTCATTCTGCTGGGGGACTTCAATGCTCACGTGGGCAACAACAGTGAGACCTGGAGGGGTGTGGTTGGGAGGCAGGGCCCCCCTGATCTGAACCAGAGTGGTGTTTCGTTGTTGGACTTCTGTGCTCGCCATGGACTGTCCATAACGAACACCATGTTCAAGCATAAGAGTGTCCACATGTGCACTTGGCACCAGGACACTCTAGGCCGCAGTTCAATGATCAACTTTATAATCGTATCGTCGGACTTGCGGCCGCATGTCTTGGACACTCGGGCGAAGAGAGGGGCGGAGCTGTCAACTGATCACCACCTGGTGGTGGGTTGGCTCAGATGGTGGGGGAGGATGCCGGTCAGACCTGGCAGGCCCAAACGTGTTGTGAGGGTCTGCTGGGAACGTCTGGCAGAGTCTCCTGTCAAAAGGAGCTTTAACTCACACCTCCGGCAGAACTTCGATGTTCCGAGTGAGGCAGGGGACATTGAGTCCGAGTGGGCTATGTTCCGGGCCTCTATTGTTGAGGCAGCTAACCGGAGCTGTGGCCGTAAGGTCGTTGGTGCCTGCTGCGGCGGCAATCCCAGAACTCGTTGGTGGACACCAGCAGTGAGGGATGCCGTCAAGCTGAAGAAGGAGTCCTATAAGGCCTTTTTGGCATGTGGGACTCTGGAGGCAGCTGACAGGTATCGGCAGGCTAAGCGGGACGCGGCTTCGGCGGTTGCTGAGGCAAAACTCGGACATGGGAGGAGTTTGGAGAGGCCATGGAGAACGACTTCCGAACAGCTTCGAAGAAATTCTGGTCCACCATCCGGCGTCTCAGGAGGGGGAAGCAGTGCTCCATCAACACTGTATACAGTGGGGATGGGGAGCTGTTGACCTCGACTCGGCACGTTGTGGATCGGTGGAGGGAATACTTCAAAGACCTCCTCAATCCCGCTGACACGTCTTCCAATGAGGAAGCAGAGTCTGGGGACTCAGGGGCGGACTCTCCTATCTCTGGGGCTGAGGTTGCCGAGGTGGTCAAAAAGCTCCTCGGTGGCAGGGCCCCGGGTGTGGATGAGATCCGCCCGGAGTTCCTCAAGGCTCTGGATGCTGAGGGGCTGTCTTGGTTGACACGCCTCTGCAGCATCACGTGGACGTCGGGGACAGTTCCGCTGGATTGGCAGACTGGGGTGGTGGTCCCCCTCTTTACAAAGGGGGACCGGAGGGTGTGTTCCAACTACAGGGGGATCACACTCCTCAGCCCCCCCTGGGAAGGTCTATTCAGGGGTCCTGGAGAAGAGGGTCCGTCGGATAGTCGAATCTCGGATTGAGGAGGAGCAGTGTGGTTTTCGTCCCGGCCGTGGAACGGTGGACCAGCTCTACACCCTCTTCAGGGTCTTGGAGGGGGCATGGGAGTTCGCCCAACCAGTCTACATGTGTTTTGTTGACTTGGAGAAGGCGTTCGACCGTGTTCCCCGGGGATTCTTGTGGGGGGTGCTCCGGGAGTATGGGGTGCCGGACTCCCTTGTATGGGCTGTCCAGTCCCTGTACGACCGATGCCAGAGCTTGGTCGGCATTGCCGGCAGTAAGTCGGATTCGTTTCCAGTGAGGGTTGGACTCCGCCAAGGCTGCCCCTTGTCACCGATTCTGTTCATTACTTTTATGGACAGAATTTCTAGGCACAGTCGAGGTGTTGAGGGGATCCGGTTTGGTGGCCTCAGGATTGGGTCTCTGCTATTTGCAGATGATGTGGTTCTGTTGGCTTCATCAAGCCGTGATCTACAACTCTCACTGGAGCGATTCGCAGCTGGTTGTGAAGCGGCTGAGATGAGAATCAGCGCCTCCAAATCTGAGACCATGGTTCTCAGCTGGAAAAGGGTGGAGTGCCCTCTCCGGGTTGGGGATGGGTTCCTTCCCCAAGTGGAGGAGTTTAAGTATCTCGGGATCTTGTTCACGAGTGAGGGAAGGATGGAGCGGGAGATTGACAGACGGATCGGTGCGGCATCTGCAGTGATGCGGGTGCTGCGTCTGTTGTGGTGAAGAAGGAGCTGAGTCGGAAGGCGAAGCTCTCGATTTACTGGTCGATCTACGTTCTCACCCTCACCTATGGTCATGAGCTTTGGGTAGTGACCGAAAGAACAAGATCGCGGATACAAGCGGCTGAAATGAGCTTCTTTCGCAGGGTGGCCGGGCTCTCCCTTAGAGATAGGGTGAGAAGCTCGGTAATCCGGGAGGGGCTCAGAGTAGAACCGCTGCTCCTCCACATTGAGAGGAGCCAGATGAGGTGACTCGGGCATCTGGTTAGGATGTCTCCTGGACGCCTCCCTGGTTAGGTGTTCCGGGCACGTCCCACTGGGAGGAGACCCCGGGGAAGACCCAGGACACGCTGGAGGGACTATGTCTCGTGGCTGGCCTGGGAACGCCTCGGGATCCCCCCAGAGGAGCTAGAAGAAGTGGCCGGGGAGAGGGGGGTCTGGGCTTCCTTACTCCGGCTGATGCCCCCGCGACCCGACCTCGGATAAGCGGAAGAAGACGGTACGGTAGACGGTATGGCTGTGAAAGTGTTTAATTAAATTTGCACCAGGCAAATAAGCTTTGTTCCTGTTATTTATTTTTTTCATTTAAAATAAAACCTCTTTCTGTGCCAGTTGTTTGACCTTTTAATGTGAAAGTTTAATTTCGATAAAATTTTGGCTTCTAATGTTTTAGTATGACAAGAACATTTCGAGATTTTGTTGAATTATTAAAATGTGTTTTTTGGACATTTGTACAGCAATGAAGAATACCGCAATATCGTATACCGTAATAATTTGTTGACTATAATCAAGATATCAAATTTTCTATATCGTTACATCCCTAGAACATTGTGGAGAAGTCATCGACACTATGGACCAGAGCTAATGCTAATGCTAACAGAGAACTCATCACCCTCCCTGCCGCTAAATCATATTATTACTTTTACTAAACGGTGGTTAAATCAGTCATCTAATAAACAAAGTAAACTTACCTTGGAGCAAATGTAGGTGTGTTTTGTAACTTTCCCCACGTTCAGTTGATTGTGTGGACAGACACAACTTAACCCACACCTGCATTTTTCCAGCATTTGTTTTATCTTGTTAAAGAAAATAAAAATGTCCCTCCAAATGTTCTGGACACCTCGAGTCACTGTTGCAGGTCCCCAGTAGCAATATTTCACCATGGAGTTATTATAGTATAATATTAATACTGATGATAGGAATCGGAAAAATAGCGAATTAACACAGTCCTTAATGCAGGAGCAGCAAGTTTGTCTGACCTAGCAACAGTAACTAGGGAGGGGGCGGTGCTTACCGGAAGGTCAATTCCAGAAAAGCTTTAGTTGAGGGGTTCGTCCCTGAGGAGATGTCTGCACCCTCACATCTTAAAGCCCCTCATGTTCAGGTGCAGGTGGTCTGACACTAAAACAGGCCTCAGGATGAAGAGGTTTCAGCTCAGCTGTGAATCAGTCTTATAACAGAGAAAAAAAAAACATATTCAGTGTGAAATGCATAATTTTTTCATCTCCTTTGTCCAGAAATCAAATTGAATAATGTATCAAACTGGTAAAATTCCAGTTATAGTTGCAGAATCTGTATCAAAGAGCAGTTTTGAAAAAGAAATATCTCCCTTCCCTTGTTCCAGTTTCCCTCCAGGTAGAAGCATCTGTATATTCTTAGAGGAATTACTGTCATCAATCTCTGCCGTGTGTGAAGAACCTGCACCAAATACAAATATTAAAGAAAAAAAAAACATATGAAGTTTTGGAATCAGTTCTGGAGAGACACGAACATGCAAACACCTGACAAGGATGACGGTCTGACACATCAGTTTGGTATTTAAAAAGAGCTCACGTGGACGGTTTGAATGCATTTGAAACCAGCTGGTTCTAAATGTGTCAGTGTTGTGTTTGTGGGCAGAACCAGGTGAGTTAAGGTAAATGTGACAAACAATACGAACCAGTGGTAACGATTATCTGTACACATAATACTGTAATAATATAGAAATGCACAAAGCAGTTGTTATATATATATCAGATCAAGTCCCATTTATAAATATTCTTTATCAGCTGATCAACACAACTCCAATCACACGGCAGCAACCCGATGCATTTATTCATCTAGATGTTGAGACGACCTGCTGAAGTTCAAACCAGCATCAGAACGGAGAAGAAAGGAGATTAAAGTGACTGAACGTGTCCTGGTTGTTGGTCTGAGTGTTTCTGATCTACTGAGATCTTCTCCACAACCATCTCCAGGGTTTCCAGAGGATGGTCCAGGAAGAGAAGATATCCAGCTGTTGATGTCAGAGGTCAGAGGAGGATGGACAAACTGGTTGGAGATGATAGAAAGACAACAGGAACTCAACCATCTCTGAACAACACTGGATCATTGAAGCAGATGTTCTCCAGCAGCAGAAGATCACAGCAGGAGTCTCTGCTGTCAGCTGAGACCAGGAAACACAGACTCACCAGAACCGGACCACAGAGGACTGGAAGAACGTTGTCTGGTCTGATGAGTCTGGATTTCAGCTGCAACATCCAGATGGTCAGAACTTAAAGGAACCGACATGAGAGCATGGATCCATCCTGGTCCACCAACGGTTCAGGCTGCTGCTGACAGTACGGTCTACCTGAGGATTGTCCATCCCTTCATGACCACAGTGGACCATCTTCTGATGGATACCGTCGTAATAACGTTCATCAAAATATCAAAAATGTGTTTAAAAGTCACATCGTTATTGAAACACTTTCTATTGTGAGATGTATCGTTAATAGGTCATTATCTGGTCCCTCAGACTGCAGCTACTGGATCACTGAACTAAGAACTGCCGTCACCGGTGCAACACTGAAGGATGCTGGGAAAGTGATTCCATCTGAACACTCTACGTCAATAAAAACATCAGCGGTTTCATCTCCGATCTATTAGGGTCACACTGAGAAAAAAAATTGTGGACAATGATTTTTTTTTCGACATTCTCGACGTTTCGACTTTATTCTCGACATTTCGACTTTATTCTCGACATTTCGACTTTATTCCGGAAACTCCATCTTGACTTTATTCTCGACATTTCGACTTTATTCTCGACATTTCGACTTTATTCCGGAAACTGCATCTTGACTTTATTCTCGACATTTCGACTTTATTCTTGACATTTCTACTTTATTCCGGAAACTGCATCTTGACTTTATTCTCGACAATTCAACTTTATTCTCGACATTTCGACTTTATTCTCGACATTTCGACTTTATTCCGGAAACTGCATCTTGACTTTATTCTCGACATTTCGACTTTATTCTCGACATTTCGACTTTATTCCGGAAACTGCATCTTGACTTTATTCTCGACATTTCGACTTTATTCTCGACATTTCAACTTTATTCTCGACATTTCGACTTTATTCCGGAAACTGCATCTTGACTTTATTCTCGACATTTCAACTTTATTCTCGACAATTCAACTTTATTCTCGACATTTCGACTTTATTCCAGAAACTGCATCTTGACTTTATTCTCAACATTTCAACTTTATTCTCGACATTTCGACTTTATTCTCGACATTTGAACTTTATTCTCGACATTTCAATTCAATTCAATTCAATTCAATTTTATTTATATAGCGTCTGTTACAATGACAATTGTCTCTAGGCGCTTTACAGAGACCCAGAGCATGACCCCCGAGCAAATATCATCAACTAAGATTATATAATTAAATCCAATCAATGATAATGGCAGGTAAAAAACTCCCACGTAGGGAGAAAAAAAACCTTTATACCAAACAGTGGCAAGGAAAAACTCCACTTTAAGAGGAAGAAACCTTGAGCAGGACCTGGCTCATATGGGGGGACCTTCCTGCCGAAGGCCAGCCGGGTAGAGAAAGAAAAGAGGGGAGACAGGACAGAGAGAGGATGTAGGACAGAGAGAAGATGGAGGACAGAAAGAGGATGTAGGACAGAGAGAGGAGAGCACAGAGAAAGTAAAAAATAATGATAAAGAAGTAGTGGAATTGTTGTAGGGTGAATGCAAGCGAGCTATGGAGGGCCCTTGGGCGTGTGGTCAGCGTAATGAGCCATGATAGGCTCTTGAGTATCAGTAATGTGCGGGTGGGGTGTAGGTGAGGTGTGTGAGAGAAGGGGGAGGAGGGGGGAGGGGGAGGGAGGGGGTTTGGGTTTAAGAAAAGAGAAGGGTAGGATTTCAAGCAAAAGGATGCATATATAAAACATAAACAGATGGAGGCAGCAGCACTGGGATGAGATGGCCAGAGGACCAGGTCGCCGATCACCACGCCAGTCGGTACCCAAACACAAGTGGAGGAGAACCCCGGGATGGACAGTGGATGGAACTGCAAGTCAGCATGAAACCCAGGAAACTCTGGCCTGCAAATACACAAAGAGAAAAGGGGGCAGAAACAGCACAACAAACACAGGAAAGCAAAGAAAATGGAGCACAGTTTCAGTAGCAGGGTGCTCCCAAATAATTATAAATGAGCTGGAGGAGGAGGAAGGGAGGAAGAAAGGGAAGAAAAGGAGAAGAGCAGTGGAGACACTACTCAGCAGATCATGCTGGTGTCTCCCTGTAGCGTAGGCCTATAGCAGCATAACTATGACGAAGCTGTGATTAAGACGAGCTACTCTAGTCTGAGCTCCTACAACTATAGTTATAACTATTAGCCCCTACACACTATAGTTAAGACTAATTGTAGGCTTTACTGAACAGAAATGTTTTCAATTTAGTTTTAAAAATGGAGATAGTATCAGCCTCCTTAACCCAAACTGGTAGCTGGTTCCATAAAAAAGGTGCCTGGTAGCAGAAGGCCCGTCCTCCAAACCTACTTTTAGATATTCTAGGAACGACGAGTAATCCTGCACTCTGAGAGCGGAGAGCTCTATTAGGAGCATAACATGCTATCAAGTCTTGTAAATAGCGCGGAGCTAGGCCATTAAGGGCCTTATATGCGAGAAGCAGAATTTTAAACTCAATTCTAAATTTCACGGGAAGCCAATGGAGGGAGGCTAACACGGGAGAGATGTGATCTCGCTTGCGGATTCCTGTCAGCACCCTCGCTGCTGCGTTCTGGATCAATTGAAGGCTATTTAGCGAGCTTTTCGGACATCCTGCTAACAGCGCATTACAGTAATCCAGTCTAGAGCTAACAAACGCGTGGATTAATTTTTCGGCATCACCCTGGGAGAGGATGCTCCTAATTTTGGCAATATTTCGGAGATGAAAAAAGGCAGTCTTGCAAACCTGATTAATATGCTGCTTAAATGACATATCCTGATCAAAAATAACTCCAAGGTTTTTCGCAACTGTGCTGGAAGCCAGCGTAAATCCAGTCAATCCATTCCTCAGGTGTTTGGGACCAAAGACAATAACCTCTGTTTTATCCGAGTTTAGAAGCAAAAAGTTAGAGGACATCCAGGACTTAATATCATTAAGACACCCTTGAAGTTTAGCCAAAGGTTTTGTTTCCTCTGGTTTCATAGATAAGTACAGCTGCGTATCATCAGCGTAGCAATGAAAGTTTATGCCATGGCTCTGGATAATTTTTCCCAAGGGCAGCATGTATAAAGTGAAAAGGATTGGTCCCAGAACTGAACCCTGTGGGACGCCATAGCAGACCCTAGTCCGTGTAGAAGAAACGTCATTAACATGGACGAACTGGAACCTGTCAGATAGGTATGACTTAAACCAGCCTAATGCTGTGCCTTTAATTCCAACAGTCTGCTCTAATCTGTACAGCAAAAGGCCGTGATCTACAGTATCAAAAGCAGCACTGAGGTCCAGCAGAACAAGGACAGAAACTAATCCATTGTCTGAGGCCATGAGGAGGTCGTTGGAGACTCTAATCAGTGCAGTTTCTGTGCTATGATGAGTTCTAAACCCTGACTGAAAGACCTCAAATAGATCATTTCTATGCAGGTGTTCTCCTAACTGGCTAGCAACTATTTTTTCCAGAATTTTAGAGATAAATGGAAGGTTGGATATTGGTCTATAGTTTGCCAAGATGTCCGGGTCAAGGGATGGTTTCTTGAGCAAAGGTTTAATGACTGCAACTTTAAAAACCTGTGGCACATATCCTAATTGTAGAGATAGGTTAATCTGATCCAAAATTGATATACCAATAGAGGACATAACATCCTTGAACAGTCGAGTTGGGATGGGATCCAACAGACATGTAGATGGTTTAGCTTTACTGATAGTTGAGGTCAACTCAGAGAGGCCCACAGGAGAAAAACAATTTTCAGACATTTCGACTTTATTCTCGACATTTCGACTTTATTCCGGAAACTGCATCTTGACTTTATTCTCGACATTTCAACTTTATTCTCGACATTTCAACTTTATTCCGGAAACTCCATCTTGACTTTATTCTCGACATTTCAACTTTATTCCGGAAACTGCATCTTGACTTTCTTCTCGACATTTCAACTTTATTCCGGAAACTCCATCTTGACTTTATTCTCGACATTTCAACTTTATTCTCGACATTTCAACTTTATTCTCGACATTTCAACTTTATTCCGGAAACTCCATCTTGACTTTATTCTCGACATTTCAACTTTATTCTGAAACTGCATCTTGACTTTATTCTCGACATTTCGACTTCATTCTCGACATTTCGACTTTATTCTCGACATTTCGACTTTATTCTCGACATTTCGACTTTATTCCGGAAACTGCATCTTGACTTTATTCTCGACATTTCGACTTTATTCTCGACATTTCGACTTTATTCCGGAAACTCCATCTTGACTTTATTCTCGACATTTCGACTTTATTCTCGACATTTTTTTATTCAACATTTGACTTTACTTTATTCTCGACATTTCGACTTTATTATTCCGGAAACTGCATCTTGACTTTATTTCGACATTTCTCTCGACTTTATTTCGACATTTCGATTGACTCGACATTTCGCTTCGACTTTATTCCGGAACTCCTTGACTTTATCTGGACTTTGACTTTATTCTCGACATTTCGACATTTCACATTTCGACTTTATTCTCGACATTTCGACTTTATTTCATCCGGAAACTTCTTGACTTTATTGACAACTTTATTCTCGACATTTCGACTTTACTTATTCCGGAAACTGCATCTTGACTTTATTCTCGACTTTTTTTTCGACTCGACATTTCGACTTTATTCTCGACATTTCGACTTTATTTCTCGACATTTCAACTTTATTCCGAAACTGCATCGGACTTTTATTCTCGACATTTCAACTTTATTCCGGAAACTGCATCTTGACTTTATCTCGACATTTCAACTTTATTCTCGACATTTCGACTTTATTCTCGAACTTTACTTTATTCCGGAAACTTTCTTGACTTTATTCTCGCATTTCGACTTTATTCTCGACATTTCGACTTTTTCCGGAAACTCCATCTTGACTTTATTCTCGACATTTCGACTTTATTCCGAAACTATCTTGACTTTATTCTCGACATTTCGACTTTATTTCTCGACATTTCATTTGACTTTATTCTCGACATTTCAACTTTATTCCGGAAACTCCATCTTGACTTATTCTCGACATTTCAACTTTATTCCGGAAAACCATCATTTTGACTTTATTTCTCGACATTTCGACTTTTTCGACTTTCGACTTTCTTCCGGAAACTTTCTCGACTTTATTTCTCGACATTTCGACTTTATTTCTTTTTTTTCATTTGACTTTATTCTTCTCGAATTTTCATTTGACTTTACTTTATTCTCGACATTTCGACTTTATTCCGGAAACTGACTTCGACATTTCATTCTCGACATTTCGACTTTATTCCGGAAACTGCATCTTGACTTTATTCTCGACATTTCGACTTTATTCTCGACTTTATTTCGACATTTCAACTTTATTCTCGACATTTTGACTTTATTCCGGAAACTGTATCTTGACTTTATACTCGACATTTTAATTTATTCTCGACATTTCGACTTTATTCTCGACATTTTGACTTTATTCTCGACATTTCGACTTTATTCCGGATCTTGACTTTATCTCGACATTTCAACTTTTTATTTCCGGAAACTCCATCTTGACTTTATTCTCGACTTTCGACTCGACATTTCAACTTTGACTTTATTCTCGACATTTCAACTTTATTCCGGAAACTCCATCTTGACTTTATTCTCGACATTTCAACTTTATTCTCGACATTTCAACTTTATTCCGGAAACTCCATCTTGACTTTATTCTCGACATTTTGACTTTATTCTCGACATTTCGACTTTATTCTCGACATTTCGACTTTATTCTCGACATTTCGACTTTATTCTCGACATTTCGACTTTATTCCGGAAACTGCATCTTGACTTTATTCTCGACATTTTCGAATTTATTCCGGAAACTGAATCTTGACTTTATTCTCGACATTTCAACTTTATTCTCGACATTTTGACTTTATTCTCGACATTTCAACTTTATTCCGAAACTTTGCATCTGACTTTATTCTCGACATTTCGACTTTATTCTCGACATTTCGACTTTATTCCGGAAACTGCATCTTGACTTTATTCTCGACATTTCGACTTTATTCCGGAAACTGCATCTTGACTTTATTCTCGACATTTCGACTTTATTCTCGACATTTCGACTTTATTCTCGACATTTCGACTTTATTCCGGAAACTGCATCTTGACTTTATTCTCGACGTTTCGACTTTATCTCGACATTTCGACTTTTAACATTCTTGACTTTATTCTCACATTTCGACTTTATTCTCGACATTTCAACTTTATTTTCGACATTTCGACTTTATTCCGGAAACTCGCATCTTGACTTTATTCTCGACACTTTATTTCGACTTTATTATTCTCGACATTTCGACTTTATTCCGGAAACTGCATCTTGACTTTATTCTCGACATTTTCACTTTTTCCAACATTTCGACTTTATTCTCGACTTTATTTCGACTTTATTTCCTCGACATTTGACTTTATTCTCGACATTTCGACTTTATTCTTCGACATTTCGACTTTATTCCGGAAACTGCATCTTGACTTTATTCTCGATTTCATTTACTTTCCGGAAAACTTTATTCTCGACATTTTCGACTTTATTCTCGACATTTCAACTTTATTCCGAAACATTTGACTTTATTCTCATTTGACTTTATTCTCGACATTCTCGACATTTCGACTTTTCTCGACATTTCGACTTTATTCCGAAACTCCATCTTGACTTTTTCTCGACATTTCGACTTTAATTCGACTTATTCCGAACTGCATCTGACTTTATTCTCGACATTTCAACTTTATTCTCGACATTTCGACTTTATTCGACATTTCAACTTTATTCCTACTGCATCTTGACTTTATTCTCGACTTTCGACTTTATTCTCGACATTTCGACTTTAAACTTGACTTTATTCCGGAAACTGCATCGACTTTATTCTCGACATTTCGACTTTATTCCGGAAACTCCATCTTGACTTTATTCTCGACCATTTCGACTTTTATTCTCGACATTTCAACTTTATTTATTCTCGACATTTCGACTTTCGACTTTATTCCGGCATTCTTGACTTTATTCGACATTTCATTCTCGACATTTTCAACTTTTTCCGGAAAACTGACTTTATCTTTGACTTTATTTCTCGACATTTCCAACTACATTCTCGACATTTCGACTTTATTTCCGGAAACTCCATCTTGACTTTATTCTCGACATTTCGACTTTTTTTTCTTCGACATTTCAACTTTATTCTCGACATTTCATTTCACTCAACTTTATTTCGACATTTTCAACTTTATTCCGAACACTTTATTCTCGACTTTATTTTCGACTTTATTCTCTCGACTTTATTCTCGACATTTCATTTCGACTTTATTCTCGACATTTCGACATTTATTATTTCACATTTCGACTTTATTCCGGAACTTCTTTATTTCGACATTTATTTATTCCGAAACTGCATCTTGACTTTACTTTATTCCGAAATCTTGACTTTATTCTCGATTTCTTTTTCTTCTCGACATTTCTCGACTTTATTCCGGAAACTGCATCTTGACTTTATTCTCGACATTTCGACTTTATTCCGGAAACTCGACTTTTATTCTCAAATTCGACTTTATTCTCGACTTTATTCTCGAACTTTATTCTCGACATTTCAACTTTATTCCGGAAACTCCATCTTGACTTTATTCTCAACATTTCAACTTTATTCTCGACATTTCGACTTTATTTCGGAAACTCCATTTGACTTTATTCTCGACATTTCGACTTTATTCCGACATTTGACTTTATTCTCGACTTTATTCTCGACATTTCGACTTTATTCGACATTTCGACTTTTTTTTTCACATTTGACTTACTATTCTCGAATTCTCGACTTTTCCGAACTTATCTGACATTTTTATTCTCGACATTTCGACTTTATTCCGAAAAACTCTGCATCTTGACTTTATTCTCGACATTTCGACTTTATTCTCGACTTATTTCGACTTTACTTTATTCCGAAATTATTTGACTTTATTCTCGACATTTCGACTTTATTCTCGACATTTCGACTTTATTCCGGAAACTGCATCTTGACTTTTCTCACTTTTTATTCTCGACATTTCGACATTTACTTTTTTCCGGATTTCTTGACTTTATTCTCGAATTTCACTTTATTTCGACATTTTGACTTTATTCTCGACATTTCGACTTTATTCCGGAAACTGCATCTTGACTTTATTCTGATTTCGACTTTATTCTCGACATTTCAACTTATTCTCGACATTTCGATTTATTTTCGACATTTCGACTTTATTCCGGAAACTGACTTGATCATTTCAACTTTATTCTCGACTTCGACATTTCAACAACTTTATTCCGGGAAAACTGCATCTTGACTTTATTCTCGACATTTCGACTTTATTCTCGACATTTCGACTTTATTCTCGGACATTTGAACATTTCCGACTTTATTTTATTCTCGACATTTCAACTTTATTTCGACATTTCGACTTTATTTTGAATTTGACTTTATTCTCGATTTACTTATTCGACATTTGACTTTATTCTCGAAACATTTTACTTTATCTCCTCTTTTTGACTTTATTCTCGACATTTCGACTTTATTCCGGAAAACTGCATCTTGACTTTATTCTCGACTTTATTTCGACTTTATTCGAAATTCCTTTTTGACTTTTTCTCGACATTTGACTTTATTCCGACATTTCATTTGACTTATTCTCGACATTCTCGACTTTATTCCGGAAACTGCATCTTGACTTTATTCTCGACTTTATTCTCGACATTTGACTTTATTCTCGACATTCTTGACTTTATTCTCGACATTTCAACTTTATTCCGGAAACTTCATCTTGACATTTCGACTTTATTTCTCGACATTTCAACTTTATTCTCGACATTTCAACTTTATTCTCGACATTTCGACTTTATTCTCGACATTTCGACTTTATTCCGGAAACTCCATCTTGACTTTATTCTCGACATTTCGACTTTATTCCGGAAACTGCATCTTGACTTTATTCTCGACATTTCGACTTTATTCTCGACATTTCGACTTTATTCCGGAAACTGCATCTTGACTTTATTCTCGACATTTCGACTTTATTCCGGAAACTGAATCTTGACTTTATTCTCGACATTTGGACTTTATTCTCGACATTTCAACTTTATTCCGGAAACGCATCTTGACTTTATTCTCGACATTTCGACTTTATTCTCGACATTTCGACTTTATTCTCGAAATTTCCATCTTGACTTTATTCTCGACATTTCAACTTTATTCGGAATTCGACTTTATTCCGACATTTCGACTTTATTCCGAAACTTGACTTTATTTCTCGACATTTCGACTTTATTCTCATTTCGACTTTATTCCGGAAATTCTGCATCTTGACTTTATTCTCGACATTTCACTTTTATTCTCGACTTATTTCGACAACTTTATTCTCGACATTTCGACTTTATTCTCGACATTTCGACTTTATTCCGGAAACTGCATCTTCGACTTTATTCTCGACATTTCGACTTTATTCTCGACATTTCAACTTTATTCTCGACATTTCGACTTTATTCTCGGAAACTGCATCTTGACTTTATTCTCGACATTTCGACTTTATTCTCGGAAACATTTCACTTTGACTTTATTCTCGACATTTCGACTTTTTTCTCGACATTTCGACTTTATTCTCGACATTTTCGACTTTTATTCCGGAAACTGCATTTGACTTTATTCTCACATTTCGACTTTATTCTCGACATTTCGACTTTATTTTTCCGGAAACTCCATTTCGACTTTATTCTCGACATTTCGACTTTATTCTCGACATTTCGACTTTTATTCTCGAACTTTCGACTTTATTCTCGACATTTCGACTTTATTTCCGGAACTGCATCTTCGACTTTATTCTCGACATTTCGAACTTTATTCCGGAAACTGCATCTTGACTTTATTTCGACATTCGACATTTTCGACTTTATTCTCGACATTTCGACTTTATTTCGAAACATTTGACTTATTCTCGACATTTCGACTTTTTCTCGACATTTCGACTTTATTCTCGGAAACTCCATTTGACTTTATTCTCGACATTTCGACTTTATTCTTGACATTTCGACTTTATTCCGGAAAACTGCATCTTGACTTTATTCTCGACATTTTCGACTTTATTCTCGACATTCGACTTTATTCTCGACATTTCGACTTTATTTCCGGAAAACTGACATTCTTCGACTTTATTCTCGACATTTCGACTTTATTCTCGACATTTCGACTTTATTCCAAAACTGCATTTGACTTTATTCTCTCAACATTTCGACTTTATTCTCGACATTTCAACTTTATTCTCGACATTTCGACTTTATTCCGGAAACTCATCTTGACTTTATTCTCGACAATTTCAACTTTATTTCTGACTTTATTCTCGACATTTCGACTTTATTCTCGACATTTCGACTTTATTCTCACATTCTCACAACTTTATTCTCGACATTTCGACTTTATTCTCGACATTTTGACACTTTATTCTCGACATTTTCAACTTTATTCTCGACATTTCGACTTTATTCCGGAAAACTGCATCTTGACTTTATTCTCGACATTTGACTTATTCTCGACATTTCAACTTTATTCCGAAACTTCTTCGACTTTATTCTCGACATTTCAACTTTATTCCGGAAACTCCATCTTGACTTTATTCTCGACATTTCGACTTTATTCCAGAAACTGCATCTTGACTTTATTCTCGACATTTCTACTTTATTCTCGACATTTCAACTTTATTCTCGACATTTCGACTTTATTTCCGGAAACTGCATCTTGACTTTATTCTCGACATTTTGACTTTATTCCGGAAACTGCATCTTGACTTTATTCTCATTTTCGACTTTATTCTCGACATTTTGACTTTATTCTCGACATTTCAACTTTATTCTCGACATTTCAACTTTATTCCGGAAACTCCATCTTGACTTTATTCTCGACATTTCAACTTTATTCTCGACATTTCAACTTTATTCTCGACATTTCGACTTTATTCTCGACATTTCGACTTTATTCTCGACATTTCGACTTTATTCCGGAAACTCCATCTTGACTTTATTCTCGACATTTCGACTTTATTCCGAAACTGCATTTGACTTTATTTCGACATTTCGACTTTATTCTCGACATTTTGACTTTATTCTCGGAAATTCTATCATTTCGACTTTATTCTCGACATTTCGACTTTATTCTTTATTCGGAAACTTTTATTCTCGACATTTGACTTTATTCTCGACATTTCGACTTTATTCTCGACATTTCAACTTTATTCCGGAAACCGCATCTTGACTTTATTCTCGACATTTCGACTTTATTCTCGACATTTCGACTTTATTCCAGAAACTCCATCTTGACTTTATTCTCAACATTTCAACTTTATTCCGGAAACTGCATTTCGACTTTATTCTCGACATTTCGACTTTATTCCGAAAACTTCATCTTGACTTTATTCGATTCTCGACATTTCGACTTTTATTCTCGACATTTCGACTTTATTTCGGAAACTGACATCTTGACTTTATTCTCGACATTTCAACTTTATTCTCGACATTTCAACTTTATTCTCGACATTTCGACTTTATTCTCGACATTTCGACTTTATTCCGGAAACTGCATCTTGACTTTATTCTCGATTTCGACTTATTCTCGACATTTCGACTTTATTCCGGAAACTGCATCTTGACTTTATTCTCGACATTTCGACTTTATTCTCGACATTTCAACTTTATTCTCGACATTTCGACTTTATTCCGGAAACTGCATCTTGACTTTATTCTTGACATTTGACTTTATTCTCGACAATTTCAAATTTTTTATTCTCGACATTTCGACTTTATTCTGGAACTGCATCTTGACTTTATTCTCAACATTTCAACTTTATTCTCGACATTTCGACTTTATTCTCGACATTTTCGAATTTATTCCGATTTATCTCGACATTTTCGATTATTCCGAAACTGCATCTTGACTTTATTCTCGACATTTCAACTTTATTCTCGACATTTCGACTTTATTCCGGAAACTGCATCTTGACTTTATTCTCGACATTTTGACTTTATTCTCGACATTTCGACTTTATTCCGGAAACTGCATCTTGACTTTATTCTCGACATTTCGACTTTTTTTTTTTTCATTCCTCACTTAGAGAATAATCACTGTCCACAATTTTTTTTCTCAACGTAGCCCTGATACTCCATCGTACCGATTGGACCAACAAATACTCAAATAAATAAATAAATAAATCGCACGCAACCACTGATTAGCAAACAAAGACAAAAACTTTTAATTTAAATAGGAAGGGGAGAAAAACAAAATCACATAAAAAAACTGTACAGAACATAGACTTAAAGTTCTTAAATAAAAGAACCCCCCCCCCCCAACTCCCTCCCCCTCCCCCCCAACTCCCCTCCCCCTCCCAAAGGAAAAACAAAACTAGAAATCAAACAAACAAAGTAGGATGGTGTATGATACATCTTGTGCAAAAGAAGTTTTAACTGATTCTTCCCAAACTGCACATTTCAGTGTGAAGGAGGCCTCTCCACCTCCACGACCCCCCCGACAGGTGAATCCCTAAACCGCAGCATAGTGTCTTTGATGGAAAAGAACCACAAACAAAAAAAAGAAAAAATCCAATAATAAAAATATATTTATATCTTAAATATATATTTATATAGCAAACATGCTGTACATAGTTTTAGAGATTCAGAAATCCCTTTTTTTTGACACCCAGGTCTGTCTGTAAGCTTGTGCTTTCCTGACTCCCAGCAAAGAAAGGAGGAGAAAAGAAGAGGGGAGGTGGGGGGGTTATTAAGAGTAAAACTCCCTGTTGCTTTGGATTTAAAGAAAAAAAAGAAAGAAAAACAGAAAACAGCACTGATCAATAAGTCTCTGTTTTTCCTGAGTTGAGGGACGCCAACACTCTTCTCACCTGTTGCAGCTACTTCACAGCTGGATGATAAAAACGCCAAACTGCTCCGAAGATAAAAGCCTCAACTGTTCGTTCCCCTTTTTCATTTAACGTTAGAAGCTTAAAGCGGGGAAACTGCCGTCAAAAGATGTGGCTTCAACAGTGCGCACGACCCCACAGTTTAAACGGGGTTTTTATTTTCTTCTGCTCCGACGGGACCAAATATTAAACCTGCCTGAAAACTGTCACGTGACTCCTTTTAACGTTTATACCCCTTTTTCTTCCGGTTACGTCTGTGAACACCGGGCTCCTTTTAGGTTTAAGGGCAACACGGCTTCTGAGAAACGACCCGCGCGGCGGTTAAATGTTATAATGTTATGGCACGACGTCACATCTGGAAAACATCTGGAGGAGAAACATATCGGTGGGACTGACACTTTTTTTTTGTGTGTTTCATTGAAACTCTGTTACAATCTGCTTTTCACAGTGATCAAAGAGTGCAAGAGTGGAAAAAAATAAGTAGAAACTTAAAGTGACTTCTCAGGAGTAATTCCAGTTATATCACAAGCTCAAGAAAATAAAATAAAAATAAAAATGACAGCCATTGGTGAGAGGATACAGATGTGATGGACAACTGTGGGGGGGAGGGAGGGGATACAGTTGACAGAAGGCAGATTTCCATTTCAATATATCAGCACACCATATAGACAAACCCCATTAAAGATATCTGTAAGACAATATTAACCAAATAAATATTCCACCTTGGCTCTCAGCATTGACTCAGCTCTGTTTGTCTCCAACTAAAACGCTGGATTGGACTGTTGTAGAATCAGCAGTAGTAGTGGGTATATTAGTAGTAGCAGGAGATGCAGAAGCAGTAGTATAGTAAAGGGGGGGGAGGGGGGGGCTGTGAAATCCATGAGCTAACTGGGTCTGAACAGACGGGGCGTCGTCATTTATCCAAAAGAAAAACCAACTCAGTGCATCTGAAACACTGAAGGACTCGAGATTCTTCAAGTAAAACCGAAACAAAAAGAAAAAGACATTCCAATCACCAAACTGGAGAAGGCTCGGCTCCTCCAGCACTCCCAGTTTCTAGGTTTGTGATCAACACAATTTTTTTTTGTTTTAGTTTTTTTGTCGCAGGTTGGAAGCAGCCTAAGCTCGATCCTGATGGATGGTCTGACCTCCGCGCCGCCGCCTGGTCTGACCTCCGCGCCGCCGCCACCACCGCCCCGGGTTCAGGTCCTCGCTCGCGCTGTAAACTAGCAGTTAAAGCACCACTTGTTGGGTGGGATGATGGGAGGTTTTCTTGCTCCGCGACACAACGGTTAAGAGTTGACGTTTGTCAGGCACCTCTACAGGAAACAGATCAGAGCTCAAGGATGGAGTGGATTTTTATTTCTCATTTTTATTTTTTTTTATGATTATGTGCGTTGCACGGCGGAGAGGAAGTGTGACGCGGCGGCTCCTTGACGTGTATCCTGTTGAATATCGACACTAAACCCGAGGTGCAGTGATGATGGTTCAAATGGGGGAACAAAAAAAAAAGGCTTCTCATGGTCTCCACCTCCTTCACCTGCTCGTACAGGTGCTTTTCCTTTTCTCTGATTGGTGCTGCAAAAGAAACGCTGCTGCTGCAGATTTCAGGTGAAAGACAGTCAGAGGGGATCCACTTTCCTCCGGTATAGAAAAATAAACAATCCTCAGCAAAAACAAAAAAAAATCCCTTATAATTGCACCGGCCTTCACTACGGCGTCAACCAGAAGGTCGTCCATAGAGACACGGAGCGCCTTCGTCAGGAAAAGGAGAGAAAAAAAAAGGTTTAGAGTGTTTACATCATCAAACCTTATGATGAAACCTGACTTTGGAATAAACAGGTTGGCTGAAATCACTTCACGGTCTGCCGTGCGTCCGATCCCAACCCGGATCCAGCCAGCGCTGCAGCGGGCCGTTGGAGGATTTACGAATAACGGCTGCGCTGAATCGGTTGAGCGGGAGCTGATGGAACGAGGCTGGAACGGGCCGAGTCGGGGGGCGGGGACCGGGTCCGGACATGTGTGTGCTTCCGCTGCAGAAACGTGTCACGGGTGGAGACTCAGCGCAGGTGGTCGAGTAAAGGCAGCTCTGTGGACTCCTCTCTGGGAGCGGGGGGGTCTCCTGAAGACGGCGGGGGTGGATCCGAGTTCTGGGTGGCTCCCAGGGGATCTGGTGGTGGACCGGCCTCTGGTAGGGGCGCAGGAGGAGCTGGCTGAAGAGGAGAGGAAAGAAAACCTCACTAAATGGTCATCCTAGAAAACAATTAACCATTTTTAAAAAGGTTTTTTTTTTTTTTAATTTTATCACCAACTTATCTCCACTGACAGCTTTTCCAGCCAACGGCCTGCCAACTCCTCAATTGAGAAAATGCTGTAAAAGCAGCAGATTCGGTGGCAGCTCATCTTTCCACTTCAAAAAAAATGAATACAAACTATTTACTTGAAAATAATTTAAAAACACTATCTCAAACAGAATCCCCGGTCCACTTGCATTTGCTGGTTATTTTCAAAAAGGCTGGCTGAGAGGAGGAAAACAAAGTCTGTCAGGGGAAATTGAAATAAAACGCAGCAAAAAGCTGCTGCGGACGGGCCAGCACATAATGAAAAGAGGAAAAAAAAGAAAAAGAATGTTGGAGTGCTGGCGATGCTGCTCATAAAATCAATTGCAGTGCAGCTGTTTTTCAAGGATACAAATACCGTATGCGTGTTTTTTTTTAATTCAGACTCTTAGATGAGTCAACGGTGAACAACCCTCCTTACCTGTGTGCGTATGGTCGGTACCGGCGCCGCCTCCCCGTCCGCTGCAGCCAGTCCGTTAAAAGCCTTCCTGCCTGAAAAGCTCCATTTGCCGAGGTGGCTCTCGTAGTGCAGTCCGCTGCACTGGCCGAGGCCGGCCCGCTGGCCCGCTCTGTGCCCCGAGGTTTCCAGCAGGGCTGCCGGGCAGAAGCGGTCCGGCACCGGCAGGGGCGGGGGGGCCACGGAGCCGCTGAAGGAGAGCTGGGAGCTGGAGAGCTGCTGGCCCAGGAGCCCCTGGATGGAAGACGTACGCTGCAGGGAGGAGAGCAGGCCCGCCTCCATCCTGCCCTCCGACTGACTGAGCAGCGCCAACGGGAGAGGCTGAGGGTGGTGAGGCCAGCTCTGGGTCGGACCTACCGGGTTGTCTGTGCCTAAAGGGCGAGACGAGTCATTTCATTATTCAGCCTGAACCCATGAAGACGGTTCATATAATGAATGATCAGCTGGTAGTTCGGTTTATGCCCAAGCACAGAGCAGCATCTGAATTTTATCCTCTAAATCAGTGGTTCTCAACTGGTGGGTCGTGACCCAAAAGTGGGTCACAGACCCGTTTTCAGTGGGTCGTGGGCCTTTGCCTGGAGAAGGAAATGCTTAAAAAAAAATGCATGTCATTAATACTCCTTAACAGTAGATGGCGATAATGTCCTGTAATGCGAGTTGACACCCGTCAGTTCATACCATAGAAAAAGACCTGCAGAGTTTGTTTACATATGTTGATCGGGTGAAACACAGATACAACAAAGAATATATGAGATATGGATTTACTTATCTTGAAGACAAAGGTCAGTGAGTGGTTATTCAGCTAAAACTACATATTTTGAGTTCTTTTTGAAACTACTGCTCAGTGGTTGCACTGTTTTATTTCATGTTTGTGCATAAAAGCACTGTTGAGTCTTAAAAATGGCTGTTACTGAAATGTTCTGATTGTTATGTCAGTTTTATGATTAATGCTTAAATAAGTGACCAGATAGTTTTAATAGGAAATTGTTATATATTCAGGAAGTGGGTACTCAGCAAATGCTACATATTTGAGTTCTTTTTGAAACTACTGCTCAGTGGTTGCACTATTTTATTTCATGTTTGTGCATGTTGAGTCTGTTAAAAAAGGCTGAAGTTACTGAATCGAAGTGTTTTGGATTTAAATAAAATGCAGCTAATTGAGCATCAAAGGAAATATTTCCCACTTGAAGCTATTTTGGTTTTTGCCATTATGGTTCACTAATACTCACTAATAAACTTATTTTTTGTGTTGGAATTCTGTGATATTCTATTTTACTATCTCCGATTCAAACTGCACGATCTTTTCATTCAATAAATTTGAGAAGTTGGAAATGTTCCTTGATTTGGGTCACGGCTTGTTATTAAGGGTGATGGTGGGTCCTGAAGCCAGACCAGTTCAGAACCACTGCTCTAAACAGCAGAGGGCGACGTTGAGCAGAGACGATGGAGCTCCTACCCCTACGACCGATCTGTTGGGGGCGTGTGATCAGATTTCCACTAAAAGGTTACATTCTCGCAACAATTGAATCATAGGCAACTGGACTTGTCTAGAAGACGTTTCGCCTCTTATCCAAGCGGCTTCATCAGTTCTCAACGCATCAGTCTGACCAGTCTGCACTAGTCAGACTGACTAGCAAAATGTCTTCTAGACACATCTAAGTCCAGCTGCCTATGATTCAATTGTTGCGAGAATGGAATTGACCTGGATAAATGAGAATATCCACAGACTAAAAGGTTACAGATTTCCACTAGAAGGCTACAGGACGCCGACAACAACGTGCTAGCGGTGACTGAAATCTTACCCATTGGAGGCTGGACAGTCGTGATGTGCGGCAGGGGAAGACTGGAGGCCGGCGTGCTCTGCGTGGTGTGAACTGCCGGGTTGGTTGAGATGGAGGTGGACCCGCCTCCGCAGTCCGAGTCCTCGATGTTTCCTCCGCTGTTACAGCCGGCGCCGCAGCCTTTCTGCAACCTGCAGATGAATCAGGGTAGCTGTTATTACGACTGCTGCTGAAAGAGGAGCTTCTTTAAAAAGAAGAGAACAGTACCTGTCCCAACTGCTGATGAACCAGGTGTAAATGTTGTGCGGGCTGACCGGTCCGCCCCACACTGACCGGAGCTGGCCGTGCCCCCCGGCGTAGGAGGTGGTGAGGGGGGACACGTAGATGGGGTAGCCGATGGGCTGGTCGCACGAGGAGTTGATCATATTCCTCAGGGCCTGCTTGGCGTTCTGGATGCTTCCGCGCTCTGGGTTCCGGTTGCGCAGGAAAACCAGCTCCTGCTGCTGCCCCGCCCACAGCCCGCGCACGCATTCTCTGTTCACCTGCAGGGGGCAGCACCGAGACGGGTCAGTGGGGGGTGGGGATGGACGTAAAGAGAGTCTGCACTAGGGGTGTGGGAAAAAGAAAATCGATTTGGCAATATACAGTGATCCCTTATTTTTCACGGTTAATGGGGACCGGCGCCCCCCTGTGAGATTCAAAATCCGCGAACTGGGGCCGGAGCCCCCCGAGCCTCAATAATGTGTTTAAAATATGTTTAAAAACCACAAAGAAGTAGCGAAACAAGACAAAGGCTCAACTGTGGTCTTTCTGTTACCTTCACAGCCTCTGGTCCCTGAACCGTAGTAAAGAAACCACTCTTTCATCTAACCTCGTTTTCATTCTGCCGTCCCACAAGACACACACTACATTACCCATAAGGCCACACCATTACCCATAAGGCCACCTTTCTCAAAGGGGCTAGGCTGGCTCACAACATTTCTTTGCTGCGAGAGAACGCGCACAACATCCTGTGATGTTTCCGCAAATTTTTCTTGATTTTTTCTTTATATTAAAAATTTCTGAATAAAATCCGCGAATAACTAAAACTGCGAAAATTAAAGCACGAATTGGCAAAGGATCACTGTATCACGATTTTCGGCCGCCCAATATAATATCGATTTTTCAGCACCTAATATTCGATTATTTTTTTGGAAAAATTGTTTAATTTTCACATTTAAATTGTTTAAAATTTAAATGTGCAAAAACACTAATAATTAACAATAAATAGGTTGTTTTGAAGCAAATAGTTTTGACTCAATTTGTCAATTTTTCATCTCTACTTTTAATTTTGATATTAACTGGGTAGAATATCGCGATATATATCGTGATATTGCGATATCATGATAATATCGTATCATGACCCATGTATCATGATACATATCGTATTGCGAGGTCCTTGCTAATACTCACCCCTAATCTGCATGCTGTTGAGCCGAGCAGATACCGAGTAAAGTCAGAACAACCCGTTAAACGGGCCAGTCTCATAAAGAGGTTTTAAAAGGCGCCGCGCTCACACGGTGAGACCGATATTACCGGAGATCACAAAGTCAGTGAAATGAAATTCTGCGACTTTCAGAGGTGGCAGGGAAAAGATTACGAGCGATAAAGCTGACACCTTAATGACTCTGAAGCTGAGGAAGCGCTTGTTGAGCATGATGATCTTGTACTCGTCGCTGCCGTCGTCCATGATGTGGCGCAGAGCCAGCAGGGAGGGCATGTTCGCCAGGATGGCGCTGCGCCACACGGGGTCACCCTCGTGTGATATCAGCATCTTCTCTTCGTTGGCAGTGATGGCGTCGTACAGAACCATAGGATCCTCGTACTCGTCTGGAGACGTGAAGTGGTCCTGAGGTAGAGAGATGACATTAATTCTCCTCACATCAGTGACGGAGCTTTCTTCAACAACGGGGCCGACTGTCCCAGCTTTACCTGATGCAGTTTGAGGGACATTCGTACTCCTGGTGCCACGACTCGATTCAGCAGGTCCATGTCCGCAAACACCCATTCATCCCTGGGAGACGTGATGCGGAAGTCTCCTTTGAAGAGCGCGTGAAGGCCGTAGAGAAAAGGCTCCAAGCTGCCAAACACACACAGTCAGGGTTATAATAGTTTTGGATTTTCCATTAGTTTTAATTTAGTTTTTCAAACTCAGTTAGCTTTAATTAATTTTTAGAGCAGTTTTTCTAGATTTTATTCATTTTTGTTTTGAAATACTTAGTTTTACTTTAGTTTTTATTAGTTTCAGTGTTAGTTTTAGTTTTATTTTGTAAATTAGGGTTGTAATTTTGGTTGGAGTGAAGCACTGAACTTTTTGAAGGCTATCGAATCACATAGTCGTGTTCACATTCTGGTCTCAATAAACATATTTATCAATGCATCTTCCCTCTTGTGGTGTTCCTGCATATTTACTATTTACTACCAGCAGCTATCTGGTCTCCATGGAAACAGTCCATTATAGTTGCTGTTTTCTCCCGTTCCTTCCCAATGCTGACTGGCCTGCAGCTGTAGCTTCTCTTTCCAGGGAGCTAGCTTAGGCTAGCTTATCCAGCTAGTCTTGGTTAGCCTTCTTTCCAGGGGGCTAGCTTAGGCTAGCTTATCCAGCTAGTCTTGGTTAGCCTTCTTTCCGGGGGGCTAGCTTAGACTAGCTTATCCAGCTAGTCTTGGTTAGCCTTCTTTCCAGGGGGCTAGCTTAGGCTAGCTTATCCAGCTAGTCTTGGTTAGCCTTCTTTCCAGGGGGTAGCTTAGGCTAGCTTATCCAGCTAGTCTTGGTTAGCCTTCTTGTGTGAGCTTTTCAAATGGACTTTCAGATTCGTGGGTTTTTTTCTCCTTGAGAAGTATTCCACACATTGTATCCCCTGCTTCTACAACAAGGCACTTATTTTTATCGTTAACACAGTCATAGTCAAAGAAATCCCAAACAGGACTGAGACGCTTTCTCCCAACTTTTGCCGCAGCCATCACTGCTGATCACTTTTTTTTTTTTGTGGTTGTTGTTGTACGGCGGAGCGAAGTTAATAGATTTCAAATGTTTATGCGAAAAAAAATTACAAATATTAAAACGAAGGACGCTCTTGATATTATTATGTTAATTTTAGTTTGTTTTATAAACACAATACAGTTTCAGTTAGTTATCGTTTTTTAAAAAACTCTTGTTTTTATTTTATTTCAGTTAACGAAAATGTTTTTTTCAATTCTAGTTTTTATTATTTCGTTCGTTTTCGTAAATGATAATAACCTTGCACACAGTAACATCTAAATACTGCCAGCTCCCCCCGGGTGGTGTTGGCTGCAGATGGAGGTGGCAGTTTTACCTTGCAGACATGCTGTGGGAGGCGGTGCCCAGAGCTCTTCGTCCCAGGATACACAGTCCAAAGCACAGGTTGACCAGTGGGGAGTCTCGTTCACAGGTCACCGGCTACAGCAAAAACATTGAGGTTTAAATACATGACAACATTATTTTTCAGATGCCTTACATTTCATTAGATAATTAAACTGGATATAAATTATAAAACATGATTGACATTGATCATATTTTTGAACTGCGGGGCTGAAACGTGCACCCCCAACCACCAAAACGACAGTCTTGAAACACATCCCACAAATGTAGCTGTTCA
Organism: Hirundichthys speculiger; assembly: GCA_018398805.1. Taxonomy (NCBI): domain Eukaryota; kingdom Metazoa; phylum Chordata; class Actinopteri; order Beloniformes; family Exocoetidae; genus Hirundichthys; species Hirundichthys speculiger. The sequence goes on along the minus strand of JAGFBZ010001630.1, from coordinate 3,264,748 downwards.
CTCAAACTCAACACTTCCTCTTTCAGTTGGTTTAAACTACTTTGATTTGCATTATTGTAACTGAATGTGCAACTTTAGATGAAGGAAAGACTTTCTGTAGTTTCCAGTTCTGCAAACGGTCCAATTAGAGTTAAGTAGAAGAAACAAAAGAAACAGATTGCAACCAGATGGATGTGAGACGCTGTGTGGACTCACCGCTTGACGTCTGCTGTTACAGTACTGAATCCAGTCCAGGTAGACCAGGCAGAATGACGACGGCGTGATGCCGGAGGCTCTGTGATCGTAGTCCTCGTCGATGTTCAGGTTGAAGGTGGGGTCGCTGTCAACGTAGTTGGGCCCGAGACAAGGTCGCAGGGCCTCCTGAACGCTCTCGTTCGCCAGCCAGTCCTCCAGTTTAGCGGAGCGGCTCACGTAGTAGATGATGCTCTGTTGGAGCGCAGGACGCCACGTCACACGGACGTCAAGCATTTTAAACTGCGCGCTCGTGGGTTGCAATTACAGCTCAACATTCAAAAACCGATGTCTTACTTTTACTGTGACTCCTCCTCACGTCAGGTGAAGACGCATCAAAATTAGCACCTTGCGGTTGTACAGTGGTGATTATCAATAAATAAGTGATTTATTTTTTTTTTTTAACAGAACAAAGTGGTTGCCATGACAGTAGACGAAGTCTCAAATATGGATGGATGAATCATAATAACACCTTTTCAGTCTCATCATGTCAAATTACAGGCAGGTAAAGTGCAACTAAGCGCAGCATCCAGATCGGTGGCGTACCTTGACGTAGTATGTGATGAGGATCTTCCGCAGGTCGAACACTTGCAGCATGGAGGCTGCGTTGTTGTCGCTGATGCTGTAACCCTCCAGGACGTACTTGGTGGCCGCCACCTCCCACGCCAGCCAGCGCTGCCCGAAGGCGGCGTTGAACGACAGCATGTGGGGCAGGTGACCCGGCTCGCAGCAGCAGCAGCCCTCGTCCTCCTCCACGCCCTCAGTGATGGCCTCCACCTCCCTCTGCTGACAGTACGTACCTGGACAGATGTGAGAGCATCAGTGGCTGCAGACCTTTTTGTTTTTTTATGTTAATTACTCATCTGGGACGCAGCAGGAAAAGTAGACTCACAATTCGGATGAAACAGATGGCTATTTTCTTTACAAAAGGGCCTCAGGACTAAATATTCAGTTTGTTTTCACCTGAAAAAATTTAACTTTTATCATTTTGAATCCTGAAACCCTGCTTGTCAGCTGATAACCTCTTTAGACAGCTTTGCAGCGTCTCTCTTTTAAAGTTACGGGAATTAAACATTTTTGAAGAGATTTAAACATGCACTGAGAATAAACATGAGAGTAACGTTTTGTTTCCAAATCATACAGCTGATAGGATTCGTCCAAGTAGCTTGATCTTATCTAAAGTTGCCTTTTAAATTGATTACTGCTGACTGAGCTGCAGCGCCCTGCAGACTGCAGAGATGCTCAAATTGCAACCAGCTGGTGAGCTCCAAACACAGCGGCTCATTCTGCAGGTTCCAATCATCATCAGCCCCCCCGTCAAAAATGCACTGCTGACTAGGGATGCACGATAACTGTTTTTTAAAACCGATACTGATAACCGGTAACACACACACCTAACATTACATTACATCATTACATCAATACTATGAACAAAACCAAAAGCAGTTTTGACTTTTTAAATGAACAGATATTGTTTTTTTCCAATGAAAAACTATTGTCAAGCCTCTCAAACATTTTCGTAAAGTTATCAAACAAACCTATTTGATATCTCACATCAACTTAAATAAGGTTCATTACTGACTGATATAAAAAATAAAGGCTCCTTGAACTGATGGAAATACATGCATCAGAATTACTAACTGAAACAAATAATACACAGGTCATAATGTACTGACACAAGTTAGACTTATCTGTGTAAATAAATTTAAAAATGTGCACTCCATAGTAACAGAAAATTACGTTTAAAGGATTTTAGCTTGTGGTTCCATTCAAATGAATGCCTTTAATTAAAGTAAATGAGGTTAAGTAGTTTTTTTTTTTTTTTTTTTATCTCATGGAAGCTTTAGATGAGAGATGATGGCGAGGAGAGGAGGGGAGTGGAGAGGGGAAGGGAGCGGAGGGGAGACTTGCAGAGGGTTAGCTCATGTTAGCTCACGTTAGCGTGATTTCAAAACTCCATGGAAGCGATGGTTATGTTTCAGGTGGCTGATCAGGTTTGACATATTAAAGCTTGTGCTATTTTTCCCTCCTTTGCCTGGAGGAAATAACCAGCGAACTATCTTCTTCTGAAACTTTAACGAAGTTCCATCCATCGCCGCCATGTTTTTTTTTTCTATCAGCGCACTGTTCCGCAATGCTGCATTCAAGGTGTAACGTAAATTCCTCCGTTCCCTTGTTTGCTAGTTGTTTTTTCTGCCTTTTCTATTTTTCTATTTTTTATGTGAAACATGTGGGAGAATACTGTGAATATCAATTCAAGTCAGAAACTACCAAAATAATGACCGAGTTAACGAGTTGTTTTCTGGCATGAGGAGGTATTCTTGATTTTCCTTACTGAGGAATCATTTTTCTGATTATGCTGACGTCACTTGAACATAACATTCACTGCCGGTCATTTAAGACTTAGAGGGAGCGAGGCACTGCTGTGTTGACAAAAATATATATGTTATCGTCATGATATCGGACTTATCCAGATGACGTCATAATTTCCTGTTATCGGCCCGATAGTTATCGGGTCGATAATTATCGTGCACCCCTACTGCTGACCTCTGAACTCCAGGCCCCTCAGCTGGAAGGTGACCAGGCCGTTGCCGATCTCGATGATGTGCACCAGAGCGTTGAGGTAGTCCGACGCCAGGATGAAGCAGTCGCCGGTGCTGTAGTTCCCCCAGCGACCGAGCAGCAGGTCTCCGCACAGGCTGTGCTGCAGGGAGCGTGTCAGGTGTTCGTAGAAAATAGAGTTCAAATTGTTGTCATCAGCACCTTCGGGGGGGAGAGAGAGAGAACAGATGGTCACAACAACTGCAGCGCAGAAATAAAAAAGGTGTCAAACAGAGATGATTAGATGTAAGAGAACACGGTGGCGTGCCTGGGTTCCGGTCTAACTGAGTGGCGAGTCTGGTGTTGGAGTGATCGACCCGCTTGGTGCTGCAAACAAGATAAACAACGATTAGAGCTGAATGGGAAACACTCTTTACCTGAACAGCAACTGTAAAGCTGAAGCTGTAATTTTAATCAAAAACCTACTTGTAGTCTCTCTCCCAGAATTTCACCGGTCTGGTGTACGATGTGACGAACACAGCGCTGCCTAGAACGGGATTGAGAGGAGTAGAAAAGATGGCGGAAAAGATGGCCTGGACAAAAAGCACAGCGGAGTCTGAAATAAACCCAGTTAAGGAGACGCAGCGAGGAAAATGACCATTTTAAAATACCTTTCATACAATCAAAATACAGTTAAATCATGCATCATAAACAGCTTTTACTTGATTCTGAAGCTACAGTTTGCACCTTAAATGAGTCCATTGAGAATCACATTTTGTGTGTCTTACAGTGACAGATCCAAACAAACTGAAGGATACGGGGCACAGCGAACGGCTGAGCGAAAGCATGAAAGGCTGAACCCCAGGTGATCTGCCAGGGAGCGATGTAAGTCAACACGAAGCGCAGCTTGTACAGCAGGTCCCACATCTGAGGAGTCAAACAATAAACCAGAGTCACGCGCACTGACACATCAAACAGCACACAGTGTATCTGCTTTCTCAGGACAACATAGATTTAAATCATCTTTCACCAAAACATGGCAAATATATGGTGGGGTGGAGAAAAATAAAGTGCTCTAACCTTGCTGAAGAGAATAGACATGAAGTAGTAGTCGATTAGGAAGGTCTCTGAGAAGTGTGGATAGTCAAAGTGAAAGAAGAGCGTGGTGAAGCACAGCGTGACGTACTGCTGCGACGGAGTGCAGAAGGATGAACGCAGCAACTTCATGCCTGCGACTGAGATGAAGAGAGCTCGGCCGCTGCAGGGACAGAGGAGAGAGAGACAGGGAGAGGAGATGTGTGAGGCCTGCAGCTTTAACAGCATCTCCAGGGCCTCCTGCACCTATCTGCACCTATCTGCACCTATCTGCACCTGTCTGCACCTGTCTGCAGGTATCTGCAGGTTTCTGCAGGTTTAACCCGTCTCTACGCTGAGAGGAACCCGGCATCTGCAGTTTCTTAATGCCACAAAAAATAAAAAAGCTGCTCATCAACTAATCTTTAGATCTGTATCAAACAAATGTGGCTGTCAGTCACTTGCAACTTTAATAAATGTGAAAATAATGGATTATAAGCCTCCTTGTCCCCGTCTATTTTTATTACACTGCAATGCATAATGCAGATATCCACATGGAGTCAGGAGGAACAACGGCATGATACATGGACATAAAATACATATATATGTGTGTGTGTGGAATCTATAAATATTAGGGCTGTAGCGATACACTAATCTCACAATACGATACGATATATATCGATATTCATCTTACAATACATTTACATCATTTTCTGAAAGATTTTAAAGGGACAAAGTGATATTGGTGACATCTTGTGAGTGTTCCAATGACTTTGTTTGAATTAATTGAACTGAAAGCATCAATTACACATTATATGGCTGACAGGCAGCTTGCAAATGCTGGACAAAATGAATAAAAGATTTGTTGAGAAAAATAGTTTCATTTATTTAAACAGTGCAAATTGTTACTTGCAAGCTTTTAAAGGTGGGACACGGGGGTTTTGAAAGAAGCTTAGAATATCAATACCCATGGCTGGAAAATCAATACTCTCTGGGGAAATAAAATATCGATATATATCGCAGAATCGATAAAATCGCTCAGCTCTGATAAATATATAAATAAAGAGAATGAAAAATTCCTCACTAGATATCCATTTGTTTATGGTTCTGGCCAACTGTTCGAGCTTCGGTTGTCAGGGAGTTCAGCACCACAGCTGGGTAGATGAAGTATTTCTCCACACACTGCAGCCACGCGTACAGCTTCTCAAACCACATCAGCTGAGCAGCGTCTGGGGCAGAAAACAGAAAGACTATCGCTGAGAAAAGCCACAGACAGTCCCTTCCTGTAAAGCCCTGAAAGATGCCTGAAACTATTTAAACAAAATATGTTTCTGGAAGCTGTGGCTGCTGGTAGTTATGGCTGGTTTAAAATAAAGAAAAAAACAAGAGTTCATTTACTTTCCATTTTATTTTATTTTTTTAATATACTGTGCTACGTGAGTGAATATTAAAAATCAGCGCGGCACTCACCTCGGACCTCAAACTGACTGTACTCTTTGGAGCGGAGCACGGGGTGAGCCAGGCAGAACCACGGCAGCTGTTTGCGGAGCTGAGGCAGGAGATAGTGTAATGAAGCCTACAGCTCCGGCCAGGATGTACAAGACGAAGCTGAGAGCAGGCTGCAGGTGAGGAGGAGCGACAAGAACATTCGCATTAACAACGTGAGCGCGCTCGTCTCTAAAATAATCCTCTGAGAAAGGTACTGGAAAACAGGACGGTGGCGAACCTGGAGAGCGATGAAAACGGTGCTCGCGCTGATGGCGAAGGTAATCACGGCCATGAGGGGGCACATGACGAGGTCTGAGTGGAGAATCTCCCGCTGCAAAGAGACGGCGAACATTTTAGAGACTGACAACATCCAGCCGGCGCAGTCAGCGCAGACATGCGAGGGGCGATCCGTACCACGGAGTTACGCAGCTTTTCAGGGAGGGGGTCCTTGATCTCCACGGGAGGTTCCTCTGGCGTTCTGATCTCCAGCTCGGGGAATAATTTAGACCGGACCAGCGACCTGATGGGGAAAAGGCAAACAAAAAGTAATTAACGCTGCCGGAGGAGCTCAGGCATAACATCCATCTCCACCGGCTGCGTCTCTAAGTTCCCCTCCTCCAGCGGCATCGTCCTTCTGGGTCAAGGTCACCTGCCTTATGGCAAATTGAGCACCACTTATACAAATCTTAAGTAAAGAAGAAGGTGTGGGGGGGCAGGGTGGGGGACTTTAAAGGACCAAACTGTAACTCATTATCAGCTGACAGGCCATGAGGTTTTGTTAATACTTGGCAGGCCGTCGAGGTGTACTGTGATAATCAATCATTTTCAATAGCCGGTTCAGTTCTCTCCTGCACCGGGGGTGGGGGGGTGGGTAATCTATCGCAGGTATCCATCTGCGTTGATCTCATCCCACACAGAGTGGCGGATCGGGGATCCTCTAACACAGACAGGACTGCTCACAGTCATCCAAACAAATGAAAAAATAAAAAAGCTGACAGCAGGTGGCTCCCAGAGACGCCACGAGTGCAACGTGGCGTAACAGCAGACCGGTGCAGACCTGTGTTTTACACGCTCAACAACTACATTTAGGAGCTACAGAGCTTTTTTTTTTATCCTCTCCTTTTTGAAAAGACACCACCACAGAAAACTCAGCAGTCTTATAAATAAACCTTGATTGTGCTCTGCGGAGACCAGAAAGACCATAAAATGGACAGAAACGCAGCTAATTAGAGCAGGTGGATGCGGTGGCTGAATACTCACCTGCTGGCTGTTCAGAGACGAGCGGCAGGACTAAGGTTGTGAAAAAAAATCGATTTGGCAATATACCTAATATAATATTGATTTTTTAGGAAAATTACAGTTCACTTACAGTGGTTACAATGCTGTCAGTGTGTTGTAATGGTTACTTAAATGTGCAAAAACACTAATAATAAACAATAAATAGGTTGTTTTGAAGCAAATAGTTTTGACTCAATTTGTCCTCTAAATGATCAATATCATCTGATGAACATATACAGCAACTTGATTTTTCATCTCTACTTTTAATTTTGATATTAACTGGGTAGAATATCGCAATATATCGTGATATTGCGATATTGTGATATCACATCGTGACCCAAGTATCATGATAGATATCGTATTGCGAGGTCCTTGCCAATAATAACCCCTAAGCAGGACAGCTGAGGAAGGAACAAATCATGACATTTGCAACGAAAATAAAATATTTATGCAGTCAGGACGTTAGGGCTGTAGCGATACACTAATATCGTGATACAATACGATATTTGGCTCACGATATGATATACAGTCATGGAAAAAATTATTAGACCACCATTTTTTCTTCACTTTCTTGTTCATTTTAATACCTGGTACCACTAAACATCATCATGTGACTAAAACAGACAGAAAAGAAAACACTGAATGCATAAAAGCAGTGTTTTTGGCAGTACAACGCCATAGCTATTGATGTAAAAACTTAAGTGATTTAGGTTATAATCAAGAAAACCATGGAAAATGGTAAGATATCAGCTCTTAAATAAAACTCTTATGAGCAATCTTTGTGGTTATCGTTATGTTTGTCCAAACAAATGTACCTTTAGTTGTACCAGGCAATAAAATGAACAAGAAACTGAAGAAAACAAGGGTGGTCTAATAATTTTTTCCATGACTGTATATTGATATTCATCTTACAATACATTTACATCATTTTCTAAAAGATTTTAAAGGGACAAAGTGATTTTGGTGACATCTTGTGAGTGTTCCAATGACTTTGTTTGAATTAATTGAACTGAAAGCATCAATTACACATTATATGTCTGACAGGCAGCTTGCAAATGCTGGACAAAATGAATAAAAGATGTGTTGAGAAAAATAGTTTCCTTTATTAAACAGTGCAAATTGTTGCTTGCAAGCTTTTAAAGGAAGGACACAGGGGTTTTGAAAGAAGCTTAGAATATCAATACCCGTGGCTGGAAAATCGATACTCTCTGGGGAAATAAAATATCGATATATATCGCAGAATCGATAAAATCGCTCAGCTCTACAGGACATACTTCAAAATTAGTTTCTAACCCCTGCAGATCTCATCGGATCCTCTGAGAATAAATGAAGGTCGACGAGACCTTTTTTTCAAATAACATAAAACATGATTTCATACTTGAGACTTGATTCTTCTTAAGGTTTCATCATCACGAATAAAAAGAAAAACTGAACAGAAACATTTGTTAATGACATCTGAGCGTTGCTGATGAATACAGACCAGAGGATGGTGGGATCGCTGCTTTGGCGGCTGAGGTGGTACGATAAGGCCAAGAGGAGGCCGCAGAACACCGAGAACAGCACGGGCACATGAGCGTCTCCCCACGGCGCCTAGCGTGTGAAAGAAAACCGTTCACGTCGGTGTCCACGTTAGTTCCATCACTCATACGAATGTCACATCCTCACGCTCACTTACGTTAATAGCGCCGAGACAAAACCCGTAGAGCAGAGCAGCCACCAGCACGCTGCGTATGAGGCTGAACAGAGATGAGAGGGGCTGGTGGTGGCTGGGGGGGAAGAGGAGAGCATCGTAGCCACGTTAGCCACGTTGAGCTCTTCCACCTCAACATGCAACAAAGGTTTCTGAGCAGGTGTAAAAACATGATCCTGTCTGAGCATCCTTACCGGTTCCACCAAACACGTGCATGTCAATCTGCTCCAGCAGACACATCACAAAAGTATTGACCTGAGGTAGCAACCCAAACAGGAAAATGACCGGGAAACACAAGGCAAAGACTGTCGGACAAAAAGAAAGAAAAGAGCGCTTTAACAAACGTGCGTTGACGTTTCAGGTTTTTAATGTCAGTTTATAATCAACACCTTCTGAGAGTAACGTATGAAAACTCACCGATCAGCAGATCTCTGACACACAGCAGGAACTGCGCAGAAAAGAAGGTGACGCCGTAAAGGGAAAAGGGCTGAAGGCTCCCGGACGTCCCGCACAAGTCGAAGATCCAGATCATCACGCAGCACAAGCAGAAGTAAACTGGCCGACTGTACACAATGATCCAGTTATGGCCCTGTTAAAGAAGACAGCGTCAGCCATGAAGGGAAACGTTTGCAGCCCCGGTACAAGATAAAATCCTGGATATGTCATAAAAAAATATATATGAAATATATTTGAAAAATATAAAAGGAAGGAAACTTACATGCATGGGCGAGGCTGCATCTGGTTGTACGCTCTAAAACAGAGAAAAGAGGAATTTAGGTTTTATATATGTCTGTGTCACATATATATATTTTATAATAAAGCATTAAAGCACCATTTCCTGTAGGAAAAAAATGCGTATACACCTTTCTGTATAACAGCTAAATAAAAAAACTGTAAAAGTCACACACGTATCTCATCCCCAGCAGATATAAAGACTCAGTCAGGACACAGTTATAACATCATAAAACAGGGATCAAGCTCAGGTGCTACTTTCGTCCGAGGCGATCATTTTTAGTTGCCTAGCAACAGCGCGGGTATCAGACTAAGGGTCTGCCCGTGTCAATCTCCTCTGGTTTCCAAACGCGTTGATATATACCTTCAGTAAGGAGTACTGGCAACTAGCAATGACCAGGCAGAACTGGAAGACCCAGATATCCCTGAAAAAGTCCTTGAGCAGCAGGAGGAACCCGAGGAACGCCACCAGACTGGCCAGGATGATGGCGAACACGTTCTCGCCAACACGCCGGTTCCTGGCAACAGAATGCAAAGCAGTCAATATTTCTATTACGCTCAAGTCATCTGTTGGATGCGACATATGACTGATGTAGAAATCTAAAGACAAACATGCCGGATAACAAACAGCTGAAGAGGATCTCACGTCTGGCTGGCTCCAACAACCTCTCTCACCTGTCCAACAACGTCTCTCACCTGTCCAACAACGTCTCTCACCTGTCCAACAAGGCCAGAAGAGCCAGTCGATCATATCGGACCCTCAGCCACTTCCCAGGTAGCACCCAAAAGCGATAATACTGTTTGGGTTTGGCTTTTTCCTCAATCATCAGAGTGTTTTCGTGGGACTCTTGCAAGGATTCGTGATCAATTTCAAACTGCAGAAAAAAAGAAAAAGAAAAAGAAAAAGAGGAAAAACTGGTGTTTTATTCCAGGCAGTGAGCCACATAACCCGCAACCGTGTCGTTCAACCTGGAGGAATCTAGAACATCTGACCTCGGTCATTTCCAGTGGTACCCGGCGCACCTGCATGCCTTGTAGAACCACTGGTCTGGGCTGGAGCATGGACAGGCCTGGCGCCCCCTCCTGGACCTCAGTAGAGGTGAAGCTTGAGGACTGAGACTGTCTCTCTCTTTCCCTGCAAAAGCAGGAATTTATTGAATCACCGTTGCTGGTGGTCGTAAGCTTCATAGCAACAATTTAACTCTACATGACAACTCTGTGAGTGAAATGTGTTTGACTTACTGAACTGGGTCCTCGTAACCTCCTCCAGCAGGTCCGAATGTGTAAGACCTCTTCACTCCTGTCACACGAGACATAGGAAACTTTCAGGAGACAGTAACAGTCAAACACGGGGCTGCTTTTGGCTCAAAATGACGATCTGTTCCTAAGAAGACCCCGTCTATTGAACGACACAAATCAGGGCGTTGGAGTAAAACCAAAACATCCAGCTGAGACCGGATCTGTTCACAGAACACACTCGACGAGTTACCTGCTGCTCAAGTCAGCAATTACGCCGTCTGAACCTGTCGGTTTCTGAGACTTAAGGTGCACGAAGAATCTCTGAGCAATTAAAAAGGAGCAAGAAAAATGTAACAGGAAATACAGCCAGTCCTGTGTTGTGACAGCAACCTTTAGGGTGCACTTTGGATTCTTCACATTTCCAGGGAGGGAGAAGCCAGATGCATCTAATTTAATACGAAAGACTTTAATAAGAATGCCACTAATGTTACTGTTTATCTGTGAATACCCAGATCTGAAAAATCAGCTACTGATGGACAATAACTGCATCACGTAACCATCATCCATCACCTGCTCCGCACCAAGACTTGTGCCTAGGGATGCACAATAACTGTTTTTATTTTAAACTGATACCGATAACACACACATATGCCTAAGATCATTACATCAATACTATGAACAAAACTAAAAACAGTTTTGACTCTTTAAATAAACAGATATTTATTTTTCCAATGAAAAACTATTGACAAGCCTCTCAAACAAACCTATCTGATATCTCACATCAACTTAAATAAGGTTCATTACTGACTGAAATAAAAAAAATAAAGGCTCCTTTAACTAATGGAAATACATGCATCAACATTACAAACTGAAAAAGAGCATTTCAGAAGTTTACAAAAAACAAAAAAAAAAAAGATAAATTAATGCACTGACACAAGCTAGAGTCAAACATTTCTACCTTCTACCCATTTCACCTTTTCCTGTGGGATTTTTCAAAAGCCTCGCTGAAGTGTGTAAGTCCCAGTTAATTCTCTGCTGCTGGCTTGCTGATGTTAGCGCTAGCTCACGTTAGCGCAATTTCAAAACTTTTAAAAGCGATGGTTACGTTTTAGGTGGCTGATCAGGTGTTTTGACGTATTAGAGCTTGTGCTATTTTCCCTCCTCGTGGAATTGGCTTGGAGCATTTGTCACAAATGACCAACGAACTATCTTCTTTAGAAACTTTAACGAAGTTCCACGCCGCCATGTTTGTTGTGATCAGCACGCTGTGCTGCAGGCTGCATTCAAGGTGTAACGTAAATTCCCATGTTCCGTCGTTTGCTAGTCGTTCTTTCAGCCTTTTCTATTTTTTATGTGTAACATGTGGGAAAATACTGCGAATATCGATTCAAGTCAGCAACTACTAAAATTATGACCGAGTTAACAAGTTGTTTTCTGGCATGAGGGGGTATTCTTGATTTTCCTTATCGAGAACTCATTTTTCTGATTATGCCGATGTCACTTGAACATAACATTCACTGCTGGTCATTTAAGACTCAGAGGAAGCGAGACACTGCCGTGTTGACAAAAATATATATGTTATCGGGGCTATTTGTTGTGATATCGGACTTATCGGGGTGACGTCAAGTTTCCTGTTATCGGGCCAATAGTTATCGTGCACCGCTACTTGTGCCTGTACAACAACTCAAATCAGTATGCTTTGGCACTACCTCAAGAATATGTTAATAGATTCTAAATTTAAAAGAGAGATTTTGAAGTGAAAACTGGTCAAAAGCTGAAGAGAGTAACAGTTTGAGTCCTTAATTACAACAGTCAAGAGCCCCAGAATAGACTGAGCACCAGTCCTCCCAGTTAATATGAAGATTCAGTCAGAACAGTTATTTTGGCATATTAGAATAAAATTATTGATAGGATCAGTCTCCTTTGACTCCTCAATGCGCTCTAAAATCCCCATTTCCTGCAGCCACAGACTCACCGCTCTCGTCGTAGAAATAGTGCACTGCCCCCTCTGATGTGTCATCGAAAGTGGAGGCTTCATGAATGCCACTGCGAGGAAGCAGGAGTGAAGAGGCAAACTGTAAGGCAGAGGGAAGTGTACGGGTGCGTGAGTGAGACGAGGTCCTCGCCCTCTGAAGGTCTTGAAGGCTGCAGGTGAGAGACATGAAAACAAAAACATTAGCTTCACCGGGAGGAGGCCCAGGGCAGTCCTGGAGACATCACATCCCTCAGGTGGCTTTGAACGCCTCGCTGTTCCCCTGGAAGGACCAGAGGTGGCTGGAGAGAGGGGGGTCTGAGGCCCCCCTGCTCAGGCTGCTGCCCCCGCAACTCCACTTCAGATAATCACTGGTTCATGAATGGATGGATGGAGCATTAGCTTCAAAAAGTATTCTTAGTAAGGGTTAGGAAAAACAAACATCTGATGCATTGGAAAGATTTAGCACAAGTCTGGTTAGCAACTAACCTGGGGGGGGAGCCCATGGTTGACGGAGGCGGTGTAGGGTTACTCCCAGCGTTGTGTCTCCTGCGTATAGCTTGGGTCCTTTTAACGTTGCTGACTGATTCGTGTTTGCTGCCATCATCTGGAGCCAAGGCTAGAGGGGGGGGGGGTTATTAGTTACATCAATGCAATGGTTTCACGTTACGCTCCAAGTGAACAGAAAAAAACCAAACAGCATCAAAGCTAGACACAAGTACCAGCAGACAGTGATGCATTCGGTTCTATTATCGATAACCTCAAACTCCATTTACAGGAACTTCAACAAAGTAGCCAGAGAAAGAAATCAATATTTCCAGGCTTTGCCCTGGACAGGTGGGAAAAAATATGATACTTCTGATCCTGCAGTGTAAAAAATGTTAAGTTGTGATCAAGAGACCATCTATCTATCTATCCATCTATCTATCCATACACACACACACACCTGTGGGTTTATCATTCAGAAATATTTAATGTTATTCAATATTGTTTCTATAAATTATCATTACTGGATCCTGTCACTGTCATTATAGACACCATCATTTCAGAGACAGCAGAATATTTTTGAATCAACAGCTACTGATTGCATTTTAGGAGCTCCAACTGTGATCATCTTATTTTAATCTGACAGGTGAGTCCGTCAGAGCCGAGCTGCTGGTTACTGCTGTCGCAGAGTTACTAATGTTCACAGTTTCTGTTTGTTCAAAATGGCCTTATTATGACTTCGATGACGACGTCTGAACTTCATTAATTTCAACCAGACAGCGTTAAAGAACAGAGTAAAGGCTGAGTGATTTATCTGAAAAACTTTCAAATAATTCCAACTGAATTCACAATTGTACGTCTGCTTGAAATGTCCATCTTCTTTTTTTTTCAGCGACATTTCCCAACATTCTGCTGAGGCTTTTCATTTAAGTAGACTGTATTGATTTCTTTTTAAATAAATGAAGTACTGAATGATTCGACTTTCCTCAAGTCTTCAATCTCTTGAACATTTCTTCGAGGTTAAGGTCACGTCTAAATGTTTCTTTATGTATATTATAGTCTTTTCCTGTTGAATCATTCAAAAAAACTGTGCAATACCTCCACTGCAATACTTAAATACAATAAAGACCCAGGAGACAGTGAACGCACCGGAAACATAATATTCATAATATTCAAGCGGTGATCTGAAGAAAAAAAATGGGCTCAGTGTGACAGAAGAAAACCTCTGCTGCCCCCCCCAGGTCAACAACAGGGTCAACATCATCTAGAGCAGTGATTCCCAAAGTGTGGGCCGCGGCCCCCTGGTGGGCCGTCGCGGTACTTCAGGTGGGCCGTGAGAGGTCATTAAAATTAAACAAATATGTTTTAAATCCTCGATCTTTTTAAAATATGTTTTTAATTACTGTAAAATATTAACGACATGATTTAAAAACATTAAGAAGTAACAAAACAAACCAGTTATGTGTTATTCTACTGTCATCTTAACTTAATATGACAAATGTCACCTTATTTGTCGACCCCTTACATTAACATCAGAACATAGCTTCTAGTCCTGAATATTGATCACAGTTGTGATTAATGGTTTCGGTGGGCCGCAGAGATTTTTCACAATTTAAATTGAGCCTTGGTGTTCTGAAGTTTGGGAATGGCTGATCTAGAGAGTTAGAACAGTGCCGGGAAAAAGTATTTGCCCCCCTTTCCTGATTTTTTTATGTTATTGCACGCTTGTCACACTTAAATGTTTTAGATGATCAACCAGACCTAAATACTAGAGAAATGTATTTTGCTCCACTTCTTTGCAGAATTGTTTCCATATCGGAGGGTTTCTGTGCAAAAACCACCTCTAAAGGTCACGCCACAGCATCTCAACTGGATAAAAGTCTAGACTTTGATTAAACCACTCCAAAACCTTTATTTAGTGTTTCTTTTTTTTTTTTTTTTGTGGGGGGGGGGGGGGGGGGGGGGGGGGACTTGTTGTGTTTTGGATCATTGTCCTGCTGCAGAACCCAAGTGTTCTTCATCTTGAGGTCAGGAACTGATGGTTGGACATCCAGCTTTAGGATTTTCTGGTAGAGAGCAGAATTCATGGTTCCATCAATCACAGCAAGTCATCCAGGTCCTGCAGCAGCAGAGCAGCCCCAGACCATCAAACTACCACCACCATGTCTGACTGTTGTTTTAATACTGTGTTACACATGTAACAGGACACACACCTTCTCAAAGGTTCAACTTTTCCCAGGAGTCTTGGTTTTCATCTGGATGTTTTGGTTTTTTTTTGGTAAAAGTGAGACGAGCCTTTATGCTGTTTCTGGTCAGCGGTGGTTTTGTGGTTTCGTCTAGGGTTGCTCCGATCAGGGTTTTTGGAGCCAATCACCGATCACTGAAATCAAAATCGGCCGATCCGATACCGATCACCGATTGTATTTATTTCCCTTTGTTTCTTGCTGTCTTTAGACCTTTTCGACTTGAAAATTGTGGGCATGCGCCCCCTAGTGGCCCCGCCATAACTGGAGTGTGCGGTGCTCCACCAACTAACCAAACACAGCAGCGTGGAGCATCTGTTACTGATAACGCAGACATGTCTTGGATTGATGATGTTAGGCAGTGGCCTCCAGTTACAGATGAAGGTAGTTTATCGTGTTTTTAATGATTGGTTATGGAAATAGCATGATCTATTCCGATAATCAAACACTAAAAACTGTGGAACGCTGCAACGCTGGCTATAACTAATGTCAACAAGCCATAAAGATTATGCTACTGTAACGTTAACGCTAGCGGTAAATTAGGCTATGTGTTAATGTTATATTTAATTTATTTTATCATTCTCCTAAGTCATTCATTAATTCATTCATTGAATTATAGGCTTGTGCTAGTGCCGAGGGCTACAGTAGCCTCATACTGCTGTTCTTTCGGCCAGAATCGTCCGGGACTCTCAGCGACACTATGAGATTACTACGAGATTGAATGTTAACGAAAACTCACCCGGCTGTATTCATTTGGAACAAAGTCCTTTCTGTTGATATTTTTCACCCACGTCTTCCTAACTTCTTGTTCTGCAAACAAGGCAGTCTTCGTGCAGTAAAGGCTTGTGTATTTCATACTTTCTTCTTCCATTGTTGAATTTTCACGCCATTGTTGGCACAGTTTATGACGGAACATGTATTCCCACTCGACCGACTCGACATTATAAAAATATATATTTGTAGAAAGAGAAAAACACTGGTTAATCTGTGAGCCGGTGAAAGTGTCGCTCTGTAGCACAACCCCGCAATGGCGGACGGGGTACTTCCGGGGGGGCTGGCCCGAAACGGTCTATAGCAGTGGTTCCCAAAAGGTGTGCCGAGGCACACCAGTGTGCCATGAGACAAGTGCGGGTGTGCCGTGGGATTTTGGGACACAACCATACAGTATATTATTATTGCAATATACAATTACAGAAAAGTAATTATTTTTTAATTTACTATAGGCCTATCACTACTTTGTATGAACTCATTTAATATTACGGAGGCAAGCTCACAATTCTTAAACAAAAAACCCTCAAAGAGAACTCCATATTTCGCTGATCAGGCAGTTGCGCAGGTGAGAAATATATGACTGTGACACATCAAGACATCCAACGTAAACACACATAACGAGAGGGATAATGGAGCGCTTTCTTGTGCGGAGCAAACCATCAACCACCAGTGCAGAGGCTGCCGACAACCCACCAAAAGAAAAGAGAAAAAAAACTGTCAACAGACAGTATCACCTAACCCTAACCCCAGTATTCAATTTTGTGACATGTCTGGGTTAAATGGGTGTGTTGCTGCTTTGATGAAGCCTAAATTGATGAAGTTTCAAATTGTTGAAATATTTCATTTATAAATATTTCATGAGCAATATAGTTGTCTTTGTCATATTTAATTTTATATTAGTAAACAATTATCCACATTTACAGATATTTTTCATGATATGAGTGAACACGTGCTATTTGGGTGTGCCTTGAGATTTTTACTTGTCCTTTGGTGCGCCTTGGGCACAAAAAGTTTGGGAACCACTGGTCTATAGACAGTGTATGCGTACGAGAATAGAGCGTTTTTGATCGGCTCTTTTGATCGGCTTTAATGACAATTCTGACCGATCCCGATCATATGCATATCGGCCGATCCGATCAGGTCACCGATCGATCGGAGCACCCCTAGTTTCGTCCCTGGAGCTCTGCCATCGTGCCGTTTCTGCCTCGTCTCTTTCTGGTGGTTGAGTCGTGAACCTGAACTGAGGCCAGTGAGGTCTGCAGTTCTTTAGACGTTCTTGTGGGTTCTTCTTGTGGGGACTCCTGGATGAGTCGTCGCTGTGCTCTTCAGGTCATTTTCATAGGCCGGCCAGTCCTGGGAAGGTCCAACACTGTTCCATGTTTTCTGCATTTCTTTCACTGTGGTTTGCTGGAGTCCCAAAGCTTTAGAAATGGTTTTGTAACTTTTTCCAGACTGATAGACGAGTCATTGTTTCTCATCTGTTCCTGAATTTCTTCGGACTTCAGCATGATGTCTTTGTTTTTGGGATCTTCTGGCCTTGGTCAGACTTCTTGATTTGATGATAGTTACTTCTTGATTTGACCAAAAAAGAAAAAAAAAAAAAAGGGGGGGGGGGGGGGGGGGGGGGGGGGGGGGGGGGGGGGGGGGGGGGGGGGGGGCAATGACTTTCTCACACAGAGGTTTAGATAGTTTTTTTTTTGTCCCCTTAATAAATGACCACTTGCATTGTGTGTTTACTTGGGTTGTCTTTGTCTAATATTTAAGTCTGTTTGATGATCTGAAACATTTAAGTGTGACAAAGGTTCATTCAACATGAATGAAAGATGACGTTTTATTTCATCAGCTTCATTTAACACATCACACAGCGGTGATGAATCAGTATTCTCGCTCTTTTCTTTGGAAGATATGCCTGTGTACGTCTCAGACCAAAGACAATTAGGACCCATCAGTATGGTTATCTGCAACAAATCCATTAAACCAGGGTCTGTGATGGTACGGTGCCCGTCAGTGGGAAAAGGTTATTTACGCTGATGTGATAGAAACGACTGCAGAAAAGTATACAGATTTCAGAGCAACGGCATTTTCAGGACGACATCTGACACAAAGAGACAACGTGAAACTACATTACAAAGTCATAGGAATGGAAGAAGAGGCGACAACGAACAGACGAGCCTGGCTGCAGAACTGAACTGGACTCAGTACAAATGGAAAGAGTGAACAGAACTGCTGCACCCCCCCATCACAGTGTTATGAAAGCTTTATCTTCTAAACTTTGTTAAAAATGGTGCAGGCTTCAAACGCAGTCTGAGTCAAATGAAGCCTGGATGCATATTAACAAATGAAATGAAAGGGAGGAAACAAAACTTTAAATATCTTGGCTTTGTGCTTTCTGTAACAACATAAGAGTTATAATTAATTCAAGAACGGCTTTCTGGCGATATTTTTCAAAGATTGTAAATAAATCTCCACCTTAGTGGAATCTCTCTACCAAAGTTTGAAGGCTACAGTAAACTTAACGCTCCAGACTTTTATTGATTTTACAGGAAGCATTCGCTCTGATGCCAACATATCCTGAGAACATATAAATGGGTAATATTTGAAGTAGCAGGGCAGGTCTGCGTTCTCGTCTCAAAAATATCTCCTCCCCACTTACTTCATGACGCAGCAAACCGACTGACTCAGTTTCAGTTAAAGTGAAGCTTCAAGTGTTCAGCTGAAAGCTGTAGTAACAACCGTCAATCATTTTAACTGCTCATGTGTCAAAAACAGTATTAAAAGATCAGAGCTATTATCTTTGCTCTCAATTCTTTGGACTAAAATCAGATGAGATGTATCTTTTCACTTTTGATCAGTGGATCCTTGTAAGTAGGGGTGTGAAAAAAATTGATTTGGCAATAGGGCTGAACGATTTTGGAAAATAATCTAATTGCGATTTTTTTCCTCAAAATTGCGATTGCGATTTAATATGCGATTATTTTTAAGGTCCTCTTCTCATGTATTTTTCAAACACTGTCATAATAAACAATATCAGATTTATTTAAAGTGCAGATTACAACAATAAAGCAAACAAATCTGTGGCTTTACCTCTTCAACATCTAACTTTTCACGTTTCATGAAACATGTGTAACATTTATGTAAACATGTGGACTGCACTTCTTAAACACTGTCTGAGATTGACAGGACAGTGTATAAATAAATAAATGTACAGATATAAAAAAAAAATAAAGCTTACTGATCTCCAGTCAGTAACATCACACAGGAAAATAAAGAAGAACAAATATCTGCTCTAACCAATTGGACATTTTCAAAAAAAAAACTTTTTGAACACTAATAGAAATATTATATTTACTCAGTAACAGCAGCACACAACATACTGAAGTGCAAAATGAGTATGGCACTGTTAGCCAGAAAGATTCTTCTGTATAGATCTCAGGAGTTCACAGATTTTTTGCAAGGAAAAGGGGGGGAGCTCGAGTTGTCTCGCGCGGCGGGCGGGGTGTTTGTGGCTGTGCACTGTGCCCGACAGAGAGAGAGAAGAGCGTTTCGCGAGGCGGACCCAGCCAAGTGATGGCTTCAAACCTAGCGGTTTGAGTGCGCGTGAGTCTCTAAATCACCAGAAAAAGTAGCTAGATTTGTCTCTAGTCGCTTTTTACAAATGAAGTCGCTAGGGGGGTCTGGAAAGTCGCTAAGTTGGCAACACTGCTTGCCCTGTCTGCTCTGCTCAGCTCAGCTGGGCTCACTCGCAAGTCACGTGACGTCGCCAGATCACGTGACAAGTAATATCGCGGCCTTTGCGGTTAGAAAATCTCGTTTTATGATATCGCGAGATTATCGCAAATGCAATTAATCGTTCAGCCCTATTTGGCAATATATGGCAAATTTTCAGCTAATATCAATTTTTTAGGAAAATTCATGTGTTCATGTATTAGACGCATTATGAATACTTAAATGTGCAAAAACACTATTTAACTGGGTAGAATATCGCAACATATCATGACATTGCGAGTTCGTGATAATATCGTATCGTGACTCAAGTATCATGATACATATCGTATTGTGAGTAGGGTGAGTATTGGCAAGGACCTCGCAATATGATATGTATCGTGATACTCGGGTCATGATAAGATATC
The DNA here is from genome assembly GCA_018398805.1 of Hirundichthys speculiger. Lineage (NCBI taxonomy): Eukaryota > Metazoa > Chordata > Actinopteri > Beloniformes > Exocoetidae > Hirundichthys > Hirundichthys speculiger. The sequence goes on along the minus strand of JAGFBZ010001630.1, from coordinate 3,244,873 downwards.
ACGATATCGTGATATAATGCAATATTCTACCCAGTTAATATCAAAATTAAAAGTAGAGATGAAAAATCAAGTTGCTGTATATGTTCATCAGATGATATTGATCATTTAGAGGACAAATTGAGTCAAAACTATTTGCTTCAAAACAACCTATTTATTGTTTACTATTAGTGTTTTTGCACATTTAAGTGAATGAATTAATTTTCCTGAAAAAAATAAATATTAGGAGCTGAAAAAAAAGTCGATATTATTCTGGGCAGCCGAAAATCACGATATATCGCCAAATCGATTTTTTGTGAGGTCCTTGCCAATAGTCACCCCTACTAGTAAGTAAAAAAAAAAAAAAAAAAAAATCAGGAAAAAAAGTCTTAATCTGTTGTTGTCCTACAACTTCCTTCTAAACCCAACCAGACCAGTAACTTCATTAATCAGCTGGAAATTCAAGAGCATATGAAAAACAGTGCTCGGTCCCGGGATAACGTCATGTCTGAAACAATCACTGAAGAGCACGCCATCTTACCTCCTCCAACAGCTCCCTCTTCAACCAGCTCTCCTGCCTTCCAGCCCATCTGGTTGCCTGTCCAAGACCCTCCGAGAGAATCCAGCCGATGATAAGTTCCAGAGAAGCCGTCAGAATGTATAGTCCGGGCTTCCAGATCAGACTTGGAGATGGTAAGAGTGCGCGGTGCGGGGGTGGAGGTGGAGGGCATCGCGAGGAGATTAGAGGGCACAGCAGCTGCGTTGCTCTGGCCTCCACCCGCCCCATCCATGCTAAGCACTCTTGCGTGAGTCTTAGCGCTAGCTGTGCTGGAGGAGCGCTGAGCAGCACGAGGGTGAGAGGGACCAGCAGGTTCAGATAAATCCCCCTCCCTTGAAGGGGGCAGTTGAGCAGCGGCGGTGAGGGGGGAGGCGATGCCGGCGGCAGCGAGGTCTGGAGAGTAGCAGGAGGTAGAGGAGCTCGAGTCGTCGTCGTCCTCGTCGTCGTCTTCTGAGCTGTAGCGGTGCTGGGAGCCCAGACTGGAGCCGGCGCTCACGTCGCTGCCGTCGTCCTCGTCGCTGGAATCCTCAAACAAACTTTCGCTGTAAGCTTTGGCGCCCAACCGGTTGCGCACTGGGATATAATCTCTGTGTTGTCTATGATTGTGGTGACGCCTGTAAGAGCCGCAGTCAAAGCTGCTGCTACCCGCTGCCGCTCGCCTCCTCGGGGCTTTCCTCCGGCCCGGCCTGTGGCCGCTGCTACTGCCGCTGGCCCGCAGCAGCTTCAAGTCTTTTGGGCGCACCACCTGCTGGGCTTGGAGAGCCGGCTGGTCCGACAGCAGGAAGGGGGTAGAGGATATGGGCAGAGCGGGCTCAGAGCACACGAGACCCAGGGCCAGCCCTGAAGGCACTGAACTGGCCTGCCGAGGCGGGGGGAGGGGAGGAACTGGGACATTTCTGTCCAAGTCACAAACCTCTGAGCGGCCACTACTAGAAGGAGACGAGTTCTGGAGAGGAGGAGGCGGCTGTGCAATATCGGAGGGTACCGGGGGCAGGTCCTCCCCCTCGACGAGCGTCCGGTCGAGCCCCTGGCTGATGGAGAATTCTTTGGAAGGGGAGCGTAGCAGCACGCTGTCTGACAGATTGTCAGTATCACTGCCACCGTTTCCTGTATCTTCTACCTTGTTGGTGATGTTACAACCTATCGCCGGCGCCGACGCAGACACCTCGCCACCGGGCCGTGGCTGGCTGAACGAAGGGCTCTCCAGCTGTGTGGAATCAGTTTTCTCGCTGCGGTAACTGCTGACGGTGCTCAGCGTCTCTCGGTCTGTGGTGGCACCGCCTGCGCTGAAACAACTGTCTGTGGATCCGGCGGCGAGTGCGACGCCACTGCGGCTGCCCGGGTGCTCGGTCCCTGGTACGAACACCACCGGGTCGAGGCCTAAACCCAGGAGATTTTCACTCAGCTCTTCGCTCAAGCTGCTCTTTATGAGAGGGCTGAGGGGGGTGTCTCCTAGGCTTTCCGATTCGACGGAAGGGCCGAGCGGAGAGTAGGCTCCTAACCCGTTGTCCTCGCGACTCTGATGAGACAACTGTTCCAGAAACGGCTCTTGCTGTTCTTTCTCACCTCCGTCTTCTTGGCTTGAGGGCGAAGGAGGGATAGATAAGCAACCTCCGGGTTCTTCAAGTCCAGCTGACACTCCAGACACCCCCACGAGACCTGGGAAGTCTCCCAGAGCCGCAACAAGAATGGACTGGACGACGCTGGGCCCCCCTGCACGGCAAAACAGTTCAAAATCAGAACCACAATCACTCCGAAAGGCTTAAACACCAACACTCTCGATTCTGCTTCTCAACACAAAAACATTAGTGGTATGTTTCAGGGAGGGCTGGGTGATGTGGACAACAATTCATATTGACCCAACATATGTCTAATAAATGTATAGATGAAATAAATAAGCAGACAAATAAGATGGTTATAGAGTATTTGATTTCAAAGCAGCGTGATGAAGGATGTGGGGTACAGCCAGTGAGCAGGAAGGGACGAGCCCTACAGGATCCGGCAGATTTTCTGCAGACAGTGAAACGTGTATCTGTCCTCCAGATCCGGCAGCTGTACATTGATCATTTTTTTGTGCCGTTTTTGTAGCTCTCATCAGTGCCTTCTAATCTGCTGCTGAGCCGTTATCGCAGCAGATCAGAACACACTCAAGGGAGCAGAGGTAGGAAAAAAAAAAAAAAGAGACACCAGCAGCTGTTGGGACAACTTGATTCTTCTGACAGTGCTCTGGAAATACAGCCTGAAATGTGACACTTCAACTAGAGCTGAGTGATTTTATCGATTCTGCGATATACAGTGATCACCCCCACAGCCCCACCCCTGCTGTGTCATCTGCAAACCTAATGATGGCGTCAGTGCTGTGAGAAGGCGTGCAGCCGTATGTGCAGAGATGGTAAAGGAATTGACTGAGAGCGCTGCCCTGCGGGGCTCCTGCTCTGAGAGACGGAGCGGGGGTGGGGTGGGCAGCGAAGTCTCATCCTGACTGACTTTGTCTCATTTCTCAAAAAGCCCAGCATCCACGGGCAGACATTATGTTATCAGACATCTCGTGGAACAGCCTGCTGGGGATGACTGCACTAAATGCAGAGATACGGTCCTCAAACGACAGCCACGCATTCGTCGTTACATCCTGGTAAATTTAGGCTGAATACCGACTGGTATTTAATATAAATGGAATAAAACCTTGAATTTGAATTTCCACACACATTACATGATGAGAACTCTACACAGTATTGATTAACACTAGAGCTGTGGAATGATTAAAATTTTTAATCGCGATTAATCGCATTATTTTCCTGATTAATCACGATTAATCGCATTGTATACGAAAAATCAAATAATGAATTCAAAAGTTGTGTAAAGGTCACTTTTATTTAAATGTTCTGCTGCCATATGAACTAAAGTGCCATAACATTTGTTGTTCAAACACTTTTAACATCAGCACTTGTCAGTAACACATATTTAGTGTAAATCTCATTTAAAAAAAAATGTAAAATAAAATAAAACTTATTGCCACTGCCAGGGCATTAATGTAATCCTGTTTTTATAAAAAATTAAAAAAAAAGTTTACAAAAAAAAAAATCCAACAAAATGATTGTGTCTCAGGACAATCAGAACATTAAAACAGGTCATTTCTGAGGTAACAGCAGAAACTTTTAACGGAGAGTTCAACTTGTCAGTTGTTACAAATAACCTTGTTTCTGTTGAATCCTCCGTCTGGGAGAACTTTAAAATGAAAATGTCCATGTTAAAGTTCAGTAATTTATCAATCCCTGTATCATTCATTCTTTCCATTTTCAATTGTCAATCAAAAATTTAAAAAAATTAAAGAGTGACATTTTATTACATTTTTTTGTTTTTTAATCTAACACAAAAAACCGAAAAAAAAAAAAAGCATGTTTTTTTTATATTTCAATTTTAGACTTGGATCAAAAATACGAAATTAAAAAACGGGCCACAGAACTGAATTAGTTTTATAATGGAGGACTGGACTTTCTGTTGTCATTACACATCTGTGCCACTAGATGGAGCCGCACTGCAGTAACCAGCTAGAGAACAGCAGGACAGTGAACACATGGAGCAGATCTGATGGAACATGGAGGAATGACGACAAAGTTTTGTTGCAGTCCAGAATTTTTTTTTCAGACAGAATTGTTACTATTGCTACCTGAGTTGCTCCCTGAACTGTAAAGTTCACAGATTTTACCGTTCTCCATGCCTGTTTTAGCTTTTCCTTATGTTTACCGTTTTCCGGTTCTGCAGCAGCCAGTAACAGACTTTTCAAAACAAAAGCACGTGAGCAACATGCGTTAACACGCGATAAAATAAATGTCGGCGTTAATAAATTAATGCATTAATGCGATCATAACGCGTTAACTTGCCCAGCCCTAATTAACTCTGAACTGAAATGTAACCTAAAATGATTAGAAAAAAATTAACCTAGCTTAAAAACACAGATGCATTGTGTACTCTTACTTAAAATTCAGACTTTGCAAAGTAAGAAATTCTGACTTTCTGAAGTCAGGATACACCATACGCCTCGCAATTTCATTTTCCTGAAACAGCTGTAACGCATCGTCATGTGTGATGAAGAGATCTGGGTACAGATGCGGGGGGGGTATGAAGCAGTTAGTATGAGCAGATGAAGCTCAGCTGCACCCTTTATGTGGAGCCAGAGACAAGAGGAGAGCAAACAGCTCTTATTCTAGTATCACCCCTCGTACCCAGTTTCAGGCTCACCTGTTGTCATACAGGCAGGATTAGACTCTACTGGGTGTGAAATGAAGCTCATGGCTGATAACAGCAGACTCACTTATGGTGTCCTGGGAACTCTGACGTAGAATCTCATGGTCAGATGATGTCACGATTGCATTATTGCTTCCTTGTTCCTCCATTATCTCTTTGATTTCTGAGGTCAGAGGAAAGATATCACTCAAGATGTGCACAACTGTGAAGCATGCGAGCTTATCCATTGCATACTAGAGTACAAAATAAAAATGTGGAATGCAGAGAGATGCTCACCCTTAGATCCCCTTGCATCCTCCAGCTGGGGCAAGAACTCCTGAAGAATGAAGTCAAAAATACACAGAACATTAAAATAGTTTCAGTCGTAACTTATATGCTTTACCATGACATCACAAGTCTCTGACAGACTGCCAGAGAGCTCAAATGTTATTTTAAACTTCTGGTGAAGGTATAGTCAGTCTATGAAATTATTTTTACACTTTCTAACAAGCAGATTTTGGAAAAACGACGCATGCATGCAACAACTAAATGTGGCAGGCCTCACCGACACTTGATTCAAGCCAAAGAGAGAGTGCTGGGAGCTGCAGCGCACCGGGGGTGTGGAGTTAACCTTCCGAAACACTGTCATCTCAACACCAACATGGCTGTCCCTGATAATAAATTACAGAGAAAAAGGTTCAAATAGGACTCGGCAATTTACATCGTCCACAACGCCCAGCTTTTCTCTGCAAACGTTCAGACAATTCCCCCTTACATGTGCTGATTCCCGTCGTGAGCTCCCGAGCCTTCGTCTCCTTCTTCTGTCCTTGGGGCATCAGCTGTGAGCGAGGCCTGCTTCTTCTCTACAATCTCACCAAGGTCGAACATGGCATGAAGGCGGTAGTTCACTACCTTAATGGCGGTGAAAAAGACCGCCACCACAGCAGAGTACACGCCTGCCACCACCAAGCTGGGAGGAAGAGCCTGAGGAGGAATGAAACAAGAGTAAGACAAAAAAAAAACAAAGATGAAAACTAGGGCTGGGCAAGTTAACATGTTATTATGGCGTTAACGCATTAATTTATTTATGCTGACATTTATTTTATCGCGCGTTAATGCATGTTTCTCACGTGTTTTTGTTTTGAAAAGTCTGTTACTGGCTGCTGCAGAACCGTAAGATAATTGGCAGGTAAAACTAAAACAGACATGGAGAACGGTAAAAATCCGTAAACTTTACAGTTTGGGTAGCAACTCAGGTAGCAATATTAACAATTTTGTCTGGAAAAAAAAACTTTGAAACCCCTTTGTTCAAGACGATTGCATCATTCCTCCATGTTCCATCAGATCTGCTCCATGTGTTCACTGTCCTGCTGTTCTGTAGATCAGTGGTTCTGAATTGGTCTGGCTTCAGGACCCACCATCACCCTTAATGACAAGCTGTGACCCAAATCAAGGTAAATTTCCAATTTCTCAAATGTATTGAATGAAAAGATCGTGCAGTTTGAATCAGAGATAGTAAAATAGAATATCACAGAATGCCAACACAAAAAAATAAGTTTATTAGTGAACCATAATGGCAAAAACCAAAATGGCTTCAAGTGGGAAATATTCCCTTTGATGCTAAATTAGTTGCATTTTAATTAAATTCAAAACACTTCACTTCAGTAACTTCAGCCTTTTTTTAACAGACTCAACATGCACAAACATGAAATAAAAAACTGCAACCACTGAGCAGTAGTTTCAAAAAGAACTCAAATATGTAGCATTTGCTGAGTAACGACTTCCTGAATATATAACAATTTCCTATTAAAACTATCTAGTCACTTATTTAAGCATTATTCATAAGGTTGACATAAAAATCAGAACATTTCAGTAACAGCCATTTTTAAGACTCAACAGTGCTTTTATGCACAAACATGAAATAAAACAGTGCAACCACTGAGCAGTAGTTTCAAAAAGAACTCAAAATATGTAGTTTTAGCTGAATAACCACTCACTGACCTTTGTCTTCAAGATAAGAAAATCCATATCTCATATATTAATCGTTGTATCTGTGTTTCACCTGCTCAACATATGGAAACAAACTCTGCAGGTCTTTTTCTATGGTGTGAACTGGCGGGTGTCAACTCGCATTACAGGACATTATCGCCATCTACTGTTAAGGAGTATTAATGACATGCTTTTTCTTTTTTTTTTTCTTTAGCGTTTCCTTCCCCAGGCAAAGGCCCACGACCCACTGAAAACGGGTCTGTGACCAACTTTTGGGTCGCAACCCACCAGTTGAGAACCACTGGTCTAGCTGGTTACATCATTGCAGCTCCATCTAGTGGCACAGATGTGTAATGACAACAGAAAGTCTGTTCCTTGATTATAAAACAAAGCCATTTCTGGGTCACGTAAACCAGACAATAAAATATTAAAAACAAATTCAGTCTCGTGGCCTGTTTGCTAAAATTGAAATATAAAAAAAATCAGGCTTTTTTTTTTTGTTAGATTAAAAAACGGAAAAAAAGTCACTTTTTAATTTTTGATTGACAATCGAAAATGGAAAAAAAAAATGATACACAGATAATTACGGATTGATAAAGTTACTGAACTTTAACATGGACATTTTCATTTTAAAGTTCTCCCAGACGGAGGATTCAACAGAAACAAGGTTATTTGTAACAACTGACAAGTTGAACTCCCCGTTAAAAGTTTCTGCTGTTACCTCAGAAATTACCTGTTTTAATGTTCTGATTGTGTTCTCTAGATTGTTAGGATTTTGTTGGTAGACTTTTTTTTATTTTTCATATAAAAACAGGATGACATTAATACCCTGGCAGTGGCAATAAGCTTTATTTTATTTTACAAATTTAAGTTGAGATTTACACTAAATACGTGTTACTGACAAGTGCTGATGTTAAAAGTGTTTGAACAACAAATGTTTTGACACTTTAGTTCATATGGCAGCAGAACATTTAATAAAAGTGCATTTTGCACTACTTTTGAATTCATTATTTAATTTCGGGTATACAATGAGATTAATTGTGATTAATCAGGGAAATCATGCGTTTAATTGCGATTAAACATTTCAGTCGTTGCCCAGCCCTAATGAAAACCTCTCTGACGCATGTTAATTTTCTCCGACGCTCCTCCTGTGAAAACATCCTTACCATGTACAGAAGAAAAGGGAAGGCCAGGAGGAATATCCATAGGTAGAGGTGGAAGCAGTTGGAGAACGTGCTCTGGTGGGGGTCCACGTACCAGCCTCCTGTCAGTGAAGCCCACACACCCTGCCGCAGTATCTGAAGAGCCTGGGAGCCCATCTCCACCTACAGGTTCAACCAAAAGCTCTGGCGCTTTTTTTCAAGGCTGCAGCTCAAAGAACTGTGCAGCAGTTTGAGCCACAGTATCATGTGTCTACAATGGCACTTCCATTGGGGATGGCATGGCGACCAAGACCGTTTCATCAAGGACAGCAGTTCTTTGTCGCAGATATATGTGTTTTTCAGTTGAAGTGGAGAGTCCTTGCATATTCTTTTGCCAGTACGTGCACCTTTCTTGCATCAGCGTCGATACACTCTACTGTGAGCCTTGTTGAGGAATCAGGTGTGTGACTTTTTGGCACATTGGTATCCCACTGGATGCGTGAAAAAACATTCATCTGTAAATCAAAAAAAAAAAAGTTAGTCACTGGGGGGTGTAAATCACAAATTTCATCAAAATATGACATTGCATCGATGAACCGCATGTTTATACGAAAATATTTTGATTCGATTTGAGGAGCAAGCGATCAAAAGGAGATGATTCAACACCATCACCTTCATTCATATCAAATCACAGTGAGTAATTAAAAATATTAATTATGTCAGTTTTATTTTAAAGCTCAACTAGATATTTACGCACATAAAAATAGACTACAACAGGGCACTTGACGATAAGGCTGGGTAACAGAGGGAACCAGAGTACGCCATAAACGGCATCCACTGAGTGGCAGCGCCGGTTGAAACCGGTCGTCACTGCTGCATTTGGGGCTTTCTCGTGTCACGTAAATGTCTGATTTTGACAGTGCGAACTCCCATCGACTTGGAAGGAACAGATTTTTGACAAGCTGAACCTCACAAGAAAGTCCAGACGATGTTCCCATCATCAGGAACAGATTGACACCGACTGCGACAAGCGGTGATCCTGCCTCCTTCTAGTGCACATGTGTCAAACACAAGGCCCGCGGCCCTCGAGCGCTTGTGCACTATTGGCTTAAATTTTAAACCAATATTTTAAGACTTAAAGTAAGCTTACCCCGCTTTAAAGCACATATTGACAATAAACTACATCTCCCATAATGCATTTCGATGTTACACAACAATAACAGTACATCACTATGAGCAAGAACTCAAGACGATTTTCAGAACTGATGGATTTGAGAAAAACCTTTACAAACTAACCCCAACATGTCAAATAAAAGAAAAATTGATGCACAAGGAGGCAGTTTAATTAACAACGGGAAAATGAATACAAGTTTGTATCTCAAGGTGAAAAAGCAGAATGTCTTTTGTGTTATGAGGCGGTGTCAGTCGTGAAAGAGTTTAATCTACGTCCGCATTTTGACAGAAAACATGGAAATAAATACAGAATCTGTTATTTAACAATATAATAAGGTGTAGTTTAATATATTTTGATTTACATTGTATTTTGTTACATTCATGCTGTCAGTCTGGCCCTTCAACCATGATGCTGATGTGGCCCTCAGTGGAAATGAGTCTGACACCCCTGTTCAAGTGGAACAACTGCAAAGCCCTGGATTAGTGAGAGCTTTGCATCCTTACATGTGATTTTCCGTTATGAATCGAAAATGAATTACCCAGTTAAAAAAATATTGGTACAAATTTTCCCTTGGGGATTAATAAAGTGGTTCTGATCCTGATATCAAATTGACGTAATATCGCCCGATCGTATTTGATAAGATGCATTGATGTCTGATTGATATTTTTATTTTGTATCGTTGCTATTGAATTGTTTATTATTAAATTGATGCAGACTGATGTATCGTTGCAGCCTAATTATTTACTTTGCATACACGGTCTTTAATCTGACCATTACAGTCAATGAGAAAAAAAAATGCTCTACAATAATCCAACCTTCAAATTATCCTACGAATCACAAAGTGTTGAACATATTTGAGTCGCTCAGGAGCGTATTTCAGTGTCAGACAGAACCAGAAAACATTGTTTGTGACTTTGTAGAGCTCTCTCCTGCCTTCCAGCCGCCCTTTATAATAATCACGTAATAGCAAAACTAATCAGAAACTATCAGGTGAAGAGCGACCGTAACTGGAATTAAAAACAACAGATCACTAAAGCAACAGCAGTAATGTCAACACACAGGGGCTACAAACAGGAATCACTGCAACGGTCCTTTCAACAGATTTCAGTCTGGCATCAGACAAAATCACAGCACTGACATCACTGATCAGGGCCTTGAATTAGATTTATCTGAACACTGAATCTGTAACACGCCAGTTCTTGTCCTGCTGGATCTTAGTTCACCCTCTGATACTGTAGACCATAAAGTCCCTCTTGACAGACTGGAAAACTGGGGAGGGTTTTACTGGAACTTTGTTGTTTCCATGAGACAGCATACATCTGATCTTATTCCCACTGCCTGTGGAGCCGCAATTCAAGCTCTCCAAGCTTCCCCCGGGTCAGATCAGACATGACGACAACGTTGCTAACCACAGCCATGCAGACGACATTCAGATTTTCACTAAATGACGCTGGTCCATTAGTCTCACCCTGTCAGTGCTTGGAGCACGTGAATGGCAGGGTGCGATCGAGTCAGAGATCTCATGTCCAGAGCAGATTTAGAGAAGCTCACCCATGCCTCCATGTCCAGCAGGCTTTGCTACCATCAACGCTCTTCTGTCTGGTCTTCCTAAAAAAGACGATTAAAAAGCTTCAGCTCATCCAGAACACTGCTGCCTGACTTCTAACAAAAAAAAAAAAAAAAAACCATGAAAACTGAGAACATCACTGCTGTTCTGAGATCTGCCATTAGTTAACAAATCAACCAACTACATGGGTCCAGAACACATTTCTGACCTGCTCGTAGAATATAAACCCAGCAGAGCTGTGAGGTCTTCAGGATGCAGTCAGCTGCTAGAACCGCAGGTCTGGACCAACCAGGCTGAAAATGCATTTAACTACTACACCGAACACAGATGGAATAAACTGACCCCAACTCCTGACACATTTAAACTTAAACAGAAAACTGCTATTTGCCTTTTAATGCTACTCCTATTACTGCACTGTTTGCACTTATTCATCATAAGCCTTGTTGTCTTCTTTTTTGGTCTGAATCAATTTTATTGCGATTTATCATGCATTTTATTTGCATTCATACACTGTTTTATCTTTTCACCTTAATGCCTTTATAAAGCCCTTTGAGCAGCCTTTGTGTGTGAAACGTGCTGCACAAATAAGCGCCTTTCCTTAAATTCAGGTGACACAGTCTCGAGCAAACGTTTCCATGTCAACGAAACCAACTGGGAGGCAAAACAACTTCACAGTTGTGCGCTTTGGGTTTTAGTAAAGCATGACAGAGCTCGAAAAGTGGTGTTTTTCGTGTCCAGACCGGTCCAGTTCCAGTTAGATTAAGTTTTCCAGACTGACATTAGCGGGCTAACAGATCATTCAGCCCTCGCTCGTGGGGATTCCTTCAAAAGTAAACTTCAACGCGCCTTGACCACCGATGCCTCCGGTAACCTCCGCAGAGTCACGCACAAGAAGGACGGCATAAATGCAGAGCTCCACGGGGGATGACAGAGGTTATTAAACAACATTACAACACTTGATGCTAGTTAGCGGCTAATGCTAGGCCGCGTACATCAGCGTTCTAGCCGTTAGCGGGCTAAATCTAACCGGTTCCTTTAAGAGGAAATAAAGGAAACACAGACAGGTTAATAGCGACTGGCTGGTCGGTGGATTATTTGTAGCTAAATTTCGCCCTGGATGTGGCTGACAGAGGTGATAAGAGTGCTCACAGTGAACTGCTTTCCGCTACCGGATCCCAGCATAGCTCAGGTTAGCATTAGCCTTCCAGCTCGTATCTTCCTTCCTTCCTTCCGCATCCAGTCCTTCCAAATCTCAGAGCTCTCCTCCTCAGGATGATAAGGAAGAAGAAGAAGAAGAAGTAGAAAAAGAAGAAGAAGAAGAGAGAAGAAGAAGGCTGCTCAGCTGAACCACAGCTGCGGCTCGGTGTCACTGGCCACTGGCTCCCGAGTCATTGCTGCCCCGGAGTCCGTCATCCTCTCTGGTGCTGAACGGTGACAGACGTTCAGGGGGAACGGCGGTCCCCTCTCATGATGGACCGGACCTTGTATCTGTTGCCAGAGGCAGAACCGGAACCAGAACCGGAACCTGAGTGGAATTTTTTCAAGCAGCTAGCTCTCTGTGTTGCTACTAGCTCTGGCTAACAACTAGTTGGTTGACACACGCACGCACGTACGCACGCAAGTATACGACACTGACTGAGATCAGCCAGGAGAGAGAGACTCAGGGCGCTGATTGGCCGTGTGCGCTGACGTCACTGGCAGGGAGCTATTTTATTTATTTATTTATTTATTCAGTCCCTCCTCTCTAATTTCGAACTAATGAAAAGAAACGTCCACATTAGAGGTTTTTGTACTGAAATGCATACATGCATGTGTATACACTTTTTCAGGTCCACCTTGTCAGGACCGGGCTGGACCCCCCCCCCCCCCCCCCCACACACACACACACACACCCACACCCTTTGCCTTCAGAGGTGCCTCAGTTCCTTATGGCAGCCTTTCTCAATCTTTTTTCAGTCACGACACCTTTCAAAAGTGAATAAAATCTCACGACACCCCAGAGTAAAATATAATCTGAAGCCACACTGCATCGCTCCGACTGTAAATGCATACGTCCCGTTTATTTAGTTTAAATAACCTGAACAGGATAACTGCACCAGAGTAGGCCTCAGCAGGAAAGCTTCTTTTCATCCGTGATGTGCTTGCTTCCATCCATCATTCTTGTATTGCCTCTTTTTAGCCTTATCGCTAGCAGCTAGCTTTGGTACCTATGGAGCAGATTCAGAGCTGGTGGATGAAGGCTTGATGAAGAAGTCGGCTCCTCTGTGATGTTCCGTTCCTGTGGGGCTTTTTTTTGTAGAAAACCATCCATGATGCTGCTAAAAAGTTCTATTTGCTATCTGTGAAACAAAATTCCAGCGGTTAAATGATATTACGACGTAAGCTAACTGGGCAGTCACGTTGACCTTACGCTGACCCCGTACTGACGTTGTTAACATTGGGAAATGGGCATGTGAGACATATTTTTATTATTCATTTCATGTCCAATTATGTATCTTATTTATTTATTTATTTATTCATAGGCAAAAAGTATGTATTTATGTATGCATTCATATATTTATACAGCAGTACCTCTACTTACAAAATTAATTGGTTCTGAAAGTAGTTTCGTAACCTGAAAATTTCTTAAGTAGAGACGTGTTTTCCATGTAAATGCTCTAATCCATTCCAAGACCCCCAAAATTCAAACATTATTTTTCTAAATTATAAATAATACATGAAATGACATGAAAACCTGTCAGAAATACATGTTAGAACTAGAGAAGCACTCAGAGAGCTCAGACCTCCACTAAACGCAACAATTATCGAAAATTTGAAAGTGATCCAGAATCCAGGATTTCTTCCGGATCAGACCTAAAATGAAACCAGTTCTTCCTTTTCACATTTCTGACAACTCCTGAACATTTCATCAAAATCCATCCAGAACCTTTAGAGTTATCTTGAACACAGACAGACAGACAGATAAATGCCGGCAAAAACATAACCTCCTTGGCGGAGATAAAAATTGTTTGTTTACATGGTTGCTGGGTTACGCTCATACAGACAAGGGGCCCTCCTAGCCAATGGGATGCCAGGAAGATGCTAAGCAATAGCCAATGGCAGAGCAGCTCGGACGCACCGCTTTAAAACCGAGATACAGAGCCGACAAGTATGTTTACGTTCAGTAAACTCTGGGAGCTGCGAGTAGCAGCGCTACTGGATTTATGACTTTCGTATCCTGATATTTCTTTCGTAACGAGAGGCAATATTTTCCCGTTGAGGCGTTTCGTAACCTGAAAACTTCATAGTTTCGTAAGTAGAGGTACCACTGTATATGAAATGTCAGAATAGGTCATTTTTTTGATGACACCCCAGTGTGCCGCGACACCCCGGTTGAGAAAGACTGCCTTATGTCATAGATTCAGCAAGGTGTTGGGAACATTACTTGGAGGTTTTGGGTCCACATTGACATGATAGCATCACACAGCTGCTGCAGGTTTGTCTGTTGCACATCTGTGAGGAGAATCCTCCATTCCACCCCCCCTCCAAAGCTGCTCTGTTGGATGTAGATCTGGTGACTGTGGAGGCCACTGGAGTGCAGTGAGCTCGCTGCTGTGTTCCAGAAGCCAGTTTGAGATGATCGTGGTGCATCGTCCAGATGGACGTATCCATCAGGCGATGGTACTTTGTGGTCATAAAGGGATGGACGTGGTCAGCAACAATACTGTAGTGTTTAAACCATGATCGGCTGATATTAAGGGACCCAAAGACATCCAAAAAAATATCCCCAACACACCACCAGCACCATCCTGAACCGTTGATAGAAGACAGGATGGGTCCATGCTTTCATGTTGTTTACTCCAGATGCTGGATGTCTATCTGGATGTCACAGTTGAAATCCAGACTCATCAGACCAGACGGTGTTTTTCAATCTTCTGTTGTCTGGTTCTGGTTAGTCTGAACTGTGGCCTCAGTTTCCTGTCCTTACCTGACCACAGTAACACCTAGTGTGGTCTTCTGCTGCTGGAGAACATCTGCTTCGACGTCCCACGTGTTGTGGGTTCAGCCGGCGATCGTCTTCTGCATACCTTGGTTGTAACAAGTGGTTTGGACATGTACAGAGGAGGGATAGTGAATATATCGGTTGAAGGATGATGAGGTTGGAACTGCCAGGCAGGAGGCCAAGAGGAAGACCAGAGAGGAGATTTATGGATGTAGAGAAAGAGGACGTGAAGTTCGTTGGTGTGACAGAAGAGAATGCAGAGGTCAGGGTTGGACGGAGGTCGATGATTCTTTGTGGCGACACCTGAAGGGATCAGCCAAACGGAAGAGAAGAAGAAGATGGCTTTCTGGATACTGCTCACTGGAGATTTTCTCTTACTGGGACCATGCCCTGTAAACCCTAGAGCTGTCTTGACGACCCACATCCATCATACGTACATCTACATACCCTGGATACTGTCTGCCATGGAGCTGTGAGGTTCATCACGACTCTTACAGCTCTTAATCACCATTTTACTTTGTATGCTCCAGTCAGATAGTCTCCTATGTCCTAGACTCAGATACTGGTATATACACCTTTTCGACTTGAAAATTGTGGACATGCGCCCCCTAGTGGCCCCGCCATAACTGGAGTGTGCGGTGCTCCACCAACTAACCCAAACACAGCAGCGTGGAGCATCTGTTACGGATAACGCAGACATGTCTTAGATTGATGATGTTAGGCAGTGGCCTCCAGTTACAGATGAAGGGAGTTTATCGCTGTTTTTAATGATTGGTTATGGAAATAGCACGATCTATTCCGATAATCAAACACTAAAAACTGTGGAACGCTGCAACGCTGGCTATAACTAACGTCAACAAGCCATAAAGATTATGCTACTGTAACGTTAACGGTAGCGGTAAATTAGGCTATGTGTTAATGTTATATTTAATTTATTTTATCATTCTCATAATTCATTCATTGATTGTTTTATAGGTTTGTGCTAGTGCCGAGGGCTACAGTAGCATCACACTGCTGTTCTTTCGGCCAGAATCGTCCGGGACTCTCAGCGAGACTATGAGTAGTACGAGATTGAATGTTAACGAAAACTCACCCGGCTGTATTCATTTGGAACAAAGTCCTTTCTGTTGATATTTTTCACCCACGTCTTCCTAACTTCTTGTTCTGCAAACAAGGCAGTCTTCGTGCAGTAAAGGCTTGTGTATTTCACATACTTTCTTCTTCCATTGTTGAATTTTCACGCCATTGTTGGCACAGTTTATGACGGAACATGTATTCCCACTCGACCGACTCGACATTATAAAAACATATATTTGTAGAAAGAGAAAAACACTGGTCAATCTGCGAGCCGGTTAAAGTGTCGCTCTGTAGCACACAAATAACTTTGCAAAGTTATTCTTGGTGTTCTTTCATCCTATCTGCAGAAATAAATTTGCCAAAAAATCCCTGGAAGTTATTCTCTTTGTCCACAGGACCTGTTTCTTTTGACTGTATCTAAATTCTTAACTGAGAAGAGGAAAAAGGCATTTAAATGTGCTGCTTCTTACACCTGGAGCGACCTCCAAACCCACCTGAGCCTCAAGGATCTGGTCTCACGTCATGAATTTAAACATATTTTATCTCTCTGGAATTTAACTTAAAAGGTCTGAAATAAGGGGTAATTTTGCACCTTCATGCTGACAGTCTGTAATGAATTTGTTGTGTTTCTGTGAACATTTTATGTACCTGAGACATTTTACACACTGGAATAAGGAAGGTCTTCAGAGTTTTTGAATTTCCCCCCTTGGGGGATGAATAAAGTACATCTCATCTAATCTAATCTAATCTAATCTAAAGAGATGTTGTCTGGATGGAGCAGATGTTGCTCTTAAACCTCTATGTTCTCTTCAGGATTAATGGAGTCTTTCCAGATGTTCCAGCTGTCCACCACAGACACTAATCAACCTCAGACCATCAGAGATGCAGCTGTTGAACTGTCTGATAACAGCTGGATGGTTCCTGGATGGCGTCCATGGTTGGTCCATCTGACCTCAGATCAGTTGTCCATTTATCCTCAGACCATCTTAGATGATCTTTGGTCCAGAGGAGATGCTGGTGTCTCTGGATGGTGTCCACATGTGTCTTCTTCTCTGATGGTCCAGCGTTAACCTGCATCAGTGGATTGTAGGTGAACTGTGTTGACAGACGGTGGTTTCTGGAAGCATTCCTGAGTCCATCAGTGATGTCCAGGAGACAATCAGGTCCTGGACCTGAACATCTCCATCATCCAGTTTAGACCTTCATCCTTGACTCCTCCTGATTCTCTGAATCTGCTGATGATATTGTGGACTGTAGGTGGTGGATCTTCAAAGTATTTGTAATTTTACATTGAGGAACATTTTTCTGAGATTCTTCCACAATTTCTAGACGCAGTTTGTCTCAGACTGGTGAACTTCTGCTCATCTTTACATCGGAGAGGTTCTGCCTCTCTGAAAGGCTCCTGTGATACCCAGTCATGTTACTGACCTGTTCCTAATTAACCTAATTAATCTACCTAATAAGTTGTCAAGTGCTCCATTAGTTTTTTTATTTGTGCCATTTACTTTTTCTGCCTTTTGTTGCTTCCGTTCCAACTTTTTAAATTTTTTTTTAGATGTGTTGCTGCTGTCAAAGTCAAAATTAGCTGATATTTTCCATGAGATGGTAAAATGTCTTGGTTTCAACATCTGATATGTTCTTTATTAGGGGTGTGAAAAAAAATCGATTTGGCAATAAAGCGCGATTTTCGGCCACCCAATATAATATTGATTTTTCAGCTCCTAATATCGATTTTTTTACAATGCTGTCAGTATGTTGTAATGGTTACTTAAATGTGCAAAAACACTAATAATAACCGATAAATAGTTTGTTTTGAAGCAAATAGTTTTGACTCAATTTATCCTCTGAATGATCAATATCATCTGATGAACATATACAGCAACTTGATTTTTCATCTCTACTTTTAATTTTGATATTAACTGGGTAGAATATCACAATATATCGTGAAATCACGATACCGTGACAATATCGTATCGTGACCCAAGTATCATGATACATATCGTATTGTGAGGTCCTTGCCAATACTCACCCCTATTCTTTATGTTCTGTTGAGAATAAAATATGGGTTTATAATATTTGATAATCACTGCATTCGGTCTTTATTTGTGTTTTACACAGCGTCCCAACTAATAAGATGTAAAACGTTTATGTCCAGGATTGGCTGGTCTCACTAAAGTATGTCACTCACCTGAACTGTGTTACATCAGTCAGCAGCTGTCGTCCATCAGCTCTCTTCTTACTTTACAGAAGAAAAAGGAAATTGAAAATGCAACGGCTGGATCCTGTAACTCCAAGTAAGAAAAGATTTGTCTTGTTTTGTTTGTTCATTTTAAAAAAAAGGCACAAAAAAATACTGTGTGGCGTGTTAGCTGTGTTTTTGTTTTGCAGTTATTATATTGCTTCCTAAATCTTTTTCTGGCTGCAGGAAAACAACTTCCTCTACTGTCCTTCTGTTCTTTTGGCAGCCGCAGGATGTTTAAAAGTGCGAGAAATGAAGGGAGCCGCTAACGAGTCAAACGTCCACACAAGCGGGAGCAAAAAGCAAATTGCGCCACAGCCGCTTTGTCCATTTTCTGTGAAAGTTTTGGAAATGGAAAAGGAATTATAATAGCATTTGGAAATTTGCATAATGCAAATGCATAAATATTCCTGCTATGTTTTCGACGGTTTAAAAAAGAAAAAGGTTTCAGGGCATGTAAAATGGTTCACGTGCCGAAAACACGCGTTGTGTTTGCTGGAATACTGCGTTCTCTGTTTTAGTGCGTTTTCTGAAATACCGCTTATCTCTTTTGTTCTTGAATTTCCTAAAATCTGGCACCTGAGGGCTAAACGTTGGGAAACACCTTCGTTCAGTCAGTGGCCTCTGGGTTTTTTTGGCGATTGTTTCTCAGTTTGCAAGAAATGTGAAAGAAAAGACAGTCTGCGTTTGAGAGCAAGTATTTGGGTGTTTGAAGTCACTGGCAACTCAGACATCCCGACAAACCTCAACCTCGTTGCTTCAGGCTGAAAATGTGTCATCCAGTCAACCACCAGGGTTTTTTTAGGGTTCTGTGACATCACAGACCGGATCAGAATGTTGCGATCCAGCTTCCACTAGGGCTGTAGCGATACATTAATCTTACGATACGATACACGATATTCAGCTCACGATACGATATATATCGATATTCATCTTAAGATACATTTACATCACTTTCTAAAAGATTTTAAAGGGACAAAGTGATTTTGGTGACATCTTGTGAGTGTTCCAATGACTTTGTTTGAATTAATTGAACTGAAAGCATCAATTACACATCATATGGCTGACAGGCAGCTTGCAAATGCTGGACAAAATGAATAAAAGATGTGTTGACAAAAATAGTTTCATTTATTTAAACAGTGCAAATTGTTGCTTGCAAGCTTTTAAAGGTAAGGGCACAATGGAGAGTTGAAGTACAGCAGGTGGCCTTTGGCAGCTTTTTTGGCTTGATACTGAACGTATGAGGTAGCTACTAGCCATTCTAGCCACCAGGTTAAGTAAACACGAACCATGGCAGCCAATAATTCAGGTCCATTGGAGCAACATTTAAGCCACCTTATAATTGCACCCATCTCAGCAGAGTAGCTGGAGGACTTAATAGCTCTTCCTGCAAAGTGCAGGAATAGCAGCCCTGGGGGACACGGGGGTTTTGAAAGGAGCTTAGAATATTGATACCCATGGCTGAAAAATCTATACTCTCTGGGGAAATAAAATATCGATATATATCGCAGAATCGATAAAATTGCTCAGCTCTAGCTTCCTCTTTATTTCTCAGTGGAGTAATTGCCGTCATCTGCTTCTTTTCCCGTGGTTGTTTCACTGTCTTCACATTGTGACATCTCAGCAGTGGCTCATGTCCTGTAGCAACCTCCCTCCATGCCGTCTGTCAACACAGATCAGTCCTCACCTTCGCTCGACCTGGACTGACACCGCACCTCCGAAGCCCCCACAGAACCATTCTCGTCAGTCTCCGTGCAAAGACACTGACAGAAAAGGCTCATCCCGTGGGCTCAACATACAGTCGCCCTAAATGCGTGTCTTTAGCGATAAACCTCTCAAAGAACTGACGGCCTCAGACACGGTCTACATCTAACAGTTTCTCCCGGTCTCAGCAGAGCAACACAGAAGATGGTGCCGATGTCGAGGTACTATTGTATTATTGTTATTCAGCTGGATGACACTGGTAAAATGACTCCAACTTCCATCTGTCCTGGGTAGTAAAGTGGTGCGGCGATCAGTGCGGTCACTTCAGCGCGAAAGTTCCAGTCTGAATCTCAAAGTGGGGCTTTGTCTGTTGTGTGGATTTCCCCCAGCTACTCTGGCTTTCCCCCACAGTCCGATAAAATATGTACGTAAGGGATTATTGGTGATTCTGGATCAGTGTTCTTCAACAGAGGTCTTCGAGAGCCATGGCTCTGGATGCGTTAGGTGTTTCTCTGCTCCAACACACCTGATCCCAATGAATGGATCATTCAAGGCCCGCAGAAGACTGTTAATGGGCCTGGTTGGTTGTGTAGTCTCTCTCACTGTGGCTCTGTGATGGTCTGGCAACCTGTAAGGGGTTTACTGGACCAGTAAGGAGCTGGCATAGGGTCCAGGTCCCACATAAAAAATAATGGAAAGATAGCACTATACACTCACCGGAAACTTTATTGGGTCCACCTGTCCAACTGCTCGTCAACGCAAATTTCTAATCATCCAGTCACATGGCAGCAACTCAGCGCATTTATTCATGTAGACGTGGTCAAGATGATCTGCTGCAGTTCAAACCAGCATCAGGACGGAGAAGAAAGGTGATTGAAGTGACTTTAAACGTGTCATGGTTGTTGTATTTCAGAAACTGCTGATCTACTGGGATTTTCACCAGAACCATCTCTAGGGTTTACAGAGGATGGTCCAGAAAGAGAAAATATCCAGTGAGCTGCAGTTCTGTGGGAGTAAATGTCTTGTTGATGCCAGAGGTCAGAGGAGGATGAACAGACTGGTCGGAGCTGATAGAAAGACAACTGTAACTCAAATAAGCGCTTGTTACAACCGAGGTCTGCAGAAGAGCATCTCTGAACGTACAACACGTCCAACCTTGAGGTGGATGGACTACAGCAGCAGAAGACCACAGCAGGTGCCACTGCTGTCAGCTAAGAACAGGAAACTGAGGCTACAATTCACACAGACTCACCAGAACTGGACCATAGATGATGGAAAAATCTGGATTTCTGCTGCCACATTCAGATGCCCAGAACTTGGAGGAACCAACATGAAAGCATGGTTCCATCCTGCCTGGTATCAACGGATCAGGCTGCTGGTGGTGTGATGGTGTGGGGGATATTTTCCTGACACACTTTGGGTCCATTAGTACCAACTGAGCATCGTATCAACACCACAGCCTATCTGAGTGTTGTTGCTGACCATCTCCATCCGTTTATGACCACAGTGGACCATCTTCAGACGGGTACTTCCAGCAGGATAACGCTCCATGTCATAAAGCTCCAATCATCTCAGACTGGTTTCTTGAACATGACAATGAGTTCACTGGACTCAAATGGCCTCCACAGCCACCAGATCTCAATCCAGTAGAGCACCTTTGGGATGTGGTGGTGGGGGAGATTGTCATCATGGATGTGCAGCCGACAAATCATGAAATCAAGTCAATATGGACCAAACTCTGAGTAATGTTTCCAGGACCTTGTTAAATTTACGCCACAAAGGATTAAGGCAGTTCTGAAGGAAAAAGGGGGTCCAACCGCGAGGTGAGCTAGCGAGGTGGACCTGATAAAGTGGCTGGTGAGTGTGTAACTCGGTGGTGTTCCTCCATGACAAGGGGTATTTAGTGCCAATTCCAATTCCTCCCTTAAATTCAAATTCAAATTCAAATTCAAATATACTTTATTATCCCCCAAGGGGGAAATTCAAGTTTCAGTACACCAGTCTGTTGTACTAGAGGAGCTGCCGGCGTCCAGCACTCCTTTTCATGCCCGGTCCCTTGGTCCGAGTGCTAACTCCAGTTAACAGCCGTTAAAACAGTTAACAGCCGTTAAAACCAGTATATCTCCATAACGCTGACAAGTGAGATATCTCCAGGTCAGAGGAGGAAACATAGATGAACCAAACCATCTCCTCTGGGAGGACCGAGCTCTATTCAGTCCGGCGAGCGACGGAGCCGACCGTCCCAGAGCCCGGTTCATCATGCGGACCGGACCAGGCCGTTGTCGTCTCCCCCGGCGGTGCTGGGCCCCACCAGGTCACCGGACGGCCCCTGCCAGGTCAGCTGACCCATCCGGCGTGTAGACTGCTGGACAGAGGCAGCAGCTGTTTGCCGGTCACGGCCATGCCACTGCTGCTACGTCGGGGGCTCCCGTCCCGGCTCAGTGATGCTGCAGCCCAGATCCAGTGGCGGTGGTTGCCGCGGGTAGCAGTTCAGGACTACTTAGCTTTCCCGGACCAGCCTCCAGCGACACCGTCATGTCCGTGGCGGCAGGTCTCCGCCAGCCGCAAGAGGACCGATCCGCCCCCTGCAGACAGTATATAGACATCCGACCGCAGATCACCACAAACCGGGCACAAACTGGAGCGTCCAGCGTCCAGCGTCCAGCGTCGCAGGGATAAGTCCCCGGAGCAGCAGCAGCGAGTAGCCTCCATGCCAGTCTTTGGTGCTCAATCTTGCCCCTCGAAAGTAAATGTAAGCGCTATCTTGTGACTTAGAAATGGGACACCCCTTGAGTGCAATTACGTCTTCAGACTGTGGGGGGCGGCCTTACGCCAAAGCTATGTCCAGTCTGTCAAGAAAATGACGACGACGACGACGAAGAAGACGTAGGAGAAGAATAAGATAAATATACATATGAAGACAATAAGATACTTTATCTTATCAACTAGGAAAATTTATATCTTTATTAACTAGGAAAATTCTTACATTTGTAGCTAACTTTTTTCGGTGTCAATATTGAGAATCTCAAAAATGCACGCTCCCGTTAAGTGCAAGTGTTGTCCTGATTCTAAGAAAGTCAAGTTGAGGGACAAGTTTGAGGGCTGTATCACCCTCAAAATTGAGATTCTCTGGCACAATCATTGGAAGTAAGGGCTACCCAGAAGGCATTGGGTAATTTAGCCAGGACATCTTCAAAAAGGATGGCGCCAAAAAAAGCTAGCTACAAATGTTAAGTATCTTCGTAGTTCTTAAAGATATAAATGTTACGAAACCATCTTATTGTCTTTGTTTGAGACTTTTTTCATTGATTAACATCGTTGTTGCGTAACATTTATTTTTTTACTTTACGATATTTGCTGCCGGACCGGGGGTCCTGACCAGCTTCACGTTACTTGTATACCTTGTTGTGTAGCGACGGAGGACTGAATATTGTATCCTCTATTGTGTTATTTGCTAATATTATTTGGAGAATATACAGCGCTCTTTTCAACGTTATCCCTGTGTCATTTCAGGAAATACAGAGACAATACGGGCTCTGATATATTTCAGTCTGAAGACGTAACTGCACTCAAGGGGTGTCCCATTTCTAAGTCACAAGATAGACCTGACACTTACTTTCGAGGGTTAAAATTGAGGGCCAAAAATTGAGGGTTAAGGGAGGAATTGGAATTCACCCTTAGTTTCTGTCCAATGACTGCTTCGTGATATTAGTAATTAAAGTTGATTAAATTTGCAACAAAAGCCATTCAGCTTCTTGCCAGGGTTTTGCTCCTCGATGCGAGGTGATTTTTATGTTCATCTGCAATATCATACAAAACAGCTGATCAAAAATAATAAAACTTGATGGGGTGGGAAGAGAAGTTCTCATTTGCTTCACTGGAAGCTGGATGATAATCCCAGTGCATCCTTCCATTTCTACGCCCACTTTGCGCCAGCTGGAGTCTATCCCAGTCGCCACAGGGCTAGACCATGGGTCCATCCAGGACAGGACAGCGGTCCGTCAGAGGGCCGCAGTTTATTATGAAAAACCGATTCTTGTGCTGTGGAACGTGCAAACACACTCGGTGTGATTCTTGGTATGTTATAAATGACACAGTTGGTGTTCAGCATAGCAGATTTACATTCTTTCTTCCGGGAGACTAGTGATGTCACTGCCATGTGGAGGAGCCTGGAGAAGATCACGGCTCGGAGAGGGAGGTGGTGGAAAGATGACGAAGACCTGATTGTATGACGTGGTGGTGTGAATCACCAGCACCTCCCGAGAGGAGCTCAACCGGTCTGGTGATATTTAAACTTCAAAGGGCTAAATAAGGAAAGCTAAAATCAAGGCATTCTATTTTAATTGAAACATGCTGCAAAAACTCACTTTATTTACTGATGAATGGTGGACATCCAGGTGTTACTGAGACACCAGCAGCAGCCTCCATAACAGAGACCGAGCAAGAGAGAGGCACCAGGGAGAAAGAAATAATGATGAAACTCTAGTGTAACACACAATTTTAGCACATTTCATGACCTGCAATTTGTGTGAAATGCTGTTTTTTTTTTCATGCTAAACATTTTAACTTATCCAGTTAAGTGTGAATTTATTGTGTTTCTTTGGTCCCCAAAGGTTCTTGAGTCCCACAGCTTAATCACAAATAGATGAACCGAGGGAATAAGTAAATCACATTCACTGAAGATGCTGTGAGGACAGTCTGACCTGTCCTCACAGCATCTTCAGTGCCAATGTTTGTGTCCAACAGCAGAAATTTAAAGCACCAAGGGCCCGATCCTTCACCAGATCTGCTAAAGCCGCTATTAAGAGATAGCAGGTAGCGGGGGGGCGTTCCCCCCAAAGAACGCCATCTTCCACCCTTGCTAAACCCGCTATTCCACCTACGCTACCCGCTACATTATTAGGACCCTATGGAATCCACGATCACGGAATCGCAGAATTGGAGTTTAAAAATGGAAATCACTTTAAATGTGCAATATAACAGAACTGAACGGCAATTTGTGTAAAATTTAAATTTTTTCTCCCGGACTAAAAGGAACTTTTCTTTCAAAAAAATGTTCCAAGAGGGGTCACTCTCTCATTTTCTGGCCCCTCCTGCCCCCACTTTCCTCATTAACAAAAAAAAAAAAAGTGGAAGTGGAAGTGGAACCTGAGAAACCGGCGATGAAGCGAAGGAACTAGCGGCTAACTCCCAGGTACAGGACAGAGCAGCTTCTCTGAGATTATTATGCGTCTGGCGATTAAATGTTCTGCAAGTTTAGCCAGCACACGGTTGAATGGGCACGAAAAGATACGTGCGAGGATCACTTCCATCCATCCGTTAACTCCCGCTTGATCCGGACTCGGGTCGCAGGGGCAGCAGCTTCAGCAGAGAGGCCCAGACCTCCCTCCCCCCGGCCACCTCCACCAGCTCCTTTGAGAAAACCCCGAGGTGTTTTCATAGATACAGGTCCTGATCGTACACTTCCCGCTAAACCCGCAAACTGCGGGTTTAGGAACCTCCGCTAACCGCTAATGCAAACTTCCACTCCCTAAAGCCGCTACCCGCTATCCCTAAATAGCGGCTTTAGGAGATCTGGTGGAAGATCGGGCCCATAATCTCTCCAGCGTGTCCTGGTCTGCCCCGTGGTCTTCAAACGAGGATCACTTAATGAGAGAAAAGCTCAAACGTAAAAAGGCGAGAGTCACTCACTGAGCTAAACACAAAGAGGCTGATAATTATGTATTTAAACGGCTGTCTGTAATAGCTGGAACACCTAAAGAAAAAAAAAACACACGATTTGGCTTTCATAGTATCTACATCAGCTGTAATAGTTTTTTCTGTTATCAGACACACAGTTTGTCATGAAATACCTGAAAAATTTCAGGTACGTCATGACAAACTATGTGACTGATAACAGAAGAAATTAAACAAGCTAAAACGATTAGTTTACTGCTTTTTTATTTTTATTTTTTGCACTTTAAATAGATTTTACCTATTTGATTTATATTTTTCTTAGTTATTTATTACATAAAAAGAACTTTTGAATGTTTTTGTTTGTCAACAAAACATTTGTTTTGTTGGACACAATATGTTTAAAAGTATGAAAACATTAAAGTTTACTGTAAATTGTATATATTTCATTACCTTATATACTGTCTTGGGGTTAAATTTGCATAAAATGCTTAAAATGGAATTTTCAAAAATTAAAAACCGAAAAATACCGTAAATGAAAAAAATTTAAACGGAATTTGAGGAAAAAAAAAAAACAGATTTCATAGGGCCCTACATTATCCATAGGAGTGGTTAGAGCATTCCGCCTGTTTAACCAATCAGTGCGTCAGTAGCCATTGCCTTTAAGAGCAGGTTGCGGTACCCGCAAACCGCTACCCGCTATCCACAAACCGCTATGCGGCCACTATACAAAGCCTTGGACGTGCTCTTCTACGCGCTGTCATGCGGGTTGCGGGTAGCGGGTGGTTTGATTGCCACACCTACAAGGTGAGTAAGGGAGGTGACATATTGAGTAGCGGCTTTAGATTGCATTAGCCGTTAGCGGAGGTTCCTAAACCCGCTATTTGTGGGTAGCGGCTAGTGTTAACGGGTAAGGGGAAGTGTACGATTGGAACCCGTGTCTTTTTTTTTTAGGAATCTATAAGAAGCGACAAACAACACAGGTGTGTACAAAGTATATAATCAAGTGTATTTTCATCTTTATCCACGTTCTGTACACATATTAAGATCCATTTCACATGAACACTATACAATAGCAATGGGTGAGGAATGGCATATTCTGAGCGCCGAGCAGCTCGTATTGAATGGCACTTTCATAAAAAAAAGAAAAAAGAAAGAAAAGAAAAACAAAAGATAACAGGAAATCACAGAGCATGAATAAATAACTCAACAGAGGAAATGGCTTTATATCATCAGATCCATTGAGTAACAGATTCAGCACATATAAAATGCACAATGCAACAAAACAAAACATTGCTTTGTTTCATCTCTGTGTTTTCTCTGCATAATGTCAAGGGTAGATAAAAAAAAACAGAAGATACTTGCACCTATCTGAGGAGAATGTGCTTTTTGTCCAGATTAAAGTAGAAGGCAATCAAAAATGTAAGAAGAGTGGTAACAAGATACATTGAAATATCAGAGAAATATCAATACAATTCACAAATCTTCAATTATTCATGTCATAGAATAGTCTTTTGATAACTGATAGAAAAAAAAGAATACACATTTTGCTGCTTTACAAGGAGTACCTATGTCTCAAAGATGCTTACGGTTCACGTGTGCTTCTGAATAATCCGATGACGGTTTAGAGAACAGAAAAGGTTGTGAACGAGGCAGCCTCCGGTGAGGTGCGTTTCCAGGAAGCGATCTCTCTAAAATGTGACTCTGTGCTCCTCCAAGCTCCAGTTTTGATGTTGTCATGAAAGCATCTCGGATGTTTATTCTCTTCCCCGTTTAAAGAGTGCTTCGTCAGTCTGCTAACCTCGATATATACAGTACATACAAGCAGTGTTTACAGAGAAATACCTTCACTGGTGTTCACTGGCTGACTTGTTCACAATTATCCCTACTTGGAATGGCATGGCACACTGACTGCAATATTTCACACAAGTAATATTTCCGATCCATCGCGCTATAAGATGCACCCGCGGCGGGGCGGGGAGTGACTTTTTTTTTTCTTCCTCCCCCATCACTCAAAAGACTCCGAATTTGTCACAAGGAGAGTCGGATATCTTGCTTCGTTTACGGCGCGGCACTCCATCAGCGACGTGGCGCTATCTCTCCCGGACAGGCGGAAGAGCGATCGGGGGACTTTTAAAACCACATAACGTTAACACGGAGGCTGCAGAGGTGATGTCTGCTCCCAGTAAAGGCTTTCTCTTTGAGTGTGCTCTGGATGATTGCTGGGGGTGCTCTCTGCTCATCTACCATAAAAATTCAATAACTGGCCTGTTCTGCCTCATGTATCATACTGGGGACATTGAGACTCGGGATAGAGCGTTACAAAGAAGTCCAAAGAAACTGGATGTTCTCAGCACTTTCTTCACGGTACCATATCCATGCTATATACAAAGCCAAAGTGGATATTCGTCGTCCGAGCTAGTAAAAACATAAAAAAAAGATACACTAACAAAGAATTGGTGAATGCAGACTGAGTGCACGTTTTGACACAGAGGATGAGTCAGATCATGTGTCACAGAGTCAAATTTATCACTATTGGGAGCTGGGCAACTCTGACTCTTTGAAACATGTAAAAGCAATCTATACTTGCTTTGTGCAGATTTTTTATTTTTCATTTTTTAAATGGCCTTTCTTTTTTTTTTTTTCTTCTGAAAGTCAGCCTGGCAAATTTGGGCGGCAAAACAAAAGCATCCTTTCCCATCCTGTCTGGTCTCAGTCCACACCTGCCTGTTCTCTGTTTTCAGACGTAGTACTCTTTGTCTTTGTTCTTTTTGCCCTTTGAGATGGTCTTTGCCACGGAGGCCGTCGCCGTGCTTTTGTCCTTGACCACCGCCCCGTTCCCCTCCGCAGTGGAATTGTTGGCAAAACTGTGGCTCTGGTCTGCCGGGTAGGAGCCCTCGTCCCGGTTCCGGTACTTGTACATGGCGTACAGGAGGATAAGGATGCAGAGAGCAGCAGCGGCCACGATGCCAACCACCATCCCGGTGGTGCTACTGGACTCCCTGATCACCTCCACGTCGCCGTGCTGGCTCTTTTCATCGGAGGTTGTGGGGTTGGCTGTGGGCACATGGGGAAAATTGGGAGGGTAAGTTAGTCCCGGTGTGTTTCGGGAGGACGGGGGAGCGGGGGGCAGAAGCACCTGGTCGCGGGTGTTCATTTTGCCCGCGGGAATGTGGATCTGGTCAGGGTTGGTGGTGGGGACAAATGGAGGTAGAGGGCGGGGTTTCTGGACTCCGCCCTCGCCGACGGCGGGAGGTGGAGGAAGGACTGTCCTGTCAGTGACCATGGGGGAGTTTTTACTGTAAAAGTCCTCGTCATCGGATTCCGTCATCTCCCCCGAGCCGAAGGCCGAGACCTCCACAGGGTCACCACAGTCCTCCTGGTCCGGGGGGCAGGAAGGGTGAGGAGGGAGTATCAGGGACTCTTTGGTGGTTTCAAGAGGGGATAGGAGGGTGGGAGGAGGGATGACGGGGTAACGGGTGGCGATGGATGGGGGCTCAAGGGAGTCCACTGTTATTATAGGCAAGACTAATTCACCTCCTAGAAAGGAAACAGAAAAGGTAGGGGATCCTAAATTAGAACATCTGAAATCTGGCTGGACAGTTGCGCTCATTAAGGCGGGGCCACGATCCGCTCTCGTTGTTTACTGCTGAAGAATCAGACTAACATTGTCCGGGTGACGGCGTCTAGGGTTGGGCACCGAAAAACGATTCCAAGTAGGAATCGGTTCTTAACGTCCGGTTCTGGAATCGTTTAGAAGATTATTGAATTTCGATTCCTTTTTTCGGTTCCTAAATGTCCGCGCTAATCTTTTTGTTGTTGTTGTTGTTTGTTTTGTTTTTGATTTGATTTACTGCACTAGTTTGTTGATGTTATTCAACTCCGCGCTAGTGGCGACATCACATCTGTCGCCGACGGGACTTCACTCGCCACAACATGGATCCCAAGAGACGCCGCTCTGGAGTTTGGCTGCATTTCAGTCCGGAAAATGACGGCTACCTGGTGCAGTGAAACACCTACGGGAAGCGTGTTACTGCCAAAGGAGGGAGCACGACTAATATGGCAAAACACCTTCACCTGCATGGCATCACAAAAATAAACGAGTGTACCGTATTTAATTCACGGCGTTGCTCCCGTCGCTTCTTCGACTGCAACAGAGTCCGTCTTCATCCAGAAACTCTTGCCTTCTCATCTACAGTGGTACCTCTACTTACGAACGTTTCTACATACGAAGCTTTCAGGTTACGAAACGCATCAACGGGAAAATATTGCCTCTAGTTACGAGAGAAATTTCAGGATACGAAAGGCAAAAATACAGTAGCGCTGCTACTCGCAGCTCCCAGAGTTTACCGAATGTAAACATACTTGTAGCTGCTCTGCCATTGGCTATCGGCTAGCATCTTCCTGGCATCCCATTGGCTAGGAGGCCCCTTGTCTGTATGAGCGTAACCCAGCAACCCAGGTAAACAAACAATTTTTACCTCCACCAAGGAGGTTATGTTTTTGTTGGCGTTTATCTATCTGTTTCTGAAAGAGCAGATATGGTCATCTTCCTAAACAAAAACTGTTGATTTCATTTTTTTGTTTGGCAAAATGTATTTTGGAGGCCAACTGCCAACTGTAAGTTGTTAAACATTAAGGTTGTAAGTGAATTCTGTGTCTGCATATGTGCATGCAAGCATGTGTAAGAATAAAAATGGCCTGTTGCCTGTGTAAATGTGTCACAGTTTTTTTAATGAAAAAATTCTACTGTTAGATAAGTCGTGATCTGTTGACCTACACATCAAAGAATCTGAATCGAGAATCGTTTTGAACAGGAATCGAACCAGAGAATCGGAATCAGAATCGTTAAAATCCAAACGATGCCCAACCCTAGTACCATTACATTCTTATCGGCGGCCCGCACACGTCTATCTTCCTACATGTGTGGCATGCAGAATGAGAATCTCTTCATAACACGGGGAAATTAAAAAAAAAAACAAAAAACATCTCACATGCAGACACAAACATACAAGGTCTCATGAAAGACTGATTAGCAACAGATAAAGGAGCAGTTTGGAGATGCATCTAAATGATATATTTACCCATGTGTACAATCGGTTCTCCTAAAGACGTAAAAAAAACAAAAACAACAAATACACTCTCACAGCTGTGAGACTTTACATGTAGGACAATAAAAATCATCTTCAGCATGTACAACATCGAGCCACTGGTAACGTCTGGGACACGCCCACTGCGCTGGGCGGGAAAGCAGGGCAGAGAGACGGGTAAGACA
This sequence comes from Hirundichthys speculiger, assembly GCA_018398805.1. Taxonomy (NCBI): domain Eukaryota; kingdom Metazoa; phylum Chordata; class Actinopteri; order Beloniformes; family Exocoetidae; genus Hirundichthys; species Hirundichthys speculiger. The sequence continues at coordinate 3,214,292 of JAGFBZ010001630.1, read as the reverse complement.
CCCGGTAAAGGGTCACACGCCAGGCTAGTAACCCGCCTCTGCACAACATGGAAGCTCCTGTCAGGCATCGCTGCGGTAGACGCACGACACTAAACGCGATCACCGCCCAGAATGCAACACAGCGCCAGCTGCTGGTCCACAGAACGATCGCTCTGGACCGGAAGATCTTTGTGCTGCCTGGTGCATCTACAACGTCGAGATCTCACTGAGGCTGTCTAAGGCAGCTCCAGAGGCCAATCTCAAATACTCCACACCAGTGATTCCCAAAGTGTGGGCCGCGGCCCCCTGGTGGGTCATCTTGGTATTGCAGGTGGACCGCGAGAGGTCATTAAAAAAAAAATTTAAATCCTCGATTTTTTAAAAATACGTTTTTAATTACTGTAAAATATTTATTACATGATTTAAAAAATATTTTGAAATAATAAAACAAACCAATTGAGTGTTATTCTACTGTCATCTTAACTTAATATGACAAGTGTCACCTTATTTGTTGATGCCTTACGTAAATATTGGAATGTAGCTTTTGGTCTTGTATATTGATCACAGTTGTGATTAAAGATTTGGTTGGGCCGCAGAGATTTTTCACATTTCAAATTGGGCCTTGGTGTTCTGAAGTTTGAGAATGGCTGCTCTCCACGTTGCCATCAAGCGTGTTATGCACTGAGAAGATGCTCCGCCTCCACGGCTCCACAGGTGCAGCGCACACACAAAACCATAACTAAGCTGGAATAGTGTTGCAAGAATATCTGTGCCAGGGGTGGGTTTCAAATCCAAAAGTCAAAAAGGCAAAAAATATTGCTTAAGGAGGTCCTGTGGGACTTCCAGATCCAGACTCAGGAACTGGTGATGTTTGGCATACAGTGATCCCTTATTTGTCACGGTTAATGGGGACCGGCGACCCCCGCGAGAATCAAAATCCGCAAACTGGAGCCAGAGCCCCCCGAGCCTCAATAATGTGTTTAAAATATGTATAAAAACTGCAAAAAAGTAGCGAAACAAGACAAAGGCTCAACTGTGGTCTTTCTGTTACCTTCACAGCCTCTGGTCTCTGAACCGTAGTAAACAAACCGCTCTTTCATCTAACCTCGTTTTCATTCTGCCGTCCCACAACACACACACTACATTACCCACAAGGCCACACTATTACCCATAAGGCCACCTTCTTAAAGGGGCCAGGCTGGCTCACAGCATTTCTTTGCTGCGAGAGAATGCGCACAACATCCTGTAATGTTTCCACGATTTTTTCTTGATTATTTTTTAATATTATATATTTCTGAAAAAAAAATTCAGCGAATAACTAAAACTGCGGAACTTAAAGCGCGAACTGGCGATCACTGTAAACCAAAAAATGCTGGGACTCTGCGAACACCAGAAGAAGGGTGTAGCGATTCCAACGAGAGGCTTTAGAAAGAGCAAAGACTGAAAGCAGAAGTGGAAAAGATGTGTAAACCGAAAGCCGCGGTCGTATACGTGGCCATCGGATCAATCAGGACAGCAACCCCCAAACTGGGGGCGTGGCTCCAGCAGACGCAGGAAGTGACATCAGAAATCTGCCCCCAGACGAGCCTGCGCGCTCTGGGTTTGAAGGAATGTGTTCAGTCTGCAGAATTACAAGTAAATCTATTCCCGATAGCTTCTCCCTGTTTGTCCACTGTATTTGTTGCAGGGGCCGCCAAAAAAATAAGCATTTCTGAAAAGGTCGTATTAATAACGGAGGCGCCTGTAATGAGGGCAGACTCATCCTTAAGCTCTGCAGCTGGTTTCTGTCACAGGCCTCATTTACTGTCATCGTCTCTTAATGGATGCAGCACACTCTCCTAAAAAAAAAGAAAATCTTCAGTCCAATTTAGGGATTTACAGACGGACGGGAGATGAGTTCATGAGAGAGGAGGCCATAACAGACATCTAAATGAGTTTCTGCCTCAGAAACACGAAACTGAGAACGGTGAACCTGTGAAACGATTGGATTCTGTCTGCAATCCTGAGCGAAAGCAACATTTCAGGCGCTCAGATAAGCTCCCCGCTCCCGTGTTTCGCCAAAGGCAACCCACCTGTTCCTGGTTCACACTCCTCCAGGTCCTCATCATCGCTCGGGCACTCAGCCGAGGCCACTAAAATATCATCAGAGCTCTGGGGCTGAAAAAAAAAGGAAGAAAATGTGTTGTTGTTTTTTCTTTCCAGCACATGAACAGTAACACATTTTCATCATTAGATTTGCTGTTACTCTTTTTTTTTTTAAGGGGGGGGGGGGGGGGGGGTGCTTTTTAGCTGACTGTTCTATTTGAGGAAAAGTCTGCAGAACGCAGCAGTGTAGCGGCGTTGCGTCGTTGCTGGGAGCGAGTCTGAGGCTGCGTGTTCAGAATGAGCGAATACACAGCTGCTTTTTTTATCCCCCCCCGGCTGCTTTCTGTGCAAGATGTGTGGCAACGGCGAATAAACATGTGAGAAATATTCCCCGCAGGCTACGCGCCATTTAATTGTTTCCATTTTCTCCTGTATGATTCGCTGCTGTCAAATTAGCTTACATGATTTTTTTTTTCTTTTTTTTTTTTTGTATGCAAAAACCATACCTCTGATTCAGAATTCGACATTCACGTGGATAAACGTGCACAACTGGGGCAGAGAAGAGGGTCTGGAGCAGGGTTATAATAGTTTAAAATTTTCCATTAGTTTTAGTTTTTAGTTTAGTTTTTCAAATTCAGTTAGTTTTAATTGGTTTTTAGAGCAGTTTTTCTAGATTTTATTCGTTTTTGTTTTGAAATACTTAGTTTTAGTTTAGTTTTACTAGTTTCAGTGTTAGTTTTAGTTTTATTTTGTAAATTAGGGTTGTAATTTTGGTTCGAGTGAAGCACTGAACTTTTTGAAGGCTATCGAATCACATAGTCCTGTTTACATTCAGGTCTCAATAAACATATTTATCAATACATCTTCCCTCTTGTGGTGTTCCTGCGTATTTACTGACCAGCAGCTATCTGGTCTCCATGGAAACAGTCCATTATAGTTGCTGTTTTCTCCTGTTCCTTCCCAACGCTGACTGGCCTGCAGCTGTAGCTTCTCTTTCCAGGGGGCTAGCTTAGGCTAGCTTATCCAGCTAGTCTTGGTTAGCCATCTTTCCAGGGGGCTAGCTTAGGCTAGCTTATCCAGCTAGCTTCTCTATTAGCTTCTCTTTCCAGGGGGCTAGCTTAGGCTAGTTTATCCAGCTAGTCTTGGTTAGCATTCTTTCCAGGGGGCTAGCTTAGGTTAGCTTATCCAGCTAGTCATCGTTTTGGAGATATACTGGTTTTAACGGCTGTGTAACTGTTTTAACGGCTGCTAACGGCTGTTACCTGGAGTTAGCACTTGGACCACGGGACCTGGGAGCGAATCTGTGGCTGCGTGTCCTGGCCACGGGACCTGGCATGAAAAGGAGCGCTGGACGCTAGCAGCTCCCCTAGTACACCAGATTTTTCCTGGTGTACTGAAACTTGAATTTCCCCCTTGGGGGATTAATAAAGTATTTTGAATTTGAATTTTGAATTTGAATTTGAATTAGTCTTGGTTAGCCTTGTGTGAGCTTTTCAAATGGACTTTCAGATTCGTGGGTTTTTTTCTCCTTCAGAAGTATTCCACACATTGTATCACCTGCTTCTACAACAAGACACTTATTTTTATCCTTAACACAGTCATAGTCAAAGAAATCCCAAACAGGACTGTGACGCTTTCTCCCAACTTTTGTCGCAGCCATCACTGCTGATCACTTTTTTTTTTGTTGTTTTGTTGTTGTTGTTGTACGGCAGAGCGAAGTTAATAGATTTCAAAGGTTTATGAGGAAAAAAATTACAAACATGAAAACGAAGGACGTTCTTGATATTATTATAGTTCATTTTAGTTCGTTTTATAAACACATAATACAGTTTCAGTTAGTTATTGTTTTTTTTGGTCGGGGGTCAACTGGCGAGTTCCTACTGGGATCGAACTCTCTGAAATCAAAGAGTCCACCAGTCTGGCTGTGGTTTTTTGCAGCTCATCGATGCGCAGAAACACGTTTAGCAGATTCATTCCAAGAATCACCTGCGACGTACCCGCAGCTGCACACCGGAGAATTGATCCTGGCATCATCCCACCTTGAAATAGGGAGCATTATGCCAAGTCCCTCTGAGATTTCTCAGACCAGATCTTTTCAGATGGATTTTCTCTTTGCTTGTCAGCGAACCGACCAACGACTGCCAGAATGATCATCATTAATCTTGGTCGTGAGGTCAGGGGAAAAACAAAACAAACGTTTTGAGTTGGGTTTTATACCGGGAGCCTGCGAGCAGACATCCCAGGCAACAGCACGAGCTCCTGGCTGCTACGACTCCCCGAGGGCTGACAAACATTCATCTGTCCTCATAAACATGTAATGGACAATTTGCATTGACATCTCGGAAGAAAAACTCTTAAAAGGGACCCCACTTGAGAGGCGTGCAAAACCCCCCCGCTATTTGAAAATGAGCGCGTTCTTCAGATTTCTAGAAAGCACGATTGTTGGTTAATATTTGATGTCCCTCTTTGTTCCTTGGATTCTTGGGGAGGCGTGCGAGGATGGTGTTGTTTGTTATTTCTGATATTTCTGGTTATGATGTTTGATCAGAGTGTTGACTTTGACGGAGGTCTGCAGTCACAGCGCCCTTCCACTTCTAATTAGATCTGCATGCAACATTATATACATGCATAATGCACTTGAAAATTTAATTTTCCAATGTTTTTATTACGTCTGAATCCTTTGAATCAGCAGAGCTGGCAGATATTATAATTATTACAGATTCGCTGCTTGAGACGCTTTAACTGGATCTTTGTGATCCCCAGTAAAACTTGAATAACTTTCCTCCCAAAGGAGAGTTCATGTTCAAAAAGGGTCCAGCTTCCTTTGATGCCCCGCTCTTCAAAAACCACCAACAGTTAAAGTGCTTTGTTATTTCACTCTGAAAAAAGTTTCCAGTTGTAACAAAGGAACTGGAGATAGTTTTCCTTTTTTTTTTTTAAATGCCACGACCTTTACAAGAGTGGAGAGGAGCCGTGGATTCAACTGTACTATCGGATTTTCTTTAAAATGTGAAAAGATCCTGAAAAGAAAAGACCCTCCAACCAAATTGCTACCGGTAAAGGTTTTCATTTGCTTTTGACTTTTTGAGCACAAAGCACTTCCTGAAACCTTCTTCTTCTTTTAAAAAAATGATTTCTGCTCTTCTGTTTGCTCACATTAGTGCTGTGTGTGGACCCGAATGGACCCGCAACGAACGAACCGACCCGAGTCTTTAGTTTCCGACCACGAACCGAACCGAGTTACCTGAATAGAACCGAGACAATCCAGCCCATAGTTGCTCATGTTAAAGTTGTCTAGCGTTGAATAAAACTTGATTTTCTTACCTAAAGTTGTCTTCTTCTACCGGTTCAGTTGCTACATAGGCCACGTGACGTAAACAACAATAAATCAACGTCGTTATTTTCTTTGTGGATACAGATGCTATTGGTAGCAACTGCTCACGCTAATAGCCTACACCGGTCAGAATGTGTCGTACACATGTTCTCTCATGCAACGTTGTCATGTTGGTGATCCGTTGTGTTTTACAGCTGCCAGGCAAACTGCTAATAACACGCTACGGCAACACGAACACGCCACGTTAATTAATAATCATTTAATTCCCCTAAGTACATAGGCTGAAACACACTACTGTTTGTTTGTTTACTTTTGCTTGACATTTCGCAGCCTATTGGATGGAAGGGGGCGGGGCTGAGTGACAGCTGCCACCGCCGATATCTGTAGCTCTCTCTGGTAAACACGGACCCAGCTTGTCACCGACCGGACCCGAGACTAAAGGGCTGTGTACACCAGGGTTATTATAGTTAACGAAAACTAAGACTAAAACTAAAACTAGCAATGAAAAAATATTTCAGTTAACTGAAATAAAAATAAAAACTACAATTAAAAAAAAAACGAAAACTAAATAAAAACTACAATGAAGGATGTAAAACTAACTAAAACTAAACTGAATTGTAGATAAATTCAGCTTCGTTTTCGTTGTCGTTTCGTTTTCTCCCTCGATTACTGCCATAGAGATTACTGCCTGTCCTGCAGCAGCCGCTATGCTACCCTCCCTCCAGAGAGGGGGCAGCATAGCGGATATAGACCTTTTCGGGCCAGCCCCCCGGAAGTACCCCGTCCGCCATTGTTGGAGGGTGCTACAGAGCATAGATATCTATAAGAAAGGCTAGATGGCTCGAGGCGGAGTCACCAGCGTCCCTACACGGCGTCCATCTTACTACAGTATAGCAGTCTGGTACGCCCTATGGTAGCTGTCGGAAGGTGAGTTATCTGCATAATCAAAAATACTCTTAACTCGCTGAAATCTTGACTGATTTCCAAGCGGTTTTGTTTATTACAAACCTTAATAGCGTGGCTATGAGTCGGGATGCTTGGACATGTTGAAATTTCTACTTTTGTTTGAGAAAAAAGACTTAATCGTTCAGCACAGTTGTTTTGGATTTCTATTCAGTTGTTTTTGGTTAGGAAGTTAGGTTAGAAACCTGTTTTTCTTTTCCTTTTTTTGGGTGATAGGCAAGCCAGATTAAAACCCAGCTTGTTTTGTTTATTGTTTTAGGCGATGCTCACCCTGAGCTATTTAATTTCGTGTGGGTAAATAAAAAAACCCTTGTTATTTTGGACTGCATTCGTTGTCTTGTGATTCGTTTCGGAAAGTGGGGAGGAGAGAGGGATCCTTATGCTATGTTCTGGTAGTCCCTTGGCCGGGGCATAACAGACCTGTACATGGCATCATCAGTTCATCAATATAAATGTCAGTGCATAGTATGTTGCCTATTATGAAGGAAGATACATTTTAAAGGTCAGGTAGAGGAACACAGAGATTAAAATATTTTATTTGTCAAAGATTTAGAAAATATAATTTCATGTTAGCACCTCATTTTTGTTTCAACTACTGTGAACTTTGTTAAATTAACTCACGTGTCTTCATCTTGGATATTTAGGCCATCATATAGAAAGCATAAAGCATAAAGATGTGCTCAAAGGGCGCCCCCTTCTCAGGGGCCAGGACCAGGGGACCAGGGGGCATAACAAATAAATACATATATGTTAATGTTATGTGTTGTTATAGTTATCATTATAATAGAAATATTACTAATAACATACATGGAATGATTAAATGTTTTATATATAAATGATTTAATAAAACTACCTTGTGTGTGTAGTCCTATAGCTATTGCTCTACCTAGCTGCTTAATGTTTATTTATCCATAGTTAAAATTATTCTTGAGTATGCAGGAACATAACTACAACTCTGAGGTTTTTTATAACAAACCAAACCGTTTGAAAATCGGTTTAAAATTAAGCAATCTGTGGTTATTGAAATGCTTCATGCACCATAGACTTTGATGTTATGAGTGGGCGAGCTGCCTGTGGCAAGATGGCCGCTAACAGCGTGCGTGAGCCATCTAGTGTTTATATATATATATACATATATATATATATATATATATATATATATATATATATATATATATATATCTCAGCTCGCAGATTAACCAGTGTTTTTCTCTTTCTACAAATATATATTTTTATAATGTCGAGTCGGTCGAGTGGGAATAATGTTCCGTCATAAACTGTGCCAACAATGGTGTGAAAATTCGACAATGGAAGAAGAAAGTATGCACGAAGACTGCCTTGTTTGCAGAACAAGAAGTTAGGAAGTAGGGATGTGCACGGTTACTCGGGTACTCGAGTACTCGAGTAGACAATCTGCTACTCGGTTACAAATTACTAATCGGGTAACCGCCGCCCGCCGGATTGTTTCATTGTCGCTCTCTTTTTCGCCTAAAAGTGGTACATTTCAGCCTTTACACCCACCGCACCGTGGTCAAAGACGATCTTTGCCGTAGCTGCAATGTTGGCTTTCCCAGAAGCCCGTGTGTCGTCACATGACGGGCTAAAATCCAATGAGAAAACATGATCTGCCAAAGATCGTTTATTTACATCAAGATGGTTGCTCTGTTGCCGTGTGTGATCACTACCATCAGGAAATCTTCCCGCAAATCCTAATAAATAATGTGTAAATTAACATGTGTATTTCATGCAAATTGAGACAATTAAATGTGCCTGAGATTAATAAGAACCTGTGTTTACTGCAGAAAATAAACTAACACACACAATTGTCTGTGAAACTCATGTAGCATAATTGTCCACGCTTTACAATAGTGCTGCGTTGTGGTCGTCAAGTGGAATCGACGAACAGACAGGAGCCTGACATGATTGACGGCTAGCTTTGTTTTGTGTAAGAAGATGGCGAGTAAAAGTGCTGTGTGGGACCACTTTGATATGGACAAAGACGACACAAACAAGGTTGTATGTCGCATTTGTAATTTGTAAGCTGCAGGACTGATCGTAAACAGACTGAGGAGTCGGCTCTCACCTGAGCATGTGGACATGCTTATCGCACTGAATAAAAATGAATAGGCAGGGAGGGATCGCACAGTTGTACACATGTTTTGTTCACTTAAATGTTTAGGCTATACAGATTAGGCTATTGTTTTGAGTTTGTATGTTAATTAATTTAAGCGCACAAGTTGTGTTAAAAATAGCCTTTATTATTTATCTGTTCGATTGTTTTTTGTCATGACGGACTCAGGGTTGTGTGTGCCTGACTGCGCAAAGGTGGAGGCTGCGGCGCTTCTAATTTTTCATTTAAATGCATTTATTGTTCAATAAATAAATCAATACTTCGTTGACATGGTTGGACATTTCGATTTATTGGACACGTATTGTTTAAATAGAAATCATATAAAGTGTACACTTATTTGGGTTGTGCCGGTTTCAGCTTTTAGATAAAGCGATCAAGATTCACTCACGTGCATCCACATAACCATCCACATTAAAAGACTTGGTCTTTTTTCGATTCTACAACTTCATGAAACTTAATTTATGTTTTTTGTGTAGTAATGCATCCAACCGCATACACGTTAATTTTATTTGCAAGGACATGGAAGAAACACGAAAGCATACGCACTGCTAATTACTGAAAGAAAAAAAAAATCCCGGCGTGCGCTCCGTCCAGAGGGGAACCTTTTTTTTTTCCAGTCATAATAAACTCATTTGTGCATTTTTTTTTCAGCCATAAACTTATGTGCATCTTCAACTCCAATCTACTCTTATTAACCATGATATTTTGTCTGACGACGCTGTGTGTCAGCAATGCGCTGTCTGATGGACAGAGCTCATTTATTTATTTAATTACTCGGTTACTCGATTAGTACCAGGCACGGGTACTCGGTTAGAAAATTACTCGAAATGCCCATCCCTATTAGGAAGACGTGGGTGAAAAATATAAACAGAAAGAACTTTGTTCCAAATGAATACAGCCGGGTGAGTTTTCGTTAACATTCAATCTCGTACTACTCATAGTCTCGCTGAGAGTCCCGGACGATTCTGGCCGAAAGAACAGCAGTATGAGGCTACTGTAGCCCTCGGCACTAGCACAAGCCTATAAATCAATGAATGAATGAATGACTTAGGAGAATGATAAAATAAATTAAATATAACATTAACACATAGCCTAATTTACCGCTAGCGTTAACGTTACAGTAGCATAATCTTTATGGTTTGTTGACGTTAGTTATAGCCAGCGTTGCAGCGTTCCACAGTTTTTAGTGTTTGATTATGGGAATAGATCATGCTATTTCCATAACCAATCATTAAAAACAGCGATAAACTACCTTCATCTGTAACTGGAGGCCACTGCCTAACATCATCAATCCAAGACATGTCTGCGTTATCAGTAACAGATGCTCCACGCTGCTGTGTTTGGGTTACTTGATGGAGCACCGCACCCTCCAGTTATGGCGGGGCCACTAGGGGGCGCATGTCCACAATTTTCAAGTCAAAAAGGTGTATAATCTGCTGCATACTGCAAGAAGAAGAAAAACTAAAACTAAGACTAAAACTAAATAAAAACTAAACTGAAACTAGTCAATTCCTCAAAATAAAAACTAAACTAAAACTACTAAATTACTTGTTGAACTAACTAAAACTAAACTGAAATAAAAAAGCAAACTGGAAAACTAAATCAAAATAAAAACTAAAGAAAATTTCAAAACTATAATAACCTTGGTGTACACTCTCAGTTAGCTTGTCGGAGGTATGCCACAGTTACTTTTGATTTATGCCCAATTTTGCGCCGTTATTCCACGCCACAAAGCAAGAGGGACAATCACGAACTAGCTAGACTTACTAAACTTATCTTTTGTGTTTTTCCACTTCCTCACCGTCTCGGCCGTATCCAGACCCACATCCATCGCTATCTCCCTCCATGAATTACTAGAATATGTGCTGTCTTTGTAGTGAGGAGAACCAGAATCGTACAGATGTGGGTACTTCCACACTCCTTTGATGACGAGCTCTTTTCTACGCGAATGTAGAATTGACCAATCAGAGGCCTCCTTTCTCTCCTCCCTGCTGCACTGTCTGCGGTCACCTACAATTCTGGAAAGGTGCACCGGAGTGTCTGCGTAGGGTGGGGGTGGGGCGGGGGGGGGCATATCTGGGTTATCTGCGTCACACATGTAGACGACCTGATTTCTGAGCATAAACCAGGCTTAACTGTGCCGACCTGAACCCGGAGTCACGTCTTGTGAATTGACCCGAGACCCGATTCATGTCGGGTCAGAACCTCTGGTTTTCAGGGGGTCGGGTTGTTCCAAAGACCTCTACTCTACGTCCATCCAGAAGCTTCCAAAACTACCAGGACCGCAGAACTGCCGATAACATCCTTGAGATCAAGAGGTTTGAACTGCATTGCGTAACATTTTGGATTTTTTTTTTTTCGAATTTTATTTATTTATTTTTTTTTTCACACCAGTCCGGTTGTTTCTGCGCCGATGTCACATGTCTCTGACTGGTCGCGTGTCTCATCAGCCGGTGTCCAGAGGAATCAGACTAATTCTTGGCGTTGGAGTTTAATTGCAGCAGTTGGCCGTTGGTTTCAAATTATTCTGGGACGGGTCTCAATGAAATTGGAAAAAAAAAAAAAAACGGAAGACAATACAAATTCAATTCATGGCCGTTAGTAACGTTCTCATTAATACAAACAATGTGTCGGTGTGTCGACAAATTAACGTAAAAAAGAAAATGTAACAAAATATGGACATCCCCACATTTTCCTTTGTTCTTTCTAACTATTTTTTTTTCAGTCCTCCAATAAAAATAAAAAAATGTCAATATAGATTCTGAGTTGAGCAAATCAAAACTTTGGGGAACAGGGGAAAAAAAAAGCAATTAACGATGACACAACTCCACAAACCCCGTTAATTGTAAAACGTAATTTAGTTTTTGAATAATTTTTTTAAAATAACTTTGATTAGCCGGGGAAAACATCAGCTTTCATCTGCGCCGTGAGCCAATTAACACTTTCTAAAACTCGGCGCTGCTGCAGACGTTGAGTAAATTAGTGTTCCCGTCCGCCTCAGACGCCACGTGTGACCTTCCTGACCTTTGAGATGCTCTCCCTCAGGCTGGGCGAGCGCTGCCTGCGGGTGGTGGTGGTCGCCATGGTGGTGGTGGTCTCCATGATCGTGGTGGACATGTCGGACACGGCCAGCGGCGTGGCGGAGGTGGTGTCGGTGGTCAGCACGGACAGCGAGTCCCCGACCAGGCGCAGGTTCCCCTCCACCTGCACGCTGGGGTCGTTCTCCGCCGCCAGCTTCAGCACCTGGAGGCCGTTGTAGTACAGCCCCGAAATCTGACCCTGGAAGGGCCGACCCTTGTCGTAGCCGCCGATTTTAATGGCCGCCTGGCTGTTGAAGATGGTCAGCTGTCTCCCTGGGGCGAGAGAGAGAGAGAGAGAGAGGAGAGGCGGGAGCAGACATGGAGAAGTCAACGGGGAGACGTTTCATCTGATCATCTGGACCAGGTGAGCTTTAGTGATTATGCACAATGATTAGAATTTGGTTTAAAAGTTGTTTTGGACGTTAAAGTTAGGAGGGGGACATTTGTAAGCAACAGGTTTATAATCTAAACTTTAGACATGCAACAGGGGGGGTTAGAGACTATTTAGCTGCCTGTTTAAAGGTTTTATGGCTCATTTTTAAATATCACTGAATAAGTGAGCTAACTGTCCGTCGGGGGAAAATTTAATTCCCCTTCGAGGATCGATAAAGTGTTTTTGACTTGAAAGGGACAGATGCTCTTCTAGGACATTTGTTTATCTCTTAGTTCTAGAATAGATGGTCTCATGATGTTTATTCATGACTTTTTTTTTTACAGAAATGATTAAAAAGCCACTCCTGCTGCACTGCAGACTGTGTGGAACTAAATGAGATTCCTCCCACTGGCTCTGCCGGCTATTAAGGCCACCGGCGCCTGCTTCGGCGGGGCTTCCCCCTCGTCCAATAGTTTCACCGCCTGAGAGGGGGAAATGACACCCGGCTGCGCTACTGTCAGCAGGTTCGCCGATAAGTGGCGTTACATCACGGCGGCGATGGGCCCCGACTATGGAGAGCACTTATTAGCAAACCAGACGGCTGCCATCAGTGAAATACTGCAGCTGAGCGTCCTGCCAGAGGACGCTTACGTGAGGCCAAAAAGACAGAAGGAGGAGAATTTCACAGGTTCGGCTCAGCTATCGTGGCGTCACTGAAAAACACTTTAATGTTTTTGCGCTAAATGGTTACACACAGCAGCTATTTAAACACAGTGGTTAAAGATGAAGAGGGGGAGGGGGTGGTGGGGGGGGGGTCTTGAGACAGGGGTTATGAGCTTTTAGTTAGATTAGTTTAAAATGTTTAAAATCGTTAAGGTGCAGCATCGCCACAAGGTGTAAGGATGACAAAATAAATGGCAAGTTTTGCTCGACTGTTTTTTTTTTTTTTGCTTTCACACCTACTTTCCACTTCAGGGGAAACTGTGGCTTTAAAATTCACAGCCAGTACAAGTTCTGAATCGAATGGAAATTTATACGTCTGGGTAGCTCCACTCTTGTCACCCTTGTCCTCTGGCACTGCACCTCTCACGGGGGAAAGGGTATTTAGTGGTTATTTCAAGGTTTAATTAATTAATTTTTACCTTTATCGAGTAGCCACTCGTCAACTACCCGACCAAGTCTGTACGGGATTCTTTGCCTAGCAATAGCCAGTCGTTCATTATCATAGTGTCCTTCAAAGAATTTGGAGAGACAGATTAAAGGTTAAAGTCTGCAAGCTGAAAGATCACATGGTTAGAAACAAGGTTATAAGGGCTAACAGTGCTTTACTTAGTGTTAATGCTTAGCTTTAATGCTAATTAGAATAATGTTTAGGCTATTTATAATGTACTACTCTAGTTAGTGTTATTCAGCTATTTATTTAAGCAAAGCATAATATTCAGTTACAACAAAATCATTTTATGTGTTGTACATAGTAGAGGTTCATTCAGCTAAAAAAATGATTAAAAAAAATGAAAAAATAGAGAGAAACACATGCAGAGTCAGTCACTTCAACGGAGAGTCTAGAAACCTTCGTATTTAGGCGGTGAACTACGAAACAAGTCTGACTTGAGTGATTACAGAGAGCCAAAGTCTCACCACCACTTTAGGTCCAAAACACATTTAGGGTCCGATCTTTGGCCAGATCTGCTAAAGCCGCTATTAAGGGATAGCGGGTAGTGGGAGTGGCGTTCCCCCGCAAAGAAAGCCATCTTCCACCTTGCTAAACCCGCTATCCCACCTGCGCTACCCGCTACATTATGCATAGGAGTGGTTAGGGCGTTCCACCTGTTAAACCAATCAGTGCGTCAGCAGCCGTTGCCTTTAAGAGCAGGTTGCGCTACGCTAACCGCTATGGAGCGTCTTTTCAAGAGCGTCTCTTGTACGTGCCGACATGCGGGTTGCAGGTGGTCTGACCACCCACTACCCACAACCCGCGATCACAAGATACCAAGTTTGGGGAAAAGACACCCCCATTGCCACACCTACAAAGTGAGTAAGGGAGTCGGCATAATGGGTAGTGGCTTTAGGGAGTGGAAAATTACATTAGCGGTTAGCGGAGGTTCCTAAACCAGCAATTTGCGGGTAGCAGCTAGTGTTAACGGGTAAGGGGAAGTGTACGATCGGGGCCTTAGCTTTTAATCCTTATTGTTGTTATGTTGGTCTTGATGAAATACAATGCTTGCAGTCAATGTAAATGTTACATTGTTAGCCTCAAATACGAATACTGAACAAGTCAATTCTGTGTGTTTCCTCGCCAGGAACATGCAAGTGTTGGTGTTCAGAAGAACCAGGTAATGGATTTGCAAAAAAACCTAATTTATTTGTTCTCAAGTTTTACAGTATGTTTAACAGGAAAGTGGTAAAATAGCAGTAAAGTAACATTTTTTTGACTTTACAATAAGCAAAAGTTTCAGTGGAACTTTTACTGAAACTGCAGCCTCAGCTGCTGAGGATGCCTTCACACGAGAGGTCTTTGGAACTACCCGACAACTCGAAAACCCGAGGTTCCGACCCGACCCGAATCGGGTCTCGGGTCCATTCAAAAGACGTGACTCCAGGGGTGAATTCCAATTCCTCCCTTAACCCTCAATCTCAACCCTCAATCTCAAAAATGCGCGTTCCCGCTAAGGGCAAGTGCTGTCCCGATTCTAAGGGACATCAAGTTGAGGGACGAGTTTGAGGGCCGTATCGCCCTCAAAATTGAGATTTTCCGACACCACCCTTGGAAGTAAGGGCTATCCAGAAGCTAGCTACAAACGTAAGTATCTTCGTATATCTTAAAGATATAAATGTTACGAAACCATTTTATTGTGTTTGTTTGAGATTTTTTTTCATGGATTAACATCGTTGTAGCGTAACATTTATTTTTTTATTTTACGATGTTTGCTGCCGGACCGCCGGTCCCGTCGGCTTCACGTTGTACTCGTCGGTGGTCCTGGTACATTATTCAGTCCTCCGTCGCTACACAACAAAGTAACGTGAAGCCGACCCGGACCGCCGACGGGACCGGTCCGCCGTCCGTGGCGGTCTCGGTCCCGTCAGCGGTCCAGGTCGGCTTCACGTTACTTGTACTCGTCGGTGGTCCCGTTCCGCCGTAACGGTCCCGTCAGCGGTCCGGGTCCAGTCAGCAGTCCGGGTCCCGTCGGCGGTCCCAGGCGGCTTCACGTTACTTGTATACCTTGTTGTGTAGCGACGATGGACTGAATAATGTATCCTCTATTGTGTTATTTGCTAATATTATTTAGAGAATATACAGCGCTCTTTTCAATGTTACCCCTGTGTAATTTCAGGAAATACAGAGACAACACGGGCTCTGATACATTTCAGTCTGATGACGTAACTGCACTCGAGGGGTGTCCCATTTCTAAGTCACAAGATAACCCTTACACTTACTTTCGAGGGTTAAGATTGAGGGCCAAAAATTGAGGGTTAAGGGCGAGGGTTGAGATTGAGGGTTAAGAGAGGAATTGGAATTGGCCCCAGGTTCGGGTCTGAATCGGTACAGTTAGTCTCGGGTCCGGTCGGTGCTCTCTGACAGGCTGGGTCCACGTTTACTCCAGAGAGTTAAAGATATTGGCGGTGGCAGCCAATGTCAGGACTCGGGGCAGTTAAATTAATTATTCATTAACGTGGCGTGTTTGTGATGAAACAATCGTGTTGCCGTAGCGTGTTATTAGCGGTTTGCCCGGCAGCTGTAATGCACAACAAATCGCCAACATGACAACGCTGGATGAGAGAACATATTTACGACATGTCCTGACTGGTGTAGCTTTTAGCGTTAGCAGTTGCTACCAATAGCATCTGTAGCCACAAAGAAAATAACCAACGTGGATTTATTGTTGTTTACATCACGTAGCCTATGTAGCAACTGAACCGGTAGAAGAAGACAACTTTAGGTAACAAAATCAAGTTTTATTCAACGCTAGACAACTTTAACATGAGCAACTATGGGCTGGATTGTCTCATCTCTATTCGGGTAACTCCGTCCGGTTCGTGGTCAGAAACTAAAGACTTGGGTCGGGACGGTTCCGGGTCCAAATATTGCAGGTCCATTCGGGTTCGGACTCCCGAACTTATGATAATAACTCGGGTCGGGTCGGTTTTGGGTCAAATTTTCACGGGACCTCTACTTCACACTATTTTGGGTTCTACTCGCAAACTCCCGGACAAAGACTCTGACCGGAGGCAAGTCAGAGTGTTAGCAAAGCATCAGCACGCGATCCTTTAGTGTGAACTACTCAAAGACAGGCGGCTTGCCCGCACATCTGCGACGGACATCTGGCACATCTGCCGGCGTCGCCGCATCTGACCTGATCTGCGAGGCACAAGGCGAGGTCACCGTGAGGTGTGCGACAGTCAACGGAGAAGGAGCGACGCGGTGACAAATCATCAAACAGCAGCTCACTCCTTCCCGCTCGGTCTCAGTCCTACATCACGTTTCGTACGTGCGGCATTGACAAAACCAGGTTTGGAGACCAGGCGCAGGCGTTGGGTGGCTGATCTGCTGTCAGACTGTGTGATGCATGAGACCACCAGTCACACCTGATTACAAGAGAGCAAGTAGTTTGAACGGCGCGGTGATCTGTGGACGCTGAGCGCCATGTATTCCATATATTGAGTTTAATCGAGTGGTTCGCAGTAGGGATGGGCATAATTAATAGATTAATCGATGATTGATCATTAAGAATTTGGTCCAAGACATTCCATTTTCGTTGATGAACCGAATGTTTTTTTTTTTTTTTTTTTAAACAATCTGAATGTAGGCTCTCAGTGCACGTCCTCAAACAATACGATGCATTTCACTGTACCACTGATAGAAATTTGGCAGCAGGGGGCAACATTTCACCATCACCCTACCCTGGCTGGCCTCAGTTGTTACATGAGAGCTTCTGTAGGTCATCGCCTAATCATGAAGCGGTCGCGGTGAAGTGTGACGTGGGACCATTTTCATTTAGAAAATGAGCAAGTGTACTGCAATCACTGCAATGCAAATTACAAATACAATTAATCGACAACGACAATGATGTATCACTTGAACAACGCGCATCCAAAAGGACGGTGTAAAGGATGGTGGAGGCCGTTCATCTCTATCTCAGCCTAGCCTAGCCTAGCCTAGCATAGCCTCAACTCGGTGTTAGCACGGACCAGAAGGAGCTGCAGTGCACATCCAGCACACAACAAGCGCATCTTTTTAAGAATCTTTTTAAGAAACAAAAAGCCTGTAATACTGGCACCTATAAGTTGTCATTGTTAAGTAGTCTCCTCGATATCTCCTCTTTTATTATCGTTGTTTTTTAAAGAAAAGAAACAGGAAATGTCACGTTATTATAACACATCCGGGCATGCGACCAGGCCAAAGGGGAAAACAAACGCCACGCCGATATCGAGAATAATTGTGATAGTTTTCAATATAAAAATGTTAATGATTAATCGATTATTAATCATTAATTCTCCCGACGATTGACGAATAAATCTTTACCGAATGACCATCCCTAGTTCGCAGTTCATTTAGACCTTTTCTTCTCAAGGTGTTCTGCGGTGCCTTAAACGACCGAGCTAATGATGTGGCATAATAATCATGGACACATTAACTTCTGGTGTTAAGCGCTTTATGCTGCCTCGTCCCTGAAAATCATTACATCCACTGAGGTTTCAGAGTATTTGCTTTGGAATATAAATGCTTTGCTGCTCTGTGAGTCCTTTACAAATTCCAGCCGTGGACAAAAAGCTCCCAAACCAGGACCACATCTCTTTTTTCTTTTTCTTTTAAAGACCACTAAAGTGAGACAGGACTTCAGCTCTCCACTGGACACATGCATAAAACAGAAATTAAAAAAAGTAATGAATTAAATAAAGACGATACAAAAAAAAAGAGAATGAATTGTTTTGTGAACAACAGAGAAACCAAGTACAACATTACAAGACAAACATTTTTTTAATTTAGTTTATATAAATAATCAGCCCAACTGTGTAAATGAGCTTCTTAATTATTCTGCTTAATTCTTGTTGACATTTACAAATTATTGCACACAAAAGGTACCATGTTTTATGCAAAAATATCTGCAAACACGCTCAAAGAAACAGGCGCCCTCATTCGCTGCAGACGGTACGAACCCAACATAAATAACGTTTTATCTCCGCATTTTTACTTCATTTTATACATGCACATCCATTTCTGTGTTTCCAGCCGACGGCCCGTAAAAAAGTTGGGACAGTCAGGATTTTAATGCTTTGCAGTGTTTTCATTTCTCTCACAAGACTGAAAAGACTTTGATGATACCGCGTAATTAATCTTTTCAGGCGTTAATCTCCCCTCATCACCGACGCCAACACTTATCCAAACGTACCGGCCATCACATGTTTCATTTCTAAACTCAGGTGGGGCCTGTAAGTCTCGTTCTTCCTCGGCCTTTTAATGTGAAGAATACGTTTTTCAGTCGTCGTGCTCACGGATGCGTAGAATCTGCCGGGGAAGCATATGTTGTTCTGAAACTTTACTGCTTTTTTCTGCACGAACGCCGCGGCCACAGATGTGGAAATGACCTTTGCCAAGGGCACTGATATAATCCCGCGCCCTCGCAGACTTCAAAACATATTTGCACATATATTTAACGAATCAAATTAAGCCGAAGAGACAAAACGTGGAATATTTTGGGTCAGAATAGAGTTTTTTATTTGTATTCCTGCACGGAGGCTGCATGTTCCTGTGTTTTCACGTGGACCTGGGGATGATCTCCCAGCATGCACAGCGTCTTCTGGGTGCTCCGGCCCCAAACCACACGTTTTAGGTTGAGTGAGGTTTAAATATTGTCCTTGGGTGTGACGGTGCGTGGTTGTTTGTCTACGTCTGGCCCTGTGTTGGACTAATGACCTGTCCAAAGTGTATCCTGCCTCTTGGCTTATGACAGCTGGGATCAGCTCCAGCACCCCGGTGACCCTGAAACCAATGAGGTGGGTGTTCAGCATGGACGGATGGATGGATGTTTTTCTTTTCAGACGGTCCCAATTTTTTCTCTTTTTTGGGGTTGCTGTGCAGAGCAGGCGAAGCTGATCGTGCGCTGAGCCTTCAGAGCGTGGGTGATAATCTTCCCTCATTTTCAGCGTTCTTTATTACACCTTGCTTCTCATGTTCCTCGGATATAAATAAATACTAGGGATGCATGATAACTATCGACCCGATAACTATCGACCCGATAACTATCGGGCCGATAACAGGAAATTATGACGTCATCCCGATAACTCCGATATCATGACAAACAGCCCCGATAACATTTATATTTTCATCAACATGGCAGTGCCTCGCTCCCTCTGAGCCTTGAATGACTGGCAGTGAATGTTATGTTCAAGTGACGTCGGCATAATCAGAAAAATGATTTCTCAATCAGGAAAATCAAGAATACCCCCTCATGCCAGAAAACAACTTGTTAACTTGTTCATAATTTTGGTAGTTGCTGACTTTAATTGATATTCTCAGTATTCTCCCACATGTTACACATAAAAAAAGAAAAAAATAGAAAAGGCTGAAAGAACGACTAGCAAACGAGGGAACGTGGGAATTTACGTTACACCTTGAATGCAGCCTACAGCACACCGTACTGATCACAACAAACATGGCGGCGTGGAACTTGGTTAAAGTTTCAGAAGAAGATAGTTCGTTGGTAATTTGTGACAAATGCTCCAATACGTGAAACCTGATCAGCCACCTGAAACACAACCGTCGCTTCCATGGAGCTTTGAAATTGCGCTAACGCGAGCTAACGTGAGCTAATGTGAGCTAACGTGAGCTAACGTGAGCAAGCCAGCAGCAAGCAACCCCTCCCCTCCGCTCTCCTCCTCTCCTCTCTGCTCATCTCCATCATCTCTCATCTAAAGCTTCCATGAGATTTTAAAAAAACCCCCCAAAACTACTTAACCTCATTTACTTTAATTAAAGGCATTCATTTGAATGGAACCACAAGCCAAAATCCTTTAAACATAATTTCTTTGTTACTATGGAGTGCACTTTTTCAGTTTATTTACACAGACAAGTCTAACTGGTGTCACTACATTATGACCTGTGCATTATTTTTTATTGTCATTGAGGAATAAATTTTTTCAGTTAGTAATTCTGATGCATGTATTTCCATAAGTTCAAGGAACCTTTATTTTTTATATCAGTCAGTAATGAACCTTATTTAAGTTGATGTGAGATATCAAATAGGTTTGTTTGATAGCTTTACAAAAATGTTTGAGAGGCTTGACAATAGTTTTTATTGGAAAAAAAAAAATCTGTTCATTTAAAGAGTCACAACTGTTTTTGGTTTTGTTCATAGTATTGATGTAATGATCTTAGGCATATGTGTGTGTTATCGGTTATCGGTATTGGCCTTTAGGAGCTGAAAGTTATCGGTTATCGGTATCGGTTAAAAAAAACAGTTATCGTGCACGTCTAATAAATACCAATAATGTTTTACTACGCCCGTGACTGTCGCCTATAGAGCTACTCTCCATGCTCGGATCTATGCAGTTCAGTCATTTACCACTTGGGATGCTTCAAAAATCACTGATCACTGAGGGGAAGCTGACAGACACGGCCACCTCCATTAAACGGTCCCCATTTATTTCCAACTGTGGCGTCTGCACGTGTGCTTTGAGCGCCAGCTGGGCGCAGAGAGGCGACTTGAGCGTTTCCTCCCGCCGTGCCAGCTGGTGCACCTGTTCTGAATAAGGTTAATTGTTGAATTGGTTCAGAGCAGGTTGAAGCACAGCCAGCCATGATCACACCGTGCATTTTCACCACGTGCAGGTCGAACAACTTCTCTCTTAAAAGAGATATTGATTTGTTTGACGCCCCGTGTGCTTGTGCAGGCTTCGTCGAGATTAAGGATTCAATGGCATTAATGTAGTGGAACTTTCCTGAAAGCCAGACTGACGTCCATCGAGACGATGAATGGAGTAGTTTCCTGAGCTTGGTCCAAAATTGTGAACCGGTCAGCTGAATTAACAGTGACGCACTAATTCTTAATCAGAGCGGCTGACTCCAGACTTGAGCCTGGAGGTTAGCGCAAATAAACGTCACTAGGGATGTAACGATTCACTCAACTCACAATTCGGTACAATTCATGATTTTTTGCTCACGGTACGATTCACCCATCTTTTTTTTTTTTTGTTATTTTTTAGTCAAAAGGAGCTGCAGACAAATTATGACCAAATAAAATGATCTTTTTCTTCATAGGAAATAGTGCAATTGAAATGATCTTGATATTATAAATATGGTCTATTTTTAGCGATGCACAATAACTGTTTTTTAAAACCAATACCGATAACTTTCCGCTCCTAAAGGTCGATACCGATAACCGATAACACACACATATACCTAAGATCATTACATCAATACTATGAACAAAATCAAAAGCAGTTTTGACTCTTTAAATGAACAGATATTTATTTTTCCAATGAAAAACTATTGTCAAGCCTCTCAAACATTTTCATAAAGCTATCAAACTAACCTATTTAATATCTCACATCAACTTAAATAAGGTTCATTACTGACTGATATAAAAAAATAAAGGCTCCTTGAACTGATAGAAATACATGCATCAGAATTACTAACTATAAAAGATTAACATTTAAAGGATTTTGGCTTGTGGTTCCATTTAAATTAATACCTTTAATTAAAGTAAATGAGCTTCAGTGATTTTTTGTTTTTTTTAATCTCATGGAAGCTTCAGATGAGAGAAATAAGGGAGAGGGGAGACTGCTGCTGGCTTGCGCACGTTAGCAATAGCTCGCGTTAGCATGATTTCAAAACTCCATGGAAGTGATTGTTATGTGTAGGTGGCTGATCAGGTTTTACGTATTAAAGCTTGTGCTTCCCTCCTCGTAGAATTCACTCGGAGGATTCGTCACAAATAACCACCAAACTATCTTCTTCTGAAACTTTAACGAAGTTTCAAGCCACCATGTTTGTTGTGATCAGCGCTGTGCTGCAGGCTGCATTCAAGGTGTAACGTAAATTCTGACGTTCCCTTGTTTGCTAGTCGTTCTTTCAGCCTTTTCTATTATTTTTCTTTTTTTATGTGTAACATAAGAGGAAATACTGTGAATATCGATTCTAGTTAAGAACTACTAAAATTATGACCGAGTTAACAAGTTGTTTTCTGGCAGGAGGGGGTATTCTTAATTTTCCTGATTGAGAATTCGTTTTTCTGATTATGCTGACATCACTTGAACATAACATTCACTGCCGGTCATTCAAGGCTCAGAGGGAGCGAGGCACTGCTGTGTTGACAAAAATATATATGTTATCGGGGCTATTCGTCGTGATATCGGACTTATCGGAATGATGTCATAATTTCCTGTTATCGGCTCGATAGTTATTGTATACCCCTATGTATTTTCTTTAAAGAAATACTGCACATTATCATTTATCTCCTTTTATCACAAGAAAATTATTTAACTGATGTCATTCAACATGTGAAATAACAAAAACTCAAAAAAAAAAAAGCTAATTTTCTTCTAAAACTAATTTTCCAGGTGGTTATGTCACGGCTTACCGTCGTCGCCATGTCTTCCCTCGCTCTGTACCTGAATGTCAGTAGGCTACGTAGTCACGTGAATTCTGGCATTGAAATTAGGGATGCACGATAACTGTTTTTTTAAACCGATACCGATAACCGATAACTTTCAGCTCCTAAAGGCCGATACTGATAACACATATACCTAAGATTATTACATCAATACTATAAACAAAACCAAAAATAGTTTGGACTCTTTAAATGAACAGATATTTATTTTTTCCAATGAACTACTGACGTTGACGGATGACGTTATACCGATAACAGATCCTGTTATCGGCCCGATAGTTATTGGGTCGATACTTATCGTGCATCCCTAGTTGAAATTGAATCAACTGACAACATATCCTAAAATAGACAAGAAGATACATACTTGTGACACATTCGCGATTTTTATGCCAACCAATGCAAATTCTCACACATTTGTATCGGTTTTTATTTGACTTACAAGACCGGCTGCAGAAACGTCGGCGGCTCATAAAAATCCTTCCTTTGCGAGACTCGCTCACAAAAGCAGCTTCGCTTTAGGAAATTGTGTTCATTTCAGATCATTAAATTTTTATAAATTACAAGATGTTCGTCTGTACGGATGTGGTAATTTAATAGGTAACACAAAGACGGATGAAGTTAATTAAAAAAAAAAGGAAAAGAAAAAAAAAGTTACTGTGCAGGAGATGTGTTTTCAATGGACAGACACTTCTGATGCTAATTAAGATGGTCCATGCTGTCTTTTTACGCCTCACATAGCTTTTTCTTTTTCTTTTTTTTCCGTCATTGGCCTTACCTGGCGGGTAACGCTCTATTACAGGATGGTTGTCCACCTGGAGAGTGGCGTTGCCACCACTGCGTGTGAAGCGCACAACATGGTACTTGCCATCATTTACAATGACGGCGGGCTCGTCGATGGTGATGTCATCCGTCCCCACGTTGAAGATGACGCCGATCTTTCCTTGATCCTGCGAGCAGAAATGAAAGGGAGGAAGGAAAGGAAGTGAGACGCGAGGCAAACGACAAAACGTCACGGGGAAAAAAAGCCGAGCTCCTTCCCTCGTCCTTGATTTGAGGACGGCCCGAGACGAGAGGAGATAAGACTCTGACACCAGAGGAGCAATTACATGAAAGTAAATGAAAGTCAGGGCTAACCCTGCTTAAAGGGTTTCCTCCGTTGCTTCGGTCCTGAGCCATTTCCCTCCGGGCCCATCTGCCCTACTTCACGCTGCTGCAGGAGCCCCATTGTTTAACTCAACTCCTCTTCCTCTTCTTATTTGTCTCACCTGAAAGTGCTTGTGTTGCAAAAAACCAGAAGACCTTGAGACGTGAAACTTAATTAAATGCCCCCCCCAACCTTCTTCTCCCAACTATCTGGTCCCGAAAAACTTTAAGTGTCGTTGCTGAAATAATGAAACTTGTGCTCCAGACTCGGAGGAGCTGGGGTCAAAATCCTTGCGTTATTTTTAATCTCATAATTCATCTTTATCGTTGCCTCATTGCTCATCGCCGTCTAATGAAAACGCAGCTTTTATTATTTTTTCAGCTCCTGTGACTGGGTGGGCAGAGGCTCCCGTGGTGAATAATACCCGATGTAACGACCCGTTTCCAGTTAATGCCGGCTGACGTCTGAGAATTACATGAGATAAAGAGGGAAATGGCGCTCTATTTGTCCTTGTACGCGGTCAAGGTGATTGATTTTGTCCTCTTAAGCGCCTCGTCTCCAGTTAGCATCCTCACTTCTGTTGATTACAGCCGGATGAAACAGAACCGGTTTGACGACACTAAGCTGCTTACTATAGTTTACCGGTTCCACGTCAGTTGACAGAAACGTGCCTGATGTACGTTTTCTATTCAGCAACAGTTATAAAAATGAAAAATAAAAAAGAATTAAAAAAAAGCCCCATAAATTCCTTTTGACAACTGGCTGGAAACACAGCTTATGTCTCCCCGGCGGTAAATCACCTGAACCTTCAGAACACAGGAGCTATTAATGCACGTGGCGTTCCTTCACGGCCGTCGAGCTCCACGAATAACAATGATAACGGCGGAGTCGCTCAGTCTGTCTGGACCTGATCATCGACACTCGCAGCTCAACTAATAACCAATTATATCTGTTCTAAAGAAAAGCTCGGCTCTCATATTATCAAACCAACGCTCTCCTCAGAATATCAATTTATATAACGGCACACAGATATCTGGCTTTACTGCCAGTGAAAGAATGTATACATTGTTCGCACATCACAAACGTTTTTGTGTGTGTTTTATATATTTCTTCAGACTTTAAATCCTAATACGTCAATAAGAGAAACTCTACGGAGGTTGTAGACTTCATTACAGCAGAATCATCGTTGGAGCAGAACAGTATATTTCCTGTGAAACGGACAACATGCTACGCTGTTCCTTTAAGGTTCATTGGAGGTTCCTCTCAACACTCAGCTCAGGTTCTGTGATTTTAATCTCTCCTGACAGAAACCTGCTGCCCAGCTTTTCTCGCTTTAACCCCTTCAGCCTCCAGCCACACAAACGTCCCTCAAAGGTCAAAGCTGCTTCCTAGACTGGCCTTCTGGTGGTGGTAACAGGAGACAGTGGACTGGTGGTAACAGGAGCCACTGGACTGGTGGTAACAGGAGACACTGGACTGGTGGTCTCTACTACTGGTAGTAACAGGAGACACTGGACTGGTGGTCTCTTCTACTGGTAGTAACAGGAGACACTGGACTGGTGGTAACAGGAGACACTGGACTGGTGGTCTCTTCTACTGGTAGCAACAGGAGACACTGGACTGGTGGTAACAGGAGACACTGGACTGGTGGTAACAGGAGACACTGGACTGGTGGTCTCTTCTACTGGTAGTAACAGGAGACACTGGACTGGTGGTCTCTTCTACTGGTAGTAACAGGAGACACTGGACTGGTGGTAACAGGAGACACTGGACTGGTGGTAACAGGAGACACTGGACTGGTGGTCTCTTCTACTGGTAGCAACAGGAGACACTGGACTGGTGGTAACAGGAGACACTGGACTGGTGGTAACAGGAGACACTGGACTGGTGGTAACAGGAGACACTGGACTGGTGGTCTCTTCTACTGGTAGTAACAGGAGACACTGGACTGGTGGTCTCTTCTACTGGTAGTAACAGGAGACACTGGACTGGTGGTAACAGGAGACACTGGACTGGTGGTAACAGGAGACACTGGACTGGTAGTAACAGGAGACACTGGCCTGGTGGTCTCTACTACTGGTAGTAACAGGAGACACTGGACTGGTGGTCTCTTCTACTGGTAGTAACAGGAGACACTGGACTGGTGGTAACAGGAGACACTGGACTGGTGGTAACAGGAGACACTGGACTGGTGGTCTCTTCTACTGGTAGCAACAGGAGACACTGGACTGGTGGTAACAGGAGACACTGGACTGGTGGTCTCTTCTACTGGTGGTAACAGGAGACACTGGACTGGTGGTAACAGGAGACACTGGACTGGTGGTCTCTTCTACTGGTGGCAACAGGAGACACTGGACTGGTGGTAACAGGAGACACTGGACTGGTGGTCTCTACTACTGGTAGTAACAGGAGACACTGGCCTGGGGGTAACAGGAGACACTGGACTGGTGGTAACAGGAGACACTGGACTGGTGGTCTCTTCTACTGGTAGCAACAGGAGACACTGGACTGGTGGTAACAGGAGACACTGGACTGGTGGTCTCTACTACTGGTAGTAACAGGAGACACTGGACTGGTGGTCTCTTCTACTGGTAGTAACAGGAGACACTGGACTGGTGGTCTCTTCTACTGGTAGTAACAGGGGACACTGGACTGGTGGTCTCTTCTACTGGTAGTAACAGGAGACACTGGACTGGTGGTCTCTTCTACTGGTAGTAACAGGGGACACTGGACTGGTGGTCTCTTCTACTGGTAGTAACAGGAGACACTGGACTGGTGGTCTCTACTACTGGTAGTAACAGGAGACACTGGACTGGTGGTCTCTTCTACTGGTAGTAACAGGAGACACTGGACTGGTGGTCTCTACTACTCGTAGTAACAGGAGACACTGGACTGGTAGTAACAGGAGACACTGGACTGGTGGTCTCTACTACTGGTAGTAACAGGAGACACTGGACTGGTGGTCTCTTCTACTGGTAGTAACAGGAGACACTGGACTGGTGGTCTCTTCTACTGGTAGTAACAGGAGACACTGGACTGGTGGTCTCTACTACTGGTAGTAACAGGAGACACTGGACTGGTGGTCTCTTCTACTGGTAGTAACAGGAGACACTGGACTGGTGGTCTCTTCTACTGGTAGTAACAGGGGACACTGGACTGGTGGTCTCTTCTACTGGTAGTAACAGGAGACACTGGACTGGTGGTCTCTACTACTGGTAGTAACAGGAGACACTGGACTGGTGGTCTCTACTACTGGTAGTAACAGGAGACACTGGACTGGTGGTCTCTACTACTGGTAGTAACAGGAGACACTGGACTGGTGGTCTCTACTACTGGTAGTAACAGGAGACACTGGACTGGTGGTCTCTACTACTGGTAGTAACAGGAGACACTGGACTGGTGGTCTCTTCTACTGGTAGTAACAGGGGACACTGGACTGGTGGTCTCTTCTACTGGTAGTAACAGGAGACACTGGACTGGTGGTCTCTACTACTGGTAGTAACAGGAGACACTGGACTGGTGGTCTCTTCTACTGGTAGTAACAGGAGACACTGGACTGGTGGTCTCTACTACTGGTAGTAACAGGAGACACTGGACTGGTAGTAACAGGAGACACTGGACTAGTGGTCTCTACTACTGGTAGTAACAGGAGACACTGGACTGGTAGTAACAGGAGACACTGGACTGGTGGTCTCTACTACTGGTAGTAACAGGAGACACTGGACTGGTGGTCTCTACTACTGGTAGTAACAGGAGACACTGGACTGGTGGTCTCTTCTACTGGTAGTAACAGGAGACACTGGACTGGTGGTCTCTACTACTGGTAGTAACAGGAGACACTGGACTGGTAGTAACAGGAGACACTGGACTAGTGGTCTCTACTACTGGTAGTAACAGGAGACACTGGACTGGTAGTAACAGGAGACACTGGACTGGTGGTCTCTTCTACTGGTAGTAACAGGAGACACTGGACTGGTGGTCTCTACTACTGGTAGCAACAGGAGACACTGGACTGGTGGTCTCTACTACTGGTAGTAACAGGAGACACTGGACTGGTGGTCTCTACTACTGGTAGTAACAGGAGACACTGGACTGGTAGTAACAGGAGACACTGGACTGGTGGTCTCTTCTACTGGTAGTAACAGGAGACACTGGACTGGTGGTCTCTACTACTGGTAGCAACAGGAGACACTGGACTGGTGGTCTCTTCTACTGGTAGTAACAGGAGACACTGGACTGGTGGTCTCTCTGCCAGCTGTGCTCCACACAGATGTTGTGTTGTACAAAACATATGAAATACTTCACATCTGACGAGACACTTGTTGAAAGGTTTTCATGTTTAAAGGACGTCGGTTTAACTGACATGAAAGAATGAATTTTGAGATTCATAACTGCTCTTCATGAGGGATGAAACGTTTTTCCCAATAAATTTACACGGTGCTGAATTTATTCATTCATGCATGTAAGACAGCCCGCTCACGAGACGTCACCATGTTTTTGTGACAGTTTATATGAAATGTAGACAGGAGTCTACATTTCAGGAGTCATCTGTTACAGGCAGCCAAAGTTCTAGTCGGGTTGTAGCAACGTTTTACTCAGGTTCAAAGTCAGTTGAAAGGAAACATAACATGACGTTGTCGTCGTCGGTTGACAGACAGAGTCCATGTGGGCGCTCGTCCAGCGTCAGGTGGCCCCACCTTCACACCTGCGCGGCCACACCTGGTGACAAAGAGTCTGCAGATTGCTTTTATATCGCTTTGAACGCGGCAGCTGGTTTCAAATGGCTTGTATCCTGTTTTATTGAAAGGAAATCCTCCAAACTGCCAATCCCGTGCGCAGATGCTCAGAACCGACTGGTAACAAAACTGTTCTCAGAGCCATTATGTTTTTAACACCCCTCCTGCCTTGACATCTGCTTTTTTTTTTTATAAAACCGATTATTCCCTTTCACTCCTACATCTCATAACGCATAAGTTCAAGTATGTAGAAAGAAAGGTTTTTCTTTTCTTGTTGGTGGCTGCTGCTGTGCCCTCTAAAACCTGCCACCGTGCTTCACTCTCACACCTAATCATATGTAAAATCATTCAGTTTTAAATAATTATTCGAGCAGGCACCAGCGGTGTTAAATAAAGAGGTGCAAAGGCTCCTCGGAGGCCTCAAACATCTCCTCGGTAATATGAATCTTAAGCTTGAGAGAAAGATGCGCTATCAGTCTGCAGCAGGTTTGTCGTCTGGCTGGATTACGCCCTGATTTCCGGATCACCTGAACGCTGCCGTGAACCCGAAGAGGCAAAGGCAAGTTGGTGCAGCGGATTTATGGCACTGAAACAGCTGGATGGCAAAAAAAAAAAAAGAAAGGTAGAAATAACTGAAGTGAAAAGAAATCTCTGTACATGTCGCTTTTAAAAGCCTGCCAGCTAATTAAAACCAGTGTTATCATACTGAAGCGGGAACGCTCACAGCGTCTCTCCCTGCTGTGAAAAAAAATTAAAACAAAACACCTCAGTCATATGTTCCAGTAAAGCACCGAGGAGCCCTATTATCACTTCTTGTATATAATTCTTACCATTTCCCCTCTCGTGCTGCCTTATTTCTGACATTTCAATCGGGTTCGAGCTGCGGTTTTAGTTTGGGCCTCTGGCGCTCGGCGTCTACGTGCTCGGGGAGCGAAGCGCGTCCTCGCTGCGCGGTCGAGCTGCTCTGACATCAGCTCTGATGGAGTACTCCCAGACGCCACCGGAGTTTTCAGCGTCAACTCTCATCCGAGCTGTTAATCCATTTTAGGACTGATTATTAGGAGGATACATTATGATTAGGAGGATTTATCTGTGATTAGATGAAAAATAAAACCCTTAAGGACTCAGGCGCTGTCGAAGCCTCTGCGGCGAGACATTATTTCCACCTGATCCATTTTTAAACGGAGCATGGAACGGACAGATCATGATTCTTTCAAGGAGAGCAGCGTATCTGTCTGTTTCACTTCGTCACCAGCCAAGTGTCTCTTCCTCCTCTGGCTGGGTCGACTCGACTTTTTAGCTGGAAACGTCTCCTCAGTGCTGTTGGGGATTCTTCTTATCTTTTTTTTTTAATCCCACAGGAATGGAGAAGAGTCCTTTCCTCAGCACGGTGACAGCTGAGCGTGGCAGGTGGTAATAGATACAACTGCTGGAGAGCTACTGGATGGAGATGATGGAGATTCTCCAAATAGTCATCCTTTGAACTCTTACACATTTCCCAGATGATCAAAAGAGATGTGTTTAGTCTATAATGGGTCTCACGCACTAAAAAAACTTCTACTGTAAATGTAATATCCTCCGTACAGTCGCCGGGGAGGAGAAACTCATGTAATACGGACACCTTACTTGGCTTTTATTAGGGATGCACCATAACTGTTTTTTAAAATCGATAACCGATAACTATCAGCTCCTAAAGGCCGATAACACACACATATACCTAAGATCATTACATCAATACTATGAACAAAACCAAAAATAGTTTTGACTTTTAAATTAATTATTTATTTTTTCCAATGAAAAACTATTGGCAAGACTCTCAAACATTTTTCATAAAGCTATCAAACAAACCTATTTGATATCTCACATTAACTTAAATAAGGTTCATTACTGACTGATATAAAAAATAAAGGCTCCTTGAACTGATGGAAATACATGCATCAGAATTACTAACTGAAAAAGATTAACATTTAAAGGATTTTGGCTTGTGGTTCCATTTAAATTAATACCTTCAATTAAAGTAAATGAGGTTCAGTAGTTTTTATTTTTTAATCTCATGGAAGCTTTAGATGAGAGGAATGAGGGGAGGGGAGGCTGCTGCTGGCTTGCGCACGTTAGCATTAGCTTCCGTTAGCTCACATTAGCGTGATTTCAAAACTCCATGGAAGCGATTGTTATGTTGTAGGTGGCTGATCAGGTTTTACGTATTAAAGCTTGTGCTTCCCTCCTCGTAGAATTCACTCGGAGGATTCGTCACAAATAACCACCAAACTATCTTCTTCTGAAACTTTAACGAAGTTTCAAGCCACCATGTTTGTTGTGATCAGCGCTGTGCTGCAGGCTGCATTCAAGGTGTAACGTAAATTCCTCCGTTCCCTCGTTTGCTAGTCGTTCTTTCAGTCTTTTCTATTTTTTATGTGCAACTTGAGGGAAAATACTGCAAATA
The DNA here is from genome assembly GCA_018398805.1 of Hirundichthys speculiger. Lineage (NCBI taxonomy): Eukaryota > Metazoa > Chordata > Actinopteri > Beloniformes > Exocoetidae > Hirundichthys > Hirundichthys speculiger. The sequence goes on along the minus strand of JAGFBZ010001630.1, from coordinate 3,183,417 downwards.
TCAATTCAAGTCAGGAACTACTAAAATTATGACCGAGTTAACGAGTTGTTTTCTGGCATGAGGGGGTATTCTTGATTTTCCTTACCGAGAAATTGTTTTTCTGATTATGCCGACGTCACTTGAACATAACATTCACTGCCGGTCATTCAAGGCTCAGAGGGAGCGAGGCACTGCCGTGTTGACAGAAATATATATGTTATCGGGGCTATTTTTCGTGATATCGGCGTTATCGGAATGACGTCATAATTTCCTGTTATCAGCCTGATAGTTGTCGGGTCGATAGTTTTTATACAATATTCAGTGACCAAAAACGTCTTCATCTCCAGATTTGCACATGACTTATCATCCGCACACACAACAAGGAGAATATTTAGTGATTCCCGTTCAAGAGCCCGCCTCGCAACGATGCTCGACTGGCTCGCCGTCAAACCCTAGAAGACACCAGCCGCCAAACCTCATCTGGTCAGCCAATGCGTCCGTCTCCCGCCGCTCTGCAGGTCCGAGGGCGCAGGCGTGGGAGCGTTTCTCCTCCAACAAATCGGCATCTTGTTGTGCGCTGAATGCTCTTTTTGTTTCATCTTTTAGTCGCTCATTAAAAAACAGCCTCCTGTGAGACCGGCATCAGCTCCGCTAATGTGCTCTCCAGCGAATATGATTGTGGTTTGTTTCACTCGTGCAAGAGCTGGTTTTCTGAGCTGATATATGCACCATGTTCAATGTTTAACATATATATACATTAACATGTATATCCATGGTTAATTAGGAGCACCTTGTTACTGTAACTGTGCTCCATTTTCTTTTCTGTGGTTTGTTGTGCTGTTTTGCCCCTCTTTTCTTTCTGTACGTTTGCAGGCCAGAGTTTCCTGAGTTTCATGCTGACTTGCAGTTCCTTCCTCTGTCCATCCCAATGTTTACCTCCACCTATGTGTGTAGATGTGTTCAGGGTGTCGGCTGCCATGGTGACCGGTGATCTAGTCCTCTGACCATCTCACCTCAGTGCTGTTACCTCCATCTGTTTATGTTTATATGGTCGTTGTATTCAGTTATTTGTGTCTCTCCTCTCTCTGTCCTCCGTCCTCTCTCTGTCCTCCATCCTCTCTTTGTCCTGTCTCCCCTCTTTTCTTTCTTTACCCAGCTGGTCTTCATCAGGAAGGTCCCCCCATATAAGCCAAGTCCTGATCAAGGTTTCTTCCTCTTAAAGTGGAGTTTTTCCTTGCCACTGTTTGGCTTAAAGATTTTTTTTTCCCCCTTTGTGGGAGTTTTTTACCTGCCATTATCCTTGTTTAGGATTCAATATTATATTTTTAGTAGGGCTGGGCAAGTTAACGCATTATTATCGCGTTAACTCATAAAATTATTAACGTCGACATTTATTTTATTGCGCATTAACACATGTTGCTCACATGCTTTTGTTTTGAAAAGTCGGTTACTGACTGCTGCAGAACCGGAAGATAATTGGCAGCTAAAACAGACATGGAGAACTGTAAAAATCCGTGAACTTTACAGTTCAGGTAGCAACTCAGGTAGCAATATTAACAATTCTGTCTAAAAAAACAAAAATACATTTCTGGACTGCAACAAAACTTTGTCGTCATTCCTCCATGTTCCATCAGATCTGCTCCATGTGTTCACTGTCCTGCTGTTCTCTAGCTGGTTACTGCAGTGCGGCTCCATCTAGTGGCACAGATGTGTAATGACAACAGAAAGTCCAGTCCTCCATTATAAAACTAATTCAGTTCTGTGGCCCGTTTTTTCATTTCGTATTTTTGATCCAAGTCTAAAATTGAAATATAAAAAAACAGGCATTTTTTTCCTTTCTTTTGTGTTAGATTAAAAAATGAAAAACGTAATAAAATGTCACTTTTTAATTTTTTTAAATTTATTTTTGATTGACAATTGAAAACGGAAAGAAAGAATAATACACGGATTGGTAAAGTTACTGAACTTTAACATGGACATTTTCATTTTAAAGTTCTCCCAGACGGAGGATTCAACAGAAACAAGGTTATTTGTAACAACTGACAAGTTGAACTCCCCGTTAAAAGTTTCTGCTGTTACCTCAGAAATTACCTGTTTTAATGTTCTGATTGTGCTGAGACACAATCATTTTGTTGGATTTTGTTTGTAGAATTTTTTTTTTAATGAAAACAGGATGACATTGATGTCCTGGTAGTGGCAATAAGCTTTATTTTATTTTACAGTTTTTAAGATGAGATTTACACTAAATATGTGTTACTGACAAGTGCTGATGTTAAAAGTGTTTTAACAACAAATGTTATGGCACTTTAGTTCATATGGCAGCAGAACATTTAAATAAAAGTGACCTTTACACTACTTTTGAATTCATTATTTGATTTTACGTATACAATGCAATTAATCGTGATTAATCAGGGAAATAATGCGATTAATCGCGATTAAAAATTTTAATCATTGCACAGCCCTTATTTTTAGTTAATGATATTTTCTTGGGGGTCATGATATGGGTCTCTGTAATATAAATGTAAGAGGTCGTTACTGATCTTCTGGCACCTCCTCTGAATCACCTGAACCCCTGCAGCACATATACGTCACGCGTGATTCACCCACTTTTTGCGGCCAATTAGAGGGAAGAATGTAGAACATGTGAAACAACTAATAAACACAAATATATCCCAAGACCGGACCGAATACTTACCTGACCAAAAAAAAAAGACACCTTGACGCTGAAGTCCTTTGAATCTGGTAACAGGATTTCATACTCAGCAACATTTCTGCGTATAAAGGCGGCTACTAAATGTGCACTTCGAGCCACCTAGAGAGTTCCTCGGCCAGACGTCTCTGACGTTATGTTTAATATATGCAGACTATACGATGAGGCTTTTAGCCTGAAACCCAGGTTGTGCAGAAAATGAATCAGTATTAGACAAATAGCCTCCAGAGCAGGGAAGCAGACTGTTTTAAAGGGACTGAAAAACCTTTCGAGTGTTCATATGAGTGCTTTTTTATTTTATTTCATTTTCTGATAGTCTAATCTGCATCCTCATGCTGTTTTTGTCCATTTAATTGCCGTTTTTTGGTGCGTTCTTTTGTCCTTAATGCTTTGTGAAGCACTTTTGAGCAGCCTTTGTGTGCGAAACGCGCAGTACGAATAAAACTTCCCTCGGCCCGCTCGGGCTGCGCGGTAGGAGATGTCGCATTAACATAAAGTAGGTTTTATGAGCTGACAGTGCTGAAAAATGACTGCGCCGTTTACTACGACGTGTGTTAATATGTTTAGTGGTTTGCTATTCGTCTGGGAGCTCTAATTCTTCTGCTTATTCCTTTTTATGCTGCGTCCTTCTCGGCGCGGTCGTGTAGCGAGCTGAAGGACACGTCGTACAGAGTTAGAAAGTTATATTTTGCTCTCATGCGCTTGGTTTCAATCTACACTATTCAGAACGTTTTTCTGCTTGGTATAAAACACGTCTAATGTCGCCTGACACTCGTGCTACATTCCTATTGGTCGGTTTGCAGGGGTGCAGGATGGATGTCCTTGGTCCTCTTTGGCGGCTAAACCATTATAAAGTCCCTCTGTTCATTGTAGATCTACTGGCTTTATTCTTTCCCTTTTTTCCTTCCTTTAATTCTTAATAAGCCACAATCTGAGATACCACCTCGATCTTTTCAGCCAATAACTGGATCAGCGGCCTTGAAAAGGAATTGACACATGCAGAAGGGAAAGAAATGTAAACACATAAATAAACCAAAAAAAAAAACTTTCAGTCTCCTTTGCGAAGCCGTCAGGAATCTATGCATTTACCTGCGAGGCCGGCGAGGTCGGGGTCCAGCTTTCAACACTCATGCATTTAAAATGAGAGTTTAAAATAAACTTCTGTGCAGTGGAGGATTATTTTTTGAAACAGACAAACATTTCCCGTCGAGTGTTGCAGAAAACGAGCAGGTTTCAGCGTTCACGTTCAAAACAAACGTCGAGTGTCATTTCCAAACCGCTCACGTGCACTTTAAACGGCCGACGTACGAAGCCTGATGTGGTTCTGTCCTGATTGGGCCGGCGTGGCGGTGCAGCAGACGGCAGCAGACTGTCATTCGCATGTCCTTCCTGTGGCTTTCTGGGCTCTCTGGCGTTCCTTCACGCTCCATTGGTGATTCTAAAGTGGTTTTAGATGTGAGCGCGAGTCTGCAAAGGTCACCGTTTTATACTTCATGCAGTGGATTTGACAGATAGGAAGAATATGACGGCGTTTTTGAAATCATTTGAGATAATCTATTGCGTCTAGAACTTTAAACGGCTGAATAAATAACAAAGAAAGTTTGTTTCCTTCCGGAGGTTCGCGCGCTTCCATCAGCTGTCGGCTGGTTGTGGAAACCGGCTGGTTTCAGTCGTAACACGCCGTCCCAGCCGCTGGACACTAGAGCTGGGCAATACGGGGAATTTTATTATCGATCCGATACCAAGTAAATACAGAGCCAGTATCGCCGATACCAACACCAATACCGATACCAATACCAATACTTTTTCATATTAAGCTTGATCTGTAATGAAACCGCTTACCTTTTGGTGTTATGATTTTTGTCATTGGATTTCATCAAACTTTATGTCCTTGGAGTTGAATTATTCTGTTCATAATGTTTTTTTCAGTCCACCTTTTGTATTATATCTTTCAATGCTTGTGTAATAATACTTGCTTTAACTCTAAACACTTCCCTGTCGTGGGATAAATAAAGGATTATCTAATGTTACTTTGTCTTGGACAACACCTTTCAATGGAACAGAGAACATGTACTGCGTTATTTCAAGGACTTAATTATATTTTTTTCAGTAACAGATGACTTAAGTAACATGTACCTTGAAAGTTAATATGAAGTGATGCTGAAGATGACGAATCTGATCTACCTGGATTCTCTCTGTTGGACTGAAAGGCGTCTGCCAGTAACTTCTGTCTGAGGATTGAGTCTGTCAGGGTCAGGAAATGAAGGATGACTCTCCTCCTCTCTCCGTTTCTGCAGCTCTTCGTTTTCTTGTGCATGGTTTTTCATGTGCTTAAATAAATTTATGGTGTTTTCATTGTATTTTGCAGCCTTTTTACAAACTGCACAACATACCGTTGTGTCATTTTTGAGATTAAAACACATCCAAACCGCGCTCCCTTTCCTTCCCGCCATTCTTGATACTTCTGCTCCGTTATCTCTCTTCGTGATGTGTGTTTGTTGACGAGGGGGGAGAAAGAGTGCTGAGTGGGCGGGGCCAGGCTGAGTCTACCTGCATGCTGAGCCATGTGACGGTGCAACGTCAAAAGACGGGACGAGAGCTGAGGGGGAGGAGGACACAGCGACAGCGTGTCCTCCTCCCCCTAAAATAATGGAAAGCTACACTTAATGGAAAAAAATAATGGAAAACTAATGGAAGCTACACTTCGTAGCAGTCAGTGCTTGTGGGAGATAAAGAAAGCCTGAGTATCGATCTTTTTCCACAAGTATTGTTCGATATCAATATCAGCATTGGTATCAATTAGAGCTAAGTGATTTTATCGATTCTGCGATATATATCGATATTTTATTTCCCTAGAGAGTATCGATTTTTTAGCCATGGGTATCGATATTCTGAGCTTCTTCCAAAACCCCCGTGTCCCACCTTTAAAAGCTTGCAAGCAACAATTTATTTAATCTGTTTAAATAAATGAAACTATTTTTCTCAACAAATCTTTTATTCATTTTGTCCAGCATTTGCAAGCTGCCTGTCAGCCATATAATGTGTAATTGATGCTTTCAGTTCACTTAATTCAAACAAAGTCATTGGAACACTCACAAGATGTCACCAAAATCACTTTGTCCCTTTAAAATCTTTCAGAAAATGATGTAAATGTATTGTAAGTAGAGGTCTTCACGGGTCCACTTTCATGGACTCGAAACCGGATGGACCCGTGAAAATTCGACACGAAACCAACCCAAGCTATTATCATAAGTCCGGGGGCCCGAACCCGAATGGACCCGCAATATTTGGATCTGGAACCGACTCGACCTGAGTCTTTAGTTTCCGATCCCAAACAGAACCGAGACAATCCAGCCCATAGTTGCTCACGTTAAAGTTGTCTAGCGTTGAATAAAACTTGATTTTCTTACCTAAAGTTGTCTTCTTCTACCCGGTTCAGTTGCTACATAGGCTACGTGATGTAAATAACAACAATAAATCCACGTCGTTATTTTCTTTGTGGATACAGATGCTATCGGTAGCAACTGCTAACGCTAATAGCCTACACCGGTCAGGACGTGTCGTAAATATGTTCTCTCATCCAGCGTTGTCATGTTGGCGATCCGTTGTGCTTTACAGCTGCCGGGCAAACCGCTAATAACACGCTAATAACACGCTACGGCAACACGGTTGTTTCATGACAAACACGCCACATTAATGAATAATTAATTTAACTGCCCCGAGTCCTGATATTGGCTGCCACCGCCAATATCTTTACCTCTCTGGAGTAAACGTGGACCCAGCCTGTCAGAGAGCACCGACCGGACCCGAGACTAACTGTACCGATTCAGTCCCGAACCCGGAGTCACATCTTTTGAAAGGACCCGAGACCCGAGATCGGGTCGGAAGACCTCTAATTGTAAGATGAATATTGATATATATCGTATCGTGAGCCGAATATCGTGTATCGTACCGTATCACGAGATCAGTGTATCGCTACAGCCCTAGTATCGATATTAACCATATTTGGATCGATCCTCCCACCTAAACTGGACACGTCTCCTGCCTGGTTCTCGGTGCTGTAAACCAGTGACCACACCGAACCAGATTCCAGCTCATGAATCCAGGCGTGTTTGCTTTAATCAGAGTCTGGTGATACCAGGAATAACAGCATCACCTCCAAACCTAATTTAGAGAGAGACCTGTGTTTTGTTATGCTGATTTAGTTTAATAAAAAAAGAAGAAAGAAATGAAGTGTCTGTGCTCTACAAGGCTTTTTTGCACCTTTGTCGCTGCATGTGTTGAGAAGTGATTCAAAAACACTTTTATCCTGAATTTTGTCTCTTCCCACAGCTGTGACGGTTGTTCAGCTGCAGCTGGAAATATTTGAACAGCCCTCTCGTTTCAGCGTCAAGCGTCTTTCAGCCGTCACGCCAGAGTGCTCCTCTTTCACCTCCTGTGACATTTATGCTAATGAAAACCAACCAACCAAACAGATCAATATCGGCACCAAAATGATCATAGTTGCCTTTTTTTTTTTTTTTACACTGCAGTTTTCCTTGAACTCTCTGAATATGCAAAGGAGGTGCTAATTTGCACAAATCTCCACCGAGAAAGCGAAACAAAATAACCAGCTAAATTAAGTCTCTAGAAACTAAAACGTGCCCGTTCGTGGCCTGAAATCTCATATTTGACAGTTGCACGAAAACAAAGCCGTCTGGCTGCAGTTTCCTTACGATGTGCAGCTGCAGATAGTCTCCGAGCCCGTGCGTGCTCTCCACGCGCACCAGGATGGCGTCCTTCTGCTGGGTGCTGAAGCCCACGGCCAGCCGGTCCGCTCGGGTGCTCGGCCGCTCGTTGGGGGCCCAGGTGAACGTGATGAGGGCCCCTCCTTTCCCGAAGATGTATGTGGTCCCAGCTGGGAATGGAGAGAGAGAGAGAGAGAGAGAGAGAGAGAGAGAGAGAGAGAGAGAGAGAGAGAGGAGGACAGTCAGGTGCGCTCATTTCTTTCAGCTATAAACCAGTAGTTTATTCAATTGGGACAACTGGGCTGGTTCCCAGCTGGTGACTGGTCACGACAAGGACAACTTCTGCAGTTTCTCTGGAGCTTTTAAGTGCCGTCTCTCGAATCTAAAATGAAATGCTGAATCCTCGCCTCACCGCTTCCGCGCCACGTCTTTGATTCTTCTCAAACGACGCCGGAGCCAGAGAGGAAAAGCTCCAGCGAGGTGAACTTTCCGTCTGCAGGTGGAAATTAAAAGCAGAAACCGAGTCGCGGTCAAATACGGAGCGGCGCCAAAAGAACGTACAGTACAGTGATCCATGCCACTTCATGGTTTGAGTACTGCGGTTTCAGTGCTTCGCAGATTTTTTTCAGAAATATATAATATCATTTAAAAAAAAATTAAAAATCACGGAAACATCACAGGATTTTGTGATTTTGTTCTCTCACAGTGAAGAAATGCTGTGAGCCAGCCTGGCCCCTTTAAGAAGGTGGCCTTATGGGTAATGTTAGGTCAGAATTTTCTTAATTTTGTAGGTCCAGAATCAGTGCAGCTAGAGGGTCACATTTGTACACAAATATATATTAGTTACATATTGGAAATAATACTGTTATCAATAGTATTATTAATATGCTAGTATTGGAAACATAAATGACTCTTCTTCTTGGTTTATATCATACTGTTTTATTGTTGCTCATTGTTTTTATACTGCTTTGTTTAATGAACCATAGGTCCACATCACAGTGTCTTAGATCATTCTTAGTTTTGCCTTTACTTTGTATCAGAAATGTAGCAAACTAGGCTAGCTGTAGCCGGTAGAACCACATGTTAGAGAACAAAGGACCTAGCCAGGTAGAACAAAATAGCATTGTGGGATACGTAACCATCATTCCTTGTTAGGAAACACCGGCACTGGATTGGACGAGAGGACTGGACTGGCCAATGGGAGAGCCAAGTCTAAACCGCGGCTCCTCCCCATCTAGTGACGCTGTTGTTTTGTTTCGTTCGCCCTCCTTCTGCTAGAGACTGCCTCTACCAGGGAGCCGCGATATTACGTTTATTGCAAATAAACATCTGTGTTGTACTCGTACTACCGACCGAGACTCTCCTTTCCAGCAAAGAACACGCAGTTAGAATCTTTTAAAAAAAGATTCCTAACAGTAATGATCTGGGCTGCTGTTGATGCTCACTACACTTTTCATCTAACCCTGTTTTCATTCTGCCATCCCACGACACACACACTACATTACCCATAAGGCCACATCATTACTGTTAGGAATCTTTTTTGAAAAGATAAAGTGCATGGAATGAGCACTTTATTCTGGCACTGCAGGAACTTGCTCGTTCCATGCAGAGAAAACCAGACTTTTTCTTTTGTTGTTGTTAGCATGTTAGCCACTAATTACGAGCCAAAAATAGCACAATACCAGCGGTTTGTTTACCACGGTTCAGAGACCAGAGGCTGTGAAGGTAACAGAAAGACCACAGTTGAGCCTTTGTCTTGTTTCGCTACTTTTTTGGGGTTTTCAAACATTTTTTAAACACTCGGGGGGCTTCGGCTCCAGATTTTGATTGTTGCGGGGGGCGCCGGTCCCCATTAACCACGAAAAATAAGGAATCACTGTAGCTCATAGATGTAACGGTGCTGAGAAAATCGAGCCCAGCTGCGTGGAAATCCAGTAAATGACGGTAAAACTTTTTCAGAGCGAATGAAAAAGGCAACGAGCAAAAACAAACCTGACAGGAATGAAAGATGTGAAACTAATTTGCAGATATAAACATAATTCTCCATTTTAAGCTGCTGCAGCGCCTGTTATTGTACGCTTTCTGAAGAAATACACGACCTCTAATTTTATTTCTGAACAGAAATTATGTTATTTACCGCCAACATCACTTCCCTCATCTCCATTTTATCAACTGAATCTCTACATAAACAGGATCTTGAATAAAGACGGCACCCATCAATAAAGATTCGGAGCGGACGGAACCGTGTACATGTTCTGACTTCGAAACTTCTTTCCCGCTTATTTTTATTTTTTCCTTGACTGTTAACGAATGCTGTCGTGCAGTTTCTTCAAAAAAAAACTTACTTGAAGTTCTTCCCTAGTTTAAAAAGGAAAGATGAGTTAGAGATATATGTAAACCAATTCATTCTAATTCACTTTTCCTTTCTTTTAGATCAATTTACATCGATTTTGGACAGAAACTTTCCACCTGCTCATTCGGGATGCGGCTGCTGCGTATCCGAGCTCCAGCTTTTATCGCTCAAGTTATTCCGCGCTCGCAACCATTCCCGTCTCCTTGAGATAAATTAGGCATGTTCATGTTAATTTTTCATTTACAAGTCTTACGCCAGCCTCGGAAACACCTGAGGAAAATAAAAAAAGGAAAAAAAAACCCGGGCGGGCACGCGTTCCGATGCATTTGCTCGTAAAAGCAGACACCTGCGCGGGATATACGGTGCTGGAGACCGTTAATTGGAATTGTGAATTTGCGGGTGATTTAAGGTGTGTGAGGACGTGGCGAGCGAGGATGGCATGGCTGCGTGTGTCTGAGGTGGGCCTGGTGGCAGTGGGGGGGGGGGGGGGGGGGGGGGGGGGGGGGGGGGGGGGTGGGGGGGGGGGGGGGGGGGGCTGTGATAGATGTGCGGTTGTCATGACACATGATTACCTCTGATGCATCACCGTGGATTTATGTTGTTTGAGGACACTTGAAAACGGTTTTTATTGTTGGTATCTTTCAGCACCTCGGCGCTCAGAGAAATACTCGAGACAAATCGTTCGCTCAATTGGAGCCGTTTGCAAAGGCTCTTCTGCTGAGTGTAATAAAGGCTCCCAGTCCGCAGGAAGCCCGGCTGCTGGTTGTGCTGGGTGCTATCTGAACATTAAACCCCTCCATCAGAGGCTCCAGAAACACTCGCAGTCACTTTCAGTTGAAAGGGCGAGCTCTTCAGCAGCGATAGTTTGGGAGTTAATTATTTCTTACTGAGTTAATCTTAATTAATGTCTGGGATTTGCAGTCAAATGTGAGTCAGTGACATTAGTCACATCAAAGCGTCTCAGCGGTGTCTCCCTCTCGCTGAATGTTATCTGCATCTGTCCTCTTACTCTGTCCTCTTTTCTCGTCAATGAAATTACTCTCCTTCATAGAATTATAAACGTACGACGGGTTTTTATTATTTCTTTTTTTTTTTCTTGGTTTGTTTTAACTCCAGAACTGCCTCTACTGGACCCGGTTACCGCGTTAAAGTGGCTTATATGGAGTTCTAGATCAGGGGTGTCAGACTCATTTCCACTGAGGGCCACATCAGCATCATGGTTGAAGGGCCAGACTGACAGCACGAATACGACAAAATGCAATGAAAATCAAAATAAATTAAACTACACCTTATTATATTGTTAAATAACGGTTTCTGTATTTGTTATGTATTCAAGTTTCAAATAAATTATTATATTAAACCCAGGGTTTGTGGTTGTAAGAGTATCCATTAACTTGGTTTCAGAAGCGGAAGCGGCTCTTTGTTTTTCTTGCAGGCTAAATTTAGCATACTTAGCTCCGTGTTTGCTGTTTTCACACTGTTATTTCACCTTGAGGTACAAACTTGTAATTGTTTCCTCATCGTTCATGAAACTGTCTTCCTTGTGCATCAAATCTTCTCTTCTTGGACATGTTGGGGTTAGTTTGTAAAGGTTTTTCTTAAGTCCATCGTCTGAAAAATCATCTTGCTCATAGCTACCATTATCGTTGTGGGTAACAAAAAAATGCATGATGGGAGATGTAGTTTATTGTCAATATGCCCTTTAAAGCGCAAATATTGGTTTAAAAATTTAAGCCAATAATGCCCAAGCTCTCGAAGGCCACATAAATGACGTGGTGGGCCACATGTGCTCTAGAAGCTTCACGTTGGCGTTGGCAGCTGAGGTGGCATATTTAAACGTATGACACGAGCGCTTGGCTTGGTTCCTCAACCGGCCGGGGAGTCCAGGTGGAGACTTACTTTTTCAGTGCTGCTCGTGTCTGTCAGTCGATCAGTAAGACTATGCAGAAGAAGGAAAAAGTCAAACCTTGGTTTTGGAGTACAGGAACCCATTAACCGTCGCTGCGGCTCCGCGTTCCCCTCATCACAACTGCAAAATAAGGTACCGGTCCCGGTGGTGGATGTGCAATTCTAGTTTACTCTTGCGAGACCGAATGGGAGAGCGGAGACCCGTTAGACGAATTGACACGTTCTGAGACCCGACCATTCATCATCATCTTTTTTTGTAAGCAATTTCAAGGGCCTGAAAACCAGACTTGATAGATAACTACACCCATTACGAGAGCGGAGCAAAATGTCTCTTAATGGCAAAATGGAAAAATGGAATCACTCTGAGGAAGAAAAAAAAAACAAGCCAACATGAGAAACCGTTTTATATGTTGAGATAATGTAATGTAAACTTAACTTAATGATCCGCTCGTGGATTTGTTGTGCACATTGGAGATGTATTTGAGGAAAAAAAACGTACCGCAGATAAAACATTTATTTGGGTTTTGATGAGAAATCACATCTCAGATTACAACAGACCTCTCAGGTAAACTCCTCCTCTTCCTCTGCTGCCAGAATCGTTCTCTCTCTCAAGACTAGTGGCGGAAAAAAAAAAATTAAGCTGATATTAATGCTACCTGTGGTCCTGCGATGGACACACCTGTCCAGGTGTGCACCTGCCTTCCACCCAAAGAGAGCCGTTACCGGCTCCAGCAGATCCTGCACTGGAACGAGCAGGTATAGATGACGGATGGATGGACCGATGGATGGATGGATGGATGACGGATGGATGGACAGATGATGAATGGATGGATGGATGACAGATGGATGGATGGATGGATGGACTGATGATGGATGGATGGGCGGATGGATGGACGGATGACGGATGGATGGATGGATGGGCGGATGGATGGATGGACGGATGGATGGACGGATGACGGATGGATGGATGACGGATGGATGGGCGGATGGATGGATGGACGGATGGATGGACGGATGACAGATGGATGGATGGATGGATGGGCGGATGGATGGATGGACGGATGATGGATGGATGGACAGATGGATGGATGACGGATGGATGGGCGGATGGATGGATGGACGGATGACGGATGTATGGGCGGATGGATGGATGGATGGACGGATGATGGATGGACGGATGATGGATGTATGGGCGGATGGATGGATGGATGGGCCGATGGATGGATGGACGGATGATGGATGTATGGGCGGATGGATGGATGGATGGGCCGATGGATGGATGGACGGATGATGGATGTATGGGCGGATGGATGGATGGATGGGCGGATGGATGGATGGATGGATGACGGATGGATGGATGGATGTATTGATGGATGGATGGATGGATTGATGGATGGATGTATTGACGGATGGATGGATGGATGTATTGATGGATGGATGGATGACGGATGGATGGATGGATGATATTAGTGCGACTAATGGAGGGAAAACGTCTTAATTCCAAATGAATGATGGGATCTTAGCAGCAGCTAAAACATGTGAACCTCCAGCAGCCTGAATTAGAGGCATCCAGACGTTTCAGTGCCCCTTAACCTGAAATCCTCTTTGTGCCTCGCCAGCACTTTCCCTAACTGACCTCAGATGCTCTGTTTGTTCTAAGGAATTGTCTTAGATGTCCTCTTGATTTATTGGGTTCAGAGTGCTGAAGCTTCCTCCCGTTCTCAGCTGAACTTTAGAAGCTCACAGTCTTGTCACCAGACACCCACGCTGAAATATGCTGAAACTGGACATATCTGCAGCCAATACTGGCCATCAGTGTGCTGTACTGGCTTGCACACTTTTATTTTATATTTTTTGCTCTTGCTCGTACTCACTAATGGACACCGCAGGGACCTTCCAACCCTACGCCGTCCGTTTACCCAGAAGGCCCCTCTGCTCAGCTGTTAAGTACGGCTTCAGTTACGCTCCAGGTCGTCTCGCCTGCTCTTTCAGATCGGTGTTGGCAGACCAAAATCCACTCCTTTCTTTGTTGTACTGTCATGTCACCCCGGTCCTCCTGTCTGTCACCTCCTGCTTTCATGAGAGGACGGGCGCTCCGGACAGCAGCAGTTTACCTGCCGCAGCCAGTTAAGAACACGAACGATACTGATGCCAGCTGCAGCCGACTGACGCTAATTCCAAAAAAACCATCATCGTGCAAAAGAGGAGACGCACCAGATTATAGAGGGTTTTCACCTACGTCACGTTTTGGTCAGTGACCCGGATGCGCAGCCATCTTGGAGGTACTCGGATGTAAAACACTGCTGGATCAATGCTAACGACCGTGGATAAAGGATGGATAAACCACAGAAAAGCTCTTCAAAAGGCGTTACAGATGCAAAAACATCCAGAGAAGGACTTGGTCCACGGGAAAGAGAACGATATTCTGAAAAGTTACAGTTTGTCGGTGGCGCCGATCCGTACGAGTTAGCTCCCTCGTCTTGGAGCAATGACGAGCCGGAGAGCCTCCCTTCGATTGGATACCCCGACATCGTAAACTACCTGGTTTCTACCCGTCATTCCAACAGATGGACCCAATCTGGGTCAACCTTTTGATAAAGGTCAGACCTTTTACCTGGAATACAATGAGAAATATAGCACATTGTAGCTCTACATTTTAAGAACTGTGTTGCTAGTGTAGCTAGGTGGTAGCTTGATATTCTCATTAGACTAGAAATTAAGAGCTTTTTTTTCTTGATAATTGTTCATGTGTGAAATTAAGAGCTGACAACATTTCACTTAACTTACCTGACACGAAATGGGCTGAACAAATTCAGATGTTGTCCAGATTTTTTGCCACGCAGGTCTTGGTTTAGCTTTGCTAACCACAAGCGCCTCCTTTCCTCTGACAACTTCTGCCATTGTTCTCCCTGATTTTTAATAACCTTTGTAAGTCTATAAAACTCCAAGTGTCTCTCGCGGTCTGTCCGGTTGGTACAGCCCAAAACACAGCAATAATTTACCATTTTCAATGAAGACGTCCGATTTACTCCAGTGTGTGCGCTTTGTTTACGTTGCCGCGTGCCTCCAAGATGGCGACTTCCGGTTGGATGACGCGCTGATGACGCGCCGTGAAAACCCTTTATTGAGGTTACATGTGTCATTTCACCGTGTGTGATGCGTAATTAACATTTAAATGCAGTCTTGGATTATTAAATAGAGGTTTTGGCACATCAAATATTGATGAGTACGATCAAAGGCTGTGAACACATCAATAATTACATGAACCAAAAGCCGGCGAAGGCATATCAGTAACCCGTCCTGGAAGACAAAGGACCCCCCCACCCCCACCCCCCCGTCTGGTGAGCATCTTACTCCAAGAAACACCGGACCGGAGTGATGCATGTCGTCGAGGAGAAGAGGGAGGGCGGATGAGGCGACCTCGTGATGTGCGTCATGAAATATGGAGCATCAGTGCACCTGGAGTCAGACACGGAAGCGCCTATCTATAGACGGCGGCGCTCCCTACATTAGTAATGACTCCAGAGCATTTCATTACACCTTTCTCTCTGCTCTGCCTCGCTCTTCCTCTCCGAGGCAGGCTCTGCATCAAACCAGGCCGCCGGTAAATCCGGCTTGTTAAGATTATCACTATAAACAGCACGGTTTTTTGCTACCTTGAAGCGGCTCGGGGCTCGTGCGCTCCACGGGAAACGGGCCATCTCCCGGGAGAAACCGGGTCACGCGAGGCGTCTGCGCTCGAATAACGAGGCGGCCTCGGAGATCCTCAGTAACGAGACGTGTGCCGCGTCACGTCATTGTTATTCGGGAACCTTGGAAATTACAAAAACCGTGCAGCGTGGAGGCGCCGCAATGCTCCAGCTGCTTATTATAATATAAACCAATGTCAATCAGCGCGGGCGGCGGAAGGCGGCGTGTTTGCTCAACACATTACGTTTCTTTGCTTTTCAAATGAATTTTTACGGCATCAGCGGAGTTGTGAGATTTCGACCACAAGCGTTCGCCTTGTCTTGAAGTATGTTTCTTTTTTGGGTTTTTTTTTTTCTTTTTCGGGCTCGAGCGCTTCGTGCAGCTGCCAGCTAATGTAATCTCGCACCCAGACGCCCGCTATCCGCTCAGACATCCTGTCCTCTTTCGTTTGCGCTCACACTCGGCTGAAAACGTGCGAGGGGTGAACTCAACACGCTCGTCAGATGTATCGAGACGCCGCATCACATGTAACAGATGAGATGTGAAAAGATTTAAAAATACGCCCGGCTGAGCTTGCAGCCGAGGAGGAGTTTATAGACCTGAGTGACTATTACCGCTCATGATGCTTCTAATCATGACTTTTAGGAGGTTTTGAAAAAAAAAAAACCCCTCCATGAATCATATAAACGGCAGATTCGGTTACATCAGCTGAGACGCAGAGAACGAGTGCTATTAAGATGCTTTCTGGCGATCATGTTCAGGCTTTTCAGGCTGGTCTGTGTCTATAATTGTTTATGGATGAGCCTATTTTTTTTTTTTTTCAGTCAATAAACATTTCTTAATGGCCTCCAGCCTCCAGAAGGGCATTAGTGTCCAAGTGTATACAGTGCTCTGTAGGGGATTCAGGGAAGGATGGTTTCTAAGGGGCAACGGGGGCATTAAGAAAGCTGGTGGATTGAAAGTATAATCTGTCAACTGTGAGCAGTTTTGCAGAGTTATGGAGAAATATTAAGTTCGAATTTGTCATCTGACTTATAGCATCTGAGGCCCGCTCCTTCCACGGTCTATTAAATACGGTTCAGTGAAATGATGAAAATGAATAGTGCAGCCTAAAGCCTGTCGGGGACAACATATGGTTTTGGAGCTAAAATATGGTGTTCAAATTAGAAAGTGGCATCACATACTTAGTACTGTGTGCACAGACTTTTTGGAGAAAAAAATCAATTATATCTGACCAAGAAAAAGTTGGGCTGAAAATCTTATGAATCCCAAATAACCTGAAATGCAGCTGGCACATGCTGACTTCAGCGTTCTTACGGCTGACGGTTTCTGCTCCCTTCAGCAGGATGTTTCCAGACTTCTCAAACTGAACGTATGCAGCCTCAAACAAGCCTTTGTTCTGTTCCAATATTAAGGTTTTCTCCCGCTCAACTTTCAGGTAATTTGGGGTCGTGATGAAACAGTTCTGAAATACTGCATTAACTGCTTCCTCCCTTCTGCCAAAATAACAAAATATTTAGCGTCGCTGCAGCAGAAAAGCTCCCAAGCAAACCAGTTGAGTGAAACGCTGACATTACCCGCACCGCCTCGGAAACTCTGGCAACGTGGACGGGTTTTACGCACAGTTCTGTATGAGCGAAAGGCCTCTCCACCGGTAATAAAAGCGTGGAACTGAAGGATGGTGCAGGAATAAACCAGCAGACTCATTTAAAGCAGGTGACTTGTCATCGTCCCCCCCCCCTCAGACACTCAGTCACTCCTGGTCTCATGTGAGATCGATGTGTTTTTTCTTCTTTACTTTCATTTTCAATAGTCTTGGGCACGGAAAGTACTTGGCTACGTTTAAGAAAAGATCATCGTTAAGTGTAAAATAGAGCCTTTTGAAACCCTTAACATTCCTCACACAATGTGTTGAGGTGAGAGAGACTCAGAGCTGCTCTGGCTCACAAACGCAAAGATGATTCATATACTGCATCGTTCTGGGAGGACAATTTTCTCTAACAACTCGGCTGCTTTTAGCACAAGATAGTCTCCACACTTGTTTTTTTTTTTTTCATCTAAGGCCTGAACAATGTATGTCCTGCATTTTTACAACTCTCCAGTTTAGTTTAAAACAAAAGTCTCATGTTTTATAAAAGCATTACTGAAGTGGCTCAAATTAAAAGACTATTGAAATTCAGCAGCGTTTTGCATCTGACTTTCCTGAATTTATGGAGGAAAACAAAAACACAAAACCAAAGACCTGCAGTAAAACAGATGGATGGGTGGAAGGATGGATAGATGGACGGATGAGTGAATGGATGATGGGTGGATGTAGGGAGGGATGGGTGTATGTACAGAAGGATAGATGGATGGTGAATGGATAGCTGGATAAATGGATAGGTGGGTGTAGGGAAGGATGGATGGATGGATGGATGAATAGAAGGGTGGGTGGTCGAATAGGTGGATGAATGGATAATTGATGGATGGATAGAAAAATAGATGGAAGGATAAATGGATGGATGGAAGAATAGATGGAATAGATAGAATAGATGGAATAGATAAAGGAAGGATAGATGGATTGATGGATGTAGGATGAATAGAAGGGTGGATGGCTGAATGGGTGGATGGATGGATGGAAGAATAGATGGATGGATGAATGGATAATGGATGGATAGATGGATGGATGGAAAAATAGATGGAAGGGTAGATGGATGGATGGAAGGCTGAATGGATATTGGAGGATGGATGGATGGATAGGTGGAAGAATAGATGGATGATGGATGGTGGATGGATGGATGGAAGAATAAATGGATGGAAGGATGAATGAATAATGGAGGATGGATCGATGGAAGAATAGATGGAAGGATAGATGGAAGGATAGATGGGTGGATGGAAGGATAGATGGAAGAATAGATGAAAGGATAGATGGATGGATGGAAGGATAAATGGATAATGGAGGATGGATTAATGGAAGAATAGATGGATTGATGGAAGAATAGATGGAAGGATAGATGGATGGATTGATGGAAGAATAGATGGAAGGATAGATGGATGGATTGATGGAAGAATAGATGGAAGGATAGATGGATGGATGGATGGCTGGATTGATGGAAGGATAGATAGATGGATGGAAGAATAGATGGAAGGATAAATGGATGGATGGCTGGATTTATGGAAGAATAGATGGAAGGATAGATGGATGGATGGAAGAATAGATGAAAGGATAGATGGAGGGATGGAATGATAGATGGAAGAATAGATGAAAGGATAGATGGATGGATGGAAGGATAAATGGATAATGGAGGATGGATTAATGGAAGAATAGATGGATTGATGGAAGAATAGATGGAAGGATAGATGGATGGATTGATGGAAGAATAGATGGAAGGATAGATGGATGGATGAATGGCTGGATTGATGGAAGGATAGATAGATGGATGGAAGAATAGATGGAAGGATAAATGGATGGATGGCTGGATTTATGGAAGGATAGATGGAAGGATGGATGGATGACTAGATGGATGCATTGCTGGATGGATGGATGAATGGATGGATGGATAGATAAATGGATGGATACATGCATGCATGCATGGATGGATGGATAGATTGATGGATGGCTGGATTGATGGAAGGATAGCTGGATGGATGGAAGAATAAATGAAAGAATAGATGGATGGATAGATGGATGGATAGATTGATAGATTGATAGATTGATAGATGGCTGGGTGCCATCTTTTTCATCTGTATATTAAAACAACTAAGATGTTGTTGAATTAATTTTTGATTCTGCAGTTATGTTGTTTTATGCAGAAACAGTAGCAGACGCCTCTTTCTGCTCAAACTGAGCCGTTTTAAACTAAGAGCTGCAACTGGTGAAGCTTTTAACTATTAATTACAGACACGTCTCTTCAAACAGGCAGAGCGAGTCTGACAGGAGTATAATCTCAGATCTACTGGTTCCCAGTTGCACCGACACCAAAGCTCCTGAAGGTGTGATCGCTGTTGTCCTCAAACGCAGGAAGACTGATGACCCTGAACCCGGACGTCACCGTATATCAGCGATATCAGAGATAGAAATCAGAGATAAATTAGAACATTTCCATCTAATTCAGACTCCTAACAGAAACCTCTAATTGGTTGTGGGTTTCCTGCTGGCAGCAAAAATACTTTGCACTTATGAATTAATTTCCTTTTCTCAAACAATCTGAAACAATTTGCAAATAACACAGACATATGTTTGCATATAAAGTTAGGGCCGTTGTTTTACGGTGACTGCAGAAGTCTGGACGTCTGTCATGGACGCAGAGATTTATTTCGCTACAACAGGTCAGCCCAAATGTCTTTACATGGATTAGGATGAAAGTTCCCTGTAATCTGTGACAGTTAATTCCACTTCCAAATGTTGAATATGCTGTGGGGAGGATTACAAGACAATGGCAGCGTCTTATCAGCCCCCGTGTACATCTGCAGCGACGCAGACGGCCGCGTTGCTTAATGGACTGATCGGAATAAAAAACTGTAAAAAAAGAACAGCAGTGTTTGGAGATTAACTAGCGGTAGTGAACGTAGCCTTTATGTAACTGTTGATTTTCCTTTTTATGTTCGCTTTGACCTTGTTAAGATTCTCAGACACAGTTTCCAGAACATGTAACCTAAGCTAAAAAGCTATTAGTGTTTATTTTCTCTAAGAAAGGAGTGAAATTACAGAGAGCAGGCAGCAGATCATGTGTAATAATGC
The DNA here is from genome assembly GCA_018398805.1 of Hirundichthys speculiger. Lineage (NCBI taxonomy): Eukaryota > Metazoa > Chordata > Actinopteri > Beloniformes > Exocoetidae > Hirundichthys > Hirundichthys speculiger. Next base: position 3,163,330 of record JAGFBZ010001630.1, on the reverse strand, counting down.
AGCCTCGTCTGCCATGCTTTCACACCTTATAGCTACATATTTATGCATTAAATGGTTTTTTTTTCTCCAGTTCACACTTCCATTCTCCTGATAGCCGTGCTCTGCTGCAGATGTAGAGCAGAGCGGCAGAGCGGCAGAGCGGCAGTGGCCTCGCTCTTTCATTTCTTCTGTTACATGCCGTCCTTCGTCCTCATCCGCTCGTTCCATCCTGGCGCTCAGCAAATCAAGAGCGTTCAAAAAAAAAAAAAAACATTTCCCTGCTGTTCCCTGCTCGACACCATCAAATAATGAAATGCTGAAATTCACTAAACCAAAAAAAGTTACCTTGAGAAACGGTGCTGCCGCTTTGATTGGGGTGTGTTTGTGTGTGTGCATGTGTGTGAGGGTCTGAGTGGTTTTGATGTAAAGCAATATGCAGCCCAGAGGGATGCGAGGCCTCTCCAGCTGACCCTCTGATGCACCTGTCCCTTTGTTTTCCATTTGTGCCGCTAAAATAAAAAAAGAAAAAAAACAACACAGTGCCAAATATCACCGTGGAGAGCCTCTAGGTTTGAAAGCATTTTCTTACATTAATGCATCGATCTACTGCTATATTCAATTTTTGAATTATGCTCAAAGGTATCGTCCTCAAAATAAGCTACTGAACAGGTTTCTCCACAGCAGCCGTCTCTCCGGGGGGGGCATTAGCTGCTCTTTGACTCGCCAAAGCCAGACAGCTCTAACGCCAACATGGAGGCCCTGGAGGACGGACTGCAGCGGATTTTCTCCAAGACCGTGTTAAACACGCTGGTGTGTTGGGACTGTGATGAGGGGTCAGCGTCGGTGCACTCGAGCTGAAGATCATACAAGCCCTTCGGCCCTGGGGGGTCACGGTGCTGGCTGGCTCCCTCGCCGCGCCGGGGTTGGGCGGTCAGTTCAGCGGAAAAACAGCATAAAATGTGCACTCAAGCGAAGCCATCGGCGAGGAAGGAGGCCACTCGAAGGCCTGAATTGTTGCAGGTATTTTCTATTGGCGCGGGGGAACTTCCTGTCTGTAACGACCCTTCAGAGCGTCGGCTGTGTGAAGCGTCATTAAGTGAAAGGCTGCTGCGGGTTTTAGCGGCCTCGCGACGGCGTGGGATCGTTTAACTGGCAGCCTCTTAATTTTTCAGTTCTTTTGTGAGCGCAGACTGCAGGATTTTTTTCTTTGGATTTCCTTGACGTGGTGAAGAAATGAAGCGTGCTTCGCCAAATCATCCGTCACATCAGCTGAGCGCTGAGCAGCGTTCTGCACGTGCACGGACGAATGACGATGGACATTTTAAAAGCAGATCCGCAACTGCTGAGAAGGCGACATGTAGTTTAAAGAAAAACATCAGTGGGCCTTGAACAAATGATTGTTCCAACTATGACCTAAGGCACATGTGTCAAACACAAGGCCCGCGGGCCAAATGTGGCCCGTCACGTCAGTTTATGTGGCCCTCGAGAGCTTGTGCATTATTGGCTTAAATTTTAAACCAATATATAAAGACTTAAAACAAGCTTAAACTGCTTTAAAGCGCATTTTGACAAAGAACTACATCGCCCATCATGCACTTTGACGTTATCCACAATGATAACGGTAGCTATGAGCAAAACAATTTTTCAGAACTGATGTACTTAAGAAAAACCTTTACAAACTAAGGAATGCAGTTTCATGAACGATGGAAAAACAATTACAAGTCTTTTGTGTTATGAGGCGGGCGTCAGTGGTGAAAGAGTTTAATCTACGTCGGCATTTTGACAGCAAACACGGAGCTAAGTATGCTAAATTTAGCCTACAAGAAAAACAAAGAACTGCTTCCGCGTCTGAAACCAAGGTAATAGATACTCTTACAACCACAAACCCCGAGTTAAATATAATAATGACTTAAATATTTTAAACTTGAATACATAATAAATACAGAAACTGTTATTTAACATTTATAATAAGGTGTAGTTTAATTTATTTTGATTTTCATTGCATTTTGTTACATTCATGCTGTCAGTCTGGCCCTTCGACCATGATGCTGATGTGGCCCTCAGTGAAGATGAGTCTGACACCCCCGATCTAAACTGTGGATTATTTTATCAATGCGTTTCTGAATATTTCTCAGAAGTGGTTAAAAAAGCCAATAATGTCAAAAATGGACTTGAAACTCAAAGAGATTAAACCTGTGATGTTGTGAAACAGATAAATCATAAATTCTTCAGACCATAGATGCAGGAAACTGAGAAGTCAATTATCACGTTAAAAATTGCTTCAGTCAATTCATATAGCTGCAAATAATTATTCTGCTCATCTGTAATTAATTACATGACTAATTGTTGTACGTCTTAATTAAACCTTGAAAACCTCTGTCACGAAAGGATGTTTCTAATTAAGCAGTAACTCATTGATCACCTTTTTTTTTTCCTTTTTTTAATGGCGCTTCATGCGATTCTTGGGATTCTGTCACCTGGGTGAGTCCTGGAGTTTCAGTCGGAGCGCACGACTCCTCAGTGATACATTTCAAACGAAGGCGGCTGAAACTGACTGGCTCATGTTTTTAACCGAATGGATATAACTGTAGTGGTGTTGGCTGCCGTGGCGACCGGTGATCTAGTCCTCTGACCATCTCACCTCAGTGTTGCTACCTGCATCTGTTTATAGTCATTTCATTCAGTCATTTGTGTTGTCAATTTGCACTGTTTAAATAAATGAAACTATTTCTCTCAACAAATTTTTTATTCATTTTGTCCAGCATTTGCAAGCTGCCTGTCAGCCATATAATGTGTAATTGATGCTTTCAGTTCAATTAATTCAAACAAAGTCATTGGAACACTCACAAGATCACCAAAGGTCACCACAAGGTCACAACGTCACAAGGTCACCAAAATCACTTTGTCCCTTTAAAATCTTTTGGAAAATGATGTAAATGTATTGTAAGATGAATATCGATATATATTGTATCGTGAGCCAAATATCGTGTATCGTATCGTGCATCACATCGTATCACGAGATTAGTGTATCGCTACAGCCCTAGCGCCTAGAGACAACTGACATTTAGTGTGTTTACATGGGAAGTTTAATTCCTCTTCAATTCAGAATTAAAATTAAATCCAATTTAAAATGATTATAAATTACCATGTAAACACCTAATTCCGAATGAAAATGTCAATTCCGAATTAAACTTAATTCCGAAGTAAGTGGCTGGATTATTCTGATTTTAAATCTGAATAGAATAATTCCGCGGACATGTATACACTCATTCCACTTTAAATTAATTCCTGTCTTTCTGTGCATGCTAGTTATCTTGCCCGTCTGTCGCCATGACGCTTATATTCCGCACTGGGCTTGTTTTCGAAAGAAAATCATCAACATGATGTTGTCGTGCTGCTGCTTCAAAAATAAAATCAAAACAAAACCAAAAAGGATGCTAATAATGTAGTCCTCCATGTTGTTGCTAATCGAGTAAGTGTTTTCTTCCGATAGACGTAAATACGTAAAGATGTCCGCCCCCCCATCCAATCAGAACCCTTCCCAACCCCCAGACCTTAATAGAATTGGATAAAGCCGATCAAACGTGTTTTCCATGTAAACCTCAATTCAGAATTACTATTTCAATGTAAACTTGTAAGAAAATAGTTTAATTCTGAATTATTTAATTCGGAATAAATAATTCAGTATTAAAAAACATCATGTAACCATGACCATTGTAACAGACGCTATACAAATAAAACTCAATTGAATTGAACTGAACTGGCTGTTGCGTTTGAACGGAGGGGCTGCCGTACCTGGTGGTCTGCGACGGCATGAAGCTCCAGCCAGGTGTGCGTGATGCAAGTTTCACTTTCAGGGGATGTGCTCCAGGTTCTGCGTAGACGACCAAGCACACTGATGATTCGCCGTGACTGTGTGGCTAATAAGACCAGCGACGGCTCCGCGGCTTCGGTAACCTTCTGTCTTTGTATTCGCCAACACGAACGGACACTCATTAGCCAGTAGAGGCCCTTTTCAGGCGTGAGATATGTAAAAGGGAGGGCGTCATCAATCTGTTTAAGCAACTGCATTCAGTCATTAAGACATTTGCCACCTTCCCATCTGTTAATGAGCCTCACCTTTCACTCAGGCATATGTTTCAGAGTAACAGAGACAGGCACGGCGTGCACATTATTCACCATTCAGGTGAGACTGCACAGTAAATCAAATGAAAAGAAGTCCTTACACTCTCAGTTTCCTCACAACATCATGTTTTATTACAATAATGGTTGAAAGTAGCGAGCGTAGGACGTGGTCATTACATGATGGCAGCAGTTATATATACACAGTGATCTCTTATTTTTCATGGTTAATGGGGACCGGCAGCTGGAGCCCCCCAAGCCTAAATAATGTGTTTGAAATATGTTTAAAAACCCCCCAAAAGTATTGAGGCACTGCAGCGAAACAAGACAAAGGCATAACTGTGGTCTTTCTGTTACCTTCACAGCATCTGGTCTCTGAACTGTAGTAAAGAAACAACTGGTATTGTGCTATTTTTGGATCGTAATTAGTTGCTAACACGCTAACAACAACAAAAGAAACAGTCTGGTTTTCTCTGCATGGAACGGGAACTTTATTCTGGCACTGCAGGAACTTGTAACATCACACAGGTTGTATGTTGGGCTCCTGTCGGTTAACAGAGAATGTAAATCTATACACGCTGGGCTGCTGTTGATGCTCACTACACTTTTCATCTAACCCTGTTTTCATTCTGCCGTCCCACGACACACACACTACATTACCCATAAGGCCACTCCATTACCCATAAGGCCACACCATTACCCATAAGGCCACATTCCAAATAGCGCTCAGATTCTAGAGTTCTTGGCCGTCTGCGTTTCTCATGTTGCTAACAGGAGGCTGTGAGTCATCGTTTGACGTTTCGCTGGCAGCTGCAGCCTCTCGTCTGCTGTGGGGAGGATTTTTGCGGAATTTCTGCGATTGTTTCTTGATTTTATTATATATTTCTGAAAAATCCGCAAATAACTAAAACCGCGGAACTTAAAGCGCTAATTGGTAAGGGATCACTGTATGTATACATATATATATATATATATATATATATATATATATATATATATATATATATATATATATATATATATATATATATATATATATATATGATATCGCTTCTCGCTGCTGCTCCGTGGACTTATCTCTGCTACGCTGGACGCTCCAGTTTGTGCCTGGTTTGTGGTGATCTGCGGTCGGATGTCTACATACTGTCTGCCGGGGGCGGATCGGTCCTCTTGGGGCTGGTGGAGACCTGCCGCCGCGGACATAGACGGTGTCGCTGGAGGCCGGTCCGGGAAAGCTAAGTAGCCCTGAACTGCTACCCGCAGCAACCACCGCCACTGGATCCGTTAGAAATATGTTAGAATTTTGGGGGGCTTGGAACGGATTAGGACATTTACATGTAAAACACGTCTCTACTTACGAAAGTTTCAGGTTATGAAACTTACTACTGTCTCTTCAGGGAGCTCGGTCTTCCCAGAAGAGACAGTTTGGTTCATCTGTGTTTTTTCTTCTGACCACTTAATTCATCATTGTGGAGATATACTGATTTTAACGGCTGTTGACAGGTTTTAACGGCTGTTATCTGGAGTTGGCACTTGGACCACAGGACCGGGACATGAAGAAGGATCGCTGGACGCCAGCAGCTCCTCAAGTACACCAGACTGCAGCGTCTGGTGTACTTGAAACTTGAATTTCCCCCTTGGGGGATCAATAAAGTATATTTGATATTTGATTTGCTTTGATTTGATTTGATACTTCCGTAACCAATTAACTCATTCACTGCCATTGACGTCTATAGACATCATTTGGGTCTAATATGTGTCACTGGGGTTGCTAGGCAGAGCATCAAAATAGATATCGCCACTCTCTATAAAGCCGCCATTTATACATATATATATATATATATATATATATATATATATATATATATATATATATATATATATATATATATATATATATATATATATATATATATTAGGGCTGAACGATTTTGGAAAATAATCTAATTGCGATTTTTTTCCTCAAAATTGCGATTGCGATTTAATATGCGATTATTTTTAAGGTCCTCTTCTCATGTATTTTTCAAACACTGTCATAATAAACAATATCAGATTTATTTAAAGTGCAGATTACAACAATAAAGCAACAAATCTGTGGCTTTACCTCTTCAACATCTAACTTTTCACGTTTCATGAAACATGTGTAACATTTATGTAAACATGTGGACTGCACTTCTTAAACTGTCTGAGATTGACAGGACAGTGTATAAATAAATAAATAAAATATACAGATATAAAAAAAATAAAGCTTACTGATCTCCAGTCAGTAACATCACACAGGAAAATAAAGAAGAACAAATATCTGCTCTAACCAATTGTACATTTAAAAAAAAAAAAAAAACTTTTTGAACACTAATAGAAATATTATATTTACTCAGTAACAGCAGCACACAACATACTGAAGTGCAAAATGAGTATGGCACTGTTAGCCAGAAAGATTCTTCTGTATAGATCTCAGGAGCTCACAGGAGCTTTTTTGCATGGAAAAGGGGGGGTGGGGGGTGGGGGTGGGGGGGTGGGGGTGGGGGGTGGGGGGTGTGGGGGGGGGGTGGGGGGGTGGGGGGGCTCGAGTTGTCTCGCGCGGCGGGCGGGGTGTTTGTGGCTGTGCACTGTGCCCGACAGAGAGAGAGAAGCGCGGTTCGCGAGGCGGACAGCAGCCAAGTGTTGGCTTCAAACCCAGCAGTTTGAGTGCGCGTGAGTCACTAAATCACCAGAAAAAGTCGCTAGATTTGTCGCTAGTTGCTTTTTACAAATTAAATTGCTAGGGGGGTCTGGAAAGTCGCTAAATTGGCAACACTGCTTGCCCTGTCTGCTCTGCTCATCTCAGCTGGGCTCACTCGCAAGTCACGTGACGTCGCCAAATCACGTGACAAGTAATATCACGGCCTTTGCGGTTAGAAAATCTCGTTTTATGATATCGCGAGATTATCGCAAATGCAATTAATCGTTCAGCCCTAATATATATATATATATATATATATATATATATATATATATATATATATATATATATATATATTTATTCAATTCAATTCAATTTTATTTATATAGTGTCTGTTACAAGGAGATCATACATATATATATATATATATATAGTGATCCCTCGCCAATTCGCGGTTTAAGTGCTGCGGTTTTAGTTCTTCGCGGATTTCTCAGAAATATATAATATAATAAAAAAATCAAGAAAAAATCCCAGAAACATCACAGGATGTTGTGCGTGATCTCTCACAGCGAAGAAATGTGAGCCAGCCTGGCCCCTTTAAGAAGGTGGCCTTATGGGTAATTGTGTAGCCTTATGGGTAATGTAGTGTGTGTGTCGTGGGACGGCAGAATGAAAACGGGGTTAGATGAAAAGTGTAGTGAGCATCAACAGCAGCCCAGCGTGTATAGATTTACATTCTCTGTTAACCGACAGGAGCCCAACATACAACCTGTGTGATGTTACAAGTTCCTGCAAGTTTTTGTTGTTTTTAGCATGTTAGGCGCTAATTACGAGCCAAAAATAGCACAATACCAGCGGTTTGTTTACTACGGTTCAGAGACCAGAGGCTGTGAAGGTAACAGAAAGACCACAGTTGAGCCTTTGTCTTGTTTCGCTGCAGTGCCTGGATACATTTTGCGGTTTTAAAACATTTTAAACACATTATTTAGGCTCGGGGGCTCCGGCTGCTGTTCGCGGATTTTGATCTTTGCGTGGTCTCCTTTACGTGGCTCACCAGATGTAAACACCTCATAATGCGACTGCAGCTGTCCGGTCGTGTGCAGGGGTTGAGAGTCGTGTGCAGGCAGCTGTGTCATTTGGTCTGACTTGTTCAAGATGTCTTCAGGTAACGTCATGGAGAAGCAGCAGCAGCAGCAGCAGGGTCATCCAGATATGACAGCAACAGACTCATCTGCCATCAGATTCACGGAAAGCAGCGCATGTCTGAGAGGGGCTTCACAATCCTTGCGTCCTACAGGTTGGCTAACAGAAGTGCTATCTTTTGGGCGAGTAAAAATCCCCACGTGCACATGCTGTTGAAAGCTACGGTGCATTTCTGTGGAGGTCGACACCCTGCTGGGCCACAGAGGACATGCCAACTGCAAACGTCCATGCTGTAAGTCCAATTCATCACTGTAACGGCGGAAGACACTTTACCGAACTGTAATCTTAAACTGCATGATTTACGATGTGGGGTCTTTATTTTTTTTGTCTTTCTCATAATTAGTTGCATCTACACACACACACACACAAGCCTTTGATTAGTGGCCGTTAATAAATGCAAAGTTGCTTTTCAAAGTATTCGTGCATCCACGACAGGCGCTGCACGACCTACGACGGTGATTACCGTACCAACAAACCTGAATCTGCTGGTCCTGAGCGCTGCAGGCCTCGCAGACATGGAGGGGAAATCACAAGTGCTGCCTGCCCCATTTATTTCACAGTAAATTGAACCGCTTGCTCTGAAGCACATATTTGATAATGATCCATAGAGGAAGATCTTCAATACAGGTAATTGGAAATTTATCAGCGGCTTCTTTGAAGTGGTGTGTTTTTTTCTTTCTTTTTTTTATAGGCTTGTTTGATCGGAGGCTGTTCTGCGCCTGTAAAAGCCTGGTCCCAGAAATGATACGGCCATAATAGCACAGATGTAATTCATCGCATTTTTAGCCGCTGTTGTGCGAAAGACAGTAAAAAAAAATCCACCGGGTCTCTTTTTACGGGACATAAAAGTGAGACTTAGGACAGAAATTTCCAAGTGAGACATAAAAGGGAGCAGGGACTTGTGCCGGCGCCTCGCTGGAGCCACTCTGAGTAGCTTAGCCGCTTTAATGCAGATTATATAGGATGGGTTAATCATTTATATCCTTCCCGTTAACAAGGGATGACACTTTGTTTGACGAAACAGACAATTAGAAAAGACATGAAGACACATTTTATATGCAGCTTGTCAAAGAAATGTAATTTTTAAGCAATTCTCACTCTTTTTTTTTCTCTACATGCAATATAAATCACCGCACCGTCCTGCCCCACACACACCTGTCCTACGGTGCTTCACGCTACAGAAACAAACGAGAGCTTCACAGAAAAAAAAAATGCTAAAGAAACTTGGCAGGATGATTCATCCCACTGTTGATGTGTATTTGTATGATGAAAAGCAGAGGCGCTGGCGCCGGAGCGTGGCGAAAGACAACATGGGGAAGGGCAGCCAGCGCTGATGCTAATGGAGACGTAGAGGGATTTAATGATGTACAGAGGCTGGAGCATATAGGCAGGGAACGAATGAGCCGTCCTCCCACTGTATATCACCAGAGAGGCGCTGATGTCACCACCGGCAGAAACAAGCAAAGCTTCTTTTTACCTCTGAAATCCCAACAGTGAATCTACACTGCACATCTCATTCTTATCGTTTCTGACCCAGCAGTACCGGAGCAAAAAGGATACAGCCACAAAAAAAACAAAAAGGCAAGTTGGAAACCTCTGAGGTGAACGTCTTACCGTGACCCCCTCTGGTAAGAAAAGGCATCCTGTTGATGGCGATGGGGACGGTGCCGTGCTTGTTGTGGAAGTGGTGGACGTGGTGCGTGGTGCTGAGACTTGACGACACACGTGCCGTCCGGGTCTGGACGGGCAGTACGGTGAGCAGGGCGAACCAGAACGTTAGTCTGGAACAGTAACTCAGGCCCGCACCTGGACGCAGCCGAGGCCGGCCGCTGTGCCGTCCGAGCACGGCGGCGGCGGCTGCGAGGAGGCTACCCATGAGCGTTAGATCCACCGGGGCCCAGGACAGACAACTTGGCCAAGCTCTGGCCTCCGACGGTTTAACTTGAAGACAGCGGGGCATCTCGCCGGCGCTCTGGGCTCATTTCTTCTGTGATCCTGTTAGGTTTTTTTTTTCAGAGGTGGAGGATAGAAAAAAAATATCCCATAAATTTGAGAGGGGAAAAAAAAATCAAATGGGTTCAGGGAAAGTGGCTAAAATCCAGCCGCTTTTGTTGGAGAAAACGCAAGAGCGACTATCTTATCTATTTTTCTTTAAAAGCTCGTGATGCCAAGATGTCTAGGCAAAGAAAAAAAAAAAGGCCAATTCAAAAATCTATTTGAAAGCCATCCCGAAGCATATCTTTGAAAAGTGAGCCGGTGCATCCAATGTGCAGGAAAGATACACATCCAAATAAAGACTGGAGATTTATCCAACTGTAATTTCAAGCAGCCATGTTGCGCAATCGTAGTAAATCTAGACGAGAAAAGTGGCAGGACGGAGATTCATGTGATAAGAATTCTGATAAGAGTCTCCATTGCCCACAGGTAGAGCTGGAGGGCAGCTGGTCCTGCCCACGAAGAAGAGACCCCCCCCACCGCAGGAGAAAGAGCTATGTGCTTCCATGGGAAAAAGAATCATTTCCATGAAAAAGAAAAAAAAAATATGTGCAAGTGAGGTGTCCTGCGATGAAGGTTGATGCTGTGGAGCCTGCGCTTCTGTCTTCCTTCAGCCGGGGGAAGGAGGGGAGAGACGGGAGGCGGGGAGGGGGGGCAGAAAGAGAAGGGGAGAGAGGGAGCAGTATCTGCAGCAGCAGCGCGGAAAAAGGAGAAAATCCAGCAAAATAAATAAATAATTTCTCAGCGGCTCCTCTTTTTTCTCTCAGTCTCCCGCGGGCGCCGCCGGATCCGGTAAAACTGGAACCTCTGGCGCGGCCGAGACGCGTCAGAAAGCAGCCGCAGCCGCAGCAGCAGCAGCCCCGCGTTTCAGACGCGCGTAGGCTCCATCTCTGATGCTCCACCTGCTCCGTCTCCTGCAGTAACGACTACTGCTGCATTCCCCTCTCCTCCGCCGCCGCCGCCGCCGCTTTTTTTCCGTTTATTCCCTCCCGCTACCGCGTCCAGATCCGCCGCCTGCGACTGAGGACGCGCAGTGTGACGGCGGCGCTCGTCTGCAGGTGATTCTCCTCAGATCAGATGGATCGGACTGCTGCAGCAGGAATTATGCTAATTAAAAAAAAAACACCACTGTATCATAATAAATCCGGGATGAGGGAAATTCCAGAACAGCCCGAAAGCTCAAAGAAACAAAGAGGAAAAAAACAAAACAAAAACCCAACCACTTCGCTTTTGGAGTAGTGGTCAGATGAAAGCAGGAGAGGAGCTCCTCTGAGACGCGCTGGAGTTGGAGGCACAGCGTGCGCCTCTGTGTGTGTGCGCGCCTGAGAAAGTCTGCGAGCAAATGAGGGAGGAGGGGTGGGGGAGGTGGGGGTGACGAGGGCGGGCGGGGGTGGGTGGGTGAGCGATAGCGGGAGGGGGAGGGAAACACAGGAAGAGACGCGCGAACGAGAGACAAGGCGGCCGCGTCGCAGGCGAGGAAACGGGATGCGCGAAAACATACATGCTCCAGAATCCAGAGCCGCACTGGCTCACGGTCCTGGCGGCAGCAGCACGTAGGAATCATGCTGCAGAGGAGGAGCCTGATCTAGGTGAGCCGCCGGAGCCGTTACAGCGGGAACACAGACCCCAGAGCTGCCGAGAGCCACGAGACATACCTGTCACACATGGGAAGTTTAATTCCTCTTTAATTCAGAAATCAAATTTAATCCAATTTAAAATGATTACCATCTAAACACCTAATTCCAAATGAAAATGTCCATTCCGAATTAAACTCAATTCCAAAGTAAGTGGCTGGTTTATTCTGATTTTAAATCTGAATAGAATAATTCCGCAGTCATGTATACACTCATTCCACTTTAAATTAATTCTGGTCTTTCTGCGCATGCTAGTTCCCTTGCCAGTCGCCATGACGCTTATATTCCGCGCTGGGCTTGTTTTCGAAAGAAAATCATCGACATGATGTCGTCGCGCTGCTGCTTCAAAAATAAAATCAAAACAAATCCAAAAAGGATGCTAATAATGTAGTCCTCCATGTTGTTGCTAATCAACGGCCACGGTTACATGATGTTTTTAATTTGGAATTACTTATTCCGAATTAAATAATTCAGAATTAAACTATTTTCCTTCGAGTTTACATGGAAATAGTAATTCTGAATTCAGGTTTACATGGAAAACACGTTTGATCGGCTTTATCCAATTCCGCTTAAGGTCTGGGGGTTGGGAAGGGTTCTGATTGGATATAGCTGATTGGATTGGATGTGTGCTGCCATCTTGAAACTTTGTTTCGAAAACAAGCCCAGCGCGGAATATAAGCATCATGGCGACAGACGGGCAAGAGAACGAGCATGTGCAGAAAGACTGGAATTAATTTAAAGCGGAATGAATGTATAGAGGGTTTTTACGGCGCGTCATCCAACGAAGTCGCCATCTTGGAGGCACGCAGCAACGTAAACAAAGCGGACACTGGAGTAAATCGGACGTCTTCATTGAAAATGGTAAATTATTGCCGTGTTTTGGGCTGTACCAACCAGACAGACCGCGAGAGACACTTGGGGCCTGATTTACTAAAGGTTTGCGTGCGTAAAAACGTGTGCAAACTTGACACCACCCGCAAACCAATGTGCAAGCTGATCTACTAACAGCGTGCAAAGAGGACTGCGCCTCTCAAATGAGCAAAATAGCACACGCTGTTCATTTAGTACTTTTGCCCTGATGAATAATCAATATGGGGCGTACCCGCCAGAAAGCGCTAAATACTGGGAGGGGAAAATGCAAATAGGTTCATTTACCACACGCAATGAGATTTACCAACCCTGAAAGTAATTGCGGGGATTGTGATTGCGTCTGTATTTAATACGTTCGAAAGGAAGGTGCTAATCTGCCCAGCATTACGCACCGATGGCTGCTGTTATTGTGGCAAGGAGGCGACATCGCCAAAATCAAAGAATACGCAGAGAGAGAGTCTTTCGGACTCGTGTAAATTTGTTTGGAATGAATGAAAACCAGATAGTTGAAACTTAAGGGCTGATTTGGAGCCGGTCACAAGCACATGCAAAAGGAGAAATATTTTATTTGAATGTTAAATCGAGTATTATTCAGCAAAAGGTTGCCACAGGAGGCACATTCATTTTTTTATTTGTGATAATAAATAAATCACGTGTTTTCATGGAGAAAAAAGTGTTTCTTATTGTGCGCCTACCTTGTTCTGCAGTTGGCTCTAGCGTGTCATACCCCGTATCCCTGTTATCTGCTCCTCGCAGAAGGTGAGCTGCACCTGCTGCTCAATGCTGGTTGGAGGCATCTCCTCCGCAGGCCCTCCACCTGTCTTGTTTGCCGAAGTTTTATTAAAGGCCACTTTTTCTTTAGTTCTTTGCCTTATATCTTGCCACCTTCTTTTAACCTCATCTGCCGTTCTTTTTGTTTTACCAACTGCATTTATTCTATCGCAGATTTTCTCCCATATTGCCTTTCTTTTGGTGATGTTTAAATTTCTTTGCTGTAGTTCATGAATGTGTTTTATTTGCCTCTTCCACTAATATCTCTAACTCCAACTCGTCAAATTTCATTTTGCGCTTGCGTCTATCCTGCTTTCCATCCAGACTCTCCATGGCGCAAACCGTAAGACACAACACCTCATTTTAATACTGCGGTTTGCACCCGTTATCAATTGCGCGAGCATTCTTAGTTGATCACCCGCAAAACACACAACAACAGCACGCGCAAACTTTTTCAGTGCACACGCAATTTAGTACTCTTTATTTAGGATCTTAGTAAATCAGGCCCTTGGAGTTTTATAGACTTCCAAAGGTTATTAAAAATCAGGGAGAACAATTGCAGAAGTTGTCAGAGGAAAGGAGGCGCTTGTGGTTAGCAAAGCTAAACCAAGACCTGCGTGGCAAAAATCTGGACAACATCAGAATTTGTTCGGCCCATTTCATGTCAGGTAAGTTAAGTGAAATGTTGTCAGCTCTTAATTTCACACATGAACAATTATCAAGAAAAAAAGCTCTTAATTTCTAGTCTAATGATAATATCAAGCTACCACCTAGCTACACTAGCAACACAGTTCTTAAAATGTAGAGCTACAATGTGCTATATTTCTCATTGTATTCCAGGTAAAAGGTCTGACCTTTATCAAAAGGATGACCCAGATTGGGTCCATCTGTTGGAATGACGGGTAGAAACCAGGTAGTTTACGATGTCGGGGTATCCCTCTATACACTCATTCCGCTTTAAATTAATTCCGGTCTTTCTGCGCAAGCTCGTTCTCTTGCCCGTCTGTCGCGATGACGCTTATATTTCGCGCTCGGCTTGTTTTCGAAACAAAGTTTCAGGATGGCAGCACACAGTAAACAGTGGTCAAGGGCAGAGAAGATTTATTTAATAAATAGCTTGGAGGAACTGGAAATAATTAAAAGAATGGATGCTAAAGTATGCTAATAATGTTGTCCTCCATGTTGTTGCTAATCGAGTAAGTTTGTTTTCTTCTGGTGGACGTAAATACGTACAGATGTCCCCCCCCCATCCAACCTGAACCCTTCCCAACCTTAAGCGGAATTGGATAAATCCGATCAAACGTGTTTTCCATGTAAACCTCAATTCGAAATTACTATTTCCATGTAAACTCGAAGGAAAACAGTTTAATTCTGAATTATTTAATTTGGAATAAGTAATTCTGAATTAAAAAACATCATGTAACCATGGCCACAGTGACATAATACTGCTCGCTGTCTCTGCCCAGGGAAACTGTAGGCTATGGGTACGTAACTGATATCGAATCACTCAAAAGCTGTTTCGAAATTCAAACTAAAACCCCCTCACTTCAAAGCAGTGCAAAGCAACACCTTTGCTTCTCATTGGACCCCCAAACCCATCTGCTCTAATGGCTCTGCCTGATGTGCTCACCTCACATCTGTATACAAGTCACCTCTCTGTTTGAGAGCTCAGTGGCTCTCTGCTCTCGTGCTGCTTAAGCATGCAGATCTTATTCATAGCCACAACCGATGTGAGTCCAGAGGCATCCAGGCAGTGTCTGTGGTTCTTTTTCTTTTTTTTTTTCTTTTGAGGTGGGTGGGGGTGGAAATGTGGCGGTAACGTGAACTGACATCTGACAGGATGAACGTATTATAAGAAAAGGTGGGGACAAAGTGGGAGAGAGAGACAGGGTTGAATGCCTGAGAGGAGAAAAAGAAACGGAGAGATTGCAGGGAGAGATGAGCGGGAAGACTGCAGCTCTATCAGCTAAATCGCGGTCGATAGAGATATCAGCTGGGATTGCCTCGTTGGTTGAAGGGACATGCATGGAAGCAGGAGGACAGAGGCAAACCGTGCAGCGCCACCTCTCATTGTGACAAGAAGTCGACGCAGGCCATTACTCAAGTGGGGGAGGGAGGCGGGGGGAGCGGGGGCTGATTGAACAGAAAAGCACAGAGCACAGCACCCCGACGTTGCAAGAGCCCCTAAACAGCACACGGGCATCCATCTGCTGACATTATGAGCATAAATAAAGCCAGAGAAGTCACGGATTTTTTTTCCCGCCACGTCCCACGTGCTCCCGTCTGAGTCACGGAGAGATTTAAATCCTCCTCTCCGAATCTCCACGCACGTCAACCCGATCGAAGACCGGCGATGAAGAGCGCGCAGCCCGGCCATGAGGTGCAGACTCACCTTCATCACGTTCAAGAGACTTTACATTTTTACTAGGGCTGGGCAAGTTAACGCGTTATTATCACGTAAACTTATTAATTTATTAATGCCGACATTTATTTTATCGCGCGTTAACGCATGTTGCTCACATGCTTTTGTTTTGAAAAGTCTGTTACTGGCTGCTGCGGAACCGGAAGATAACTGGCGGAAAAACATGCAGAAATGCTAAAACAGACATGTAGAACGGTAAAAATCAGTGAACTTTACAGTTCAGGTAGCAACTCAATATTGACAATTATATCTGAAAAAGAAAATTCTGGACTGCAACAAAACTTTGTCGTCATTCCTCCATGTTCCATCAGATCTGCTCCATGTGTTCACTGTCCTGCTGTTCTCTAGCTGGTTACTGCAGTGCGGCTCCATCTAGTGGCACAGATGTGTAATGACAACTGAAAGTCCAGTCCTCCATTATAAAACTAATTCAGTTCTGTGGCCAATTTTTTTTTCCATTTCGTATTTTTGTCTAAAATTGAAATATAAAAAAAACAGGCATTTTTTCTTTTTTTTGCGTTAGATTAAAAAAAATGGAAAACGTAATAAAATGTCACTTTTTAATTTTTTTTTTATTTTTGATTGACAATTGAAAATGGAAAGAATGAATGATACATGGATTGAAAAAGTTACAGAACTTTAACATGGACATTTTCATTTTAAAGTTCTCCCAGACGGAGGATTCAACAGAAACAAGGTTATTTGTAACAACTGACAAGTTGAACTCCCCGTTAAAAGTTTCTAATGTTACCTCAGAAATTACCTGTTTTAATGTTCTGATTGTGCTGAGACACAATCATTTTGTTGGATTTTGTTTGTAGACTTTTTTTTATTTTTTATAAAAACAGGATGACATTAATGCCCTATTTTATTTTACATTTTTTAAGATGAGATTTACACTAAATATGTGTTACTGACAAGTGCTGATGTTAAAAGTGTTTGAACAACAAATGTTATGGCACTTAAGTTCATATGGCAGCAGAACATTTAAATAAAAGTACACTACTTTTGAATTCACTATTTAATTTTTCATATACAATGCGATTAATCGTGATTAATCAGGGAAATCATGCGATTAATCGTGTTTAAAAATTTGAACCTTTGCCCAGCCCTAAGTTTTTACACATAAAGGCTTTAGAGCGGCGGCCTTGAGGTTAGAATAAAACACAAAACCCAGGAGAGGAAAAAAAACAGCACAATAAAGGAGAAATGACTGCAATACGTCTCAAAAAATAATATCAAAAACAACATGACAGAAACACATAATAGGAGTCAACGACGGTTTAAAAAGCGTTGCTCTTTGAAATCCTGTGCTGTTGTCTTTAAACGTCTACGTGCTGTTTTGTGAAATGAAATCGTGCCTCATGCTTGGGTTTTTTTGTGAGGTGTCGCCGTTTTTTGTTCCGAGCTTCGTTGTATTTTTCCTCGTTGGTTCTCGGGGTCTGTGACACGCTGCTTTATCTGAAATGTCATTCTCTCCGCTTGGCGCCAAGTGCACATTTGTCTACTCGTCGTCGCCTTTTCGGCACGCTCCTCGCGCTTATCTGATGTTGTCATGTTCCGCGTCGCGCGACGGCGGCGAGAGGGACCCGACTGCTGGCTGGAAATCCCCAGAAACGCACGACGAGTAAATAAAACCGCCGTTTCATTTCCAGCGACAGCCGTGGAGTCTCGGGTTGATTTATGGCGGGCGACTCGGACTGTCGGGCTGTCCGGTGTGCGATCATCTTTCTCGGCGGTGATGATATCTTGGTGAGAGCTGTCAACAATGAAAGGCTGACATTAATCAATTTACAGGCTTGAGGGTTGCTGCGCATGAAAAAAGAAAGAAAGTCAGAGAGGGCTGAGAGAAAGTAACCTTGGGCCGTCCTTGGTCATTTCATAAATTGGGCATCCTTCCTGTGTTAACTCAGAGTATACACCAAATACATATTTGATGAGTTTTATTTTTAAATGAATTCCAACGGACCTTTCTCGGGTTTTAAAACTGTCCCGTATCTGCCGTTTCTGCAATTCAAGACCAATAAATCTTTCATTTGCATCCTCCTACAGACTATTTTGAATTGTTTTTGCTTTACCAGATTTTTTCCCCCCTTCTTTTGTCCATATAATCGCACACTGTTGACACAAACGCAGTCATTCATAACATATTCTACGAACAGACAGGCTTCAGACCCCCCCCCCCCCCCCCCCCCCCCCCCCCCCCCCCGTAGAAAAAGCCCGAGCCAGGAGGTCTACCACAAACTTGCGGATGACGTGATGCGAGGGGACGTGTGCGATGTTTTAAGGTCTTAAGAAACCTAAATGTGCATGTTTGTTCACGGGAGGATTGATGAGAGATGATTTTTCACAGACATTCAGTCTTGCCCCGGGGGGGTAAAGTAGCAGGATTAATCATAGCACTTTCAGATTAATTACTCATAATGCCAGCGTCCTCCGAAAGGCATGGCCTGCAGATGTGATGTTCGCTTGATTTCATTAAGCTCAAAGCGACAACACCTAAAATAAACCTGGCTGAGGCGGTGCACGGAGAGGGGAAAGTGGGCACTGTGACGCACGACGGCTCCGGCAACAAAGACGAGCGGCGGGATCGCGGATGATAATCTCATAGAACCAGAACGGAACCCAAACTGAAACCGCTCACCTATTCAGTTCATCATTCCCTCGTAATGAACGACTGGAGGTTGCAGCCGTGCAGTGAAAGCTCAGGGAAGTAGGTTACATCCCTATTGAAGCCACTCGGGGGGGTGGGGGGGTGGGGTTGGGGATGCGCGGCTGTACCTGCGTTCTCTCCTCAAAAACGCACACCTTGACGGTGCACGACTCCTCACCCGGGGTTCAAAACCAACTTTGGCGACTTCGGTAGCCGGCTCGCCCGCTTTTAAAAAGGGCACCGCTCGCGACAGCTGGCCTCGTACGGCTCGGCGTGCGCATGGAGGCGGCAAAAATAGACTCCATTTGCTTGTTTAGCTGAGCTTAGTCGTCTCAGCGCGGCTCCCGGGAAGGAGGAACGGCGGCGACGCACACAATACGGAGAAATCCCACCGACAACGGGAGAGGAAAGACAAATCTGAGCCACCACAATGCCTGAATCTGGTGCTTTGATTAGAGGAGAAAAAAAAAAGACATTAAAAACAATAGCACAGGCTGCTTCCACCATCAGCAGCCTGCATCCTTTACAGAAATCACAGCAAACAAACCTGATATAGCGTTTTATTTATTTATTTATTTATTTTTGCTTGGCTGAGGGATTTTTCCTGCTTAATGATCTGACCACCTAATTCTGATGATGAGCCTGGAAGAGCGTCAGCGGGCAGATGGCTACGGAGGCAGTGGTTGGTTTGTCTTGATCTGCTGGTCCTGCTCATCCTATAAACATTAAAGCGAGCAGCAGCTGAGAGGCATCCATGAAAGGTTACGGCTGCCACGACGGCGGCGTGGCGCACCGAGCATCCACTCAGCCGCTTCAGGGAGCCTATAAAAGGATAAAAGGCGACCAGTTCTGGCATCTCATTGAGCTATCAAGTTTACAAAACAACACCAGAGCGCCTAGATGCGAAATCCTTTTAAGATTCTTTTTTTCCAAAACTACAAGATACTTATACACTCACCGGCCACTTCATCAGGTCCACCTGTCCAACTGCTCATTAATGCAAATGAGCAGTTAATGCAAATGAGCAGTTGGACAATCACCCCCCCCCCCCAATCATGGGCCCCTATAATCCGTATCCTTTACCCCCCCTTTTCGACGCCCCAGCTTCCCCGTGTATACTCTTGCGGCAATGTGTCGCCGTCAGCTTGTCGCAGAGATGCCGCCGTCACCTTTGATTTATACTAGCGCGGCCTCCGCTATGTTATTCCACGCCACAACGCAAGAGGGACAATCAGGAACTAGCTAAACTTACTAAACTTATCTCTTGTGTTTTTCCACTTCCTCACCGTCTCGGCCGTATCCAGACCCACATTCATCGCTATCTCCCTCCATGAATTACTAGAATATGTGCTGTCTTTGTAGTGTGGAGAACCAGAATCGTACAGATGTGGGTACTTCCTCATTTCTTCGATGACGCGCTCTTTTCTACACGGATGTTGAATTGACCAATCAGAGGCCTGTTGCACCTGTCGACACGCCCCCATGAGTTGATTGAATTACGTAGCTTAAAAACAAAATTGACCGTTAGTATTAATCGGTTAGAGTTACTGTTATCGGTTAACGGTTAAATGGTTAACCATGTGCATCCCTAATACCGATGTTTTATTTCCCTAGAGTATCGATTTTACAGCCGCGGGTATCGATATTCTAATCTTCTTTCAAAACCCCCGTGTCCCACCTTTAAAAGCTTGCAAGCAACAATTTGCACTGTTTAAATAAATGAAACTATTTTTCTCAATAAATCTTTTATTCATTTTGTCCAGCATTTACAAGCTGTCTGTCAGCCATATAATGTGTAATTGATGCTTTCAGTTCAGTAAATTCAAACAAAGTCATTGGAACACTCACAAGATGTCACCAAAATCACTTTGTCCCTTTAAAATCTTTTAGAAAGTGATGTAAATGTATTGTAAGACAAATATCGATATATATCGTATTGCGAGATTAGTGTATCGCTACAGCCCTAACGTAGAAACGGTCAAGATGATCTGCTGCAGTTCAAACCAGCATCAAAATGGAGAAGAAAGATGATTTAAGTGACTTTGAATGTGTCATGGTTGGTCTGAGTATTTCAGAAACTACTGATCTACTGGGATTTTCACCAGAACCATCTCTAGGGTTTACAGAGGATGGTCCAGAAAGAGAAAATATCCAGTGAGCTGCAGTTCTGTGGGAGTAAATGTCTTGTTGATACAGTGGATTGGAGCTGATAGAAAGACAACTGTAACTCAAATAACCACTCGTTACAACCGAGGTCTGCAAGAGCATCTCTGAACGTACAACATGTCCAGCCTTGAGGTTGATGGACTACAGCAGCAGAAGACCACAGCGGGTGTCACTGCTGTCAGCTAAGAACAGGAAACTGAGGCTACAATTCACACAGACTCACCAGAACTGGACCATAGAAGATGGAAAAATCTGGATATCTGCTGCCACATTCAGATGCCCAGAACTTGGAGGAACCAACATGAAAGCATGGTTCCATCCTGCCTGGTATCAACGGATCAGGCTGCTGGTGGTGTGATGGTGTGGGGGATATTTTCCTGACACACTTTGGGTCCATTAGTACCAACTGAGCATCGTATCAACACCACAGCCTATCTGAGTGTTGTTGCTGACCATCTCCATCCGTTTATGACCACAGTGGACCGTCTTCAGACGGGTACTTCCAGCAGGATAACGCTCCATGTCATAAAGCTCCAATCATCTCAGACTGGTTTCTTAAACATGACGATGACTTCACTGGACTCAGATGGCCTCCACAGTCTCCAGATCTAATAGAATAGAGCAGCTTATAGATAGAGCAATGGAGCAATGGAGCACCAAGTCAATATGGACCAAACTCTCTGAGGAATGTTTCCAGGACCTTGTTGAATCTAAGCCACCAAGGATTAAGGCAGTTCTGAAGGCAAAAGTGACCGGTGAGAGGATAACTGGCTGGTCCTCCATGACAAGGGGTATTTAATTTCTGTCTAATGATTGCTTAGTAATATAAAGAATTAAAACTGATAAAATTTGCAACGAAGGCCATTCAGCCTCTTGCTCCTCGGCACGAGCTGATTTTTATGTTCATCTGCAATATTATAAAAAAACAGCTGATTGAATATAATAAAACTTGATGGGGTGGGCAAGAGAAGATCTCATTTCATTCTGAGCCAAACGCTTCTCCTAAAGCAGCGAGAATTGATCCTGACAGGGGGGACCACTCCTCTAATCCGTGAAAAGGACACCTTTTTGTTGATTGCCATGCATGATTGAAAGACCGACCGACAGAAACGTAAATAAATGCGACGCCGGTGCCCTCTATTCTGCAAAGGTATTATCTTTGTGTTAAAAATCTGTGCATGCTTCTCCTCCTCCTCCCCCCAGAGTAAAGGCTGGGAACGTTACGTGACTCACGGATTGTGCTGAACTAAAGTCGGCGAGGAATATACAATAAAGACTTACCGGCATGCAAACTTTCAACATGAGATTTTCTGCTTTTATTAATTCCGTAGTAGCATCCTTGTACTTATTATTTTACTACAGACTTCAATGAAGTCGTACTGTAGATCAAGGTTTCTGGTAGAAGCAACACATTTCTGCTGAACAGTCTTCCCCCTTCATCTGTTGCCACCGTGAATCATCCTCTTCCAACCAACTCTGTCCTCTGCATCCTCCTCTGTTACACCGGCTGACCTCATGTCCTCTTTTTCTACATCCATAAATCTCCTCTCTGCTCTTCTTCTAGACTTCCTGCCTGGCAGGTCCAGCCTCATCATCCCTCTACTGATAAATTCTTTAAACCATCTAAACCATCTCAGTCTGGTCTCTCTGACTTTCTGTTCTGTCCCTCTGATGTTCTCAGACCCGATCCTCTCCGTCCCCGTCAGTCCCAAAGAGAACATCAACGTTTTAACCTCTGCTTCCTGTCTTCTCCTCGGTGCCAACGTCTCTAAACCAGACAACATCGCTAGGGTTGGGAATCGAGAACCAGTCCCTGTAGAGAACCGGTCCCTGTAGAGAACCAGTCCCTGTAGAGAACCGGTCCCTGTAGAGAACCGGTCCCTGTAGAGAACCAGTCCCTGTAGAGAACCGGTCCCTGTAGAGAACCGGTTCCGCGTGTTTCAATTCCATGGAATTGTTTGGCAGTTTATCCAGCAATTCTCTTATCGATTCCAACCAGCACGAATCTCACGTAACTTACGCAAGTTACACACACTGAATTCCTTTTCACATTTCTAACAACTCCTGAAAATTTCATCAAACTCCATCCATAACTTTTTGAGTTATCCTGAACACAGACAAACATATAAATGCCGGTAAAAACATAACTTCCTTGGCGGAAGTAATAACGGTGGTGCGTCACCCGCGTGACGTCACAACCGCATATTGCCAAATCTATTTTAGAGAATATATATTATTCCATAATACTACAGGTTTGATTGATTTTAAAATGACATATTCGCTCTTCGTGGTGTTGAACTCTTACTATCAAATGCTTTGAGCTGTGTGTCAAAAATGCAGTAATGCTTTTAAACCCCGCTGTTGCGGGCATGTGTATGTTGTAAAATGATGTAATCACAACCTTCATTGGGCTTAAAGAGTGGAGTCATGTGCCCCGCCCCCGGCCTGGTCATGAGGCCCCGCCCCCGACCTGGCAGTGACATGTTCCGCTGCTGCACTGAACTGTTGGCATATCAATGTCTGCAGCACTCGTAACTAGGGTTGGGAATCGAGAACCGGTTGCTGTAGAGAGCCAGTTCTTTTAGAGAACCGGTTCCTGTAGAGAACCGGTTGCTGTAGAGAGCCAGTTCTTTTAGAGAACCGGTTCCTGTAGAGAACCGGTTCCTGTAGAGAGCCAGTTCCTTTAGAGAACCGGTTCCTCTAGAGAACCGGTTCCTGTAGAGAACCGGTTCCGTGTGTTTCAATTCCATGGAATTGTTTGGCAGTTTATCCAGCGATTCTCTTATCGATTCCAACCAGCATGAATCTCACGTAACTTACGCAAGTTACACGCAGTCAATTCCAGAAAGCACTTACGTGATTAAGTTACGTCGGTTTAGCACGCACATTGGAGTTGTAAACAACAATGGCGCCCACCAGGTTCAAACGCTCCAATGTTTGGCTTCACTTTACCAAAGAAAGATGGCAACAAGGCAACTAGCAGTCATTGTAAAGTGGAGATAACAGCGTCGGGAGGGAACACGGCTAACATGCAGAAACATTTGAACACACAACATGTGATAACGAGTGTCGTGTTTTTGACGCTTCGGACTGATGGATCTCAACCCAGCAGCAGTAGCCAAGCTAAGATCACCTCTGGTAACTCTGGTTAGTAGCTATCCCACTGCCTATGTGCTTCTTTGTATAACACGCTATAACATTAACGCTATGCTATTAAACGAATTCCTTCTGCATTACATTTAGAAGATGACCGTGATGAGAGAGAGAGTCTGGCTGGTTCAGAGGCTGGAAGACATGATTATTTACTGCTAAAGAATTGTTAATTCTTCACAGTATTTGCAGATTTGTACTATGCACTGTTCTGTTGTATTTGATAGTATTTATCTTTCTTTATTATTATTTTTGAGTTCTTAGTGAGCTCATATATCCTTTTAAAAGGGAGATTTTTTCATTTCTATTAGGAAAAATCTGATAGTAAAATGTTACCTTTTTCCCCAAATTGGAATCGATAAGAGTATCGATAATGGAATCGGAATCAGAAAAATCTTATCGATTCCCATCCCTAAACATTGCAGCTCTCACCACCTACTTGTATACGTTTCCTTTCATTCTTTAGATGTCCTCTCAGTCTCTAAGATCTTGTTGAATGTCCTGGTCTAAAGCTCAAATGCCACCTCTCCTAGACGCTTCCATACCTCCACAGGTGTCTCATCAGGACCACCTGTCTTCATCTTCTTCAGTGTCCTCCTCACTTCAGCGTTACTAACCTTTGCTACCTCCTGGTCCACAACAGTCGCCTCTTCTACTCTTCGTTTTAATTCATTTTCCTCATTCATCAACTCTTTCCATCTTCCTGTCTTACTCCTCTCACCTGTCAATCATTTCCATCTCTATCGTTCATCATCCTAGCCTGTTGTTCATCTTTCCATTTCTATCTCTCTACCTCTCCTACTTGTAAAAGTCAGTCTCTCCCTCCTTACTGTCCAATCAGCAGACGCCCTTTGTTCGTCCTTCTCCACCTGTCCTCCTGCCTACTCTCTTCAGTCCTCTCAGTGTCCCACTTCTTCTTAGCAAATCTTTTCCTCTGTTCATACTCCTGCACTTCCTCATTCCACCACCAAGTCTCCTTGTCTCCTTTCCTACCATATGTTCCTCCAAGTCCTCTCTTACGTGTCTCCCTGATCACATCAGCTGGAGTCGTCCAGAGTCTGTCTCAACTCCTCTCTGAAAGACACACAACACTCTTTCTTTTTCAGCCTTCTCCTCTTCATCCTCTGCTCTGCTTGTGTCCTCTTCATCGTCCTCACCACCAGAGTCATCCTCCACACCTCCATCCTCTGCTCTGGCTTCACTCTCACCTACCACTAGTTTGCAGTCAAAAAGACCTGTGACTCTCCGAGGCTGCATTTTTGCATTTTCTGCCCGTGTGGCTATGACTCCAAATCTGTCTAGTGCATCTAAAATGATTAAGTCCCCGAATCAGACAAAACATGGGAGTTGATAGAAAATGAATGCACGTAAATGATGAAATGCAGTGGCCTCCAACACATCCGCTCAAAACTAATTGGGCCAGTAAAGCTTTGATCACGTTGTGATGTTTCACTTCCTTCTCACAATACGGCACTGAGGAAACCAACCGAACGCCTCTGAGCCCAGAGATGTCGACGCCGTCTCTGGACACGGATAAAACAAGCCTGTCTGAAGTTCCAGCCTTTATTTTCTTATTTATTTTACTTCATTACCAACCTCATTTCACCCGTCACATGCAGGAATGGAAATAAATTACCAAAATGAAAATAAGCTAAGAATAGAGATGTTCCGATACCATTTTTTCCCTCCCGATACCAATTCCGACTCTTGAGCTGTGGGTATCGACCGATACCGACTACCGATCCGAGTATGATATTTTTAGAAAATTGTCTGACTGTTATATAATTATCATCGTTGTTAAACATGAATAAATACAGTAAATCCAAGTCATTTATGTCTATATTTATTTTATTTAAGAGTATAAAACAGTATTGCAAAATTAAAAAGTATTTCTTTTTGCTGGCAGTGTAACAGAAGTAACCAGTAAATAAATCATTAAATCTAAATTACTTGGTATCAGTTGGTACCTGAACTCCCGTAATCACCGATACCGATACCGGCATTTTTGACAGTATCAGAGCAATTTCCGATACTGGTATCGGAATCGGAACAACACTAGTTAAGATGACCCTAAAAATATTTTTCCACCTGCGTTCCTCATTAGAGGTGAGTATTGGCAAGGACCTCGCAATACGATATGTATCATGATACTTGGGTCACGATACGATATTATTATGATATCGCAATATCCGATATATTGCGATATTCTGCCAAGTTAATATCAAAATTAAAAGTAGAGATGAAAAATCAAGTTGCTGTATATGTTCATCAGATGATATTGATCATTTAGATCAGTGGTTCTGAACTGGTCTGGCTTCAGGACCCACCATCACCCTTAATGATGAGCCGTGACCCAAATCAAGGAAAATTTCCTACTTCTCAAATTTACTGAATGAAAAGATCGTGCAGTTTGAATCAGAGATAGTAAAATAGAATATCACAGAATGCCAACACAAAAAAAATACGTTTATTAGTGAACCATAATGGCAAAACCAAAATGACTTCAAGTGGGAAATATTCCCTTTGATGCTCAATTAGCTGCATTTTAATGAAATCCAAAACACTTCGCTTCAGTAACTTCAGCCTTTTTTAACAGACTCAACATGCACAAACATGAAATAAAACAGTGCAACCACTGAGCAGTAGTTTCAAAAAGAACTCTAAATATATAGTTTTAGCTGAATAACCACTCACTGAGCTTTGTCTTCAAGATAAGAAAATCCATATCTCATATATTCTTGGTTGTATCTGCGTTTCACCTGCTCAACATATGGAAACAAACTCTGCAGGTCTTTTTCTATGGTGTGAAGTGGCGGGTGTCAACTCGGATTACAGGACATTATCGCCATCTACTGTGAAGGAGTATGAATGACATGCTTTTTTTTTTTTTTTTTAGCATTTCCTTCCCCAGGCAAAGGCCCACGACCCACTGAAAACGGGTCTGTGACCCACTTTTGGGTCGCAGACCCACCACTTGAGAACTACTGATTAAGAGGACAAATTTAGTCAAAAAGTTTTGCTTCAAAACAATCTATTTATTGTTTATTATTAGTGTTTTGCACATTTAAGTGAATGAATGAATTTTTCTAAAAAAAAAATCGATATTATATCGGGCGACCGAAAATCACGATATATTGCCAAATCAATTTTTTTTACACCCCTATCATTCGCTGTTGGTTAGTTTTCTCTCATGAAGAGGCGTTTACAGCTACAACAATTTAAATGTGAAAATTAAACAATTTTCCTAAAAAATCGATATTAGGAGCTGAAAAAATTAATATTATATTGGGCGGCCGAAAACCGCAATATATTGGCAAATTGATTTTTTTTCAGACCTCTATTCCTCATACCAGACAGACCAAACAGACATCCTTTTTTCTGAAACGGTTCTCCAAAGATTTGATCTCTTCTTTTTTGAAGTGAAAACTCTAAAAAGCGACACGGGGATTTAAGTGATGGGGGGAAAGAGACAAGCCAACATTAGCTCCTCTTTCTATGACGGCGTAAAAGCAGCGGCTGGGACGAGCATCTCTAGAGATCCATCAACAAATGATTGTTCTTTGCTACCTGAGCTCATCTGGATGTGATGTTTGTTGTGTTTTGAGACAATTGCACAGGAGCACAGAAGATCCCTGAATACCGTCATTACTGTTGCGTTTTACAACTCGGGGAGCCCAGAGGAGGAAACAACAACAACAACAAAAGAGTGAAATGCTGCTTATTTGCTGTTGCTGGTGCTTTAACATTTAAACCTCGGGCTGCATCTGAGATCACTCCTTCACTCACTCTGACATTTTGGACCATCAACTGCTGTGGTGTTTCATCGCTTTAATTCTCGCACCCATCAAAAGTGATTCATTAAAGTGTCCGCAGACAGCAGTCAGGCCACGGACACAACGGAAAATTTCACACTCAGGATTCTGACAATCAAATAAAATCAAGGAGCGTAAATGTTGTATGATAGGTAGTGAAAAAAAAAGGAAGTGATTTAGTACAATCTCCTATAATGTGTGCTGGTGTTAATTTGTCACGCCTTCCTACACTTGAGCAAAGCATTTTACATAATTAGAACTATACTTCATGAGAGTGGCCACAAAACAGGTGAAGGGGTAAAGATTTCAAATGAACTGCATCTTTGTGCTTTTTTTCGTTCAATGCTGGCAGAGAAACGAAAGCAGCAAAAACACTCTCACAGAGGGAAATTATTCATGTCAGTGTTGTTATCTTTACTGTCGTGTTCAGATCAGAAGAACAGGAAAGAGGAGACACACGAGAAGACAAGATAAACATCTGGAGTTAATTAAACTACTGGTGGTGCAACCGCAAAGTTCAGTACTGAATCAGTTAAAATTTTATCTATCTATCTATCTATCTATCTATCTATCTATCTATCTATCTATCTATCTATCTATCTATCTATCTATCTATCTATCTATCTATCTATCTATCTATCTATCTATCTATCTATCTATCCGGATGGATGTCCATCCATCCACCATTCCATCCATCCATCCATCTTTCCATCTATTCGGATAGATGTCTATCTATCTATCTGGATGAATATCCATCCATCCATCTATTCACAGATGTCCATCCATCCATCCATCCATCAGATCATCATCATCAGATGTCACATCCATCCATCCCATCAGCCATCCATTCATCCATCCATCCATCCATCCATCATCCATCCATCCATCCAATCCATCTATTCACAGATGACATCCACCATCCATCCATCTATTCAAACAGATGTCCATCCATCCATCCATCCATCCATCCATCCATCCATCCATCCATCTATTCACAGATGTCAATCCATCCATGCATCCATCCATCCATCCATCCATCCATCCATCTATTCAAACAGATGTCAATCCATCCATCCATCCAATCCATCTATTCACAGATGTCCATGCATCCATCCATCCATCCTTCAATTTATTCAAACAGATGTCCATCCATCCATCCATCCCATCCATCCATCCATCCATCTTTCTATCTATTTGGAAAGATGTCTATCTATCTATCTATCTATCCGGATGGATGTCCATCCATCCACCATTCCATCCATCCATCCATCTTTCCATCTATTCGGATAGATGTCTATCTATCTATCTGGATGGGTGTCCATCCATTTATCCATCCATCTGGATGAATATCCATCCATCCATCTATTCACAGATGTCCATCCATCCATCCATCCATCTATTCAGACAGAGGTACATCCATCCATCCATCCATCTATTCACAGATGTCAATCCATCCATGCATCCATCCATCCATCCATCCATCCATCCATCCATCTATTCAAACAGATTCCATCCATCCATCCATCCATCCATCCATCCATCCATCCATCCATCCATCCATCCATCCATCCAATCCATCTATTCACAGATGTCCATGCATCCATCCATCCATCCTTCCATCTATTCAAACAGATGTCCATCCATCCATCCATCCATCCATCTATCCATCTTTCTATCTATTTGGAAAGATGTCTATCTATCTATCTATCTGGATGGATGTCCATCCATCCATCCATCCATCCATCCATCCATCTATCCTAAAGTGCCAGCAGGTTCGTGCACAGAGCACAGATGCTATAATATAACTTTATGTTTTATAATGACATTTTGTTGTAAAGTCACCAGTTAAAAGGGTAAAAGGGGGAGGAGCCTGAAGCCACCTGGAGTCTACCTGAGCAGCTGACTGGCTGCCGCCAGCGTTGAGCAGCAGACGGAGAACACGAGTCCAGATCCTGATGTTGGAGATGGAGGTGCAGCTGCTGAGCCTTTCAGTAACTGTGCCGCCTGTTTAGCTGGTTAACTTGCTAAAATGGAGTGTGAAATTGCGCCATTACTCAGCTTCAGAGTGACGGGACGCTGAAGTCTCCCTCAGACTGCTGCTGGAGTCTAAACTTTCTGAACACCCACGGCTGTCATGAATGTCCACAGCCCGTTGACACTTGTCCTGCTGATGAGCACACAGCTTTCCACTGCATATTAAATGTTTTAGAAATCTACAAAGTAACTCTAACAAACCCTTTTGAACAGGCAATATTTTGACAGTTTACTTTCATTTGGCATCTGGTCCAGGGTTAGTTTGCACTTCTATACTTTTTCTGCCACTCCGTCTTTTTTATAGCTTTAGCTCCTTGTCTTTTATATAGCTCCAGTCCTTAATTCTTTGCCAAAGGATTTCTTACAGTACTGAAGCTTGCTGTTCCTCACCTCTAAGTCACTTTGGGTGGAAGAATCTGCTAAAAGAGCATTCACAGTAAATTGACTGTGTTAGCTGAGCCCTAAAACCTAACAAAATGAACCTGCACACAAGAAAAGGGGGGGAAAATGTGATTGTGAAAATAGACTACCATAGTATGACAATAAAAATCACAGTACATATCTTTAATTGCATGATTACATGATTTATATTATCTGCAATATATATTTATGAATGTTGCCTTTCACTAGGGGTGAGTATTGGCAAGGACCTCGCAATACGATATGTATTGTGATACTTGTATTGAGATATCGCGATATATTGCAATATTCTACCCAGTTAATATCAAAATTAAAAGTAGAGATGAAAAATCAAGTTGCTGTATATGTTTATCAGATGATATTGATCATTCAGAGGACAAACTGAGTCAAAACAACTTATTTATTGTTTATTATTAGTGGTTTTGCACATTTAAGTGAATGAATGAATTTTCCTAAAAAAATCGACATTAGGAGCTGAAAAATCGATATTATATTGGGTGGCCGAAAATCACGATGTATTGCCAAATCGATTTTTTTTCACACCCCTATCATCCGCTGTTGGTTAGTTTTCCTTCGTGAAGAGGCGTTTACAGCTACAACAATTTAAATGTGAAAATTAAACAATTTTCCTAAAAAATCGACATTAGGAGCTGAAAAATCGATATTATATCGGGGGGCCAAAAATCACGACATATCGCCAAATCGATTTATTTTCACACCCCTATCATCCGCTGTTGGTTAGTTTTCCCTCGTTAAGAGGCGTTTACAGCTACAACAATTTAAATGTGAAAATTAAACAATTTTCCTAAAAAATCGACATTAGGAGCTGAAAAATTGATATTATATCAGGGGGCCAAAAATCACTATATATCGCCAAATCGATTTATTTTCACACCCCTATCATCCGCTGTTGGTTAGTTTTCCTTCGTGAAGAGGCGTTTACAGCTACTCCAACAAAAGGTTTTTGACATATCTGTCACTCTTTTCACCATGTCGCAGATATATTATCCTTGTCTACACTCGGCACAAATACTGTTCAGAAAAAAATAAAGTTTGTGCTACGCCACCATGACCATGAGCTGCTGAAAAGCACTGCCAGACGTTTTTCCCGTCAGTTTTCTCACCGTAGATACGAGGTTTGACAACACTTGATTGAATCTGAACTCCATCGAGCATAAATCCCAGTTTTAAAAGCAACTGTTTGTGTAATAATGACACATCACCTGTTGTTTAAAAGACAGTTGGCAATTTTCGTGATTACCAAGCCAGCAGGCCGGCGCTGACACAGAGAGAAACCACAGTAATTAACAATCAAATCAGATCCACTGACTTTCTGAAGGACTTTCAAATTATAATTCGTCACAGGATTTTTTTTTTTTCCTTGATGCTGCAAAGGAAAACACGTCTACTCCGGCCTACAGCACAGCAGCTACAGAAGATGAAAGAACAAGAGATCAAGAAAATTATATCACAACTGTTATATACTATTAAATGAAATTTTTTTTTACATTTTTAATGTTTGCATGGAGCGTTTAAGAAGATTAACCAAAAGGTTCTGCGCTTGTTGCAGCAGCTCTGTACGTATGTTTGATTGTTTTTTTTGTATTTTTTGGTAGCTTCTTGAAAATTTCTTCAGTTTCTTTTCTGGTAAACTTCTGCTTGTTTTTTAATAACGTGTGTAGCTCTGGTTTGGATGCCGTGCTGCTTAAGGGACTGTTACGATGAGCTACTCGTGGGGAAATTCAGTGGGAACGTTGATTACATTAGCAGAGGAGCTGACTGACATTTAAAAGACCAACTAATATCCTGAATAACACCCTCAATCCAGACTGGTTTGAAAGGATGCAGGGCAGGAGAAAAACAAACCCCCCCCCCCCAAACCCCCCCCCCCCCCCCCCCCCCCCCCCCCCCCCCCCCGATTGTCTTGCCGAACGAGAGATCACTGGCAGATAACATTTACGAGCTTTGACTGCTCGTAAGTAGATCATCTGAGAGGTAACATGGGGAATGGAGTCCTTTGTTTATTCACTGCAGGAACATCTCCCAGACTAGAAGACACCTCGACACGGACTTCAGACATTACAGGCCAACAAAAGCCTTCAGACAAAGCAGTGTGAGTAAAGGAAGAGGGACTGCAGCGCTCGTGAACAACAGATGGTGTCATCCTGGATGCGTTGCTCTGAAGGAGCATCTCTGCACCCCAGACACTGAACCAGGGGCGGAGCTTCAGGGGGAGCCGGGGGGGGGCAGTACTCCCCCGGTCCAGACCTCTCCTCAGTCATCAATCACACCTTGCGCACTACTGGATACAACAACTTCTGCGAAAAGTACATACACTACGTACGAGGTTAAATTAAGGTTTCCCCTGCCAGAATGAGTCATGGTTGGTCAAAAAAAAATTAAGACTGACTTTAATTTTTAGGTTTCTTTTACACAGTGAATTAAATGTTGTGCTGCATGGCTGGCTTCATGTTCACTCTCACAGTTAACTTTACAATGTGCACATTTACAACTGGATCTCCAAATGTATTTTGGGTAAAATCGTCATCAACAGCTGTCTACAGCGTCATCATCAGTCACTAGTCAACAGACTTTACATGGTGCAGGGTAGGTGGATCACGGATTAATTAAATCATGAGTGACAGTTCATACAAGCATAAAAGTGGAGCAACAAAACGCAAAGAAAAGGGAAAAAAAAGACTAAACTAAAAAAGCTGGATACATATCCTCCTGGAGATGAACCTGACATTATTGGCAGTGAGTCAAGCCCACCAGAACTGGCACCAGGGTCAGGGAGACAGATTCACAGCTACAATTACCCACAATCACTGACACTGAAAACAACATGTGAGTTAGTTGTAAACTGTTGATGCGGTTGTAGCCCGACCGACTAATGTTATTATCAGGGACCAGGTAGCCTAACGTTATTATCAGGGGCCAGGTAGCCTAATGTTATTATTAAGGGCCAGGTAGTCTAACGTTATTATTGGGAGCCAGGTAGCCTAACGTTATTATTAGGGGCCAGGTAGCCTAACGTTATTATTAGGGGCAGGTAGCCTAACGTTATTATTAGGAGCCAGGGAGCCTAACGTTATTATTAGGGGCCAGGTAGCCTAACGTTATTATTAGGGGCAGGTAGCCTAACGTTATTATTAGGAGCCAGGGAGCCTAACGTTATTATGAGGAGCCAGGTAGCCTAATGTTATTATTAGAGGCAAGGTAGCCTAACGTTATTATTGGGAGCCAGGTAGCCTATTGGGAGCCAGGTAGCCTAATGTTATTATTAGGGGCCAGGTAGCCTAACGTTATTATTAGGGGCCAGGTAGCCTAACGTTATTATTAGGGGCAGGTAGCCTAACGTTATTATTAGGAGCCAGGGAGCCTAACGTTATTATTAGGGGCCAGGTAGCCTAACGTTATTATTAGGGGCAGGTAGCCTAACGTTATTATTAGGAGCCAGGGAGCCTAACGTTATTATGAGGAGCCAGGTAGCCTAACGTTATTATTAGGGGCCGGGTAGCCTAACGTTATTATTAGGAGCCAGGGAGCCTATCGTTATTATGAGGAGCCAGGTAGCCTAACGTTATTATTAGGAGCCAGGGAGCCTATCGTTATTATGAGGAGCCAGGTAGCCTAACGTTATTATTAGGAGCCAGGGAGCCTATCGTTATTATTAGGAGCCAGGGAGCCTAACGTTATTATGAGGAGCCAGGTAGCCTAACGTTATTATTAGGGGCAGGTAGCCTAACGTTATTATTAGGAGCCAGGGAGCCTATCGTTATTATGAGGAGCCAGGTAGCCTAACGTTATTATTAGGGGCCAGGTAGCCTAATGTTATTATTGGGAGCCAGGTAGCCTAACCTTATTATTAGGGGCCAGGTAGTCTAACATTATTATTAGGGGCCAGATAGTCTAACTTAATATTAGGGGCCAGGTAGCCTAACGTTGTTATTAGGGGCCAGGTACATCCTCTCTCTGTCCTGTCTCTCCTCTCTTTTTCTTTCTTTATCCAGCTGGTCTTCATCAGGAAGGTCCCCCCATATGATCCAGGTCCTGGTCCACGTTTCTTCCTCTTAAAGTGGAGTTTTTTCTTGCCTCTGTTTGGCTTAAAGGTTTTTTTCTCCCTCTGTGGGAGTTTTTTACCTGCCATTATCATTGATTGGATTTAATATAATATTAGTTAATGATATTTGCTTGGGGGTCATGCTCTGGGTCTCTGTAAAGCACCTAGAGACAATTGTCATTGTAACAGACGCTATATAAATAAAATTGAATTGAATTGAATTAAAAAGGAGATTTTTTTATTTCTATTAGGAAAAATCTGTTGGTAAAATGTTACACATTCTTGTGTCTTTGCACAGTTACATATTACAACAGTTAACACGTTATCCAGGCTTTGGGCCTCTTTTGACCTCGCTGTTGAGTTTGTAAGGTCGTGACTTCTAAGTAAAAAAAATGATGCTAATAAAACTGTTTGTTCTCCTTTTTCCCCAAATTAGAATCGATAAGAGAATCGATAAAGAATCGAATCGTTAAACAGTATTGATAATGGAATCGGAATCGGAAAACTCTTATCAGTTCTCATCCCACTCGTGAACCGCAGATGGTGTGATCCTGGACGCGTTGCTGTGAAGGAGCACCCCTGCACCCCAGACACTGAACTGTTGGCATGCGAGATTGTTGCCAGGCAACAAACATACCATCCAAATGTCAGTGTGAGCTCTGGAGACCTGAACCACACCTCTCTCCTTTAACACATCCTGCTATCAGGAAGAGAATCTTGTAGTTTCATCTCTTAACAACGTATTTATTTCTCGTACGTGATTGTACACGTTGGGGATCAATAAAGTTGCATTCAGTTCGACATTTCTGAGCCGAAAAGCTCTAAATTTGACAGAGAACGTTCTCATTTCAGCGGTTGGATCATTAAAAGCTGAGTCTTTCTGCAGTTTAGTACCTTTACCTGAGAGCGGTGGATGCCAAATGGACTCAGCAAGTAAAAGTAGCACTCGCTGTAAACAGCACAAGCTGTTCAAGAATCAAAGGTTGAATTCAGGTGAGAAATAAATGCACACATGTGTCACGAATGCATCGCTGTTTGCCTTAAAACGACATCTGAGGAAAAATGCATGAGGGACAGCAGCTTAGCTCACAATAGAGACGAAAGCTTAGCAGATCTTTTTATTATTCATGGAGCACAGAAAAGTGACTGAACAATGTAACAAAATGAACTTGGAGCAAAAGAAGAAGAAAAAAAACACGCAAAGGTTTCTTCTGCTGAGCGTGCACAGACTGGGGCTTTGTTGCACAATGACCAGCGCACGAGCCGGGGAAGGAGAGAAAGGTTTCAAAGAGAGGAGACGGATGACGAGAATTAAAACGCCAGAAATGGAGAGTTTGCATGTGCTCGAGGAAGAGATACAGGAGCGGAAAGATCCCCGGTGCATTAGCGAGGCGCATACAGCACATAAAGATGCAAAGCCTGGCTTTTGAGACAAAATTTTATTCAGCGCAAACAAAATATTCCTATGATGCAAATAGACCGGTGCTCTAGTACACACCGTGTAGGTTCACCAGAGGGAGAGCGCTAATGTACGCTTCTTGGTGCGGCACACATAACTGCATAATAATAGATATACCTAACAGCAGCAACAGCGGCTTAAAATTAAAGGAGCAGCCACGAGAAACAGAAAATACACCCTCTTTGAATTCCAATATCTGACAGAGCAGAACGTAATAAATGTCATCTGGGTGGACTGCACCAGGTGTTTAAAGTGGTTAAAACGCAGAAAAGGAACAACATCTTTCAGGAAAAAGCCATTGTAAGTGCATCGTATATAAAATAAATTTTGATTTAAAAAGGAAAAAAAAAAAAGGAAAAGCTTCACATTTCAAGCCTGAGCAGCCTTGAGGAATCTGGACGTGATCGATCGTGGTTAAAATGACCCACAAAGCCAGCTACATTGGCTCCGGCTGCTGCCGCACCGGCTGTCTTTGCGCCTTGTTATACCATATTTCCTTAAACTAATCCGCTGAATGCCAATTTTATATGGATCATAAGTTTTAATGGGCCACAGAAGCGGGCCGGGGAGAGTGAGGGATTTGTACACGAGCTGTTAACAGTCCACAGAGGTGGCTCCAGCTGCTCCAGACAGCAGCTCGTTGCTCCGGCTGAAGGGAAAAGACAGTTGTGACCTCAAGTACAGAAATCCATCTTACGTTGAAATGTATCAAGATTGATGAATTAGTCTGCAGCACAGAGCCCGCTTGTTTTATACCGACGGCCTGTGAGGCTGCTTTCTTTCTTTCTTTCTTTTTTTTTTTCCGCCTGCATGACCATGTGACTCAGTGTGAACAGCCATAATCCAAGGTGACACACCGGGGGGAAAAAAATAAAAAATCTCTGCGGTACTAAATATATCATCATGACAATGTGTGAAATTATCATGACATTTTCCTTTTAAAAAAATAACTTGGATGCCTTAACTTAATTACATGACCATGCAGAAAAGGGGACTTTGATAATACGGCATCAAAGGTAAACTAGAATTAGCTGGATAATCTGATCTTCATTTGCTGTACTTTTCACTTGTGATGCCTTATATGACAAACTGGGCTGAAATTTGGGGAAATACATACAAAACGAACCTAGATCCAATAATTAAACTGCAGAAAAGGGCTATTAGGATAATAAATGGAGTTGGATCACACACATTAAAATTTTTGGACATTGTATATTCAAAAACATTAGAAATTATGTTTCGAGTGGTAATTAAGACAATTCCCATTTGTATTCCAAAAATGTTTAAGCTAAAGCAGGTGGTTTATAATTTAACGGGGTTGTTAATGTTTGAAACTCACAAAGTCAGAACTAATCTAAAGTACAGATGTGTGTCAGTTTTGGGTGTAAAATTATGGAATGGATTGAACGATGAAATAAAAATGTGTAATTCTATGTTAGTCTTCAAGAAGACTTTAAAATCTAATATTATTAAAAGTCATAATGAAATTTGATGATTTGAATTCATTTTAATGATTTGAATTCAATTTTTCTGTTTAAGTTATCATGTGTTTTGTAATGATGTACTAGTACTGATGTTTTATTGTGAATTATTCAGTTAATCCTCTGATGGTTTAGGATAGGCAGAAATAAGTCTTGGGGCTTCAGCCTGCTCCTTTTTCGGTTGCTATCTGATAATTTCTTTGTAAAAACATGATTTTATTTTTGTTTTTAAAACGAAATAAAGCATTCATTGGTGTTAGAGGAGGTTTAAAGGCTCTGGCCATCTTCTTTTGTCTCGTACAGCTGAGAAAACACTTCTAGAAATCAGTGGAAACGACGCACTGCTCTCTAGACCGCCAACAACCGAACTGTCTCGATGACCACTGAAATCCATTTGTGACGACATGCTCAGAGAAGGTCAGAGCGACTCACATCCAGGAGAAGACGGCGGGTGAATTAGACCGTCCTCGCAGCAGAACGGGTCTGCAGAGGAGCTCTCCGGTCTGCCCGCAGTCCCCTCGCATTACGAGGATGAGGACAGTTACACGAGAAGGCTATTAATCCACCGCGGCGCCGCAGCTCCCATCACTTCTGATCACAAATCTCAGAGCAGTCGGACCATGGAACATCTTCTGATCCTGCAGTCTGGACTGGATGACAAATGCTCATTCGTCAGTCAGGACTGGAGGACACGCCCCCCAGCACGAGGGCGATGAAAGATGGTTTCCTGATGGCGGCATTTGTGGCCCCAAAACCCATCGGCATTAACAGCAACTTCACGAACGGCACGTCATGCAGTGTTGGGCAAGTTCACTTTCTACACGAACTAGTTCAGTTCATAGTTCACAGAAATTAAAATGAACTAGTTCAGTTCACCATTTCAAAATATGAACTAAATAGTTCATTTTTAGTTCATTTTTTAAAAATTCTTTTTTAATGTTGCTGTAAGCAATTATTTGTCAAAATGATTACCACTGCCCATATACTACACCACCACAAACGGCAATTATTTTATCCATTTTAACTGTCGAAAACTATTGGTCCAATTCTGAATCCTGAACCAATCAGGGTTCACATTAGCATTGAAGGAACAGCCCATGTAAAACTGTAATTTTCCTTTCAGCTTCTCTCTACAGCAGCCATTCCCAAACTACAGAATACCAAGGACCAATTTGAAATGTGAAAAATCTCCGCAGCCCACCGAAACCTTTAATCACCACTGTGATCAACATACAGGACCAGGAACCATGATCCGATATTAATGTAAGGGGCCAACAAATAAGGTGACACTTGTCATATTAAGTTAAGATGACAGTAGAATAACACTTAACTGGTTTGTTTTATTACTTCTTAATGTTTTTTTAATCATGTCATGAATATTTTACAGTAATTAAAAACATATTTAAAAAAGATCGAGGATTTAAAAAACATTTGTTTAATTTTAATGACCTCTCACAGCCTACCTGCAGTACCACGACGGCCCACCAGGGGGCTGCGGCCCACACTTTGAGAATCACTGCTCTACAGTAGATTAAAAATATGAGGAAAAACTTGCTGCCAAATGGTCTTTATTATCAGACAAAAACAGGTCCTTAAGGTACAAATGTTTCCCCCCATTTCAATATTTTAATCCCCCCAGCAGTCGGGGGTCTCCTCCAGCTCTGGGTAACTGTAGCTTTCATCTTCCTTCATGATCGTTTTAAACGTTTGATGACGTAATTGTTAGCGTGACAGCAGCGACAGCCGTGTTTCCATGTTTGATTGATTTCCTCAGATACATATCAGGCTCGTTTGTGGTGGATTTTAAATGGGGTTCGCTGGAAACCTGGAACGGTTTTGACCGTGCGTGAACTTTGAAAGAGTGTCGTTCACAACTGCCTAAATGAACTCGTTCACGCCCCCCGCTGGTGAAAGAGAGAGAGAGCACGCTCAGTTCACGTTAGCGAAAAATATGAACTAGTTCATGAACTTTCGTTCAATGAACGCTTTCAGGTACGACACTGACGTCACGTGCACTGATGGCGTGCCTTTGAGCTGCCTGGTGATACGAGACGGATGCTGCAAACCCTTCACGGAGGAACGGGTCATCCATTTCCAAAAAGACGACTTCGCCCGTCCAGTAGATTTATCAGGACGGTTGAAGTTTGGCTGTACTTCTGTCTTTTTATTTAACCTGCAAAGGACTCAACGGTTTTCATGAACGTACCAGCTGAGAATGGTTTTGGGTTAGCAATGCAGGGCATCGAGTTGACCAGAAGATCACATCCACTTCATATTTGTTTTGCAGCCTCGTTCCTTCCGTGCGCTCGCCTAAACTTTTATGCATTAGTGATGACCAAATTCTGCCATAAACTCCTTGTAACCTTGGCAAAAACATTTTTTTCTTAATGGATGCTTTCAGACCTGTGGCCCGTTTGTTTTGTTCCGATTCAGGGGCTGAATTGATACAGTTGTTTCGTTTTTCGTTTGAGGCATTTGTGTTCACAAGGCAACCGTCTGTAGCGGTTCAAAGCTGTTAACAAATGCCATGAACCAACTGTTCTCTCATTGGTCAGAAATGACCAATGAACCTCTTTTGGAGGTTTAACCACAGTTATGAGTGAGTTGTGTCGGTTGCTGTGTCGATTATGTTCTCACTGCGAACGAACCGCTCCAGGTCTCGAATAGAAGCGAGCTGAGACCACCTCTCCTAGACGATCTCGGCTAGCTTGTTTTGTCCCGCATCCGAGCGCGATTGCTGTGTTCACATATACCAAACGAACCGATCTTTAGGGGGAAACGCTCCCTGTTTCGGAACAACTGCTCCAAACGGGACAGGTGTGAAACCACCTTTCGCTTGCAAACAGAGGGCGAGTAGGATAAGATTTCCCTTGAACGGCGCAACCATTCATGTGGAAAATGAGTCACGGCGTGTGAATATTTCCTGTATGCAAGACAAAAGCTAAAATCAAAAGCTCGACAAAGATGAATGCCAAACCTGAGCTACAGCTCTGTGATTATGCTAAAACGCATGAAATGTGATGCGATCCACCCCTGGATGACTGCTTGTTATATATATGTATATCTATATATATGCAACATACGCAATCTGATCCGAACACTGAGAGGAGCTGGTGGCGATGAGGGATAAATGTGGAATGTGACGTCATGCATCTTGAAAACCGAAGCTTAAACGCAGGCTTGGCAAAGCGCGTTGTCGACGAATGCAATCACATGGACGCACTGCATGCCTCTTCGTCTTCCTGAATTCTTCATGACGGCGGGTTGTGATTTTTTTACTGAGCGGCAAACAGAGGCAGAGCGGGACTTCCTTCAGAGGAACAGCGAGCGAGTGATGCACAAGCGAGTGTCACTCTGTCCGCGAGTCTTGGGAGGCGGGGGAGGGGCGGGGATGTGACAGAAAATCAGAAATGAGGCGAGATAGAGGAGGGCTCTGTATGTGAAGGCCCCTGTGTTTGCCGACGTGCGCGAGCGTTTGCGTCGAGCTTTTATGATGTAAACTAAATGTAATCTTTCTCCTCTCACACAGCCCCTGCAGTTTGGGCTCAGAAGCCCTGGACGCTCCCCGGGAGCGAGTATAGACCGGCATTCATCTGAGGCTCAGCTGCTGCACAGAGGGGTAGTCAGCGCAGGGGTGGGGACGGGCCACTTGGTAATCTGGTCTTGCATAATGTTTGTTACAAAAAACTGAATAGTCCCTTAAAGTGGCGGGAACGGGGGAGCGAATTCAGGTGCTAACTAACCATCATACGGGAGGCAGTTTGTTCTGCATCTCTGTGTGCAGAGACGTCGCAGCCTGCAGCCAACCTCTGACCCCACTTCTAAACCATTTATTTCCATAATTATACGTCTTCTTGTTTTCCTCACCCTGAGCTTTATTCATAGGTTGCTTATGAAAGTAATTCTAGACTAGAAACAAAGGTCAATTAAAGAGTTTAAAACAATCATGAATACAAAGAATCAATATGGCCCTTTGTCTCAGAGTTCAGATGATAAAACAGCAGGTCCAGAATAGGGATGGGCATAATTAATCGATTAATCGATGATTGATCATTAAGAATTTGGTCGAAGAAATTAATTTTCGTCGATGAACCGAATGTTTTTTTTTTTTTTTTTTTTTTTTAACAATCCGAACGTAGGTTCTCAGTGCACGTCCTCAACAATGCGATGCATTTCGCTGTGCCACCGATAGAAATTTGGCAGCAGGGGGCAACATTTCACCATCACCCTACCCTGGCTGGCCTCAGTTGTTACATGCGAGCTTCTGCAGGTACTCGTCTAATCATGAAGCGGTCGCGGTGAAGTGTGGCGTGGGACCATTTTCGTTTAGAAAATGAGCAAGTGTACTGCAATCACTGCAATGCAAATTACAAATACAATTAATCGACAATGACAATGATGTATCACTTGAACAACGCGCATCCAAGCCCTGTAAAGGACGGTGGAGGCGGTTCATCTCTATCTCAGCCTAGCCTAGCCTAGCCTAACCTAGCCTAGCCTAGCCTCAACTCGGTGTTAGCACGGACCAGAAGGAGCTGCAGTGCACATCGAGCACACAACAAGCGCATCTTTTTAAGAATCTTTTTAAGAAACAAAAAGCCTGTAATACTGGCGCCTTGATATAAGTTGTCCTTGTTAAGTAGTCTCCTCGATATCTCTTCTTTTATTATCATTTTTTTTAAAGAAAAGAAACAGGAAATGTCACGTTATTCTCAACCACAAACATCCGGGCCACTGAACACATCTGGGCATGCGCGGGCCATAGCAACCAGGCCATAGCAACCAGGCCAAAGGGGAAAACAAACGTCACGCCGATGACGAGAATAATTATTAATATAAAAATGTTAATGATTAATCGATTATTAATCATTAATTCTACCGACGATCGACTAATTAATCTTCACCGACTGCCCATCCCTAGTCCAGACACGTGGTGGTGTTTGACCAGGAAATGAGATGTCCCTTAAATGTTTATCTATGCTGTCACAGACTTTTTGTCGCAAACTCGTTAGATCATTAGGGGTGTGAAAAAAAATAGATTTGACAATATATCGCAATTTCCGGCTGCCCAATATAATATCGATTTTTCAGCTCCTAATTTTGATTTTTTTCTAATTAAAAAATTTACAGTGGTTACAATGCTGTCAGTATGTTGTAATGGTTACTTAAATGTGCAAAAACACTAATAATAAACAATAAATAGGTTGTTTTGAAGCAAATAGTTTTGACTCAATTTGTCCTCTGAATGATCAATATCATCTGATGAACATATACAGCAACTTGATTTTTCATCTCTACTTTAAATTTTGATATTAACTGGCTAGAATATTGCAATATATCACAATATCGTGATAATATCATATCGTGACCCAAGTATCATATTCCCAGTGTTGTACCTGAAAGCGTTCATTGAACGAAAGTTCATGAACTAGTTCATATTTTTCGCGAACGTGAACTGAGCGTGCTCTCTCTCTCTTTCACCAGCGGGGGGCGTGAACGAGTTCATTTGGGCAGTTGTGAACGACGCTCTTTCAAAGTTCACACACGGTCAAAACCGTTCCAGGTTTCCAGCGAACCCCATTTAAAATCCACCACAAACAAGCCTGATATGGATCTGAGGAAATCAATCAAACATGGAAACACGGCTGTCGCTGCTGTCACGCTAACAATTACGTCACCAAACGTTTAAAACGATCATGAAGGAAGATGAGAGCTGCAGTTACCCAGAGCTGGAGGAGACCCCCGACTGCTGGGGGGACTGAAATATTGAAATGGGGGAAAAAACATTTGCACCTTAAGGACCTGTTTTTGTCTTATAATAAAGACCATTTGGCAGGAAGTTTTTCTTCATATTTTTAATATACTGTAGAGCAGTGATTCCCAAACTGTGGACCGTGGCCCCCTGGTGGGCCGTCATGGGACTGCAGGTGGGCCGTGAGAGGTCATTAAAATTAAACAAATGTGTTTTAAATCCTCAATCTTTTAAAATATGTTTTTAATTACTGTAAAATATTCATGACATGATTAAAAAAACATTAAGAAGTAATAAAACAAACCAGTTCAGTGTTGTTCTACTGTCATCGTAACTTAATATGACAAGTGTCACCTTATTTGTTGACCCCTCACACTAATATCAGATCATGGTTCCTGGTCCTGAATGTTGATCACAGTTGTGATTAAAGGTTTCGGTGGGCTGCGGAGAATTTTTACATTTCAAATTGGGCCTTGGTGTTCTGAAGTTCTTCTGTAGAGAGAAACTGAAACGGAAATGACAGTTTTACATGGGCTGTTCCTTCAAAGCTAATGTGAACCCTGGTTGGTTCAGGATTCAGAATTGGACCAATAGTTTGACAGTTAAAATGGATAAAATAATTGCCGTTTGTGGTGGTGTAGTATATGGGCAGCGGTAATCATTTTGACAAATAATTGCTCGCAGCAACATTAAAAAAGAATAAAAATAAAAAAAATAACTAAAAATGAACTATTTAGTTCATATTTTGAAATGGTGAACTGAACTAGTTCATTTTAATTTCTGTGAACTATGAACTGAACTAGTTCGTGTAGAAAGTGAACTTGCCCAACACTGCGTATTGCGAGGTCCTTGCCAATACTCACCCCTACAGACCATTAATTCAAATGAGATCCTTGATAGAAATATTATCTTTAAAATATCCTCTTCAATGAATTGGCTGTTATATATATATATATATATGTATATATATATGTATATATATATATATATATATATATATATATATATATATATATATATATATATATATATATATATATATATATATATATATATATACATAAAGCCCTCCTCCCTAATGCAAATGGATCCTCCATGGGTATAACTCTGGCTGCAGATGCAGTCTTCTCCCTAACTCTAATCTTGTTATTATGGGGTCTGAAACTGCCTGTGGCTGTTGAAATCGGTCATCACACCAGGGCTGTTTCAGGTTGATATACAGCCTTCCCCGATAGCTCTTTTAAGGGAATCGTTCAGTTTTATTATTTGCTTAAAATACTGCAATAGAAGCCGTTCCCTCGGGTCTACCTCTGACACACAAAATGAAATGAGAATGTCTAGTTTTCCTTTTCTTTTTTCCTGTAGGAAATGTTAAAAAAAATCTTTTTGGCTTTCCATTCCCGCGTACCGCTCGTGCTATCACTGGAGGTCTTGCGTAATTGTTCCTTTGCGAACGGATGGATGGGCGATGCAGACGTTCATGGCCGAGGCTGAGAGAAGAGCAAACACCGCAACCATATTCTAATCATATAATTACGGCATCATTGTTGTTTTCATTGCCACAATTACAGCAGAGACCCCGTCGTTCTACATGTATTAATCCATTTGGGGGGGATGGGGGGGATGGGAAATGAGGCTGCTGCAGGTAATTGGCAAACCTCTATCAGACAATAAATCCTCTCTGCTTGAAGGGGCTGTTGAGGGTGTTGACAATGAGTCGAGTTCCACAACATAATGGAGTCAGTTACTTTCAACAAAGCAGGCGTTTAATAAAGATGACACTTCAACGACTGGCACAGAATAAGCCTTTAATGAGCGCTTTGACTCAGCGTGTTCCACTTTCATAGCGGTGAAACATCTGCTCGCAAATAGTAAAAAAAAAAAAAAAAAGAGAAAGAAAAGGAAATATTAATTTGATTTATGTACGGGATGAGTAAATACATCTGCCCTGGCCGATAAGGAAAGACAAACTCTCGCTGAGGACCGGTTTCAGACGTCATCCCGTGTGATTTGTGGGGAGGCGAGAGATGCTGCGAATCCTGACCGGCACGTAATAAACACAACTTAGAAA
This sequence comes from Hirundichthys speculiger, assembly GCA_018398805.1. Lineage (NCBI taxonomy): Eukaryota > Metazoa > Chordata > Actinopteri > Beloniformes > Exocoetidae > Hirundichthys > Hirundichthys speculiger. Next base: position 3,118,611 of record JAGFBZ010001630.1, on the reverse strand, counting down.
GTGGAGTCACCATGATGACCATTTCTTTAAATCAGGAGTGTCAGACTCATTTTCACTGAGGGCCACATCAGCATCATGGTTGAAGGGCCAGATCGACAGCATGAATGTAACAAAATGCAATGAAAATCAAAATAAATTAAACTACACCCTATTATAAATGTTAAATAATGGTTTCTGTATTTATTATCTAATCAAGTTTCAAATATTTAAGTCATTATTATATTAAAATCAGGGTTTGTGGTTGTAAAACTATCCATTATCTTGGTTTTAGAAGTGGAAGCAGGCTAAATTTAGCATACTTAGCTCTGTGTTTGCTGTCAAAATGCCGACGTAGATTAAAATCTTTCACGACTGACACACATTACACAAAAGTTAGACTTTTGTGCATCAATTTTTCTTTTCTTGGACATGTTGGGGTTAGTTAGTAAAAGGTTTTTTTTTTAAGTCCATCAATTCTAAAAAATCGTCTTGCTCATAGCTGCCGTTATCATTGTGGGTAATGACGAAATGCATCATGGGAGATGCAGTTTATTGTCAATATGCGCTTTAAAGCAGTGTAAGCTTATTTTAAGTTTTAAAATATTGGTTTAAAATTTAAGCCAATAATGTTCAAGGTCTCGAGGGCCACATAAAATGACGTGACGGGGGCCTTGTGTTTGACACATGTGGTTTAGATGCTGTCGGCATATACAGACACGTGGGAGACGTAGCACACCGAACAAGCACCGAGGGAGTTATGTAATGCACACAATACTCATAAAAGGTGTGAAAGTGCATCTCTCCCTCTGAGCAAACAGCGACGGCCTCCCTGGTGTCGTGAAGCTCAAACGGTGGCTGCGCCGCATCATTCAATTTCCTCCCGTGACTCTGGTTTGCTCTCTGCTCCGCGGACGCGCAGAGGGGAGCATGTCTGATGGCGGTCTGGATATTTGACTCCGTCGGTGTGACATTGGCAGAAGATTGGACTTCCTCCCCGGCATCAGCGTTTGCACCGTGAGTCACGAGGTACCGTGACTAATCAAAAAATAACCTGTCGCATATCAGAGTGAAAGTGGCAGTTGGGCTCCTATGTTCCCATCTGTTAAATATAGCTTAAGCACGGGCCGTGTCTGTTTGCAGCCTAATGAGCTGAGAAGCTTGCATTAAATCACCGTGATCCGCGGCACTCCGAGCGGGAGATGCAGGAGGTCAGGGAGTTGCTTTAAATAATGAGCAGGGTTATGTGCGAAGGAGGAACCGCACGGAAGAATAAAAAGCCTGAGATAGTTTTCAATAAACGCCGGCGAAAGATGTGAGATTTGGACACGCCTTTTTTCCCCGCGCTGCTCGGTGCATGTGGCATCGCGCTGCTGTGTTGTTGGCGACATCACGATCTCCGAGACTCTACTTCCTAAAACCTTCTCTGGAAGTCGGGGAAGGATTTATCCATATTTCTAAGTAGAGAGCGGCTGTCCGGATGTACAGTGATCCCCTGCCAATTTGCGGTTTAAGTTCCGCGGTTTTAGTTATTCATGGATTTTTATAATTTAAAAAAATTTTAAAAATCGCGGAAACATCACAGGATGTTGTGCATGTTCTCTCACAGTGAGGAAATGTTGTGAGCCAGCCTGACCCTTTTAAGAAGGTGGCCTTATGGGTAATGTAGTGTGCGTGTCGTGGGACAGATGAAGAAAACGGGATTAGATGTAAAGTGGAGTGAGCATCAACAGCAGCCCAGCGTGTATAGATCTTTTGCAGTCACGTGACACGCCTTGATGACAGAGCGCAGTCGCCATATTGGAGTGAAAACAACAACAAGCTAGGGCTTAAGCGATCACATAGTCTTTGTGCAGGTTACGGGGAATATCATGACCAGTCGTCTGATAGTGCTGTCAGACCAGGTTCAAAGCCTGAATGGGTCGGAAAAGGAATGATACCGGGAGAAATTACAGATTTCAGGCCTAGAACACGACCCATACCTGCTGCCAGCTGCCCTGTTCTGCCCACCTGCCCAGGTAAAGAAACTCCCTGACCTCCAGTACCTGGACATGTATAATTATTTGATAAACAAGTCATCAGTCTACACCAAGGAAACTCTTAAGGCCTATAGAAGCTTGGAATCCTACAAATATTTCGCACTCCGACGCGCTCGTGGGATGACACAAGGAAATAGTGGCGACCGGCAAGAACAAGTCGCATATGTAACGGGCATTTTGTTGGAGGTGTGTGTTTTTATCTGTTTCAACTGATTAACTGACTATTTATAATATTTGGATGATCTTTAATTAAAAGACTTATGTTATTTTGTAAATAATTCTGCATGATCGGCTGAGTGACATATGCGACTTGTTCTCGCCGGTCGCCACTATTTCCTTGTGTCAAACCCACGAGCGCGTACAGCGATCCACTTTTCTCGGCGTTCTACGTCGGCTGGAAATCTGTGGAACGATAATCCTGGTCCCTTTCCTCTGTAGTTTGTGCAGCCGACAGCTACACAGTTCACAACCATGTTTTCGAACTGTTTGCTATCCACTTGAACATGACAGTTTACACACGCGACAGGTAAACTGCTTAGATGAAAGGCTTTGTTTTCACTCCAACATAGCAGCGAGTTGTTGCGACTGCAGTGTGTGACGTCACGTGCAAAAGGTCTATAGATTTACATTCTCTGTTAACCGACAGGAGCCCAACAATACAACCTGTGTGATGTTACAAGTTCCTGCAGTGCCAGAATAAAGTGCTCGTTCCATGCAGAGAAAACCGGACTGTTTCTTTTGTTGTTGTTAGCGTGTTAGCCGCTAATTATGAGCCAAAAATAGCACAATAGCAGCAGTTTCTTTACTACGGTTCAGAGACCAGAGGCTGTGAAGGTAACAGAAAGACCACAGTTGAGCCTTTGTCTTGTTTCGCTGCAGTGCCTCGATACTTTTTTTGCGGTTTTTAAACATATTTTAAACACATTATTGAGGCTCCGTCCCCATTAACTGCGAAAAATAAGGGATCACTGTATTTCCGTATATTAATGAGGCTTTAAACCGATCTGAGGAAATCACTGGTTGTATGTGATCTGTGCCACATGTGAAAATAAAAAATATATATTAAAAAAAAAAAAGGCAGCATTGGGTCACTTCAACCCCGCGGTGAAAATGGAGCCCTTGACTCTTTTTTGATAAATTCGCGTGTGATGGTTCAAAAGTCTGGAAAGTTCATGTTGACTGTGAACCTCGTGGAAAAGCCTCCAGTCGTTGTCGAGTTATTCCAGCCTGGACCGAGCAGCTGCTGCTCCGAGCGATAATACCGACCCAATCTAAAGGCAACGTGTGCAAAAAATATGATGATTCATTCAGCAGCAAAGACTTTGAAAAAAAAGAAAAAAGATCATGGATTTGCAGCTGATGTGTTGACGTTCACATGATGATGTAACGTTGCGTTGATTCAGACGACTTATGAGAAAAAGGAGTAGAGGTGGGCAGATTGATTCAAAGATCGATAATATCGACACCACTATTGATATCGAACGATACTCATGTAAAAAGATCGATACTCAAGTTTTTTTTCTGCTAAGTGTGAATTAATTGAAGTCTTTTGACGTTCTACCGTCACGTGGCTCAGCGGCACCAACCAAACGAGCACACAGGTAGACTCAGCCTGGCCCCTCCCCCCGGGCCCGCCCATTCTCTCTCCTCCCTCGTCAACACCGTTGCATCGTGGAGAGAGATAACAGAGCAGAAGAATCAAGAATGGCAGAAAACAAAACCACGGCAAGTTTTGTAGTTTGTAAAAAGGCTGTAAAATACAGTGGAAACACAACAAATGTATTTAAACACATGAAAAACCATGAAACGCCTTTCAGTCCAACAGAGAGGATCCAGGTAGATAAGAGTGCTCATCTCAGCATCAATTCATATTAACTCTCAAAGTACATGTTATTTAAATTATATGTTACTGGAGCCAAGTAAAAAAAAAAAAACATAATTAAGACCTTGAAATAACCCAGTACATGTCATGTATCCCATTGAAAGGTGTATCTAAGATAAAATAACATTAGATAATCCTTTATTTATCCCACAACGGGGAAATTTATAGAGTTAAAGCAACAGCAAAGTGCACACAGTGCAAGAAAAAAATGATGCAAGTATTGAAAGATATAATATCATAAGAGGTGGACTAGAAAAAACATTATGCACAGATCAATTTAACTCCAAGGAATATTTTACACAATAATGTTAATTGTGATAATAAAGTATTTTGCTGTAAAGTTTGCCGAATTTCTATCCTAGTTTTTAACAAAATAATCCATCCATCCATCCATCCATCCATTAACTCCCGCTTGGTCCGGAATCGGGTCGCGGGGGCAGCAGCTTCAGCTGAGAGGCCCAGACCTCCCTCCCCTCGGCCGCTTCCACCAGCTCCTCTGGGAGAATCCCGAGGCGTTCCCAGGCCAGCCGAGAGATATAATCTCTCCAGCGGGTCCTGGGTCTTCCCCGTGGTCTTCTCCCAGTTGGACATGCCCGAAACACCTCCCCAGGGAGGCGCCCGGGGGGCATCCTAACCAGATGCCCGAACCACCTCAACTGGCTCCTCTCGATGTGAAGGAGCAGCGGCTCTACTCTGAGTCTCTCCCGAATGACTGAACTTCTCACCCTATCTCTAAGGGAGAGTCCAGCCACCCTACGGAGAAAGCTCATTTCCGCCGCTTGTATCCGCGATCTCATTCTTTCGGTCACTACCCACAGTTCATGACCATAGGTGAGGGTTGGAACAAAGATCGACCGGTAAACAGAGAGCCTTGCCTTTTGGCTCAGCTCTCTCTTCACCACAACGGACCGGTACAGAGCCCCACCACAGCAGACGCCGCACCAATCCGTCTGTCGATCTCCCGCTCCTTTCTCCCATCACTCGTGAACAAGACCCCGAGATACTTAAACTCCTCCACTTGAGGCAGAACCTCACTCCCGACCCGGAGGAGGCATTCTCTACCCTTTTCCGACTGAGGACCATGGTCTCAGATTTAGAGGTGCTGATCCTCATCCCTGCCGCTTCACACTCGGCTGCGAACCGCTCCAGTGAGAGCTGCAGATCCCCACTCGATGGCGCCAACAGGACCACGTCATCTGCAAACAGCAGAGACGAGATCCCGACACCACCGAACCGGAACCCTTCCGCTCCATGGCTGCGCCTAGAAATTCTGTCCATAAACGTTATGAACAGAACCGGTGACAAAGGGCAGCCCTGGCGGAGTCCAACTCCCACCGAAAACGAATCCGACTTACAACCGGCAATGCGGACCAAGCTCCCACTCCATTTGTACAGGGACTGGACAGCCCGTAACAACGGGCCCAGCACCCCATACTCCTGGAGTACCCCCCACAGGACCCCCCGAGGGACACGGTCAAATGCCTTCTCCAAGTCCACAAAACACATGTGGACTGGTTGGGCAAATTCCCATGTTCCCTCCAGGACCCTAGTGAGGGTATAGAGCTGGTCCAGTGTTCCACGACCAGGACGGAACCCGCATTGTTCCTCCTGAATCCGGGATTCGACAATCGATCGAACTCTCTTCTCCAGCACCCCTGCATAGACCTTACCAGGGAGGCTGAGGAGTGTGATTCCCCTGTAATTGGAAACACACCCTCCGGTCCCCCTTCTTAAAAAGGGGAACCACCACCCCGGTCTGCCAATCCAGAGGTACTGCCCCCGATTTCCATGCGATGTTGCAGAGACGTGTCAACCAAGACAATCCTACAACATCCAGAGCCTTTAGGAAATCAGGGCGGATCTCGTCCACCCCCGGAGCCCGGCCACGTGCAGCAGCTTCTTAACTACCTCAGCGACCTCAGCTCCGGTAATGAACGAGTCCACCCCCAAGTCCACAGGCTCAGCATCCTCAATGGAAGACATGTTGGTGGGATTGAGAAGGTCCTCGAAGTATTCCTTCCACCGCCGAACGACATCTCCGGTCGAGGTCAGCAGCACCCCATCCCCACTATACACAGTGTTGGTGAAGCACTGCTTTCCCCGCCTGAGCCGCCTGACGGTTTGCCAGAATCTCCGAGGAGCCGATCGAAAGTCTTTTTCCATGGCCTCACCGAACTCCTCCCACACCCGAGTTTTCGCCTCAGAGACCACCAAAGCCGCCGCCCGCTTGGCCTGCCGATACCTGTCTGCTGATTCCGGAGTCCCACAAGCTAACCAAGCCCGGTAGGACTCCTTCTTCAGTCTGACGGCCTCTCTCACCCGAGGTGTCCACCACCGAGTTCGAGGATTGCCGCCACGACAGGCACCGACGACCTTACGGCCACAGCTCCGGTCAGCCGCCTCAGCAATGGAGGCGCGGAACATGGCCCATTCAGACTCAATGTCCCCCGCCTCCCCCGGGATGTGGTTGAAGCTCTGCCGGAGGTGTGAGTTGAAGATCTTTCTGACAGGTTCCTCTGCCAGGCGTTCCCAGCAAACCCTCACTACACGTTTGGGCCTGCCAGGTCTGACCGGCATTCTCCCCCGCCATCTGATCCAACCCACCACCAGGTAGTGATCAGTTGACAGCTCAGCTCCTCTCTTCACCCGAGTGTCCAAAACATACGGCCGAAGATCAGATGATACGACTATAAAGTCGATCATCGATCTCGATCAAAATAATCCAAAAGACAAAAATCAGAAAAACACCAAATGGTCAGCAGTTTCATGATAGATCAACCTTAATATGAAAACGTATCGGTATCATTATCGGTATCATTATCGGTATCATTATCGGTATCGGCGATACTGGCCCTGTATTTACTTGGTATCGGATCGATACCAAAATTCCCAGTATGGCCCAGCTCTATAAAGGAGAGTTGGATGATGGAGCTACTCTGCAGATGGCGCTCTACGTAGACCGGCCTCCTCCGTTCTCACCCCAGAAGGTTTAAAGTCAGGGTAAGGAATCTCTGGACGACATCTGCTGATAATCTGAATCAAAAATGCTGATGTTCTTCGTATGAAATGTCCCTTCGTCTGCCTTCAGGGCTAAAAACACATCGCTGGGTTCATAAAAACATACACGAGTGGAACTCTTTTCCTTTTTCCTATTCATGAATCCATCTAAAAACGGTCTACAGATGTGGTGGTGCTGCACAGTTTCAAGCCAACTACAGCCTCATGAGGTAGAAACATCTGGGAAATACAGATTATCATGTTCGGTTTGTGCTGTTGATGGACCGGTTCTGGTTGGAGACTCGGAGACTCTGAGTCACCGCTCCACCAGGTGGTCTGGGCCATCTGGTCGAGATGCCTCTCGAACAGCTGATGAGATGTTTCAGGCCCTGGGCCAGAACCACGACACGCTGGAGAGGTTATATCACTCAGCCGACATGGGAGTTACAGATAATTATACGTCTGCAGGCGCCGGAAGTCTTGGGAAGTGAGCCCGCCCGCCTCTTAAGTCGGCTTAGAAGAGCAAAATAATTGAATCCCACATTGTAACACCTCCCTTTAAAAGCTCAGTATGGCGGCACACAAGTCGAGTGTGTTCAGGCGACACGCAGCACTTTCCTAAATATTGTATTAACCAGGAGGAGCACGAGGAAAAAGTTTGGGTTACTGGAGGGGGCGGCGGCGGTCCAGAACGCCGCTCTGCAAACAGCAATCACCGCTGGGCCGAGAGGAGGCGGTGGCACCCACGGCGGTGACTTATTAGTGATGTTCGCCGGCGCAAACGATTCCATTTGCTTCCGTGTAACGGCTCCAGATGGGTTTCGAGGAGGAGTCCTCCTCCCGTGACAGCGGGCCGCGGCGCTAAAAGAAGAAACCGAATCTCGATGTTTCTGGGTCCCCCCCCGCTGAGCCCGTTTGCGGCGGAGCCTCACATTTCACCGCGGACGCTCAGACCAGCCGCGGAGAGAAATCTAATGAATTCGAGGGCAGGGAGGACGCTCCGACACCAAATGAGTCGGCGAAATCAAATTCTGCAACTCTTGGCTCTGTGTTTTTATTTCATCAGTTGGAGCTGTCCTCCGACGCTTGAATTCTCCAACAGCTGACAGCTAATTTGCAGTTCTTCTTCTTCCTCCCCCCTCATGTTTGGGATTTGAACAGTTAACACATAAACGCTCTGTCGGCCACCAACCACAAATAGCAGTAAATGTGATGGTTTCAATTTAGTCAACTCGTGGAAGTAAGCCGTTTCAGTAATCCCTTCCTCTATTTGTGTGTCCTCCCAATGCTATTTAAGAAAATAATTGGGTCATATGGACTGAAATCTCTTCTTGTGCCTCCCATAATCTCATGTGCACAGCTGGCGGAAGAGCGTAATCAGTATCTCTTAGACATGCTGCTTCTTTAGTTCCTTGACAGATTATTAAACGGTATTAAACAGAAAATGACACCGTGAATCTCGGCACGAATATTACTGAAGATGGCGGGGAAAAAACTAATCTGGGCCGGTTACGCGGCGACGCTTCTTCAAAACTGACGATAAACAGGGACGTCAGTTTTGCAATTAATCGTATTTACCGCAGTTCTTTGTGTCCGCGATAATAATTCAGATGAAATAATGCTGCTCTTCTGGGAAAAAACCCTCGACGTGCACATGCACGGACTAAAAAAGACCTTTTGATGTGAGAAACTACGAGGAAATAAGCCAAAATAAGTCAAAGGGGTCGTCGTTCCCTCAAGTGCTTAACTTCCTGTCACATCTATGTAATTGTCAGAAAATCTCAGTTCGTGGCCGGAGGGACGAAAGCTGTAAAAATGCTCGGAAACTGACCTGGGACGCACTTCACCAGAGGATGGTTTTTATTATGGCGAAGGTTCACTTTTAGGACTTAAAGCCCTGCCAGTCAATAACAGAGTCCTCCGGATTTTTTTATTCTTTATTTTCTACCTTCGTATCGTCGCGGCGGGGAGCTGCGCCTGCAGTACCGCGCTCAGGGTTTTCACATTTCTCTCACACAGAGGGCTTTCTGCAGAGATGATTCGGTTTATTTTCGTGGAACACTTTGGGCCTCTGCGCTGAAGAAACCTGACAAGGTCATGTTGTCACTGATGGAAAAAAAAGAGAAGAAAAAAATGAGCCGGATCGTTCCGGCGTCTAGAAAGAAGTCGTGGCTGAGGGTGTGAAACTGTGAATGCATGACTGCTGCACGTATGGCAGGCGGGAGGTTGCGTCTGACGCTTTGATCTGTACCGTTTCCACGTCCACCTGGAGCCGTCTTAACATGCAGGTGTGATGCTCCCCGCTACCTGGACGGACTCTTCGTTTGCTTCTCTAATTACAGGAGTCCTGCCTTGCAGGAGCGTTAATGAATTAACGAACGGGCTCTGAGCATTATTAACAAATGACAAGTGAAAACGAGATGCTTGATGGATGATTAAAATGATTTAATGGATAAATCAAAAGTCCCGTTGCATACGTAGCTGTGCTCACCGAGTTCATTTAGGTTAATTAAAAACACGGAGGAGTTTTGATTGTTATCCGATTTTCCTGAGTGAAACTTCTGTAAATGGGTACAGAAGTTTCACTTTCTCTTTAACAAACAGTAACTCACTTCCGACTGTTTCTGCATGAAGGATAAGTGCACGTTTGATATCTGCGGGTCATTTTACAATTAAACACATATGGAAACTCATTTCAGAGAGCTAATATATAATTTACAGGCATGTAATAAAAACCGCGGCGATCCTCTCCGATAATTCAGATAACCGCGCTAATGAGGGCTGCCATTTTCCAAACGCAGTTAAAATACCAGTTTCAATTAAAAAGCGCTGGATTTGATGTTAGATCAGTTGAAAGCGTCACGCTCTGAACGGCGGCGCGGCCGAAGGAAACTGAGGAAATCAAACGGACGCGGAGGACTGAGCGGACGTGGGTGCGTTCGTCTACGCGTGGAGGATTTGAGGTTGTTAAATTGAAGGGACGGGAGCACGCTAGGGTTGGGAATCGAGAACCGGTTCCTGTAGAGAACCGGTTCCGTGTGTTTCAATTCCATGGAATTGTTTGGCAGTTTATCCAGCGATTCTCTTATCCATTCCAACCAGCACGAATCTCACGTAATTTACGCAAATTACGCACAGTCAATTCCAGAAAGCACTTACATGATTAAGTTACGTCGGTTTAGCACGCGCATTGGAGTTGTAAACAACAATGGCGCCCACCAGGTTCAAACGCTCCAAAGTTTGGCTTCACTTCACCAAAGAAAGATGGCAACAAGGCAACTAGCAGTCATTGTAAAGTGGAGATAACAGCGTCGGGAGGGAACACGGCTAACATGCAGAAACATTTGAACACACAACATGCTAACGAGTGTCGTGTTTTTGACGCTTCGGACTGATGGATCTCAACCCAGCAGCAGTAGCCAAGCTAAGATCACCTCTGGTAACTCTGGTTAGTAGCTATCCCGCTGCCTATGTGCTTCTTTGTAAAACACGCTATAACATTAACGCTATGCTATTAAACGAATGCCTTCTGCATTACATTTAGAAGATGACCGTGATGAGAGAGAGAGTCTGGCTGGTTCAGAGGCTGGAAGACATGATTATTTATCTTTTTAAGAATTGTTAATTCTTCATAGTATTTGCAGATTTGTACTATGCACTGGTCTGTTGTATTTGATAGTATTTATCTTTCTTTATTATTATTTTTGAGTGCTTAGTGAGCTCATGTATCCTTTTAAAAGGGAGATTTTTTTATTTCTATTAGGAAAAATCTGTTAGTAAAATGTTCCACATTCTTGTGTATTTGCACAGTTACATATTACAACAGTTAACACGTTGTCCAGGCTTTGGGCCTCTTTTGACCTCGCTGTTGAGTTTGTAAGGTCGTGACTTCTAAGTAAAAAAAATGATGCTAATAAAACTGTTTGTTTTCCTTTTTCCCCAATTTAGAATCGATAAAGAATCAAATCGTTAAACAGTACTGATAATGGAATCGGAATCGGAAAACTCTTATCAGTTCTCATCCCACTCCTGAACCACAGATGGTGTGATCCTGGACACGTTGCTGTGAAGGAGCACCCCTGCACCCCAGACACTGAACTGTTGGCATGCGAGATTGCTGCCAGGCAACAAACATACCATCCAAATGTCAGTGTGAGCTCTGGAGACCTGAACCACACCTCTCTCCTTTAACACATCCTGCTATCAGGAAGAGAATCTTGTAGTTTCATCTCTTAACAACGTATTTATTTCTCGTACGTGATTGTACACGTTGGGGATCAATAAAGTTGCATTCAGTTCGACGTTTGTTGTTTATTATTTTTGAGTGCTTAGTGAGCTCATGTATCCTTTTAAAAGGGAGATTTTTTTATTTCTATTAGGAAAAATCTGTTAGTAAAATGTTACACATTCTTGTGTATTTGCACAGTTACATATTACAACAGTTAACACGTTATCCAGGCTTTGGGCCTCTTTTGACCTCGCTGTTGAGTTTGTAAGGTCGTGACTTCTAAGTAAAAAAAATGATGCAAATAAAACAGTTTGTTCTCCTTTTCCTCCAAATTAGAATCGATAAGAGAATCGATAAAGAATCGAATTGTTAAACAGTATCGATAATGGAATCGGAATCGGAAAAATCTTATCACTTCCCATCCCTAGAGCTCGCCGCGATCACCCAGTCTGCTCACGCAGCACTTGTTTGCTTTGCAAATCGCCTGCTTAAAACATGTACACTTTCCACAGCGTGGGCGAAAGGTTTGCTTATTTGGAGATTTGTCCGTCTAATCCCGAGCATGGCGAGATCTCCGGCTTTAAATATTCCAGACTGCAGGCGTCTCCCGAGTTTATTCTCGGTGGGTCACCACGTTATGAGGAGCGCCGTGCGTTCTTGAGCATCGCCTCCCGGGACGCCAGATTAAGTCTGAACCTCCATCCTGGATTATCCTCGCAGCCTCCGGGACGCATTCATAACTGCGAATGACTCCACCTGAGACGAAGGTCAAAAGGAAAATAGGATCACACTGAGCATTTCAACAAGACATTCTTCATTTAGATGAAAAAAAAAACATGCACAGGTGTCTTTGAAACTACGTGGTAAAAGCGTTTATATCGTCTACAAGTTCATAAACATTCAAGATGTGATAAAAGTGCAGACTTTCACTTTCAGTCTAAGAGGTTTCATAAAAATACGGTATTTACCATTTAGGAATTACAGCTGTGTTAACGGTGTGATGTAACTGTAAATGTAGTCATTATTTTTAGGGCGCAGAGGAAAATCCTTTTCGGTCTCTAACTACCTGAAGTCTGGGGCTCCCGGAGATGCTTCCCCAGACCTTCACTGCAGTTTCCTCCAGTTGCTGCTTGTTTTCTGTATGTTTGTGTCGGTGACTTAAAAAAACTCGCTCTGCTGGCTTCAGATCAGGCTAGAGCTGAGCGATTTTATCAATTCTGCGATATATATCGATATTTTATTTCCCCAGAGAGTATCGATTTTTCAGCCATGGGTATCGATATTCTAAGCTTCTTTCAAAACCCCCGTGTCCCACCTTTAAAAGCTTGCAAGCAACAATTTGCACTGTTTAAATAAATGAAACTATTTTTCTCAACACATCTTTTATTCATTTTGTCCAGCATTTGCAAGCTGCCTGTCAGCCATATAATGTGTAATTGATGCTTTCAGTTCAATTAATTCAAACAAAGTCATTGGAACACTCACAAGATGTCACCAAAATCACTTTGTCCCTTTAAAATCTTTCAGAAAATGATGTAAATGTATTGTAAGATGAATATCGATATATATCGTATCGTGAGCCGAATATCGTGTATTGTATCGCAAGATAAGTGTATCGCTACAGCCCTACTCTGGACATATAAATATTCTTTTTTATGTGTTATTTCTGATGTTAACCGTGTATCTTAATGTTTAACAGACACGGATATCGTGTATCGTATCGTATCGCGAGATTAGTGTATTCTTTTTTTTGCAGTATTTGGCTGAATGTGAGCAGAGACTAAAGCCCGACAGACGTCTGAATTCATCCTGCTGCTTCTGTCATCCGTCAGTTATCAGTAAACACCAGTTAGCTTGTTTAATTGGCAGCCATAGACGCCCGTATCATCATACTGCCTCCACCGTGTTTGACCCATGATCTGATCTGCTTTGGATCATGAGCTGGTCCTTTTCTTCTTCATACTCCATACCCCATGTTTTCTTATTGTAAAGATGTTTCCTGTCTTTCTCTAATCTGACTTTCCTGTTCTTGAACGTCACCGCTAGCTTGCACCTTGTTGTGAACCGTTTGTATTGACATTTATGAGATCCTGTGATCATCCACGTCAGGCTTTTTGATGTTGAACCCACCAGAGCTTTCTCTCTTTATAAGAACGAGCGGAGCCGTTGATTTGACCACACCTAAGGTTTTCCTTGTCTTATAGATTTATGTGTTTTTTTTTTTTCAGTCTAATGATGCCCTCTTTCACTTGTATTGAGATCTTCCTGGACAGTCAGAAAGATGCCAACGCAATACTTGACCTCAGCTCTGGAGATGTAGGGCCCGATCTTCCGCCAAACCTCCTAAAGCCGCTATTAAGGGATAGCGGGTAGCGGGAGGGGTGTTCCCCCTCAAAGAACTCATTCATCCACTCTTGCTATATCCTCTTTCCCACCAGCTCTACCAGCTGGTCATCTATGGTTTGACTGGAAAGCAAGTCGTTTAAGATGATCTCTGTCATTTTCTCAGGGGTTCAACTGAGGCCAGATCATGCTTTTTATGCAAGAGTTAATCCAAGAGGTGGAGCTGTTTGTGCACGTCCACCACATTGACGCCATTTGGACGCCATCTCGTACGAGCCGACATGGGTTGCGGGCGGTCGGACCATCCGCCATGCTTTTTCCTAAACCTGCGATGGTACGATAGCAAGTTTGAGGAAAGGGCAGAAGACACGCCCATTGCCACACCTACAAGGTTAGTAAGAGAGTCGGCAAAATGCGTCGCGGTCATAGTGAGTGGAAGATGGCCTTAGAGGTTAGCGAAGGTTCCTATACATGCAAATTAACCGTAGAGGCTAGTGGTGAAGGGTAAGGCGAAGGGCACAATCAGAACCACAACAAGCCGGTTAATTTTGTCTCAATTGTTCAAAAAACCTTCGAACCCCTGAAAACTGAGGTAATTTGCTTAAACTGGCTTTAACCCTTTAAGCGCCAAAGTCGCGATATTGCGACAAGCAACATTGCTGACTATAACAGGCTGTATCTATAAATGTGAAGCCGAATCTAGTTACTACTTTTCACCAGGAGATGGCGGACATGTGTGCCTGTAATCTGAGAACCATTTTTGGTGGTGCACTATTCAAATTTTTAGCGCAAAATGAGTTTGAAAACACCCTCCGCCACAGAGACGCGCGGCTCAGCAGTGGTAGAAATGAGACCAGAGCGAAAGAGTGTTTTTTCATTTACTCACGATGCTGAGAGGTTGGTTTACCATCCACGAAGTACTTTGTCAGGTTCAGTCTAACTCCGATTCAGAGGAGGATGACATGCAGTTGTCCAGTGAAGCAGAAACTGACATTAGTGGTGACAGCGAGTCGGCGCGTCATAGTCCACAATCACCACATCGTATATTGGCTGCTTCACCTCAGTGTGGCAAGTATTCTGCGATTGCCAAGCAGGTCGAGGTGTCAGGGAGGCTCAAAACACCGCAAATATGGAAAAATGTATCGGGGATGAAAACAACCGCGGTTGTCCTGGCAACGCGGTAGAAGCCGCGGGGAAAAAACACACTGCTAATGGCGCACCGGAAATCACGGTGATGATGATGATGGTGGCGGCTGAGAGTTCTTGAGAGAAGAGGAAGAGTATCAAAAGTGGAGCCTAAATTTCGATGAGCCTGTTGGTTTTTGTGGAGACGATCTGAAATTCTGAGCTGGTTTGGGCAGGTGATGTCACAATAATCAAATTAGATGACAAATCTACTTCCATTCCAAATTTTGGTTCATACTTAAGATATTTCTCATTTACAGTATACCTTTATCTCAAACCACTTTAAAGTTATAGCCTTTTGAAACCTTGAGATCAAAATTTAACATTTTCCAATATGGCCGCCACCTTGTGACATCATAATATGCAAATTATATGAATAATTTTACTCGCATCACAGCCTTTGAGTAATACTGAACAATTTTCTCATTGACAGTATACCTTTATCTCAAACTGGTTTCAAGTTAGTGCCTTTTGAAATCTTGATAAAAAATTGTAGATTTTCTTGAAAAAATTCCAGCACCTAAAGAGTTAATTCCCCAGTTATAAATGACGTATTTCTGTGAAACTTGTTCGTTTCCAGCTGAAACCGCAGCTCACTCGCCGCCGCATCGTCCCACGCAGTCATTTCAAAACGACACGGAGCTTCATTTCTAAGGAAAAACTTGATTTTGTCAGTAAACCGAAAGCTAAATACACACATAAAAAGAGGAAATGTTCACTTACAGAATCACCGGTGAAGAAGGCGGGCTCCTCCCCACGGGCAGCTGATGGACGCCATCAAGGTTGAATTGAACGTGTTGTTTTTTTAGAGTGTGAACTGCTTATTATACGTTTCCATACGTAGCAGGAGTGGGAGGAAGCTGACGATGATTAGCAGGAGCTGTTGTGACACGGTTAAAATCAGCGAGCGCTCATTGTGGCTTTCTGCTCTTTAATACCCGTGTTATGTCATGGCAAGGCCGTCGGGTGGGTTCCTTTTCCTTTTTTTTGACTCTTTTTAATGGGCTGAGAGGAATATATGTGACATAATTAGATGCGAAATAAGATTTTTCCTATGGATCGAGCATTACTGGTATTTGCTTAAGATTAACTCGACTTGGAAATGAGCTCACGGGCGCAGACTGCACGGCTGCAAGTCTCTCTCTCACATGCACGCGCGCACACGCACGCACACACACACACACAGAGGCACCGACAAGCAGGTAATGAATATGCCAAAACAATTATCTGTAACTGCAGAGGTTAACCAATAATTACACACTCCGTATGTTTACTGGAGGAAGTGCTGAAAACTGAGTACCGAGCGTCATTCCAGATGATTCCGGTGATGAAACAATGACCTACAGGTAATAAGCACAGATGTTTCCAGCAAACTTTAGTAAATTGATTTCTCTACGTGAATATCAATGTAGCCGGGCACAAAAAAAATAAATAAAAAAAAAATCTGCAGTGCAATATGAGCAGTTTTTTGCAGGTATCTGCTGTTTCTTCTACCTTCTTATGAGCTAAAAGATGAAAATAAAAAGGAGAAAAATCTCATCAGTTAAACGGGGAACATCCTGTCCAGAGCTTGTTTCCTGGCTGACCTTCTGGAGAAAGGTCAGGAGGAGGAGGATTGTCAGACCTTCATGCCGGAGAGACGAAGCGAGGAGCAGATTGCGGCTCGGATGAGGCCGGCTTCGCCAGCTAACGCAGATTTTTTTTACACAACGTTCCCGCCCACATATTTGCTCGTGCGTTTACATTACGGTCACACTTCCCTTTGTTTCAAAGACCTTAATGATAGCTCAACGTGAGGCGCCGGGCTTGTTAAATCCTCCAAGAAGGACTGATGTATTGGCTTGACCTTTGATGTTGGCCAGCCATGCCATTTACCACCCCCATGATTGAGAGCCTCCCAGAACATGGAGAGATGAAGATGCCGCGGTGAAAATAAGATCTTTATGTGAAGAAATGTACAAAAAAAAAAAAAAAGGCCCCTTTCAGGGGGTTTTGCATATGTAGTTTAATCCATAATAACCTGATCTATGCTTCTGGTGCTGCACATCCTGTTTCAGTGTTAGAAGTTACTTGAGATGCGCAGTGGCGAGCTAAACCCTGAAAGGTGCGGACGCAGTAATCTTTGAGCGAGGCGGGAGTTTATTAACAGGCTCTGCACGGTGCAATTCGCAGCCATTATTTATCTGATCCTTTTTGAACTCAGCCAAAGAAGTCATCTTAAATATTTTAATCAATCAAGTAAGCAAGTTCATACTTGAATGACTTGTGCCGCTGCAGGAAATTAGATAAGAGTCTCCTACAACCCCAGATCGCAAAAATGGATGGGACGCTGCGTAAAATGGAAATTAAAAAGAGAACGTAATGATTATCAAATCTCATAAACCCGTATTTGATTCTCAATAGAATCGAAAGAACATTTCAGATGTTGAAGCTGAGACATTTTACCCTCTCATGGAAAAATATCAGCTCAATTTGACTTTGACAGCAGCAACACGTCTCAATTAAGGTGGAACAGAAGCAACAAAAGGCTGGAAAACAAAACTGTGGAACAATTTCAGAAAAAATGTTACTCAATGTAAAATGTCAAAGACTTTGAAGATCCCACCATCTACAGTCCACGATATCATCAACAGATTCAGAGAATCAGGAGGAGCCTCTGTGTTCTAGGAACAAGGGTGAAGGTTTAAACTGGATGATGGAGATGTTCAGGTCCAGGACATGATCGTCTCCTGGACATCAATCCACTGATGCAGGTTAACGCTGGACCATCAGAGAAGAAGACACATGTGGACACCATCCAGAGACACCAGCGTCTCCTCTGGACCAAAGATCATCTAAGATGGTCTGAGGATAAATGGACAACTGATCTGAGGTCAGATGGACCAACCATGGAAGCCATCCAGGAACCATCCAGCTGTTATCAGACAGTTCAACAGCTGCATCTCTGGTCTGAGGTTGATTAGTGTCTGTGGTGGACAGCTGGAACATTTGGAAAGACTCCATCAATCCTGAAGAGAACATAAAGGTTTTAGAGCAACATCTGCTCCATCCAGACAACGTCTCTTTCAGGGAAGATCTCCCATATTTCAGACAACGCTGAACCACAGACTGGATCATCACAGCAGCAGGACTTCACAGAAGAGTCCAGCTGCTGAACTGACCTGCCTGGAGTCCAGATCTGTCACCAGCAGAAAACATCTGGAGCATCATCAAACAAACGAAAGCATCAATGAAGGTCCAGGACTGTTGAGCAGCTGGAGTCCTGCATCAGACCAGAACGAGATAACGTTCCTCTCCTGAAACCCTGACAGCTGGTCTCCTCACTTCCCAGATGTTTACAGACAGATGTTAGAAAAAGAGAGGATGCTACCCGATGATAAACAAGTTTTTAGAGATCTGTCGCTGCCATCAAAAACAAAATAAGTTGATATTTACCATGAAAAGGTACAACGTCTTAATTCCATCACCTTACAGTCATGGAAAAAATTATTAGACCACCATTTTTTCTTCAGTTTCTTGTTCATTTTAATACCTGGTACCACTAAACGTCATCATGTGACTAAAACAGACAGAAAAGAAAACACTGAATGCATAAAAGCAGTGTTTTTGGCAGTACAACGCCATAGCTATTGATGTAAAAACGTAAGTGATTTAGGTTATAATCAAGAAAACCATGGTAAATGGTAAGATATCAGCTCTTAAATAAAACTCTTATGAGCAATCTTTGTGGTTATCGTTATGTTTGTCCAAACAAATGTACCTTTAGTTGTACCAGGCATTAAAATGAACAAGAAACTGAAGAAAACAACGGTGGTCTAATAATTTTTTCCATGACTGTATATGTCCTATTGGGAATACCCGGGTACCACCAGAATAGCATCCTCTAGGTGGCAGCACCGGTAAAAACCGGTCGTTACCGCTGCATCTGGGGATTCTGAAAGATACGAAAACTTCAGGTTTCACATGCGATGATTCAAATCTCCCACTGATTCAAAAGGCGGTGATTCAGCGTGAGGGGAGGGACGAGACGAGGAAGAACGTCGACGTGATTTCAAACAGGTGACGCCAACAGGTGACTGAAACGGCGTCCATGAGAAGAAGTGTTTTTGAGGAGCAAAGAAGCTCCACGTTGTCAACAAATGAATGAGAAAGTCATGGATATGTTCAAAAATAATGCTCTTCAGAATGAGAAGGATGTGCATATTTTACTTCTCCATTAAGCGATTCAAACTATCTTGAGGAATTTCAGTGCATCAAGAGGGAAGGCGTGAGCTTGAGCTGGACACCTGGAGTCTCTGATCTCACAGACGGGACTGCATCAAGAAGATCTCTATTAGCAACAGATTCAAAAGCCAGGGTTTGTGACAGTATGGAGGGGGGCAAACCTTTGGCAAAAGCTTATTTTTTAACACTTCTGTTACAAAAACAGTGCAGAAAAGAACACTGAGATCTAAGAGCCGATATGTCGCCTTCAGAAGAAGAAGGTCCAGGTACTGGACTGAGCTGCCTGCAGTCCTGATCTGCCCACATTAGAGAGTGTGAAATAAATTTGCACCAGTTAATATTTTTTTTTTAACCTTTGTGTTTTTGTTGTATTTTAGTAGATGAGCCCGGCTTCCCTGAAAACAGGGATAGCAGAGTAATTGGAGCTAAGCAGCTGAGAGCGCCGTTCCAACAAGTTGCTCTCAAGTGGAATCCTCTTCTAGGTTAATATAGATCAACGGCATGTTTTTGGTGTTGTTTATGAAAAAGGACAAGTACCTCCAGGCTTGTTTGCTTTCTGCAAACCACAGCTGACTGGAACCATCATCCGTGTGGTGTGTAAACAAAGAGCAGCAAAATAAAAGAAACACTCAGTGTCAACAGTTTTTAGCGATCAGTAGTTAACACAGAAGGGACAATTAGAAGAGACAATGAAGCGATGTGAGAACCAAAACACTCAGGAGATCAAATACACATGAACGTACCTTTAAAACATCGAGGGAATTTTGCATAAGAAAGACCCAGTTTAGAGTTTGGTGAAAAAAAAAGTTGTAGAAGGAAATAAAGAATAATTGGTTCATGGAGATGTTAGAGCTAATAAGATGCATGTTAGGAGTTCTTCATCAGACTAAATCAGACCAAATACATCCATCCATCCATCCATCTATTCATCTATTCATCCATCCATCTATCAATGAATTAATACATCCATCCATCCATCCATCCATCTATTCATCCATCCACCCATCCATCCACCATCATCCATCCATCCATTCGTCATCCATCCATCCATCCATCCATCCATCCATCCATCCATCCATGCATCATCCATCCATCCATGCATCATCCATCCATCCATCAACCGTTATCCATCCATACATCCATCCATCCATCCATCCATCCCATCCATCCATCCATCCATCCATCCCCCATCCATCCATCCATCCATCCATCCATCCATCCATCCATCCATCCATCCATCCATCCATCCATCCATCCATCCATCCATCCATCCATCCATCATCCATCCATCCATCAACCATTATCCATCCATACATCCATCCACCTTCATCCATCCATCAACCATTATCTATCCATCCATCCATCTACCATCACCCATCCATCCATCCATCCATCCATCTACCATCACCCATCCATCCACCCATCCATCCATGCATCATCCATCCATCCATCCATCAACCATTATCCATCCATTCATCAATCCACCTCCATCCATCCATCCATCCATCCATCCATCCATCCATCCATCCGTCCATCCATCCATCAATCCATCCATCCATGCATCATCCATCCATCCATACATCCATCCATCCATCCATCAACCATCATCCATCCATCAATCCATCCATACATCCATCCACCTCCATCCATCCATCCATCCATCCATGCATCATCCATCCATCATTCATCCATGTTAAATACCTATTTTATCCTCTACCTGGGTGCAGGGGTGCTGTAATTCATACCAGCTGTATTTGCTTAGAAACACTAAGTTTTATTATTTGAAATTAGGCCGTAAATTTATGAAATCTTCATATGAATTTGTTCCAATGTTCATTATAAATGAATGACACATAAATGAAAAACAAGGGAGCCATTTGGGCAGCTGTCGTGCTTCACTCAGGATTAAATACAAGCTTCAAGGCTGTAATATTCAGCACATTTTTCTCAGGTGCACAGTCTTCGGCTATTAAGGGACGTACTAAACTCTACAGTAGAGCAAACTACTGATTTTCTGCTCGCAACAATTCATTATGCCAACAAGCCATTTTTATGTTTGCTTTAGTACAAAAAACAAGCACATTAATTAGAAAACCTGGAAGAGGGGTTGCAGAGTTTTGATGCAAACGCTAAAACAGATAACTGCGAGAAAGTGTGTCACACATGGACAAGAAAGCCATTCATCAAGTGTCTAAGCTCAGAGATCTCCAACGTGTAATCAGTGTGAATAAATGTGTTCCTAGACATCGATAGTCAGGTAATTTTCTTTTCTCCTTACATTTATTTGGGGAGAAAAATTACTTTTTCCTCCAAACACTTTTATCATCAAATTATACTGAGATGGCTCCCCTACAGAGAATTCAGCATGTAATGTACTTTTCTGTCTTAAAACAATGCTGCATAACAACACATTTTAATAATGATTACCACCGAGGCGCAATTCTTGCAGATACTCCAAATGACTCAACAAATGAAGCTGAACGTGCCTTAAATGGACGGATAAACTTAATCTTTTGCTATTACAAGGATGAAAAGTGTCTGACGATAGTTGGGTCCATTATCTTGGACAAAAAAGCACTTTGTGTTATGGACGCAGCAATGAAACAAGATGTTTCTGAAATGTAGAATTATAATTTCTTTATTAGACGGTTAATCTAACGGTGTCCATCAGTCCAACAGCAAAGCACACAAGAATTAAATATGCAACTGAAGCACAATCGTTCATGTTCAAGGACCTACCTTAGTCTTCAGACTCCTCAGCACCTTCAACATAGCGTTTAAATCCAATTTATATAGTTATTAGGGCTGGGCAACGATTAAAATTTTTAATAGCAATTAATCGCATTATTTCCCTGATTAATCACGATTAATCGCATTGTATACGAAAAATCAAATAATGAATTCAAAAGTAGTGTAAAATGCACTTTTATGCCATATGAACTAAAGTGCCATAACATTTGTTGTTCAAACACTTTTAACATCAGCACTTGTCAGTAACACATATTTAGTGTAAATCTCATCTTAAAAAATGTCAAATAAAATAGGGCATTAATGTCATCCTGTTTTTATGAAAAATTAAAAAAAATCTACAAACAAAACAAAATCGAACAAATTTTTTTTTTTTTAGACAGAATTGTTAATATTGCTACCTGAGTTGCTACCTGAACTGTAAAGTTCACAGATTTTTACCGTTCTCCGTGTCTGTTTTAGCTTTTTCTTATGTTTACCTGCAAATTCTCTTCCGGTTCCGCAGCAGCCAGTAACAGACTTTTCAAAACAAAAGCATGTGAGCAACATGCGTTAACACGCGATGAAATAAATGTCGGCTGTTGTGTTTAAATTTGGGCATAAATACTCATAAGCATACACTCAAATTCTACTCTAATTGTGTTCTGGTGAGGCAGTCAATTCTGTTGTTAAACAATAGCCTGGAATACGATGGAGGTGCAAAACGGAGTTTTATTCTCCAAGTCTGCATACAAATTCAGAGAGGTCATTACAGAATGCTGGATGGTTCAGAATGACAAAGTCTCAGTAGGAAACAGTTGCCTTTAAACATCACATGCAAACATCAGGACCTTGGATAAGTTCTCTAGACGTCTACGCGTCAAAACTTAGCAGACTTGTTGGAGCCAGAACGATAACAAAACTGTGGCTTTCAAACACGCAGGAATCGAGACTAGAAGTCATGGACTCATGACACAGCACTTTAGCTCAAAATGCAATTTTTAACATTACATCGGCGTTAATAAATTAATGAGTTTACGCGATAATAACGCGTTAACTTGCCCAGCCCTAATAGTTATATATATAAAAAATCAAAAGCAGTCCTGAGATGAGCTTTTAGATTAATCATGGTTTTAATCAAGTGTCACCTCTTTAGAGCTCTAAAGACGTGTAGATCTAAAGTTTCATCTTTCATCAGGGTTTTTCTCAGGTCAAATTCAAGGACTTTCAAGGTTGTTTTTTTTTTAATTCCAAGGTAAATGACATATTTATATAACAACATGCACTGATAATGATCAAATATGGGTCGGCACCACGATTGTGTCATTTGTTCTTTAGAGATGGATTCACATCGGGTCAGACTGAAACGTTTTGTGGACGAGGGTACGATGTCTCTGATTGGACGGTTCATCATGTGACTCTGACAATGCAACAACACCAACAACACTCATCAAACATGTGCATTTTGCTGTTTTTTTCCCCCAGTTTACCTGGATGAAATTAATGTGTTAAAATGATGACTGTTTCTTCTGGAAACACGCTGAGACGCCGCGCAAATCACAAGAACAGTCGAAATTTCAAGCCCTTTTCGAACCTTGAAACCGCAACTTTAAAATAAAATTCAAGCACGATCAAGGATTTCAAGCACCCGTTTGTTTCATCTACTTCTTTCTCGACTCTTAATCATCTCAGTGACGACCTTAGAGTGACTCGTCCCAGCGTTCCACCCAGTCATGCGAAACGCAGCTTTACTCACGGTCGCTGCAGAAAGGTCCCCCGTAGGTGGTCATGGTGCAGTCGCAGGAAAAGCCCTCCCACTGCTGCAGGCACACGCCCTGGTGGTGGCAGGAGTCCTCCGTGCAGGTTGTACTGGGACCTGCAGGGAGTCGGCAGCAGATTAACTGACGCATCCGCAATTATGTGGAAGGAGGATGAATGAAATGAATGGTGAGCAGGACAGTGATGCTAATAAGGCCCTTTCGGCTCCCTGTTTTTCCTATTTTCTATCCTGGAATGCCACGAGAGTGGCATTGCTGAAATTCGTAAATATTTCATGCAGCTCTGAAGTGGGATGTTTCAGATCCAGTGTCTCTGTGATTGAGGTAAACGTACTGTGGTGTTAAAATTCATGCTGTGTTCATTCTGAGGCCTAACCGTGCTAAAATTGCTGTGTCATGCTGTGGCATAAATTAAGGCCATGAATCTTCACCTCAAATCCTGCTTCATTCGAGGCCACCGGTTGTTTTGGTGTTGTCTCTATCAAGTAGCTAACTTAGCCTAACTTAGCTACTTGATAGAGACAACACCAAAACAACCGGTGCCTCAGAATGAACACAGCATGAATTTTAACATCACATGTACTCATAGCAGTTTGAGGCTGGAGCTTTTGGACCACGTGGTTTGAAATTGACCACAGTTACTGTCGAGCACCGCAGACGAAATAACTGTATGTAACCCAGGTTATCTCAACGTCCTATTAATTGAAAATTCCAATGGTTCCTGAACGTATCATCTGAGAGTTCGGACGCTGCTGAATGCAACACTTGCCGTGCCGAGCAGCATTGCCATGTGTACGATAATTATCGTATTTGTACGATAATTTGGCCCTCTGCACGATGTACGATCAATAATCCAAAAAAAGGCCAATTGTACGATAATTTGACTATTTCAAATTATTGCTGGCCACAACTGTCTGCAGCAGTTTTTTTTTTTTTTTTTTACCCTGAAGGCATTTGTTCCCATGTGACATGTTTCCAGCCAATCGTACTTTGCTGAGCAGGAGATACGAATGTTTGTCTCAGAACAGCTAGCATGATCGGCTGAATGGTTAGCTTCACCCGCTATTTAACACTAGAGTAATTTTTTTTTTTTTTTTAAGATTTTTTTGGCACTAATGGCCTTTATTTATAGTGGAGAGAGACAGAGAGAGAACGGGGCGGCAAAGGGTCGACAAGCCGAACTCGCGACCAGCCACACGAGGACTGTAGCCTCTGTACGTGGGCCGCCTGCTCTAGCCGCTGGGCGGCCCAACACTAGAGAATTAAATTTGACTATAGCGCATCATTGGGCTTGTTATTTTGGTTATGACAGACGTACGATAATTTCCCTCAAAATACGTTAATTTTGAGTCTCTGGAACGATATTCCTACATTTCCCACGTGGCAACACTGGTGCTGAGGGGTGCTAGCCCGGTGCGGCGACACACCTGCGAACCTCACTGTTGCATCTGTGCTCGTAGCTTAATGACTTGTTAGAAAATTGAAAAGAAGTTGCTTTTATGGTCCAAATCATGGTGCCGAGATGATAGAAGTTCCCGCGGATTGATACCCAAGAGCCGAGCGAAGCACAGGAGCAGGTTTGGTGGAATTTTATTTCCTTTCTTGATGTCCTGGTGAGCTGGTGACTGAATTTCCTCTAGTTCTGTCAAACCTTGTTTTTGTAAATATTTTCTAATTGAATTAATATTAATAAAACCAGTCAGGGTACTGTGTTTAATATATTTATTGAGCTGTAGACAGTTTAATGGAGTTCTCAGCGCCTCATGGTCACTAGCTCAGCTGTGCTCCTGTACTAATAGTACTGGATGATGCGTATTATTGATTTAAATTGTAGCAATGGTTATTATTGTTTTATTTAAGTTGTGATGTATGTCATATCAGTTGATGGTTTAATTTTATACTGTAATTTCATATTTTGTACTGGATTAATTGCTTGCCTGTTGTGTGCAGGCTGGTTTTATTTTTAGTAGATTCATGATCCCGTGATGATCCATATTCCCCTGGTTGGTGTTCGGTAGGACACGCCTCACCTGGAACCCTTGGTTTATTTTATTTTTTTTTAATTTTCACCTTTTATTATTGGAGATCTCAAAGAAAAATATTTTGTTGGGACATTGTTGGGAAAGACAAAGAATAGAAATAGAAACTTTTTTTTAAGGACAAGGACTGGACAACTTATTTTGGGGTTATGAACATCGTTTCGCATTTTATGCTCTGTATGAAAAGAAATGAACAGTTTAACATGTACCCTTGTTTGGAGATAAACTTTCCTGTTTAATGTCTGTGTGGTGTGTGGAGTGGAGGTCATTAATTTTCTACCTACACGTAGAAAGCTACTGCCAATCTCCTTACGAGCAAAGGAAATTGATTGAGAAAACTGTGATAGAGATTCATTATTATATTTAGAGTATCCTCATAGTCCCCCACCCTCTCTAATGGTCATAAAGGTTACATGCACAAAAGTGTCTCCCTTTTTAAGGTTCAAAAGAAAAGAAGTCCGACAAGGAAAACTAAACTAAATCCCTTTAAAGCAGGGGTGTCAGACTCTTTTCCACTGAGGGCCACATCAGCATCATGGTTGAAGGGCCAGATTGGCAGCATGAAAATAAATTAAACTACAGGGGTGCTCTGATCAGGGTTTTTGGGGCCGATCACCGATCACCGATCGCTGAAATCAATATCGGCCGATCCGATACCCATCACCGATCACACAGTGTCAATTTGAACTTGAACCTTGCTTTTAATAGTGTAGCATTAATTATTCATATATTTAAGTTATTCTTTAACACTGTATATCAAGCATCATTAAATAAATAGATGAGAGTATCATGAATTGGTAAAAAACTCCAAATGTCACTCGTGAAGCTGACCGCTGTGGCTTTCTCATTCAAAAGAGAATTAACATGTCCATCACCGTCTGGTATAACTCCGGCAGGCACACATCAGTGAAGTATTTACGTCCTTGGTGAACATAACGTGGATCCAAGTGATTCACTAGAACAGAGTGTGAATTATACAATGACAATTGGGGGGGTCAACATGTTCTAGAGATGACAAAAATGACAATTTGTCCCTTCTTTAGGGGGGGGTCGAAGTTGTAACCCCCCCAAACCCCCCCTTAATTCGCACTATGCACTAGAAGCTTAAACCCGAGGTCGTCCACGACAGACAGCGGCTGGTGGTCCAGGCATATGAACTCCATAAGACTCTTTCAAATATAGGGCCCTATGAAATCCCTTTTATTTTTTCTCAAATTCCATTTTAATTTTTTTCATTTTTGGTGTTTTTCGGTTTTTAATTTTTGAGAATTCTGTTTTAAGCATTTTATGCAAATGTAACCCCAAAACAGTATATAAAGTAATGAAATATAGACAATTTATGCAATTATAACTGTAAACTTTAATGTTTTTATACTTTTAAACATATTGTGTCCAACAAAACATTGTTTTTTTATTTTTACAAAAAAAAATCTAGTTTTTTTCTATGTAATAAAAAAGAAAAAAAATAATTCAAATAGGTAAAATTCATTTAAAGTGCAGAAAAGAAAAATTGCAACAGCAGTAAACTAATCATTTTAGTTTGTTTGATTTATTCTGTTATCAGACAGTTTGTCATAACGTACATGATATTTTTCAGGTATGTCATGACAAACTATGTGTCTGATAACAGAAAAAACTTTATTTACTACAGCTGATGTAGATGCTATGAAATCCAAAGCAGTGAACACTGGTTGTGTGTATGAGTGTGTGCCCGGGTGTTTTTTTTCTTTAGGTGTTCCATCTATTACAGACAGCCGATTAAATAAATAATTATCAGCCTCTTTGTGTTTAGCTCGTTGAGTGACTCTCGCCTCTTTACGTTTGTGCTTTTCACTTATTCATTGATCCTCGTTGGAAGACCACGGGGGCAGACCAGGACCCGCTGGAGAGATGATATCTCTCAGCTGGTCTGGTGGAAGCGGCCGGGGGGAGGGAGGTCTGGGGGCCGCTCTGCTGAAGCTGCTGCCCCCGCGAGCCGACTACGGACCAAGCAGGAGCTAATGGATGGATGGAACTGATCCTTGCGCGTATATTTTGTGTCCATTCAATCGTGTGCTGGCAAAACTTGCAGAACTTTGAATCGCCAGACACATAATAATCTCTGATAAACTGCTAACTGCTCTGCCCTGTACCTGAGAGTAAACCGCTAGTTCCTTTGCTTCTTCGCCGGTTTCTCGGGTGCCGCTTCGACGTGTTTTTTTTTTTTCTATGATGAGGAAAGCGGGGGCAGAAAAGCTAGCGTGTCCCCACCTTTTCGTGAACCCTCTTGGAACATTTTCTCAAAAGAAAAGTTCCTTTTGGTCCGGGAGAAAAAAAAAGAAAAAACTTTTACACAAATTGCCGTTCAGTTCTGTTATATTGCGCATTTAAAGTGAATTCCGTTTTTAATCTCCAATTCCGCAATTCCATGACTGTGGATTCCATAGGGCTCTATACACAGTGAATGCGCACGAGAATAGAGTGTTTTTGATCGGCTCTTTTGATCGGCTTAAAGGAGAATTCTGACCGATCCCGATCATATGCATATCGGCCGATCCCGATCAGGTCACCGATCGATCGGAGCACCCCTAGTTTCTGTATTCATTATGTATTCAAGTTTCAAATATTTAAGTCATTATTATATTAAACTCAGGGTTTGTGGTTGTAAGAGTATCCATTAGCTTGGTTTCAGAAGCAGAAGCGATTCTTTGTTTTTCTTGCAGGCTAAATTTAGCATACTTAGCTCCGTGTTTGCTGTCAAAATGCCGACTTGATTAAACTCTTTCACGACTGTCACACATTACACAAAAGTTATACTTTTGTGCATCAATTTTTCTCTTCTTGGACATGTTGGGGTTAGTTTGTAAAGGTTTTTCTTAAGTCCATCAGTTCTGAAAAATTGTCTTGCTCATAGCTGCCGTTATTGTTGTGGGTAACGACGAAATGCATGATCGGAGATGTAGTTTATTGTCAATATGCGCTTTAAAGCTGTTTAAGCTTATTTTAAGTTTTAAAATATTGGTTTAAAATTTAAGCCAAGCTCTCGAGGGCCACATAAAATGACGTGACGGGCCACATTTGGCCCGTGGGCCTTGTGTTTGACACATGTGCTTTAAAGCGAACATTAGACTGCCACGGACAGCGTATGAGGCCCGTTAGCGATGCCGTCGCTGTCATCGCCGCTTCTCTCTCGTCCTCTAGGTTTCTACTGACCGCAGAGCTGCCGATGTCATTTTCAGCCCGACTTTTCGTGCACAGTCACGCTTTCATTTTATTTTATTTTTTCTTGATGAGCTTTGATTTTCCAAACCACTTGACCACAAAGGTATCCGGCGACTGGATATCCTGACCAGTAACTCACAAATGGAGTAAATGTCACATTATCGCTTCAAAAAGAAAATTCGTTTTTCAGCCGGCTGCACAAAGCCCCGTCAGTTAACATCTTCCTAAACGCCCTCCTGACTCACGGACTCAGTCTTTCTCTTGAACAATATTCAAGGTTTTCTCTTGAGCTTGAAGAGAGGCTCGGTTTATGACTGGTTTCATTCTGCACAGCTCCTTCAGCCGCTGTCGGTGATCCGTCTAAACGTCTGACTGCTCCATTCAGTCACTGGCGAGCGATTTTATGTCTGCAGCGCTGTGTGGCGTCATTCACCGAGTCTCGGCCACCCTCACTCATCTGCTGAGCACCGTGGCGAAGTTCCTGTCGAAACAAGAGGAGGAGGAGTAGGAGGAGGAGGAGGAGCAGACCGCAGCGCTCTGGGCTTTCCAACAGTCTGCAGGGTGATTAAAGGTATGGTGGGAGATCTTTTTTGCAGCATTTTTTTAAAATATTGCCTGAAAACCTTTTCACATTCCCATTGCACCCACTGAAATAGAATGTTTGCAAAAAAAAAAACGAAACGTTTTGGTCCGGTCTAATCAGAGAAAAACTCTGACCAATCAATGTACTGATCATCTTTACATTTATTGGCTGCCTAATACATCCATCAAATATCAATGCACTCCCCCCCACCCCTCCCTCCCTCCCTCAGCTCTGGCAATCAGGTGAGCAGACAGCGTTGCTATTTGAAAGCCAGAAATCAAGTTAGCTCGCACAGATCATTTTGTAGCAACAATGGCAGAGAAGAAGACGTCAACCAGCAGCAAAATCAAAGGGAAAACTGTTGTTGAAAAAGCAACAGCCATGCGGAAGCTAACTAAAGCTAACCAAAGCTAACCGAAGAACCAGAGTGGTTATCGGTACGGCTTTCCAGCGCTGGCGCCAGCTAAAAAATGAAAAGGGGCTCCAGACCGACGCCAAGGTGGCATAGTTTCTACTGGACAGGTAAGATGATGCCGTTCTGATTATATAATATTTCAACATGCTGATGGGTTATGGGTATTGTAGGACTATTCACCCAGTCAGTGAGAAAATGAAAGATGATGACAAAATTATTGTCCATGGAGTGACATGACCAACATATTCCAGCATGTTTCGCTAAGCTACCAACTCTGTCAGCTAGGCTACAGTACTATGTGTGACACCGTTAGCTAGACTGTTGTTATCCTTGATGGTAGCTTTCCCAATATCGTTGAATGCTATACCTTTTGTTAACTATAAGCTTCATACACAAACCGATAAAAGCACGGTACCTTCAACCCCCCCCCCCCGTGTCAACCATTCGTACAGACTCAGACCTGTAAGTACTATTATCACCCAACCTTGACAATACGCAGTAGCTAGTTGATATGGGTCTTACGAAATAATATTTCTGCTGTTGAGAAACAATGGTTTGTCCATTTTGTTCTATATCTGGCAAACAGCAGAGCCAGTTGATGCGCTCTATAAGACTAGATTACTGATTGATCACATGGCTACTAGTTCCACCAAACAATAAGCCTAATTCCTAAGCGGTCGCTGAGACAGCATGCGCGTTCATGTAGTCACGAATCGTGTGAAGGCATGGGTTCGAGGGGTGAGCTGAAGAGGAGGAGGCGGAGCCTTTGGGAGGAGGGAGAGTATATTTTCAAAATCTCACTTGAGTTGGATTGCTGGAACCGTTTTTTCAAAGATCTCCCACCATACCTTTAACAGCATACAGTGATCCTTCGCCACTTCGCGGTTTGATTACCGCAGTTTAGTGCTTCGCGGATTTTTTTCAGAAATATATACAGTCATGGAAAAAATTATTAGAACACCATTTTTTCTTCAATTTCTTGTTCATTTTAATACCTGGTACCACTAAACGTCATCGTGTGACTAAAACAGACAGAAAAGAAAAGACTGAATGCATAAAAGCAGTGTTTTTGGCAGTACAACGCCATAGCTATTGATGTAAAAACTTAAGTGATTTAGGTTATAATCAAGAAAACCATGGAAAATGGTAAGATATCAGCTCTTAAATAAAACTCTTATGAGCAATCTCTGTTGTTATTTCTATGTTTGTCCAAACAAATGTACCTTTGGTTGTACCAGGCAATAAAATGAACAAGAAACTGAAGAAAACAAGGGTGGTCTAATAATTTTTTCCATGACTGTAATTTAAAATTTTTTTTTAAATTACAGAAACATCACAGGATTTGTGCGTGTTCTCTCACAGGCAAGCCTGGCCCCTTTAAGAAGGTGGCCTTATGGGTAATGTTGTGGCCTTATGGGTAATGATGTGGCCTTATGGGTAATGGAGTGTATGTGTCGTGAGATGGCAGAAGAAACACCGAACAATACAACCTGTGTAATGCTACAAGTTCCTGCAGTGCCAGAATAAAGTTCCCGTTCCATGCAGAGAGAAAACCTGACTTTTTATTTTGTTGTTGTTAGCGTGTTAGCCGCTAATTACGAGCCAAAAATAGCACAATACCAGCGGTTTCTTTACTACGGTTCAGAGACCAGAGGCTGTGAAGGTAACAGAAAGACCACAGTTGAGCCTTTGTCTTGTTTCGCTGCAGTGTCTCGCTACTTTTTTGGGGGTTTTTAAACATATTTCAAACACATTATTGAGGCTCGGGGGGGCTCCGGCTCCAGATCACGAATTTTGATTGTCGCTTGGGGGGGGCGCCGGTCCCCAATAACCACAAAAAATAAGGGATCCCTGTACATGTCAGCTTTAACTACTCATACAACCGTTCATTAACGGGGAAAAAAAAACAGAAAAACCCGCATTCAATCAATGTCCAGTCAGAAGTCGTACAAAAATAGATAAATAAAGAAGACACTGCATAACAACTAAAGTGAATTTCTCAGCTCAGGAGAGATAAAACTCTGTCACACAACAGTTGTCATGC
Source organism: Hirundichthys speculiger (assembly GCA_018398805.1). Classification (NCBI taxonomy): domain Eukaryota; kingdom Metazoa; phylum Chordata; class Actinopteri; order Beloniformes; family Exocoetidae; genus Hirundichthys; species Hirundichthys speculiger. The sequence goes on along the minus strand of JAGFBZ010001630.1, from coordinate 3,086,950 downwards.
GTCAGGAGGAAACCAAAGGCGCTCTTTCCCGTTTCCCTGCAGTGCTTTCTTGCATTCTTCGTCTTGTTTATCTGCCGGCTGCCTGGAGAAATGATTTGACATAACTGAGCCTCGGCTGAATTGGCTGAGAGCTTTTCCTGTCGGAGCTCGACAAAAGCGTCTGAAAACCTTGACTGCGGAGCGGCGCTATTACGCAGACGCACGTGAGCATGCAGAATCAGAAATAATAAACCCGCTGGATTTATTGTCTGGCCGGCCGCGGCGGACCTTTCAATAAAGCCGTTAAGCGCCGTGACAGTTTGGGTGTAATTGGCTCTCGGCGAGCGTTCGCCGGCCCCCCCGGTCTCGTCTACGCCGCGGCGCCGCACGGAGGCGATTCGCAGGTGTCCTGCGTCCTCACCTGCGCAGTCGTGCTCCACCTCTCCCACCTTGTGGAGGGCGTCTGCCAGCAGGTCGGGGAGTCTCCCGTTCAGGTCCACAGACGCCAGGCAGCCTTTGTACCCTTCCCGGGAGGCTATCAACCTGGGCAGGCTGTTGTACATGCTCTTCCCAACCCCCCCGATGTACAGCTCCCCTGCAAAACAGGTAAAAAAAAAAAGAAAAAGAAAAGATGTCGTTTGCATGAAGGGAGATTTGGATATAACAGAGTTAACCACAGAAGGCTCGGTGAGGCTGAAACGCTACCTTTTAAGTCCAGGTTACGGGCTCCGTTGGCGTGCTGGGTGACGGTGCGGGAGTCAATCTTGAGGACGTGGACGTTGCTGCTGTCGCGGGAGATCACCACATTGTGCCACTGGTTGTCGTTGAGGGGCTTGTCAGAGTTCCCCTTCATCAGTGACGGCCCATTTCCCAAGTCGAACACATAGTGAATGTACCTGCAGGGCAGAGCCGGTTGTTTCTGATCAGCCGTTCTCATCCATTTCCCCGTAAACCCCCACCTGCCATCGAGCATCGCCAGTTATGCGGTTTGAACGATAAAATAATTCAAATGAACGCTTGCAAGACCCCCGATGGTGCACACGGCCACGAGGCTACGGATCTGCAGGGGCTCAAGACCTCTGAATACATGGCGTTCAGTGTCTTTCAAATAGACTACGAGTAGAGCTGAGCGAATTTATCGATTCTGCGATATATATCGATATTTTATCGAGTACCGATTTTTCAGCCGCGGGTATCGATATTCTAAGCTTCTTCCAAAATCCCCATGTCCCATCTTTAAAAGCTTCCAAGGAGCAATTTGCACTGTTTAAACAAATGAAACTATTTTTCTCAACAAATCTTTAATTCATTTTGTCCAGCATTTGCAAGCTGCCTGTCAGCCCTGTAATGTGGAATTGATGCTTTCAGTTCAATTAATTCAAATAAAGTCATTGGAACACTCATAAGATGTCACCAAAATCACTTTGTCCCTTTAAAATCTTTCGGAAAATTATGTAAATGTATTGTAAGATGAATATCGATATATATCGTATCGTGAGCCAAATATCGTGTATCGTATCGCGAGATTAGTGTATCGCTACAGCCCTAACAATATGGAGCCCCGTTTGGGTCATAATTCAATGAATAAATTAGTCTATTATTATGAAATACAGGCATTTATTATTATGAAATATTTCCCATTATTATGAAAAAAATTTAATTATTATGAAATATATTTTTATTATTATTTAATCTTAGTTTAATGCATAATAGTTTATTTCAGAATGGCTTTTTTAGTTAAGAATGAGCTTTTAGATAATGGCTTCCTTTTTCATAAGAATGAGCTTTTCCATAATAATGACATTTTGCCAGTGGGCGGGACCAGCGGTTGACCTGCACGCTCATTGGCTGATCCTTCTCCATTCTACGCTCTGACATCGACTAGCTGATGGGAGACTCGCATCGAGCCTGTTGGCTACCTCTCGGAGTAAGTCAGAAAAGGATCTTTCTCCTGTCGCCATGCCGTCAAAATCAAGTTTCCCTACATTTCACGCTACGTTTCTTAGTCAACTTTTAACCGTAAACTGAGGTGCATTCTGCCACCTACTGGCCTGGAGTATATACATTGCACCTCTCGTCCACTATCGATATTCACTGTTCTGTTGCTTATGCCTGAATGAAAGAGCAGCCAATCACATAAATGGCTCCGCCCTCTCTGCTGTGATTGACACACCAATCATTCTTATGAAAAACAAAGCCATTATTATGTAAAAGCTCATTCTTATGAAAAATAAAACCATTATCATAATAATGGGAAATATTTCATAATAATAAACGCCTGTATTTCATAATAATAAACGCCTGTATTTCATAATAATAAACGCCTGTATTTCATAATAACAGACTCATTTATTCATTGAATTATGGCCCAAACGGGGCTCCATATAATGACGAGGCTTTAGCCCAACTTTAGTCAGACTTTGAATGCAATGATCAGACAGTTCACAGTCCAAAGGAAATCTTGTTAAAAATCAAAGCCATGCAACATCCATGAATAAGGATCTACATCTCACAACACCAGGCAGCCAGAAAACTATGACAGAAGACATTTTCTGTCCGTGTTCGGTGTACACACTTTTAATCCAGATCTGAGCGAGGCCTCCTGCTGACTAATTGTGCGGTGGTCTGACAGTGGGAAGATACAACTGTCTTTTCTTACAATTCCACCCTGCATTTATTTTTGGAAGAAAAATAAAAAAAAGAAACTTATCTGCAGTGAATAAAACGCCTGGAGCATATCTGTACCATTGTCAAAATGCCCAGAGTGCTCGGTACGGGAACGCCTTAGGTGTCTGTACAATGCAGCATGCTAATGGATTCATGAGTCATGAGTTAGTCGATTTTAGCACATGAGAACAAGGAAAGCTCATGCTGAAAAGTTCACAAAAAAGAAGGAAAGAAAAAGGTGTAGAGTCTGGAAAGAGCCTACTCTTGTGTCTTTCCTCTGCCGAGGCCCAGCGGAGGTTTGACGACACTCACCCTTTGACCAGCTCCACCACAATGAAGTCGCTTCCGTCTCCAGAGTTGTAAAGTATCAAGCCGTCGGGACTGGTGGTCTTGAACTGGAAGAAAAGGTGCATGGACGCGTAGGCCTGTAACGTGGAAAAGGCCAAGTAGCTGGCTTGAGTTAGGAACGTCACAGGGTTGGCGACGATGTGCCTCATGCCGAATCGGGCGTTCAGCTCGCAGTAGGAGATGTCTCCGTTCTTGCACTGGTCCAGATAGAGCATCCCGTTGAAGGAGAGCGCCTGGAGGTGGCCGATGAAGTTGGAGGGCATCACGGAGATGAAACGCCGCTCCGTCATGATGCCCGTCTCGATGTTGTTGAACTCCAGGCGGGTGTGGGCGCCAGTCATGTGACCTGTGGAGCACAGAATTCACCATCAACTGCTAACATCTTTGGATATTTGCTAGGGCTGGGCAACGATTACAATTTTTAATCGCGATTAATCGCATTATTTCCCTGATTAATCACGATTAATCGCATTGTATACAAAAAATCAAATACTGAATTCAAAAGTAGTGTAAAATGCACTTTTAGTTAAATGTTATGTTGCCATATGAACTAAAGTGTCATAATATTTGTTGTTTAAACACTTTTAACATCAGCACTTGTCAGTAACAAATATTTAGTGTAAATCTCAACTTAAAAAATGTAAAATAATATAAAGCTTATTGCCATGGCCCCGGCATTGATTTATAAAAAATTTTTTAAAAAGTCTACAAACTAAAGGTGCACGATAACTATTGGGCCGATAACAGGAAACGATGACGTCATTCCGATAAGTCCGATATCACGACAAATAACCCCGATAACATATATATTTTTGTCAACATGGCAGTGCCTCCCTCCCTCCCAATGTTATGTTCAAGTAACGTCGGCATAATCAGAAAAATTATTTTTCAATCAGGAAAATCAAGAATACCCCCTCATGCTAGAAAACAACTTGTTAAGTCGGTCATAACATTAGTAGTTGCTGACTTGAATCGATATTTACAGTATTTTCCCTCATGTTACACATTAAAAAAGAAAAAAATAGAAAAGGTTGAAAGAATGACTAGCAAACAAGGGAACGTCAGAATTTACTTTACACCTTGAATGCAGCATGCATTGTGCTGATCACAACAAACATGGCGGCGTGGAACTATGTTAAAGTTTCAGTAGAAGATAGTTTGGTGGTTATTTGTGACGAATCCTCCGAGTGAATTCTACGAGGAGGGAAGCACAAGCTTTAATACGTAAAACCTGATCAGCCACCTACAACATAACAATCACTTCCATGGAGTTTTGAAATTGTGCTAACAGGAGCTAATGCTAACGTGCGCAAGCTAGTAGCAGTCTCCCCTCTCCTCTCCCTCATCTCTCTCGTCTAAAGCTTCCATGATTATTATTTTATTATTTTTATTTTTTTATGTAAAGCACTTTGTGTTGCCTGAGGGCATGAAAAGCGCTCTATAAATAAAGTTTGATTTGATTTGATTTGATGGGATAAAAAAACAAAACAAAAAAAAATCACTGAACCTCATTTACTTTAATTAAAGGTATTAATTTAAATGGAACCGCAAGCCAAAATCTTTTAAATGTTAATCTTTTTCAGTTTGTAATTCTGATGCATGTATTTCCATCAGTTCAAGGAGCCTTTATTTTATATCAGTCAGTAATGAACCTTATTTCAGTTAATGTGAGATATCAAATAGGTTTGTTTGATAGCTTTATGAAAATGTTTGAGAGGCTTGCCAATAGTTTTTCAATGGAAAAATAAATATCTGTTCATTTAAAGAGTCCAAACTATTTTTGGTTTTGTTCATAGTATTGATGTAATGACCTTAGGTATATGTGTGTGTTATCGGTATCGGCCTTTAGGAGCTGAAGGTTATCGATTATCGGTATTGGTTTTAAAAAACAGTTATCGTGCATCCCTACTACAAACAAAATCCAACAAAATGATTGTGTCTCAGCACAATCAGAACATTGAAACAGGTAATTTCTGAGGTAACAGCAGAAACTTTTGTTGTTACAAATAACCTTGTTTCTGTCGAATCCTCCGTCTGGGAGAACTTTAAAATGAAAATGTCCACATTAAAGTTCAGTAACTTTACCAATCCATGTATCAATCATTCTTTCCATTTTCAATTGAGAATCAAAAAAAAAAAATTAAAAAGTGACATTTTATTTCATTTTTCGTTTTTTAATCTAACACAAAAAAAGAAAAAATGCCTGTTTTTTTTTTTTATATTTCAATTTTAGACTTGGATCAAAAATTCAAATTAAAAAACGGGCCACAGAACTGAATTAGTTTTATAATGAAGGACTGGACTTTCTGTTGTCATTACACATCTGTGCCACTAGATGGAGCCGCACTGCAGTAACCAGCTAGAGAACAGCAGGACCAGTGAACACATGGAGCAGATCTGATGGAACATGGAGGAATGACAACAAAGTTTTGTTGCAGTCCAGAATTTTCTTTTTCAGACAGAATTGTTAATATTGCTACCTGAGTTGCTACCTGAACTGTAAAGTTCACTGATTTTTACCGTTCTCCATGTCAGTTTTAGCTTTTCTGCATGTTTACCTGCCAATTCTCTTCCGGTTCCGAAGCAGTCAGAAACAGACTTTTCAAAACAAAAGCATGTGAGCAACATGCAATAACGCGCTATAAAATAAATATCGGCATTAATAAATTAATGAGTTAACGTAATAATAATGCGTTAACTTGCCCAGCCCTAATATTTGCATCTTATATATATATATATATTTTAAACCATACCTTCCACGGTCACATTGTCTACAGAGAGCTGCAGGTCCCTCCCCCGCCGCATCACCCTCACCGTGTGCCACTCATTGTCATTCAGCTTCTCACCTACAAGCAGAGTCTCTGGTCCTTTGCCTGAGAGGAGAAAAGCATCAAGTGACAATCATACCACATGAGCGCAGTATATTTTCTACATAAAGCTCTCAAATTGAGAAGCGCTCTCGGGGTGCGTATATTCATTTACTTATCGCTCACACACGCCGCCACAGACACTCACTGCTAAGTGAAAATTTGCATTCAGTCTGCAAACAGAAAAAAAATGATAAATAAGACAACAAAACTACATCGGAGGCTGTTTTAAAATGAATATTTAAAATGTACTGGAACAGCGTGACATCTGCTCTCTATTCAGAGAGCCATTTGTGCAGCGTCTAGCAGGGAAAAGGGCCTCCAGCTAATATCTGGAGGTCTGCTCAAGCATACGGCTTGAAGTTTCAATATTTCTCTGCTCTCCGCTGCATTTTTCACTGGTTCCAAAATAGGTCACAGTGCAGAGGCTTGCCACTGCGGCAGCGTCAAACCGAATCAGCGCCCATGCAACAGGCCGACACGGCAGTTCAAAGGAGTTCTGACATCGCTTGGGAAACTAATTGGCCATGCCTAAGCTGACTCGCGCCTTTAGGGGTTTGTCTGTCTAATTGAGCTCAGGGTGCAGGAGAATTACAGGGGACGTACGGAGGGCAATAAATGGAAAAACATCAACCGGTTTCCGATCACTTCCACTGTTTCATCCTCGGGGAAATAAAACTCTGCCCGGAGACCTCGTCCACGGCTGCATACTAAGTGTCTCAACAGCACGCAGCACGTCGCCGCCGTCCAGCTGGCGGGTCTCAACTGTGCGCGGCGGGTCCGATCAATAACATCAAACCGTGCTCCTTCAGGGCTCGATGGATTTACTTAGATATTGCAAAACAAACCACTCATCGGAATCAACCGGAAAACAGAAATGTTTACCTTGTAGGTCGCTATCATGAGAACAGATATAAGACAAGATTTGCGGTAATAAAAGAGGAGATGGTGGCGTGCCGAATAGAGGGGACTATTCATCTAATCTGTGCATCACAGAGGGGACCTCCCTTGCAGTCTAAGCATTCGAGCTCACGCATACTAATATCCAAACAGGAAACATCCAGTTTCTAGCGAGAAAACGTGAAGGCGGCGGTTTCTTGAACCACCTGAAGGTCCCCAGAGGTTCGAAACCACGCCGTCTTTTTGTGAATATCAAGATAAACGGCACGAATGCAAAATGTTCCATGTCTGATTGCTGCGCTGGGGCGCTGAAAAGGGGGGGTAAAGGATACGGATTATAGGGGCCCATGATTGAGGGGGGCCCAGAGAGGCCCCTAATGATGATCAAAAATTGCATCAACAAATTTCGCCGCTGTGTTGGGGGGCCCGGTAAAGATTCTTTTCATGGGGCCCAAAATCCCTAGCGGCGCCCCTGTTGCTGCGTGTTCCAGAAACATCACAGGAAGAAAACTGGTAACTGGTGAAACGTGCCTCTGATTAAGTATTCAATAAAGAACACTCATAACAAATGCATCGTGTTTGATACATGAAGTCTAACTTGATTCATAATACATTACACAGACGTTAGTAGCAACTAAAAACACCTGTATTTACACCGATGAGATCCCTATGGAGCCCCGTTTGGGTCATAATTCAATGAATAAATGAGTCTATTATTATGAAATACATGTTTATTATTATGAAATTTTTCCCATTATTATGATAATGGTTTTGTTTTTCATAAGAATGAGCTTTTACATAATAATGGCTTTGTTTTTGATAAGAATGATTTGTGTGTCAATCACAGCAGAGAGGGCGGAGCCATTTATGTGATTGGCTGCTCTTTCATTCAGGTATAAGCAACAGAACAGTGAATCATCAAATTGGGTCAAAATAGTATCGCCTGATAAATTATCATTTTCGATATTGTCTGCTAACCTGGTCAAGGTTTCTCGTAGCTCAGTCCAAGCTGCCATAGCTACAATCGGACTAGGAGCGCACCTTGATGACGCCACGGCCCGCTGCTAACGGGACCTCACGGCCAAAACTAGTCGATGTCAGAGCGTAGAATGGAGAAGGATCAGCCAATGAGCGTGCAGGTCAACCACTGGCCCCGCCCACTGGCAAAATGTTATTATTATGGAAAAGACCATTCTTATGAAAAAGGAAGCAATTATGTAAAAACTCATTCTTAGATTTAAAAAAAAAGCCATTCTGAAATAAACTATTATGCATTAAACTAAGATTAAATAATAATGAAAATATATTTAATAATAATTAAATTTTTTCATAATAATGAGAAATATTTCATAATAATGGGAAACATTTCATGATAATGGATACGTATTTCATAATAATGGGAAATATTTCATAATAAATGATACGTTTTTCATAATAATGGGAAACATTTCATAACGATAAACATGTTTTTCATAATAATGGGAAACATTTCATAACGATAAACATGTTTTTCATAATAATGGGGAACATTTCACAATTATGGATACGTTTTTCATAATAATGGGAAATATTTTATAATGGTAAACATGTATTTCATAATAATGGGAAACGTTTCATAATAATGGATACGTATTTCGTAATAATAAACGCCTGTATTTCATAATAATAGACTCATTTATTCATTGAATTATGTCCCAAACGGGGCTCCATAGCCCCTGTCGTTGCTTAAATTGTGACCCAACCCTGTGATGGCGCCCGTTCGACCTTTGCGCCTCCTCAGAGAAGCGACGCCACTTCAGTCAGCGCGGGCTCGGGGTGAAGTCGGAAAAATGAATGAATAATTGCCCATTGTCTGTCCGTAATAATTCTGCAGCCGTGCAGAGTGCTTTTTGAAATGAAGCATTTAATAATTAATTGGACAACTACTGGAAGTGGGCTCGCAGTGAATGTCGTCTCTCAGTTAATGTAAGTGAAGCACTCATAATGAAACTGCATTTCCTCTTTGGGAAATTATCTATCCCTGATTCTGTATTAAAATGGTGCAACACCACGTGTTTTCTCACAGACATTGACTGTAAAGCCTTTGAAATTTGGCCTCCTTTCAAAGTGCCTTCGCTTCACCGGGCTCAGCCTCCAGAGGCTGCAGACTTCACTGCACATGCAAAGAGCCTGTTTTGTCCAGTTTGATCCTCACCGGAAATCAAGTTTGATCAATACTTTCAGACAAAGAAAACTCCAAAGGCACGGTGCAGCCGTACAGGTCAGGCCTGAGCGAGCGTTGATCACAGCATGTCACGGCCGCGCCTCAACACGCCGTCCCCCAGTTGCACAAAAATTAATCAAGAGCAGAGACGCAACGCAACTTTTGCTCAACAACCATCATCCCCCTCTGCACATTCATTCTTGGACGGTTTAGAAGCTGCTGCCTCTGATTTCTTTAGCCGTAAGCTTCACATGCAAGAAGCCTCGCTGGAGACATTCAAATTATCGATCCCGCAATTAAGCTCCGAGGTAATCCATAAGAGCGGTCAAATACATATATTTAAGATTCACAGTGAGGCTGCGATGCAAATGGTTTGACGGCACTTATTCTGTGATTACTGTCGATGAAATCCAGAAGCAAGGCGTCCGTTATCACATCTGCAGCGTTGATCTTTAACATTTATCCGTTGCAGCAGATCTGAAAACCAGCTCATTTTGCATTCAGAGACATTCACATACATCCCATGTTTCCTTTCTCAGTGCATGTAGGAACAGTGCCATCTGCTGGTGGAGGAGGCAAACACAGGCAGAGCCCAAGATAAGGGGGAAAACAAACAAACAAACAAAAAACAAATAAAATAAAAAGCAGCACCTTCAAATTTTTTCATTTCCATAATTTTTTTCTATGAAGTCTTTTTTTAAAATATTTTTTTAATGGTTACAATGAACCTTTTAAGATTGATATTCTGCAAATGGATAATTATTCAAACACACACACGCATTTTACTCACCTTGATCAAACAAAGACTCCGCAATTAATTCAATGTAATGGGAAGTTAATTAGACTCGTACATTTTATACAGGAAATCTATCTACTGTATTAATATTTTTATTGTTTTTTGCATTACTATAAAGCCTTTAAAGCTACTTTTAAAGCTAGATTAGCATGAGACAAAATTACAAGTTGTTTGTGATTTGGTCTTCAGTTATAGAAGGTAAATATCGTGAAGTGCTTGATAATAATCAGTCTCTGTAATGGAAGAGATCAGCTGGACATTTGTCTCAATATATTCAAACAACTGCTGCTCCTGAAAATATTAAATCCACTGAACATGGACATTTAAACATTATGTCTAAAGGTATTCAGGATCTATTTTATACATATGGGGTGGAAACAAGTTTCAGCCGGCATTGATTACAGCGTTAGCGTTTATACGCATTCATCAGTCTCCTCTGTATTGGATGATCTATATCAGGGAGCTGTTCACCACTCCGGTGCTGATAGCTTTTATCTCCTTCTCACATTGCTGTCACCTGAATGAAAACCTAAATTGCCTGTCTTTTACTATCAGGTTGGCGCCACAGTTTGAATCATAAATTCCACTATCACTGAGCTATGACATAAAGTACCGTTTCATTTCACACGGCTATACAATACCAGTAAATGTACTCATCGCAGAGGAAAATCTTATTTGGTATTCGTCTGCCTCTCATTTTATTCCGCATTCTTTGTGAACACCTATTTGATGGCTTCTCTGTTTTCTAATGGCATGTTCATCAGCCTGAGCTTTAATTTCTAACTTTTTAAAATGTCCTTATTTTAATGATTACAGATATATTAAAGGTTTCTTCACTTAATTCATCAGGACATTTGGCCCAGACCTCAGAGTAATCCACATCAAGAACAATGATGAAAATGCTGCCTATTAAAAAATAAAAAATAAAAGCAAAAATAATAATTAAACATTCTAATACAACTGGACGGTCACATGAAGACTAAAAACAATAGCAACAGTGGCAACAGCTCCAAGACTGACTTTTCCAAAAATCAACTGTGTGGTGCTGAAAGAGACAGCTCCAAGACTGTCTCTTCCAAAATCATATGTGTGGTGCTGAAAGAGACAGCTCCAAGACTGTCTCTTCCTGGATCATGTGTGGTGCTGAAAGAGACAGCTCCAAAACTGACTCTTCCAGGATCACCTGTGTGGTGCTGAAAGAGACAGCTCCAAGACTGTCTCTTCCAGGATCACCTGTGTGGTGCTGAAAGAGACAGCTCCAAGACTGTCTCTTCCTGGATCATGTGTGGTGCTGAAAGAGACAGCTCCGAGACTGTCTCTTCTAAGATCACCTGTGTGGTGCTGAAAGAGACAGCTCTAAGACTGTCTGGAGTGATAAAGCTTAATCGTGTTCTTTAATAATGTTGTTTTCTGATACTTTTTATCAAGTAGTTGATGTAACAGGTAGGAAACATTTTCTGCCTGAAATCACACAAACTCAGCTTAGACATTCAATTAATGAGACACAAAGCTGAAAATTTAAATCATACAAGATTTCAAACTTCCTGCAACATGCAACTAAGTGATGTTTCTAAAGTTTATTCTTTCCAGATTTCTATGACAGTAAAACCAATGATTGCTCATAAAAGTATAAATAAAAAGTGTTCTTGTAACAGATGGGTACAAGAACCACTCCCACCTCCTCTTATCAGAACGCATTTTTGGGTCTGAGTATATGTTTACAGCCCATCATTGGTGACACTGTTTACAGAGCATCGCTCAGGAGTGTGGATGGTGCTCACATTGTTATCATTGCAATTAAAGTCATTATAATGATCACAATAATCATAATTATAGTCATAGTTATTGTTCTTGATGTGTCCATTAAATTAAATTAAAATGATCAGGTAAAAAGACTTGTCAGTAGATTCATGATGGGTGGCTACATTCAGAGCAGTACCTTTCCTAAAGTGAGAGATTTAATGTTTCTCTATCCCATATTTTAACATTTATGCATTTTTTCTTTTTTTAATAGTTGACTGTCTCTTACCAATCCATCAATTACATATGCAGCTTGTACTTAACTTAATATCAGCTCTCTGGCACTGCAGACAGAGGAGCTTACCTTGAGAATATTTATCTGTTTTTTTTTTCTGTTAAGTGAGACTGAGGACTGTTTTTTCTCCAGAAGAACAATAGGTGATTATTATTCTTGAACCGAACCCATTTATCAGTCATGAGAGCTATTTAGAGAACATGAATGACAGACTCAGTGGAAGCATAATATCAGACTAATGCATGTCAAGTTCAGCTAAACTGACATTTTATGACACTGAAATAATAAGAAAATGTGTAATTTATGTTGTTTGGTTTTAAGCATACAATACAGGATCTAATTATATTCCACTGTGTGGCTGTCTGCCACAGTGAGGTCTCAATTTTGTTCTCATCCTTATAATTATGCTTGTGAGAAATACAGCAGCAACAGTAAACAAGGAGAACTGTGGAGCAGAATAAACTAATTAGTGTTTGTTTCATAAGGGACGAAGCAAGAAGCACATAAAAATATAGAAATATACCACAATGCATGTTGTCTAGATCATTGTACAGTGGATAATCATAGGAGACACTTACTGAGATTACAGTCTATCCTGATACAATCTGGTGAGAGAGAGAGTGAGATGGTGAGATTAAAAGAAAAAAAAGAACAGCACAAAAGAGGAGAAAATTTCACATCCTTCAAGGTACATTCTGCAGACAGTTCAGTGCTTTTTCAGAGCCCACCATCCGGGGACAGCCTCGAGAGTCTTAACTGCCACTTTCCACTCTGCAGTTTTCATAACATTATAAGAAAACATAAAAAAATGAAATAAAAAAGACCAGCGAGTGAAAGGACAGGCTCATTGTGTGTCTGCTGCTGAAGGCACATCAGAGCCCTTCAAAGCTGGGATCAATAAGAATTTAGTCGACTGTACCAGTAAAGGTGCATCAGCTTCTGCTGAACTGGATTGTTTCAGGACCGTGACTGACAGTTCTGCTGACATGTGCTCTGGGCGATTCAACAAACACTCTCTGCTGTGAGGAAAGTCATCTGAAGAGGATGGCAAAAATAGAAAATGGATCATGTGTTGGGTCTGAGCGTGGCATGTGGCGATAATAATGGGTGTTTTACTGCAGTAAAGCAGAAATAAATATGTGGTTTGGAACAGGTAAGGGTTTTTAATTTAAAAAACAAAGTACTTTCCGGTCATATCTATTCATCTCAATTTCTGAAGGACATAACTTGTGTTGTGATAAAAGTAGGGCTGGGCAACGATAAAAATTTTTAATCGTGATTAATCGCATTATTTCCCTGATTAATCATGATTAATTGCATTGCAAACTAAAAATCAAATAATGAATTCAAAAGTAGTGTAAAATGCACTTTAATTTAAATGTTCTGCTGCCATATGAACTAACTGAACTAACTGAACAGTTCAAACACGTTTAACATCAGCACTTGTCAGTAACACATATTTAGTGTAAATTTCATCTTAAAAATGTAAAATAAAATTAAGCTTATTGCCACTGCCAGGGCATTAATGTCATCCTGTTTTTATGAAAAAAAAAAAAGTCTACAAACAAAATCCAACAAAATGATTGTGTCTCAGCACAATCAGAACATTAAAACAGGTAATTTCTGAGGTAACAGCAGAAACTTTTAACGGGGAGTTCAACTTGTCAGTTGTTACAAATAACCTTGTTTCTGTTGAATCCTCCGTCTGGGAGAACTTTAAAATGAAAATGTCCATGTTAAAGTTCAGTAACTTTACCAATCCGTGTATCATTCATTCTTTCCATTTTCAATTTTCAATCAAAAATAAAATAAAATAAAAAGTGGCATTTTATTTGTTTTTTTTTGTTTTTAAATCTAACACAAAAAAATGAAAAAAGCCTGTTTTTTTTTATATTTTAATTTTAGACTTGGATCAAAAATATGAAATTAAAAAATGGGCCACAGAACTGAATTTGTTTTATAATGGAGGACTGGACTTTCTGTTGTCATTACACATCTGTGCCACTAGATGGAGCCGCACTGCAGTAACCAGCTAGAGAACAGCAGGACAGTGAACACATGGAGCAGATCTGATGGAACATGGAGGAATGATGACAAAGTTTTGTTGCAGTCCAGAATTTTATCTTTTTTTAGACAGAATTGTTAATATTGATACCTGAACTGTAAAGTTCACAGATTTTTACTGTTCTCCATGTCTGTTTAGCTTGTTTCTGCATGTTTACCTGCCAATTCTCCTCCGGTTCCTCAGCAGCCAGAAACAGACTTTTGAAAACAAAAGCATGTGAGCAACATGCGTTAACGTGAAATAAAATAAATGTCGCAGTTAATAAATTAATGCGTTAACGCGATAATAACGCGTTAACTTGCCCAGCCCTAGTTGTGAAAACGTAAACAGTGTGGTAGAGACGTGACTGTAATTCATAAATCAAACAAGACTGAAAAGGTCCAAAAATCTATTTTTATGTATTTATTTATTTACTTTTTGTGGCTTGATGCACCTCTACAAAAGAAAAAAAATATACCCAGACCACTTCAACTCAAATTGCTAATAAACTTCCTTCTTCTGAAGGCTTAGTGACAATATATTTTCCCAATTAAACGAGGGAAAGTGGCGATTTACACAACCTGCAGCCACAATAAAACTTACACCTTTGAAGAAATGGCCAAAGCACGAAGGTGATGCTTTGCCAACATTGTTTCGAATTTAAGAGTTGATATCTTCTAAATCCGTTTGAAATATTCAGATTTCCTTGGAAATCTTGCCACCTGCATGTGCGCATGTACGAATGATTAGCCCAACTTTACAAGAACGCGTCGGTGTAAGTCACGTGGCCGCGGGGTTCTCTCGAGCCGTCAACCAACACAGAGCAGTGGAAACAGACAGCCAGAGACCAGACACTCTCTACTCTAGGTGTGCGTACAGGTGTGCATCCATCACCGGCCCCCTCTGTTCGCTGAAGTGAGTCTAAACTGGACGGGCCGGTGGAAATGCGAGGTGATGGATCTGCAGCGGGACCATCTACGCTGTGATCAGTTTAAGTGGTAGTATTTCACAGTAATGATGAATCAGGTCTTTGACTGCCCTCTCCTTGAACTGCAGACAAGCCATTGAAGGGCTGAAAGAGACGGTCAGGTGGGACCCGACCCCAGAATGAACTGAGAGAGAGAAGAAGAAGAGAGAGATACGGGGGCAGAGAGGAAGAAAAGGGAGAATAAACATACGCACATACAGTTGCTTAAATAGACGCTGAACCCCCTGGTTTCTGAAGGCTTCTGAATTTTATAATTGCTCGTTCATTTTAGATTTACGTGCAGCTTTGTTCGGTTTTACGTTGTGTTTTAAGTGTGAAGAGTCATTCTAGTTCAGGGGTCGGCAGCCTTTACTATCAAAAGAGTCATTTTTTGCCCCCTTCCTTTAATAAAATTGATCTGGAGCTGCAAAACTTATTTGACCCGTAAAATGAAGATAACAGTGTATGAAGTTTTATACCTAGTTATTCTGTATTCAGAGGGATTTGAATCTACCCAAAAGCTTTTTCCTTGGCAGTTTTTAAAGTATTTAATGCTAAAGGTCATGCAAGATACTAAATAAAGTTTCATTTCCATTTTTTTTGTCATCCACTGTAAAAGAACTATAGTTTGTTGCATTTATGAAATTATAAAAGAACAAACAGAAAAATTAACATTTCATTGCTGTTTTTACCTGTTATAACAAAGGTAAACCTCAAACTCTGATAAAGACAATTTCCTATCAACTTGTTGACATGAAAGTAAATATATTTAATCTTGAATCTTTTGAATGAGGAGAAAAAACACTGGCATGTGTAAAACTACTTTGAAATAAAACAAAGAACCATGCAGGTTCATTTGAGTCATTCCCTTATTTGTAAAACATCGATCAAAAAAAAAGTAGCCCACTTTAAAATAAATAAAATGTATAGCTGCAGCTTAATAACTTCAAAATTGTAAATATAAAAATATGCAGGTTTGTATTTAATTATGACTTAAGTGTATTTCAGTCTGTTGTCATCCTCTTGTTTTCTCCTCAGGCACGTACAACAATCAACCATCGAGCCTGAACATAAAACATTTGTTGTAGTTCATCCTGGAGAAAACCTGCTCACATCAGTATGTGGATCAAAGACTGACAGGACTCCAAATAAAAACGTCTTCATGTTCTTGTCAGGGTCGGGAAATGACATTCATATTTCAAAGACAAGTTTGTCGGGTTTGGGAAGGTTTCCAGTATAGCCCCCTTTGTGTGTTACACCACGACAGCACCGATGTGGTGCAGGAAATGCTTCTTTTATTTTTTACGGCGGTACATGAGGAACAAAAAGATGTCTGGCGCTAGTCACAAAACGCACGCTCACCTTTATTTTCTTTCCCAGGATGCAACACACAGATACGACTTCCTCGTTGCAGTAACCTGGCAGTATTTTGCTCTAAACACACTCATTCTGCCCCCTGCTGGCGAGCAACCTACAGGACACTACATGTGCTCCAGAGCGAGAATCGCCTTCTGACAAGTTTTTCCCCAAAAGCTACAAGGAGCCGCTGCAGAGAGGCTGAAGAGACGCATGAGGCTCCAGAACTGCAGGTTGACGATCCCTGGACTAGAGGATAGACAGAAAGACAGACGTTTAGGGATGAGCTCTGCTGAGGAGCAAACCAGAGGACAACAACGGGCCTTTCCTGCATACTTGTCCAAATTAACTTTGGTGTCCTGGTCGAGACTGCGTATCGCTTTATGGCCACACGTAACAAGATGAAACCAGATAAGAGAGCTACAGCGGACGTGGTGTCAGATAAGAGACTCAGGAACATAAAAAGATGGAAAAAAAAATGAGTGAGGGAACGAACAAAAGACCAAAAACATCAACCTCCACACCTCCAGGGGGATCCACTGAGCTGTTTTTATCATCACAGGGAAGTCAAAAATAGCTCTGCTCTTAGAAATGACACTAAGCTTCATTAGAAGGACAATGGATAAAAATGAATTAAAGTGATCCCTCGCCAATTTGCACTTTAAGTTCCGCTGTTTTAGTTATTTGCGGATTTTTCAGAAATATATAATATAATAAAAGAAATAAAAATAAAAATTGCGGAAACATCACAGGATGTTGTGCGCGTTCTCTCACAGTGAAGAAATGTTGTGAGCCAGCCTGGCCCCTTTAAGAAGGTGGCCTCATGGGTAATGGTGTGGCCTTATGGGTAATGTAGTGTGTGTGTCGTGGGACGGCAGAAAACGGGGTTAGATGTAAAGTGTAGTGAGCATCAACAGCAGCCCAGCGTGTATAGATTTACATTCTCTGTTAACCGACAGGAGCCCAACAATACAACCTGTGTGATGTTACAAGTTCCTGCAGTGCCAAAATAATGTACTCGTTCCATGCAGAGAAAACCAGACTTTTTCTTTTGTTGTTGTTAGCGTGTTACCCGCTAATTACGAGCCAAAAATAGCACAATACCAGCAGTTTGTTTACTACGGTTCAGAGACCAGAGGCTGTGAAGGTAACAGAAAGACCACAGTTGAGCCTTTGTCTTGTTTCGCTGCAGTGTCTCGCTACTTTTTTTTTTGCAGTTTTTAAACATATTTTAAACACATTATTGAAGCTCAGGGGGCTCCGACTCCAATTGGCGGATTTTGATTATCGCGGTGGGTTGCCGGTCCCCATTAACTGTGAAAAATAAGGGATCACTGTATCTGGAGACAGGGGTGTCAACGGGAAATTAGAAAAAACTCTGAAGCGGAGGGGGGTGCTCGAGAAAATTTTGAACATTCTCGAGGTGCTGCTTTAGGAGGCATATAGAGGTTAGATATCAAAAATAAAAGTAGTTGTTATGAAACAATTAAGTTGCCTATTAAAGGCAAAAATTCAGAATGACTAGTGATTCAGTCACTGGTGAACTTCAACAGTAAAACATAACTGGCAACAAGATACATGGATCCAAAACTTTAGTAAGCAGTTATAGAAAATAGCATGTTAAATTCAACATGTCTTTTTGATGCCTGTAACTCTGAACATTAGCTTTTCTTGATTTTTTTTTTTTATCACAAAAAACTCAAAACATGAATAACTAATACTTCAGGCATGAAAATCCCTCACCTTTCGGCGAAATTCGCCGTTTCGAAGTCAAAAAGGTTACATTGCTAAGCGGGACGAGAAGCAGGACCTAGTGCTGCCACGCCGGGGACGATCTTAGTTTCCTATCTACATTTACCAGTAGTGAGTAGCGCTGTATATATCATCCGCGTTGTCTAACAATAAGTACAATAAGGAATAAACATCTCTCCTGTGAATTTAAAGCTAATAATCATCCATCCAAACAAGAAAGGGAGAAGTAATATCAGTAAATATGTGCTTCAGGCTACTTTGATGGTTGATCTGGCTGTGATAGCGGCTGGATTGTCAACGGGCTCAGTGCGTATGCCCTGGTCTCAATCAACCAATCAACCAATCGCAATCGAGAATTCATGTCACGTTCGTGGAGGGTACCCCCCCCCCCCCCGAAAATATTAAACCAGATTTGCACGTATCTCAAAAATGACCCCCATGATGGAAAAAAACTCTGAAATCAGCGAATCCGCGGAGAATTGACACCCCTGTGGAGAGCCAGTGAGGTAAATATAGATGTCAGGACATCTATAATTGATCTCTCTTCTTGACAGAGGCAGACTGATGGACAGTCCTCCATCCCGATATCTAAAAGTTGCTCTGCTTGGCAGAGACATTAAAATAATTGATTTGATATGACTTGAACACCAAATGGCTGCAAAGCAACACTCTAGTCCTTTTTAACAGCTTTTGCATTTGCAAAACGCCTCAAAAGTTCAACTAACAGCTTCTCAAGTTCAGTGGGGAGTAAAAGCAAAGTACCCAGATGTGCTGTTCTCATCTGGAGGTGATTAAAGCTGAAGTTGTGAGTGAATTCAAACCAAAATCATTTTCTGAGGATACTGCCTGCTGCTTCAATATCACTATCTGAAGTGTTTAACGACTGAGATGCTGAGATGAGAAGTCACACGTACGTACAAGAGCACATTAATAATTTAGGTCTGTGAACTGCAAAATGGCACGCTGTTAATGAAAGATGGATGCTGTTGGTACACTGGGATATGCTAAATTAGTGGTGGGACGTGATTAAAAAGATGATCTAATTAAGACACACGTATAAATATATATCTATAATTGCTATATCGGAGTGGTTTAATGTTGCGTAATTATGTGACTAGAAGGTTTAAAAAAAAATACGTAATAACTGCCACCTGGTAGCTACTCAGATTAAGCACTTTTAAACTCCTCTATTTTCTAAATTCCAAAGTAATACAATACGCCTTTAATAATAATTATGTTAATTTTTCTGAAGCTGACAGCTTTCTACACTTAATGTTAAATATAATAAGAAAAATATCTGCTATAAATGGCGAGAAAAGCCCTCAGATAAGTTCTTAAAGTCCCTTTTCAATATCAGTCAAGTTTTTAACTTTGTTCATAAGTCTAAGAGATTAAATATAAAAGTGTAAAGAGCTAAATCTGGTTTCAACACTACGACTGTGGATTTCCACTAAGCTCCACATGCAGCCTCAGGACCTGTTCGCCGTTATTTCTCCGGACTGTACGGTCCGTAACGTTTCATTCAGCCTCTATTACGCTTGGAAGGATCCACCAGAGGTGTAACGAGGGCGAAACGAGCGCCGCGTCAAAGGTTTGTAATTTCTCAGCCGGGAATGAAATCAGTCAGTCAGTGCACCATGGAGACGGTGAGAGACGACCGCTACCAGGAGAGAAGCTACCCGAAGAACACCGCCGTTATGAACTTTGGCTAGGGCTGTAGCGATACAACACATGTGTCAAACACAAGGCCCGCGGGTCAAATGTGGCCCGTCACGTCATTTTATGTGGCCCTCGAGAGCTTGGACATTATTGGCTTAAATTATAAACCAATATTTTAAGACTTAAAATAAGCTTAAACCGCTTTAAAGCACATATTGACAAAAAACTACATCTCCCATCATGCACTTCGTCATTACACACAACGATAACGGTATCTATGAGCAAGATGATTTTTCAGAACTGATGGACTTAAGAAAAACCTTTACAAACTAACCCCAACATGTCCAAGAAAAGAGAAATTGATGCACAAAAGTATAACTTTTGTGTAATGTGTGTCAGTCGTGAAAGAGTTGAATCTACGTTGGCATTTTGACAGCAAACACGGAGCTAAGTATGCTAAATTTAGCCTGCCACAAACCCTGAGTTTAATATTATAATGAGTTAAATATTTGAAACTTGAATACATAATAAATACAGAAACTGTTATTTAACATTATAATAAGGTGTAGTTTAATTTATTTTGATTTACATTGTATTTTGTCGACCTGGCCCTTTAACCATGATGCTGATGTGGCCCTCAGTGAAAATGAGTCTGACACCCCTACGATACACTAATATTGTGATACGATTCGATACAATGCGATACACGATATTTGGCTCACGATACGATATATATCGATATTCACCTTACAGTACATTTACATCATTTTCTGAAAGATATTAAAGGGACAAAGTGATTTTGGTGACATCTTGTGAGTGTTCCAATGACTTTGTTTGAATTAATTGAACTGAAAGCATCAATTACACATTATATGGCTGACAGGCAGCTTGCAAATGCTGGACAAAATAAATAAAAGATTTGATGAGAAAAATAGTTTCATTTATTTAAACAGTGCAAATTGATGCTTGCAAGCTTTTAAAGGTGGGACACGTGGGTTTTGAAAGAAGCTTAGAATATCGATACCCACGGCTGAAAAATCATTACTCTTTACTCTATAAAATATCAATATATATCGCAGAATCGATAAAATCGCTCAGCTCTAACTTTGACCTTTGGCTCGGGGCGAAATCCACTCAGCGAAACCTGTCGCCTCGCATGCAACCTGGAGTGGTCGCCGTCTGCCGAGACCGAACCACTGACGTCTCTGACGTCTCCCAACTGCTGCAGTGGAAATGTCGCAAACGCTGGCAGCATCAGCACAGCCGAGACGAGCGCTGCTGTGTGTCCCACCAGAACAACCGTGTAGAAAACCGGATTCATGTCGACGCTAACTCAGCGCCAGCTGAACGAAGCACAGTCAGCGACCACACAAGGATGAGGAAAAGGTACCTTAATCAGACCGCTGAGGGCTGCGATGCTTCGTGAAAGCAAAACCCGGAGAGACACTGTTGCGCCTCCGTGGGATCACGGTGAATGCACAGCTGGAGAGTGGAGCGCTAATCTGTATGTGCACTGAAAAAATTGATGCATTTAGCATCGGCTACATGAGGGGTTCTTATATTTTCACTTACATGGGACCTTGCATAATTCAGATTTCTCTCCTCTTCTTCAACATTTTTCTGTTTCAAACATGCACAGCTGAATAAAGTCGGTATCAAAAATTAGCAACTGGAAAGCATAGCAGGGCGTTAAAAACTGAAGGGGAAAAGAGAGGAGGTGCAAGACAGCGCCATCTGCTGGGTGGCGGGAATGTTTGTGAGCCAGATTAGCATATACACTGCAAATTATTTGGTTCTTACCAAGAAAAAAAAACTTACATTTAGAAGGGTTAGATATTTTTTCTTGTTTTAATAATTACTTTCTTATTTTAAGTCTTCAATTTATCAGTATAATCTTATATAAAGTAAAACTTTACTTTTTTGTCTTAAACAAGCAGGGAATCCTAAAATGAGACAATTAACACTTAAAATAAGATATATTACGTTTTTCCTCCTCCTCGTCTCCTCTTCTCATCAAAATAAATCTTGTTTTAAGATTCAATAACAAACTATACTTTCTTAAATCTAGAAACAAGTGTTCCTACAATCTTAATTTAAGAAATCTTACCAAGTAAAATTATCTTGCTGCATGGACAGATTTTTTTTTTCACTTGTTTTAAGTACCTTTTTCCTTAGTTGTAGTGTTTTTATCTTGTTTGAATACCCCTTTTTTGCAGTGCATTATGCCTTAATTAGCCAGGACATCTTTTTTTCTTTTCATTTACTGTTAAAACACCCTCAGTATCCAGAGTTGCAGCTTTTATCTGTAAAAAAATGTATTTCAAGTAACCACATAAACATCCACTGATGTAAAACCTACTTTGATTTATGGACAGATTATGTCCATAAATCAAAGTATGTTGATTTATGGACAGATAAATCTAGAAACAAGTGTTCCTACAATCTTAATTTAAAAAATCTTACCAAGTGAAATTATCTTGCTGCATGGACAGATTTTTTTTTCACTTGTTTTGAGTACCTTTTTCCTTAGTTGTAGTGTTTTTATCTTGTTTGAAGACCTGTTTTTTTTTTGCAGTGTACATAGATCCCCGCTCACTAATTAAGGAAGCATTAGTCAAGACGAGCCATCTTAAGAGCATGAGAGGATTTCCTTTGAAGGGGAAACTTTGAGAAACACAGATGAGTTTTTAAGGATCAGTCGAGATGAGAGAGTCTCGCGTTTCCTCCTCACCAGTGAGAAATGAAGACATTTATGAGCTGTTTAACAAGCTGCACACCGGATTTGACTTTTATTTTCAATTTACAATTCATCATTTAATTTAATTGATTTCTGCACGAATGCAAATTGGTGACAAGCAGCCCGTGAAGCAACCAACCGGTGGGGGGGGACGTGCTCGTCTTTTTAGGCAACTGTAGTTATGCATGAGATGGATATGAAAGAGCCTCTGACAAAACAAATATATTGAAATATCTGTCTTGGCGACGCAGCCTATGGGGTCAGGAGGGAGCGTCTGCTCGGGCGGGCTCAGCAAAGCGGCTTTACCCAGGTTCACGGTGAGTCTCACTCTGCCCCTGTCCAGCTCCACGCGCAGGGTGTCCGCCGACTGCTGCGACGTGGTGGCCATCAGCAACCCGAAGGCCCTCTGAGACATGAAGCGCAGCGACACGTCCTCGGCCTCCGTGTGCAGCGTCCTCGGCAGCAGCACCTTCAGGTACATGCTGCCGTCGTAGCTCACGGTGGTGGCCTCTGTGGAGCAGGAGCAGGACAGTTAGAGACAGAGAAATGGCTTTTAACTGGATTAAACCTGAAGCTTGTTTACAGGGCTGTCTGTGGCGAGGTGTTGTGATGCGAGGAGCCACGGTGCAGTTTTCAGAAGCTGCACCAGATGGCAGAAAAAGCCTGAAGCATGCGGCGATGACAGGGAGAGACTGCAGCAGCAGCGCTTGCATCTCAGGATTTATTCCCATCACAGAGCAATACAGGGGGCTATTTTCACACATCCCTCATGCTATTAGCTGCAAATGGATCTTTGTAATTTGACCTCTCTGCAAGAAAACAATCTGCATAGTTAATGCAGAGCCGAAGCTCCGCTGCATTTCTTATGAAATGTTCATCTCACTAGCAGCCTCACAACACTGACAAATCATTAATGAATAATTTCACTGTAGGAAAACACTGCATTTATTTCTTTAATGGCTGGGATGAAAAAACGGAGCTTCCCATTGTTGCGTCACCGTCCACAGACGGACGGGTCGACGTCAGGCTCCCATTTCAACAGATCCTACAGTATCTAGTGATGATGCAGATGAAATTATTTAGAGTGAGAGCTCTGAGTTGTACATGTGATAATGAATTTTCTGTGTATCTACATTATTTCTGTCCGGGCATTCACTTTTTACACCTCCGCTAATAAATAAAATACCACCCAAAGTGTGTTAAAAGCTTTGCAGCTGCATCTTGGACTCCCTTATTCTTCCCGTCCACGACAACCGCTCCCAGGAACTCTTACCCTTGTCACAGTTGGGACCGAGGTAGCCGGTGCTGTTGCAGTCACAAATATGGCGGTTCCAGCCTTCCCTGCAGTGCCCGCCGTTGGCGCACGTGTCTCTGGCGCACCTCACGTGAGTCTCTCTGGTGCAGAAACTGCTGACACCTGTGGCGCTCTGGACCTCCGCCAGCCTCCTCATGTTACGGCTCTGCCCGTCAATGAAGAGGTCCCTGACGCAGCCCACGAAGCCGAGGTTGAGGGACGCCGTCCACACCTCGGGGGGCAGAACGAGGGCCTGCCGATCCTCCGGCAAACCTCCGAGAAACATGTCTCCATCTAGGTCGAGGATCTCGCTGCCTTCATTAGCAGAGAAGGGGATGCTCTTGCTGTTCACAGAAATAAAGCCTGTGGGGGCAGGCATTAGCAGTGAGTCGACTCGAACTCTTCGACAATATTTTTGCAGCAGAAAAAAGAGGGAGACAGGTGTATGTGGGCCGTGCGATGTGAGAAGCTAGGAACAAAGACTGAGGCGCGGGAAAATATGCGGCGGCGCCAGACCTTCGGAGGTGACACGCGAGCGAAAGCAGAATCTATAACTTTGGGAATGTTAAGAAGAACAAATGGCCGAGCTGCGCTGCAATATTAACTGAGAAGTGTGTGGGAGGAAACAGAAACAAGACTGTTTATCATTGGGATTCTGCACAGAAAGCAAACATTTCCCAGTTACCTCAGGGATGGGCGACAATATAACCAGATCACTGTGAAACTAATTAACAAAGATGTTTGGGATAACAGACAGCAGTGATATGTGGTTATGGTTGGGGTTAGAGTTAGCGGTTAAGGGTTAGGGTTAGGGGTTAAGGGTTATGGTTAGTGGTTAGGGTTGGGGTTAGCAGTTAGGGATTAAGGGTTGGGTTAGGGGTTAAGGGTCATGGTTAGAGGTTAGGGTTGGGATTAAGGGTTAGGGGTTAAGGGTTATGGTTAGGGGTTAGGGGTTAGGGTTGGGATTAAGGGTTAGGGGTTAAGGGTTATGGTTAGGGGTTAGGGTTGGGATTAAGGGTTGGATTAGGGGTTGGGGTTAGGGGTTAGGGGTTAGGGGTTAGGGGTTAGGGTTAGGGTTGGGGTTAGGGGTTAAGGTTCATGGTTAGGGGTTAGGGTTGGGGTTAGCAGTTAGGGATTAAGGGTTGGGGTTAAGGGTTATGGTTAGGGGTTAGGGTTGGGATTAAGGGTTGGGTTAGGGGTTAAAGGTTATGGTTAGGGGTTGGGGTTAGGGGTTAGGGGTTAAGGGTCATGGTTAGGGGTTAGGGTTGGGGTTAGCAGTTAGGGATTAAGGTTAGGGTTAGGGTTGGGGTTAGGGATTAAGGGTTAGGGGTTAGGGTTGGGATTAAGGGTTAGGGTTAGGGGTTAAGGGTTATGGTTAGGGGTTAGGGTTGGGATTAAGGGTTAGCGGTTAGGGGTTAAGGGTTATGGTTAGGGGTTAGGGGTTAGGGTTATGGGTTGGAGTTAGGGGCTAGGGTTAAGGTTAGGGGTTAAGGGTTAGGGTTAGGGGTTGGAGTTAGGGGCTAGGGTTAAGGTTAGGGGTTAAGGGTTATGGTTAGGGGTTAAGGTTAGGGTTAGGGTTAGGGGTTGGGGTTAGGGTTGGGGTTAAAGGATAGGGTTAGGGATTAGGGTTGGGGTTAGGGTTAGGGTTAGGAGTTAGGGGTTAAGGGTTATGGTTAGGGGTTAGGGCTAGGGTTAGGGTTAGGGTTAGGCTTGGGGTTAAGGGTTAGGGTTAGGGATTAGGGTTGGGGTTAGGGGCTAGGGTTAGGGGCTAGGGTTAGGGTTGGGGTTAAGGGATAGGGTAAGGGTTAGGGTTAGGCGTTAGGGGTTAAGGGTTATGGTTAGGGGTTAGGGCTAGGGTTAGGGTTAGGGTTAGGCTTGGGGTTAAGGGTTAGGGTTAGGGTTAGGGTTAGGGCTAGGGTTAGGGCTAGGGTTAGGGTTAGGCTTTCTATTCCACTGGTGTGGAATAGAAATGCAGACAGTTTTAACCCAAGGTTTACATACACTGCATTAAATCGTGTCTCTCAAGTATCGAGCGTAAGAATGGCGACGTTACAAAGTAGCAACAGCTGCTCTGAAATGTGCTGCAGGTCTGAAGCACAAAAATAAATGCATATTAACAAATTACACAAACACAAACTACCTTGGCTTCATGCTATCTGCAATGAGGGAAAACTCAACGTGTGTGCACGAATTTCCCATCCCGTCCCAACTTTTTCTGATGTGGGATTTTAAATTATAGTAACTAAAAATACCATTATAATTAAAGACTTAACATGCATGGATGTTTCACTGGAGTGAATGAAAAGCGGCAGGACTGAATGGATGCCGCCATATCCAGGCGGGCGCACGGCCATTTAACAGCTTGGAGCCTTTTATGCTCCGCGGCTAAAACCGGAGAATCACGGAAACGGACAGAAGGCGTCCCCCCCGCCCGCACAAAATGCATAAAATTATCTCACCATTACGCCCCTTCCTCTGGAAGTCCACATGGCACCACTCGCCGTTGTCGAGCCTGTCGCTGCTGGCTCTGATCTTGATGCTGCCGGAGCCCATGTCCATGATCAGGTAGAGCACGCCGTCCAGCAGCTCCACGGCAAAGAAGTCAGCGCGCGGCTTCCTGTCGGGCTGCGGGCCCTGCAGGTTACCGTGGCTGAACAGCAGCAGGCCGCTGGGCTCCGTGGTGCGGAGGTCGAAAGATATGGACCCTGTCTTCTTTGTGTTCCACCTGGGCAACGTCAAGTAGGCAGATGGCGTGTCGAAGGTGACCGGCTCCAGGGCCTCCACGCTCTCGCAGCTGAACACCAGGTCACCATGGATACTGATCCTGGGGTCCCGCTGCTCAGCCAGCCGCGACAGCTCCAGCCTAAACTCATTATTCTTGTAGACAACCTGAAAAATGAGAGATGTTGTGATGAGATGACAGCTGGAAACGGGGGAGGGGGGGATTTGTTTTGTGTATTGGCTGGATATTAGTTATCAATAAATACTTGAATCAATATGACGCAACTGCATTCACGAGGATGGAGGGATGATAAAAATGTTGCAGAGCTCAGTGGACTGTCTGCTCAAAACAAGGTTGCATCTTTAATAGCATCGAGTATTGGCAAGGACCCAGTTAATATCAAAATTAAAAGTAGAGATGAAAAATTAAGTTGCTGTTTATGTTCATCAGATTATATTGATCATTCAGAGGACAAATTGAGTCAAAGCTATTTGCTTCAAAACAACCTATTTATTGCTTATTATTAGTGTATTTGCACATTTAAGTAAATGAAAGAGTTTTCCAAAAAAAATCGATATTATATCGGGCGGCCGAAAATCGTGATATATCGCCAAATCAATTTTTTTTCACACCCCTAATCTTTAATAAAAATGTTTTTAGAAGCACTTGATGCACTCATAAAACAGAAAAACCACATTCAAACCGGTTTGCGTCTCATGCTGAGGGTCCACGCAGAGACAGAGGCCTCAAATAGACCTAAACGATTACGACTCGCCTTTCAGAGTCATTAGTTGACTGTGTTAAATTACCTGTTTGAATTACTGGAGCAGACACGTTCTTCATCCTGCTTCAGGTTTGAATCTGCTTCCATCAGGTGAGTTAAAAACCTCCTCATATTATATATATAATGGTGGAATTAACATTACTGCTCTGAAACTGCCCTCCTCAAAATCACTAATGACCTCCTCACTGCAGCTGACTCCGGTTCACTTTCCATCCTCATCCTCCTTGATCTGAGTGCAGCCTTCGACACTATTTCTCACCCCATCCTCCTCCAAAGACTCTCCTCCTGACAGGCCGCACTCAGTTCATCCAACTCAGGACCTTCACCCTCCCCAGTCACCACAGGTGTGCCCCAGGGCTCTGTCCTGGGGCCCCTCCTCTTCATCACTTAACTCCTCCCCCTTGGTCAAATCTTCCGAAAATTTAACATTTATTTTCACTGTTTCGCAGATGACACCAATCTTTATCTGTCAACCAAACCAAACTCCACACTCCCTCCCCCCTCCCTTATCTTCTGTCTCTCTGAAATAAAATCCTGGTTCACCACAAACTTCCTCAAACTAAACAGCAATAAAACAGAATTTCTACTCATCGGCAACATTTTTTTCCTCCTCATCGACAGCTCCTCTGTGTCTCCCTCCCCTCAGGTTAGGAGTCTGGGGACCCTATCTTGCACCTCCCAATACCCAATACCCAATACCCATTACCTGCAAATTTCAGATTTAGGAGCCTTTGCCAACCGAAATGCAATCTTCCACCTCCCAAAACCTGCTACCCATTTTGCCGACTCCCTTAAGCACATTGTGGGCGCGGCAATGGGCGTGTCTCTTATTCTCTTTATTAGAATATCCTAGAATATAGAATAATAATATCCTCGTTATTATTCTCTTAAGGGCAGATGATGTCTGTACAGCTGTGACATGATCTCATTCAGATGTTTGCTGTGGAGGAAACGAGGAGATCACAGAACTCTGTTGTGGAGTTTCTTGTACTGTCCTCGTATCCCTCTGACCCCCTCCTTGTGCACCGGAGCACCTGAGATGTTCTCAGTGGTAGAAGGTAGACGTCATCATACGTGTTCCCCTGGCTCAATGCTCATCCAATGATCCGTTCTGCAGTATTTCAAAAAGCACCGCTTCCAGCGGCTATGCGTCTTGGCGCAGCTGTGCGTCTTTGCGCAGGGGACATGTTCAAGATAACTCAAAAAGTTATGGATGGATTTTGATGACATTTTCAGGAGTTGTCAGAAATGTGAAAAGGAAGAACTGATTTTATTTTGGGTGTGATCCAGAAGAAATCCTGGATTCTGGATCACTTTCAAATTTTCGAGAACATTGCGCTGTTTAGTTGTTTCTTGAACCTAAAGCAACCACAATGGAGACAGGAAGGGAGTTCTGGAATTTTAAGAGTTTAATTCTCTCAGATGTAAAAAAGGAGGATTCGAGGGTTGGCAGCCAAACCAACAATCCAGGGGACGACGAAGCCAAGGAGGTGGCACTGCGAATGGCTGGATCAGGCGTTTCTATGGGAAGATCTGGAGACGAGTCTGGTTGAATGATGACTGAATAGGTACAGGTGTGCAGTGCCACACCTGGGCTGCTCGTCGGGTGGGAAGGTGAAACATAGGTGGATCTGAGTGTCTATGTAAAGGATTGAAGGTGGCGCAGTGGGTTGTGCGCAGGAGCCCCAGAGGTGGAAGGTTGTGGTTCACAACCCGGCTTGAGACCGTAACGTGCGCTCAATGGGGCTGGAAATTTTGTTTCTCAACATCTCCGTTAATTATTGCCCACAGCTCATTAAATTTCACTCAGGTATTGACACTGAAAACCTCTATAAAATTTCAGAGGCTGATCCGGATCTGATCCAGAAGGCGGATTTTATCGCAATCTGTAAATCATTATATGGGAGAACTGTTGTGCTTGGCGGAGGTCTGCGCTCTCTGAGTGCTTTTCTAGTTAAGAAATGCTTTCCTGGAAGCTCACTTGCTCTATTTTTTTCTGAGCAGTTTGTTGGAACTTCTTGGAGTACAAAAGAAATGATTAAATAATTTGCTCCACATTAGTTAGAGCTAGTTATGTATATATCAGTGCAGAGGAAGAGGAGGAAAAAAGAGGAGGAAGCTCTACAGCAGAGTCCCAGACCAGCTGCCCATGAGAGCTGCTCTGATCTGGGTGAAACGACGCTCCATAGCAGTTTGCAGGTACCGCAACCTGCTCTTAAAGGCAATGGCTACTGACGCACTGATTGGTTAAACAGGTGGAACGCCCTAACCACTCCCATGCATAATGTGTGCATAATATAGTGGTTTTTGCAGGTAAGATCGTGGGTTTTGGGAGGTGGAAGATTGCGTTCTTTGTGGGGGAACGCCCCTCCTAATACCTGCTATCCCTTAATAGCAGGTTTTGGAGGTTTGGCGCAAGATAGGGCCCTGGGTGTCATCCTCGACAGTTCACTATCCTTTCATTCCCACATCAACAGCATCACCCGGTCCGCTTACTTCCATCTACGCTCCATAAACCGTCTCTGCCCCTCCCTCACCCCCCCACACCACCGCCATCCTCGTCCACAGCCTCGTCACCTCCCGCCTCGACTACTGTAACTCTCTCCTTTTTGGTCTGCCACAAAAATCCCTCCGTAAACTACAGCTGGTCCAAAACTCTGCCGCCTGGATCATCACCAGAACTCCCTCTCACCACCATATCACCCCCATGTCGTTGCTTTTGCTTCATTCATAGCACGCAGACGAATTTTGTTACAGTGGAAAAGCCCCAGCCCTCCAGCTCGTCCATCTTGGCTGAGCGACCTAATGTCTTTCCTGTCACTAGAAAAGATGAAATATTCACTCGGAGGCTCGATTGCTAAATTTTACAAAAGATGGCAGCCCATCATTTCGTATGGAAATAATCTTACTTCTCTGGATCCCAACTGATTCTCGGACTCCTATTCTACATGTCCTTCATTACTTTATACTATTCCTTTTACTATTGTTATTATTAATTTTTGTTTCTTTCTCTGTTTCTTTTTTTTCTTTGCTTCTGTTAATTAATTTGATTTATTTTTTTACATCTATTATTTTTATCCCTACTGACTTTACTATTACCATCATTATTATTATTGTCACTATTATTATTATTATTATTATTATTATTATTATTGGGATTATTGCTATCATTACTACTTTTATTTTTTTTTATTTATTTATTTATTTTTTAGATTTCTGGGTTGGGTAGGATGGGGAAGGAAAGTGTTGCCCTGTTCCTGTTCTGGCACACCGTTCCTAAAAAATGTGGAAAAACCACTGGGGAACGCATCCCTGTAATTTCAAGTCAGATTTATGTAATGCATTGGTTCCCAATAAAAAAATAAATAAAATAAAATAAAAAAAACATACAAATCTATCCACAACCTGGCCCCTCCACACCTCTCCGACCTCCTCCGTGTAAATATCCCTATATCTTCTCCCTCAGGTCCTCTTCCTCCCTCCAACTCCACCCGTTTCAGCTCCATGGACAGCAGGGCTTTCAGCCGCTCTGCTCCCCAGCTTTGGAACTCATTACCACCAGACCTCAGAAATTCAGCCTCCCTCCCCATCTTCAAATCCGGACTCAAAACCCACCCAACCTACAGCCATTAATCCATTTTTCATTGCCCCCCCCCACCTTATTTTTTGTATGTTGGTGTTTTTTTTCATTCTATCTGTGTTTTATTGTTCGGTTTTATATCCTGTACAGTGACCTTGGGTGTCCTGAAAGGTGCTTTTAAATAAAATGTATTATTATTAAAAAATAAAACAACAACAACAACAACAAAAAAACATTCCCGTTTACATTTTTGTTGTCCTATTTAGGAGTTAAGCTTTAGTTTGAGAAAAAAAGGGAAAAAAAATCAGGCTGGAAGCATAACAAATATCACACCGATGCACTGACAAACAATTTTAGTGTTTATATTGAGGCTAAGTGGAAAAAGATCAAGCCCAGGCATACCTGGTGGGTGGAAGCAGAGGTGGCTTTGATCCTTTACAGATGGAACACAGAATTCATTATTTATAGAGGTAAACCTTATAAATAAGCACTCAAAACAACAACAACAAAACATTTGAGTTTAAACTCCATCAGAGGCAGAGACTATCTGGATAAAAGGACGTTCACCCTGGACTACCACCCTGAAGCCCCGAGTCTCTCCATTGGCTGTCACATCCTTCGATTTTTTTGAGCTCAGACATGACAAGTGAAGGGTGAAGCTGACTAACCCAACATGTCAGACGCTTTGTTACGCAGACAAATTTGGAGAATCCTTTGACACTGTGACACTGATAAAATACTTCTGCAAAGTATTTTGTGAGAGACTGAGTGAAATATTTATCACCGTCACAGAAGAGACTTGATCTAATCAGATCCACGAGCTTGAGTCTTGTTGCACCGGAGGGCTGCCCAGAACTGTCAGTGGAAGACATGGACGGGCCTGAACGTTGGCCCGAGCGTTACGTCCTCATCAGGGGGAGTCTGGTGATACGGGTTCTTGTGTTGAACTCCATCCACTCTTATTTGATTTAACTTGGGGTTGGTTTAACGTCAGTCTCTCTGGTCTGGAGTTACATTTACTAGTGACAGTCTCGTCTGCGCTAAAACAACTTTATTGCCTTGTTTTAGTTGAAAATGACACCTGTAAGCAATGTGGACCCTTGTTACGAGACGACCAAGAGTGGAATGAAACCAAAGTACATTTATCTTTTCTCTGCTTTTTTTCTTTTAATTTCAGGCTCACACAACATTGAACTAATACTTTTACATATAAACGCATAGTTATTGATTACCGCTTGCATTACACAATTTTCAACAGGTACCACTAGTACACTGCTCAGAACAAGTAAATGTAGTGAATGACACCTCATAAACTTCCATCCATCCATCCATCCATTTATCCATCCATCAATGCATCGATCAATCCATCCATCCATCCCACCATCCATACATCCATTCAGCTATCTAGCCATCCATCCATCAGTGCATCGATCCTTCATCCATCCATCCATTCATCCATTTATCCAACTATCCATCTATCCATCCATCAATGCATCGATCCATCCATTCATCCATGCATCCATCCAGCTATCCATCCAATCATCCATCCATCCATCAATGCATTGATCCATCCATCCATC
This sequence comes from Hirundichthys speculiger, assembly GCA_018398805.1. Lineage (NCBI taxonomy): Eukaryota > Metazoa > Chordata > Actinopteri > Beloniformes > Exocoetidae > Hirundichthys > Hirundichthys speculiger. Next base: position 3,054,680 of record JAGFBZ010001630.1, on the reverse strand, counting down.
CATTCATCCATGCATCCATCCAGCTATCTTCCATTCATCTATCTCGTCATCAATGCATCCATCCATCCATTCATCCATGCATTTATCCATCTAACCATCCATTCATCTATCTAGCCATCCATCCATCCATCCATCCATACATGCATTCATGCATCCATCCATTTATCTATCCATCCATCCATCCATCAATCCATCCATCCATGCATTCATGCATCCATCCATTTATCTATCTATCCATCCATCCATCCATCCATCCATTTATCTATCCAGCAATTCGTCCTTCCAGCCATCAATGCATCCATCCATGCATGCATGCATTTATCTATACATCCATCCATCCATCCATGCATGCATCCATCCATTTATCCATCCATCCATCCATCCATCCATCCATGCATGCATCCATCCATTTATCCATCCCTCCATTCATCCATCTATCCATCCATCAATGCATTGATCCATCCATTCATCCATCCAGCTATCCATCCAATCATCTATCCATCCATCAATGCATTGATCCATCTCCATCCATACATCCATCCAGCTATCATCCATTCATCTATCTAGTCATCAATGCATCCATCCATCCATTCATCCATGCATTTATCCATCTAACCATCCATTCATCTATCTAGCCATCCATCTATCAATCCATCCACCCATGCATTAATGCATCCATCCATTTATCTATCCATCCATCCATCCATCCATCCATCCATCCATTTTCCTCTGATTCTCTAGGACTGGATTACATGAGCAATCCCCCCCCCCCCACCCCATCCCTCTAGCTTCTCTGTGGAGACACTTAGCTAACCAGGTAAGTTAACTCTGGTAAGTCATGGGTGTGAACCAAGGAAAATGTCCTGTTAGACGTCTCCAGAACATCTCCCATAGAAGGTGTCCAGACCAGATGCCCAAATCACCACCTCTTTCCAGGAAAGTAATGTTACAATTCCATATGACCAACTTCAGCGGCTGAGGGGCTGGAGGATTTGTCATCATTTTGAGAAAAAAATAGTAGTTTGTGAGAGAATCTTATGTTTATGAATGAGAGTCTATACAAAATCTTTCACAGACACTCATCCAATTACATCCAATCACAAATGATGTTCAACCCTGCTCTATCTTAAATGTTCTTGGAATTAAGCCTTTGACAATCAATCTCATCCCACTCTGAATTCTCCTTTTTCAGAACAACACATGGGATTAGTGGGCAGAAATGAAGATCGCTGGCTTAGACCGGGGGGGGGGGGGGGGGGGGGGGGGGGGGGGGGGGGGGGATCAGACTGATGGAAGAAGAGGCACAGACAATGAACTGAGGATGTTTTTCAATAGGTTCATTTCAGAAGGATGCACTACATCTTCCTTTAAGTTCTCCCAGAGTTCTCCCAGCGACGCATACATCTTACCCTTCTTGAACCTACAGCTTCCCTGTCACATCTCTTTAGTTTCATTCCCCTACCTCGGTCACAGATCTTAATACTGCTCCGTCTTCATCTCTCGCCACATCAAGAAAAGCTGAAAACCTCCCACCTGTCTGTTCGAAGCAGCCGGGTGAAGTGATAGCTGCAGAGACTGAAACAGGACATCCATCTGAAGACATTTGCAGATTAGCTTTCTAGGACTCCACAGCATCTCTTCAACCTCGACTGGAGCCAGGAGATGGTTCAAATGCTGTGGAAGACACCCTGCCTCGTTCCAGCACCTAAAATATATTCTCATCTATCTGCCGATAACAACGATAGACCCGTTGCCCTAACATCACACATCATATAAGTCCATGACGGAGCTTTGCTGGCCTACCCAGATAAGCAAACAAGCACCTCTCCGGACCCACAGCAGTTTGCTTATCTTGGGGTTGGACTTGAAGATACCACTTGCCTACTTAATCGAGCTTCCTGTCATGCGGTCAGCAGGTAGCACTGAGAACATGTTCTTTGATTTCTCCTGTGTGTTTAACACGGTTCAGCCTGCACTGCTGTGTGAGAAACTCCCACAAAAACACAGGTGGATGCCTTCACAATCACCTGGATTATTGACTACCTGACAAACAGAGTACAGTTTGTGTGTCTGAGCAGGACGGGATTACCACAGGGGACTGTTCTCTCTCTCAGTACACAGACTTCATGTCTGGTCATCATCTGGAAATGCTCAAATGACTCTGCTGTTGTGGGTTGAGTCACTGGCGGACGGGAAGCTGAGCAGAAGGAGCCGGTTGACCAAACTGTGGCACGGTGTGAAAATAATCACCTCAATGTGAGTGAGACCAAAGCGATGATTGTGGATTTCGGGAGGGCTGAGGATAGGCTGATTAGTATTTCCATCCTGGGAGAAGAAGTGGAGGTGATGGAAGGTTACTGGCCTGGAAATACAAGACTGAGGCTGTCTTTAAGAAGGAGAAATGTAGACTGTACATTTCCGAGAAATCTTAAGGCCTTCTGTGCTTGCAGCAAAATACTGCACACTGCAGACTGTTCTGTTTAGAGCTGAGCGATTTTATCGATTCTGCAATATATATCATATCCTGAGTTGAATATCGTGTATTGTATCGTATCGCAAGATTAGTTTAGCTACAGCCCTAGTTCTGTTCATCTCAGGTTTAAGATCCTGGGTAGTTAATGAAGTATTATTGAATTTCTAACCAGATCTAAACTGGAAATAATCTTTTTTGTCAAGTAAAACATCTTGCTGCATGGACAGATCATTTCATTAGCTTTAAGTAAGATTCATCCAGGATTTATTGTTTTTTTCTCGTAACTTAGCTATTTTTTTTTTTTTTTTGGCAGCATTAGGCCCGATCTTACACCTCCTGCTACCCACCCATTACCTGCAAATTGCTGATTTAGGAGCCTCTGCCAGCCGCTAATGCAATCTTCCGCTCCCTAAAGCTGCCACCCATTTTGCCGACTCCCATACTCACATTGTGGGCGCGGCAATGGGCGTGTCTCTTGCGCTTTCCACAAATTCGGTATCTTGCGGTACCCGTATCTTGCAGATTTAGAATAGAGGGTAGCAGGTGGTCTGACCACCCATTACCCAATACCCAAAATCTGCGAGATACCAGTACCGTAAGATACCGAGTTTGTGGAAAGCGCAACTGGCATGTCGGCGCGTAAAAGAGCACGTCCAAATCGCGTCATTGCGCGTCCACCCAGTCACATGTGGACTGTACAACCGGCTCTACCTCTCGATTATGCATCACTGTATTACTTTCATACGTTATTATTCTCTTAAGGGCAGATGATGACTGTACAGTTGTGGCATGATCTCATCCAGATGTTTGCTGTGGAGGAAACGAGGAGATCACAGAACTCTGTTGTGGAGTTTCTTGTACTGTGCTCCTATCCCTCTGACCCCCTCCTTGCGCTCGGAGCACCTGAGATGTTCTCAGTGGTAGAAGGTAGATGTCATCATACCTGTTCCTCTGGCTCAATGCTCATCCAATGATCCGTTCTGCAGTATTTTAAAAAGCACTGCTTCCAGCGGCTATGCGTCTTGGCGCAGCTGTGCGTCTGGTGCAGGGGATATGTTCAAGATAACTCGAAAAGTTATGGATGGATTTTGATGAAATTTTCAGGAGTTGTCAGAAATGTGAAAAGGAAGAACTGATTTTATTTTGGAAATCCTGGATTCTGGATCACTTTCAAATTTTCGCTAACATTGCGCTGTTTAGTTGTTTCTTGAACCCTAAAGCAACCACAACTGTTGTGCTTGGCGGAGGTCTGCGCTCTCTGAGTGCTTTTCTAGTTAAGAAATGTTTCCTTGAAGCTCACTGGCTCTATTTTTTTCCTAGCAGTTTGTTGAAACTTCTTGGAGTACAAAAGAAATGATTAAATCATTTGCTCCACATTAGTTAGAGCTAGTTATGTATATATCAGTGCAGAGGAGGAGGAGGAAGGAAGAGGAGGAAGCTCTACAGCAGAGTCCCAGACGAGCTGCCCATGAGAGCTGCTCTGATCTGGATGAAAGATGCTCCATAGCAGTTTGCAGGTACTGCAACCTGCTCTTAAAGGCAATGGCTACTGACGCACTGATTGGTTAAACAGGTGGAACGCCCTAACCACTCTCATGCATAATGTGTGCATAATATAGTGGTTTTTGCAGGTAAGATCGTGGGTTTTGGGAGGTGGAAGATTGCGTTCTTTGTGGGGGAACGCCCCTCCTAATACCTGCTATCCCTTAATAGCAGGTTTAGGAGGTTTGGCGCAAGATCGGGCCCTTAATCTTCTTTAGGTCTGTAGTGGGGAATGTGATCTCATCTGCAGTTTTCTGTCTGATGAAGAAGGTTGTTGTGGAGGCAGCAGAACAGACCAGTACAGGAGGTCATTCCTGACCACAGCAGTCACGTACTACAACGACTCTAATGACCGCGTTGCAAAACAAAACAAAACAAAAAAAACCCTCAAGAAATAAATATGAAACTCTGAGTGGAAATAAGTCAATGCCAGTGAAACTATCAGTCCATTTCTACTTGTTTCCAGTTTAGATCTAGTAGGCGTTCAAAAAAAAAAGAAGCTAAATTTTAGACCAAATTATTTAAAAACAGACTTGCTGCAGCACAGTAACAAGTGAAAGACACTGAAAATGAGCAAATAATTCTTAATTCTAGGTGTCTGATTGAAAAGAAGAAAATAAACTCATAAACCAAAGTAGATTTTACATTAGTGGAGGTTTATGTGGTTACTTGAAATACATTTTTTACAGATAAAAGCTGCAACTCTGGATACTGAGGCTTTTTTAACAGTAAATGAAAAGAAAAAAAGATTTCCTGGCTAATTAAAGCATAACGGATACTAGGGCTGTCCCGATACGATATTGATATCGGTCCAATATCAGGCAAAAAAAAAAAAAAAAGAATATTGATTATATCGGCAGCAGTCTATTCAGCTCCGGTGTTTCTTCCCTCTGCAAATAGGTGACTGTGGTTCATACTCCAACACAGCGGTAGGTGGTGATAATACACCTGGTGCGCTCATCAAAGAAGAGCCCTTGGCTCCAGCATGTAGCCCTCACATGACCACAACAGTAACAGCGTATGTGCCCTCAGCAGAAATAATGACGGCCGTGTGGCAGTACCTCTCTAAAGACGGACAAACATGCTGTCGCTGAGTGCAAAGTTTGCCCTGCACAAACTTCCCATGGTGGCGCAGAACCAGGGACGTTTAATACGGCCAACCTCATTGCTCATTTGAAAAAAAAACCATAAACAAATGCATGGCGATTTCCAAAAGACCAGCGAGACGGAGAAAAATCTAATCTCTAACTGCCTCAAACAACCAACGCTGGCTGAAACATTGTCAAAGCGTGAAAAACCTCCATTGAGACGGCAAAAAGGCATCGGCAATAACAGAAAGAGTGTTGCCCAATTTATTCTGCTCAATGACCAGCCTGTCGGTGGTGAGTAATGCCGGGTTTAAGCGCTTAATTCAGCACCTCCAGCTACGCTATGTTATCCCTTACCGCCACTACATTGTCAACAAAACTACACTTTAGATGCACAAAGAAATTAACAATATTTCCGCACATGTGGAGGAAGCAAACGCTCTTAGCTTAACTACCAACATGTGGAGCTCAGACTATCGCCTTTATTGATCCACGCTGACTTTACGTTGCTGATTGTTTTCAGAATATACAATCAGTAAACTTGTTCATTTGTTTTGAATTGTTTGCACAAAAAATTATGGCTCATTGTTCAGGGCCTCCCGATTTAATTTTTCAAAGTTTTTTTTAATAATTTAATGATAAAGTTTATGTTCTCCAATACTACTGTTGTAGACTATTACTTCTGTTTCAGTAATATCACTTGATGCTGCCTTTTTTAACACTCCACACTAAGGATGCGCGCGATTAGTCGTCTAACCGATTAAACGTCCGCCCACTTTTTAGTCGGCACCAGAAATATTAGTTGTTTAAACCAATTTGTGTTTTATTCATGTACAAGGCCGCTTAACTGTCATACAGCCGCCCGCCACTAGTTGGGGCTACAGAGCTGTCAGACAGCCCCCCCCCCTCTCCACAGCAATGCTCGAGTAGACTGGAGTTTTAAAACGGCACGGTGGGAAGATGGCCTCTCGCTAAACCAGCGCGGTTTGGCGGTACTTTAATCTAGAAAATGAAAACAAGGTAGTATGTAGACTGTGTCAGAAACAACTGGCATACAATCACTCGACTGGAGCAATGCGCAACCACATTCGACTCAAGCATTTGGATGTTAATCTGCACGAGACGACGGCAGGTAATGCTAGCGGTGCTAGCCACACTCAGGCCTATTTGACATTGTTTACCTGGAAACGTGTTCTCCCGTCCGGTCTGAGAGATTTTAGATGTTTGTTTAATTTTACACTCATATTGAACTGCGCATAGAGCTTAATAATTCAGCAGCAATTTATCTTTTTTAGATGTTACATTTATTTGTTAACTTTAAGTGAGTTTTTGTCGGATGTGCAGGGTTTATATTCATACTGCACGGCGCAAAATGCTGCTCGTTTCGGTTGAAATTTAATTATAATTTAGATGTTTTATTAACTTGAAAGTGAATTAAAGCTATAATTTTTGTTGGATAATCTGCAAGATTCAATGTATCAGAGGCAATTTATTTATTTTGGTGGTTAACGTTTGACTGAGTTGCCTTCATGTTCACATTCATTCATACTGCACGGTGCAAAGTGTCTCGTACTTCAGCGGCATTTAAAATCCGACATGGTTGTTGAACATTATGATTAAAGGCTTAAAGAACTCTTGTTACACACAATATTTTTTGGGACAATGTTTCAAATTCTGTTTCGATATTTCAATAAATTGTGCTAAATTTTCACTGTTTTCTGAGCGTTTTCCTTTTTTTTTTTAGACTAGTCGACTAGTCTTAATTAAAATTTTCGTTTAGTCGACAGGGAAATTAGTCGCCAGGAACATCCCTACTCCACACTACAGAATAAATAATTAAAGTACCGTATTTTCCGGACTATAAGTCGCACTTTTTTTCATAGGTTGGCTGTTCCTGCGACTTATACCCCGGAGCGACTTTTGCATTAAAAAAAAAAAAAAAAAAAAAAAATTCACAGACAGCCACATGAGGGCACTCTAGACTTACTCACCAATATCTTTTACTCCTTAACAACTGAAAATTTAAACAGTAAAGCTTACAGAGAATGAACACAAATGACCCACAAATTTGCAGCTGAAAACAGTAATCAAGCAGCAGAGAGAAAGTTTGGAGTAAGTGAAAAACTTGTTATGGACTGGCGTAAAGCGGAGGCTAGTCTAAGTGCGATGAAAAAAACAAAAAAAGCTAATCGCAGGCTCAAAGCTAGGTGGCCACAGCTAGAGGAACAAGTTTGCAGCAACCGGGAGGCTGTGCCACGCAACCTTTCTCCAGGCTATGGAGTGGATCGACCAAGCATGGTCTTCAGTGACAACTGAGACCATCCTGTCTAGATTCAGAAAGGCTGGAAGAACTGGAACTGGAACCGGAACTGATTCTGAGTCTGAAGACAGCCACGCAGAAGAGGAAGCTCCGCTTCGTCTTCCTCCGGAGTTGGCGGAGTTATTCAGAAGTGACACCGAGGACGAAGAATTCAACGATATTTCGTGATGTAGAGTGAGATTGCTTGTTATTAATTACTGTAAAGGCATATTTGTTTTGTTCTTTAGGCTACAGTTACATAAAACTGTTTATGTTACATAAACACTGGACACCTTTTCTGGTAATGTTTATTTTTTGTGTAACTGATTAACATTCATTGTGTTAGCATATCTTACACCTTTTCAGTCTGTTCTCTATTCTTTTATTATTAAAACTTGCCTTCCAAGATGTTTTTGGTCAAGTAAATTGTAAAATAAATTATCCACAAAAATGCAACTTATGTATGTTTTTTCTACCTAATTATACATTTTTAGCCTAGTGCGACTTATACTCCGGAGCGACTTATACTCCGGAAAATACAGTATGTTTCATCTGTGGCATGCTGATATCGGATTCATATCGTTATCGTCCGATATTCAAGACTGAAATATCAGTACCGTATCGGAAGTGAAAATAAAGTATCGGGTCAGCCCTAACGGATACATTCATGATAGATTTAAGAGTATATAATGGAGTAAATTAGTCTTTCATTTCCAGATCTTAGATCAAGATGAGAACAATTTGCAACGTGTAATATCTATTCAGGGGTTAATAAAGTATTAATAACTGGAATTGAAATGAAGTGAACTGAAATAAGCTGAAACTATAAGCAAGTAAACGGGACAATAATTTACAAGCTGAACATTCCTGCCTCACTGGAGAAATGCTGAAATCGTTAGACCTTAAAGCAGCCTTTCTCAAACTTCAGAACACCAAGGCCCAATTTGAAATGTGAAAAATCTCCGCAGCCCACCAAAACCTTTAATCACAACAGTGATCAACATACAGGACCAGGAACCATGATCTGATATTAATGTGAGACGTCAACAAATAAGGTGACACTTGTCATATTAAGTTAAGATGACAGTAGAATAACACTTAACTGGTTTGTTTTATTACTTATTAATGTTTTTTAATCATGTCATGAATATTTTACAGTAATTAAAAACATATTTAAAAAAGATCGAGGATTTAAAACACATTTGTTTAATTTTAATGACCTCTCACGGCCCACCTGCAGTACCACGACGGCCCACAAGGGGGCCACGGCCCACACTTTGGGAATCACTGCCTTAAAAGCATTAGAAAAATACATCCTGAAGTCATAGATCAAGGGAGAAGTAGGGTCATATTCTCAAACATTTCTATGCAACATGAGCTCAGTCTTTCACCACAGCTGTCACCTACCGCCGGCCTTTAGAAACGGCGCTGGTTTAAAGCCGCTCCGCATTGACCTCACAGTTCACGTACAGCGACAAAAGCCCATCTGCTTCCAGTCTGTGCTCAGAATACACAGCAGAGCCTCCATTTGTCTTTTCAAAATGTCTCACTATTGATTTGATGCTTCTGAATTGCTGGAATGCAAAAAACACAATTCCAGGCACATTGAGTCGTGCAAGATAGCCAACAAATGAAATAAAATCCCATTTAAAGCGAAAATACTGTCTGTGACACGGTGCTGCGTTATCCCCGGCTTTCACTGCGGGTTCATCAATATGCACAGAAGGACACAGCCATCCTTGTCTCATTTTGTATCAGTAGTAAGTCACCCGGAGCCCACGGTTATCTGCCACCTCGCTCTGCAACCAGTCACTGCCTGAGGTCACAGCTCCCCCCACCCCCGCCCCTCAGAGAGGACAGAGGACTAACAGCAGAGCCAATATCACAGCTAACACTCCTTCAGTGTGACTAATTAAGCAGCGAAATCGGAGGATGAAACTGACCATTGAGAAATGAGTGTAACAGGCAATTTCAAAATAGAAAGTCAATCTGCGCACTGACGCAGAGAGGGGACGGCACAGTAGCGGCTCGCAATTAACAGCAGCGCAAAAAAAAATGCACAGATGGCTGTAAAAAGTGACCTCTACAGAAGTATTATATAAGCCACAGGACAATACGGGAAGTGGAATCCTATTTCACAGATGCTTGCTGCATGAGATATGGATTACAGAAAAAAGGAGAATGAGGCTCCTCTCCTGCCGGCTGACTGAGGGCCATTAATGTTCCAGTTGTGAGAAGGAAGATCGTCTCTGCAGCTGGGAGCCGTCTCCATAACCAAATTGGGCCCAGTCTTTGAAGTGTTAAAACACGGGGACCTAATGATGTGGCGTGGGATGTCCTGCACGTACGCCCGACGAACTCTTGCCTTCAGAGACAGATCTGTGTCTCCCCACATGTGACATCCGTGCGAAGGCGGCCATTATTTCTCCTGCACCCGATGAACCCGATGCCCCCCCCCCCCCCCCCCCCCAACAGCTGTTATCGTGAAACGTCGGGAGAGATTAGTCGCGACACGTCTTCTGAACATTTGGTGGAATAAGGCTCCTTAATATGGAGCTCTGTTTGGGTCCTAATTCAATGAATAAATGAGCCTATCATTATGAAATACAGGCGTCTATTATTATGAAATACAGGGGTCTAATATTATGAAATATGTCTCATTATTATGATAATGGTTTCGTTTTTCATAAGAATGAGCTTTTACATGATACTGGCTTTGTTTTTTCCTGTGGGCCTCTCTGAGTTGACCTCAACTATCAGTAAAGCTAAACCATCTACATGTCTGTTGGATCCCATCCCAACTCGGCTGCTCAAAGATGTCATGTCCTCTATTGGTATATCAATTTTGGATCAAATTAACCTATCTCTACAATTAGGATATGTACCACAGGTTTTTAAAGTTGCAGTCATTAAACCTTTGCTCAAGAAACCATCCCTTGATCCTGACATCTTGGCAAACTATAGACCAATATCCCACCTTCCATTTATCTCTAAAATTCTGGAAAAAATAGTTGCTAGCCAGTTAGGATCCATTTGAGGTCTTTCAGTCAGGGTTTAGAACTCATCATAGTACAGAGACTGTGCTGATTAGAGTCTCCAACGACCTCCTCATGGCCTCAGACAATGGATTAGTCTCTGTCCTTGTTCTGCTGGACCTCAGTGCTGCTTTTGATACTGTTGATCACGACCTTTTGCTGCATAGATTAGAGCAGACTGTTGGAATTAAAGGGACAGCATTAGGCTGGTTTAAGTCATACCTATCTGACAGGTTCCAGTTCGTCCATGTTGATGACGTTTCTTCTACACGGACTAGGGTCTGCTATGGCGTCCCACAGGGTTCAGTTCTGGGACCAATCCTTTTCACTTTATACATGTTGCCCTTGGGAAAAATTATCCAGAGCCATGGCATAAACTTTCATTGCTACGCTGATGATAAGCAGCTGTACTTATCTATGAAACCAGAGGAAACAAAACCTTTGGCTAAACTTCAAGGGTGTCTTAATGACATTAAGTCCTGGATGTCCTCTAACTTTTTGCTTCTAAACTCGGATAAAACAGAGTTTATTGTCTTTGGTCCCAAACACCTGAGGAATGGATTAACTAGGTTTACGCTGGCTTCCAGCACAGCTGTGAAAAACCTTGGAGTCATTTTTGATCAGGATATGTCATTTAAGCAGCATATTAATCAGGTTTGCAAGACTGCCTTTTTTCATCTCCGAAATATTGCCAAGATTAGAAGCATCCTCTCCCAGGGTGATGCCGAAAAATTAATCCACCTGTTTGTTAGTTCTAGACTGGATTACTGTAATGCGTTGTTAGCAGGATGTCCGAAAAGCTCGCTGAATAGCCTTCAATTGATCCAGAACGCAGCAGCGAGGGTGCTGACAGGAATCCGCAAGCGAGATCACATCTCTCCCGTGTTAGCCTCCCTCCATTGGCTTCCCGTGAAATTTCAAATTGAGTTTAAAATTCTGCTTCTCGCATATAAGGCCCTTAATGGCCTAGCTCCTCGTTATCTACCAGACCTGATAGCATGTTATGCTTCCAATACTTACTCGTCATTCCTAGAATATCTAAAAGTAGGTTTGGAGGACGGGCCTTCTGCTACCAGGCACCTTTATTATGGAACCAGCTACCAGTTTGGGTAAAGGAGGCTGACACCATCTCCATTTTTTAAACTAAATTGAAAACATTTCTGTTCAGTAAAGCCTACAGTTAGTCTAAACTATAGTGTGTAGGGGCTAATAGTTATAGCCATAGTTGTAGGAGCTCAGACTAGAGTAAGCTCGTCTTAATCACAGCTTCGTCATAGTTATGCTGCTATAGGCCTACGCTGCAGGGGGACACCAACATGATCTGCTGAGTGGTGTCTCCACTGCTTTTCTCCTTTTTCTTCCCTTTCTTCTTCCCTTCCTCCTCCTCCAGCTCATTTATAATTATCTGGGAGCACCCTGTTACTGAAACTGTGCTCCATATTCTTTGCTTTCCTGTGGTTTGTTGTGCTGTTTTTGCCCCCTTTTCTTTCTGTGTATTTGCAGGCCAGAGTTTCCTGGGTTTCATGCTGACTTGCAGTTCCATCCTCTGTCCATCCCGGGGTTCTCCTCCACTTGTGTTTGGGTGCCGACTGGCGTGGTGATCGGCGACCTGGTCCTCTGGCCATCTCATCCCAGTGCTGCTACCTCCGTTTGTTTATGTTTATATGGCTATTGTATTTAGTTTGTGTGCTCTCCTCTCTCTGTCCTCCGTCCTCTCTCTGCCCTCCGTCCTCTCTCTGTCCTCCATCCTCTCTCTGCCCTCCGTCCTCTCTCTGTCCTCCATCCTCTTTGTGTTCTCTGTCCTCTCTCTGTCCTGTCTCCCCTCTTTTCTTTCCCTACCCAGCTGGCCTTCGGCAGGAAGGTCCCCCCATATGAGCCAGGTCCTGCTCAAGGTTCTTCCTCTTAAACTGGAGTTTTTCCTTGCCACTGTTTTGGCATAAAGGTTTTTTTTCTCCCTATGTGGGAGTTTTTTTTACCTGCCATTATCATTGATTGGATTTAATATTATAATCTTAGTTAATGATATTTGCTCGGGGGTCATGCTCTGGGTCTCTGTAAAGCGCCTAGAGACAATTGTCATTGTACCAGACGCTATATAAATAAAATTGAACTGAATTGAATTGAATTGAATTGAATAAGAATGATTTGTGTGTCAATCACAGCAGAGAGGGCGGAGCCATTTATGTGATTGGCTGCTCTTTTATTCAGGCATAAGCAACAGAACAGTGAATCGTCAAATCGGGTCAAAATAGTATCGCCTGATAAATTATCATTTTTGATATTGTCTGCTAACCTGGTCAAGGTTTCCCGTAGCTCAGTCCAAGCTGCCATAGCTACAATCAGACTAGGAGCACCTTGATGACACCACGGCCCGCTGCTAACGGGACCTCACGGCCAAAACTAGTCGATGTCAGAGCGTAGGATGGAGAAGGATCAGCCAATGAGCGTGCAAGTCAACCACTGGTCAAAATGTCATTATTATGTAAAAGCTCATTCTTATGAAAAATGAAGATAAAAAAGCTATTCTGAAATAAACTATTATGCATTAATCTAAGATTGAATAATAAAAATATATTTCATAATAATTACATTTCTTTCACAATAATGGGAAATATTTCATAATAATAAACATGTATTTCATAATAATGGGAAACATTTCATAATAATGGATGCATATTTCATAATAATAAATGCCTGTATTTCATAATAATAGCATAATAACTCATTTATTCATTGAATTATGACCCAAACGGGGCTCCATACCTAAACAGTTCTGCTGCTTAAACAGTAAATATTCTCCCTGCTGCTCACGTCCCCCTTTTCCTTATGGATTGAGACAAATGTGCATCTGTGACTTTGCTCCCCTCATTCATCACCGAGTGCAAGGCCTCTGGCCTGGACCCGACTCGACCCTGAACCTGGTTGCCGCCGATCTCACTCGTTACCCAGACTCCTCTGGGCCGTCAATCCTCCCATAATGTCCTCCCTCCGCGTGCCTGCAGTGCATCTGCATGACTGTGCGCCGCAGTGTTATTGTAGGTGTAGACACCACCACCAGCCACACCGCCTACAGAGCGGAGGTTGCTGGACTGGCAACAGCGGCGGAACAATAATCGGTCCATAAATAACCTCTCATTTTCATTTTTGGTTGATGCAGAGGGCAAAGCAATTATATAAGCAGTGAATGTAAACCTATAACAACAAAAAATGCTTTTAAATGCTAGATACTTTAAAAACAAACACCATAATAAATAAAAAATGTTGCTGATTATGATGATGATGATGCATCTCTCAACCAAGGAGCCTCCTTGAAAGTAAATTGGGAATCACAGGAGCGCTCACAAACCACCAACCCGTCGTGCCGGTCTTTAGGGGGAAGTTGAGATCACATGTGGGCAGTTTTATCACCGAGTCATCACATGAGCCATTAGGATCGCGAGAATAAAGGTGAGGCGCTTCAAGGCTGCGTTATATACGGCGGCATCCCTGACAGCCGGCGCCTCAGGGCACCAATCATGTTTAGAGATGTTCGCTGCAGTTAATAATAGATCGGTTCCTTCAGTCTTTCCCCAAAACATTTGTCTTATCTGTTGGGCATGTGAACACCGCCGTCTTCAGAGTCGTGTCCGTTATCCTTCAGGTGCAGGCGGGTTGCTGTTTGACCAGAGGAGCCACATCGCCCATTACCCTTGAGCTTTCCTCGCTGCCATTAAGTCTCTCACACTCTTACAAGTAGGGGTGAGTATTGGCAAGGACCACACAATACGATATGTATCATGATACTTGGGTCATGATACGATATTATTACAATATCACGATATATTGCGATATTCTACCCAGTTAATATCAAAATTAAAAGTAGAGATATAAATCCATGTTGTTATTTTCTTTGTGGATACAGATGATATTGGTAGCAACTGCTAACGCTAATAGCCTACACCGGTCAGGATGTGTCATGAATATGTTCTCTCATCCAGCGTTGTCATGTTGGTGATCCGTTGTGCTTTACAGCTGCCGGACAAACCGCTAATAACACGCTACAACAACACGGTTGTTTCATGACAAGCACGCCACGTTAATGAATAATTAATTTAACTGCCCCGAGTCCTGATATTGGCTCCGCCAATATCTTTAACTCTCTGGAGTAAACGCGGACCCAGCCTGTCAGAGAGCACCGACCGGACCCAAGACTAACTGTACCGATTCAGACCAGAACCCGGAGTCACATCTTTTGAATGGACCTGAGACCCGATTGAGGTCAGGTCGGAACTTTCGGGTTGTTGGGTTGTCAGGTTGTTCCGAAGACCTCTACCAGAAGGGCAAAAGGTTTTTGACCGCTGTGGTGCTAACTGCCGGCGTTATGGTTGTCGGATCAGTTAATGGAATAAATTAATATTTTAACTGCATCAGAAGAACATCGTTCCGGTCCTTTTTCGAACAACACGCAACAGTAACGTTTAAGAAATGTGAGTTAGCGAAGCGCGTCAACCAGGTTACTCTTGGTCAAATATCTCAGCAGCTTGAAGCATTAGCCTTAGCTCCTTCAAGTTGCTTGTACAAATTACAATAAAATGTAAACAGGTGCTCTGCGGACAAGATAACTGTCCTCCACCAGTTGTCCCTCTGCATTCTTGAAAAAAAAAAAAAAAAAAAAAACAGAATATGCCCAGACCTCGGATTTTTGTCCTTTTAGTGGGTTGGTAAATGTCCTGCGTGCTATCACCACTCTCTGCCATGCTAACGTTATGATATCTATGTTACAAGTAGGGGTGAGTATTGGCAAGGACCTCGCAATACGATATCTATCATGATACTTGGGTCACGATACGATGTTATCAAGATATCACGATATATTGCAATATTTTACCCAGTTAATATCAAAATTAAAAGTAGAGATGAAAAATCAAGTTGCTTTATATGTTCATCAGATGATATTGATCATTCAGAGGACAAATTGAGCACAACTATTTGCTTCAAAACAACTTATTTATTGTTTATTATTAGTGTTTTTGAAAAAAATCGCAAAAAATCAATATTAGGAGCTGAAAAAAATCGATATTATATTTGATATATCGATATAAAATCACGAAATATTGCCAAATCAATTTTTTTCCACACCCCTACTCAGAAGTGTGTTCACTCTTTGCTGCGATGGATTGAACAGTCAACATTGCACAGCTTGTATTTGAGTGTTTTATCCTTGGGGTGAATGTGTTTTTGTCTGAGAACGTTGTCAAGACCAGAAACTCCACTGCCGTCTGGGGGAAAAGACAGACGAGCGTTTATCAGCCACCTCGGCATTCCCCCCCCAAGGCCGTCTCAGTCTCACCACCCCGGTTCACGTGAGCTCAGAGAATCCACACGACGACTGGGCTGGTCAACGACAGACATGCATCATAGAGGGAGTAGTGACCAACACAAGAAGCTAAATATCCGAGACAAGCAGGAGATCTTGATGATCAACGTGACCCACAGATCAAGAACTAAGATCAGCACAGATCCATCCATCCACTTAACCTGACATGCATGTCTTTGGACTGTGGGAGGAAATCAGCATCGATGTTTGTTGAAATTTGCTGCAGATTATCTTAGCTGGGCAAAGAAGCATAAGGAGAGAATTCTCAGGGTGAACAGCTAACACCGAGCCAGTCTATAATTACGGACACATGAGGTCATCCGTGAAACAAAACCAGTTTTTCTGTTTTTTAAAAATAATATATTCGCTAGGGCTGGGCAAGTTAATGCATTATTATCACGTTAACTAATTAATTTATTAATACTGACAATTATTTTATTGTGCGTTAACGCATGTTGCTCGTATGCTTTTGTTTTGAAAAGTCTGTTACCGGCTGCTGTGGAACCGGAAGAGATTTGGCAGGTAAAGGTGTGGAAAAGCTAAAACAGACATGGAGAACAGTAAAAATCTGTGAACTTTACAGTTCAGGTAGCAACTGAGGTAGAAATATTAACAATTCTGTTTAAAAAAAAAATTCTGGACTGCAACAAAACTTTCGTGTCATTCCTCCATGTTCCATCAGATCTGCTCCATGTGTTCACTGTCCTGCTGTTCTCTAGCTGGTTACTGCAGTGCGGCTCCATCTAGTGGCACAGATGTGTAATGACAACAGAAAGTCCAGTCCTCCATTATAAAACTAATTCAGTCCTGTGGCCCATTTTTTAATTTCGTATTTTTGATCCAAGTTTAAAATTGAAATATACAAAAAACAGGCATTTTTTCATTTTTTTTGTGTTAGATTTAAAAACGAAAAACGTAACAAAATGTCACTCTTTAATTTTTTTAAATTTTTGATTGACAATTGAAAATGAAAAGAATGAATAATACACGGATTGGTAAAGTTACTGAACTTTAACGTGGACATTTTCATTTTAAAGTTCTCCCAGACGGAGGATTCAACAGAAACAAGGTTATTTGTAACAACTGACAAGTTGAACTCCCCGTTAAAAGTTTCTGCTGTTACCTCAGAAATTACCTGTTTTAATGTTCTGATTGTGCTGAGACACAATCATTTTGTTGGATTTTGTTTGTAGACTTTTTTTTTATTTTTCATAAAAACAGGATGACATTAATGCCCTGGCAGTGGCAATAAGCTTTATTTTATTTTACATTTTTTAAGATGAGATTTACATTAAATATGTGTTACTGACAAGTGCTGATGTTAAAAGTGTTTGAACAACAAATGTTATGACACTTTAGTTCATATGGCAGCAGAACATTTAAATAAAAGTGACCTTTACACTACTTTTGAATACGTTATTTGATTTTCCGTATACAATGCAATTAATCGTGATTAATCAGGGAAATAATGCGATTAATCGCGATTAATAATTTTAATCGTTGCCCAGCTCTAATATTCACATAGATCTGGACCTTTCAGCCCGATGATTCTACTCACGATGTCTCTGCTCGTGAGTCTTGGTCTCTTTGTCAAATGCTTCTTTAATGAATCAGAATATCATGTGACAGATTTTGGTTGCTGGTGGAGGCTGCCGGGACGTCTTTTCATGTCTTGTCAGCATGTGCAGCTTCAAATGGCCCTTAAAGTGCCAATAACGATTCTTCAAGCACAAGCCAGGCGAAGTGATTGATTCGATGCTTGAGATAAAATCATCACGCCAGCCGGCTTTCAGACGCTTTGAGGATGACAGGGTTCAATAGATTTAATTTATCTACTATTGTAAATAAATGTTGTTGGTTTTTTGAAGGACGTGAAACAACTTTATATGAAAGAAAGTTGATGTTATTTAAATCCTTAAAGATCCCAGATTGTATCAGGTTTTGTCTCGTGCAGAAAAAGTAAAGCATCTTGGCGATCAATATAAGCAAGGCCTAGTGCTTTAAAGAAGTAGGTGGAAATAAGCATAAGAGAACTAAAACAAACTTTATCAAATGTCTAACAGACAAACAGAAAAAAAAGCTGCAAGGCAGCAAAAACCAAGAGACGCAAATCTGAAGCAAATGGCAAAACAAAGAGAGAGCAAAGGAGGAAAAAATGAGGGAAAGCCAGAGGGCGTCAACACTGAAGGAATCGTAAATGAACAAGCATGTTGATCAACTAAACGAGCAGAGCTGACACGAACCAAGAAGACAGGAAGTGAAGCTCACACAGACGCAGAGCGCAACAGTTTAAACGCCAAAACGCTACAATGGGGAGCAGAGGCCGTGACCAGATGGGGCGATAATGAAATGCTCCGGCATTCAAAGAGCACGAGCACAAACGAGAAACTGCCCCCCCCACCCTCCACCCTCCTCCACCACATGGGCCCCCCACCCCCCCACCCCCACGGGGGGGAAAGAGATTCTAACAGGATTCAATCAGGATTCATTCAGAATTCTAACAGGAATCATTCAGGATTCAATCAGGATTCATTCAGTATTCATTCAGGATTCTAACAGGATCCATTCAGGATTCAATCAGGAGTCATTCAGGATTCATTTAGGATTCAATCAGAAATCATTCAGAATTCTAACAGGAATTATTCAGGATTCAATCAGGATTCAATCAGGATTCAATCAGGAATCATTCACAGACATGAGAATGCGTCAGGGGTTAAAAAGGTGAGAAGTGTGGGCGTGCCGGGGGGGTGGGGTTTCAGTTGTAAACGTCGTCACGGTCTGCTTCAGTAAATCAGGCCAGGAGCTGAAAGTGATGTGCACGAGTATCAGTGCAGATGTTTGGGTGCAGTCGTCTATTTGAGTTTCTTTTTATTTCTTTAAAAAAATAAAATAAACAGTCAGCGCCACACACAAAACGTCGTTAAATCTGGCTGGGCTCTCCGTCTACAGCTACAAGGTAGTTTGCTGTTAAAATGCCAACGTTTCCACAGTAAATTAGCGCTGAACATAAAGCTCCACTGAAGCTGAAAGGAAGTACAACGCTTTGGCCGTAAACCAAAGCATCGGTCAACACAGCCGCAGCCCGCTGGGGATAAATGAAGAGTCAGAGGTTCGCTGTGGGCAGTAAAGCAAGTTTATCCTCCTGGGAATTATATAATCTGAGAGGTGAAAATTTAACAGCCGCCTATCTGTCGATCTGAGAAACCGTTTTCTCAAAAGTGCAAATGTCACCGAATCAAGCGTCCAAATCTGTGAAAAGATAAGTAGCTCAGTCTCTGACATCCGCCTGCTGAGTTTTTTATAAACCTCTCCTCATGCAAAGTTCACGTGAAACATTTCCAACATTTCCAAAGATTTTCTTACATCTTCTGCCTCCTTCCAGCCCTTAACTCCATTTCAGTGGGACTCACAGCTTAAGTCAAGGACTTTGACTTTGACACGCCGTAATCCTCCTTTTCTTCTCCTTCAGCTATTCTTTGAAGGATTTGCCGGAGCGTCGAGGGTCATCCACCTGGCTGAGGCCCAATTCATGTTAAACCTCAACTTCTGGACACGTGCCTCACGTTATCTTTATTTCATTTTGTTTTAACAACTGCCTGCATATACATTAACAGTTTAGAGCTTCAGACATAACCTTTGTGACTTTTTATGCGCACAGGTGTGAGTGAAAGGTGAACCGGCCCGCTTTGACGGTCTGATCTGACGTATTTGATTGACAGCTGACACCCTGGTCCTGTCAGAGCGGACTGAACTCACCAACAGTGAAGCACCAAAGGACAAAGACACCAGACAGTGATGGAACAACCCCGAAAGGTCCGGGCAGGCATGGGTGACGGGTGGGAATGGGCGGAGCCTGCACGGAGGGTGCAAGCCACAGTAGGATGGCACCCACCAACCATGGCCACCCAGGGAGGAGGAGCGCAGCCAAAGCCCCCTGCAGGGGCAGCGAGCAGGAGAGGGGACAAGAGGGGACAAGAGGGCACCCAGCCCCCCCCTGGAGATGCTCTGCTTCTCATTCTCCGTCAGATCTGTTTGCAACCTTGTGGTTCTGACTGTTGCACCTGAAGTTCCTGATCAACCGGCAGGTGCTAAAGCTCTCATGTCATGCAGTCATGCATGCATTGGTGAAATACAGTTTTGTTCTTGGACCGTACCGAGGACCGAGGGTAGAGCTGAACGATTTGATCGATTCTGCGATATATTATTACAAATTAAATTCCCCACATAAGCATTTACAAATCTTTCAATGATGAGACCGCAAGGAAAAAAAGAAACCACAGGATTAATGTTGTAATCAATAGAACTAAATAGGAAACCCATGATTCTAATGTTATGGATCTGAAGCAGTGATAAATGGACATACTTGCTTTTCCTTGTCATTGATTGTTTTTTGCAGAGCCGAACATCTCGGTCGTGAGGATTTCACCTCACCACTTCGTAAACTAGAAACCTGGCGGTTGGCACCTGAATGAAAGAGACTCCCCCAAAAACGTAAACTTTAAAGCTGCAGAAGCATAAATGTTGTTCACGGTGCATCCAGCGGAGCACTAAAGTCAAACGGCCTCCAACGAAAATCAATCATTAAACTACTTTTAACAAGACAGCATGAGCGAGTAAACGGACGGCCTCCTGCTCTCGCACATAACGAAGCTGCTCGTTATATTTCGCTCCAACCTGCCGCTGCTGTTACTCATAGCTTAATCAGGTTATTTCCACTCTATTTGCCTCATGCATTCTGTCCTTGGCACGTCGTGCATGCGGCTGCATCCTCTGCAGCTGGATTTGATGGGGATGGGGAACGCCATTCTAATAACTGTTAATAAGCAGTGATAAAAAAGACAAATCTTGTCCTCTGTGTTGGAGTTTGGAACCGACCCCGAGAAAATATCAGCCTCCAAAAATGTCACTAAAATATCAAACCGCTGCCTGTTTACTGATTTTTCCTGCTGATGCTTCCTGCGTCGGAGGAAGCTTTTGTCTTGCTTTTAACGCACTGCTCTTCGTCGCTTCTTATCAAGCCGTGCAGATCGTTCCTGATGATTCGCCGCTCTGTCCCGACTCACTTCTAATGTTGAGTGCATGATCCCGTCTCGCTCGCCGGAGATAATCAGCGTGACAGGTTGCAGGCCGGCGCGAGAACGAGCGGTAGGTTGGGTCTGTGTATCAGGACTGAACCTGAGAGGCAGTTGTATGCATAATTTTGTACATATCGCTGCAACGTTATCGTAGGGATTCCCACAGGAATCCACGGATGGATATTCTCCGCTCAGCTCCTCCGCTGAAAGCTTCTCCTTCAAACACCCTACAACGGGGGAATCAATACAAATGTGACGGGTGATTTTCCATCCACTAAAAACAGGCTCTGCTCATCGGATACGGTAGAGGAGGGCTGGGTAATATTTCCAGCTCCTCCGTGTGGGGTCAAGCTGTGCTCTAGGGATGAAACGGTTACCGGTATTACGGTAAAGAGCAGTAAAATTTTACGCGGTGGAGATTTCCGTTTATGTTTGACTTCATCTCATTATCGCAGTCGATTACCAGGATGTGTAATATCATCCTCATTCAAGTCTGTGAGCGACTCGCGACTGTGTCTCATGTGAATATGTAGCTTGTAACTAGGGGTGTGAAAAAAATCGATTTGGCAATATATCGCGATTTTCGGCGGACCAATATAAATGTGCAAAAACACTAATAATAAACAATAAATACAGTCATGGAAAAACTTATTAGACCACCCTTGTTTTCTTCAGTTTCTTGTTCATTTTAATGCCTGGTACAACTAAAGGTACATTTGTTTGGACAAACATAACGATAACCACAAAGATTGCTCATAAGAGTTTTATTTAAGAGCTGATATCTTACCATTTTCCATGGTTTTCTTGATTATAACCTAAATCACTTAAGTTTTTACATCAATAGCTATGGCGTTGTACTGCCAAAAACACTGCTTTTATGCATTCAGTGTTTTCTTTTCTGTCTGTTTTAGTCACATGATGACATTTAGTGGTACCAGGTATTAAAATGAACAAGAAAGTGAAGAAAAAATGGTGGTCTAATAATTTTTTCCATGACTGTAGGTTGTTTTGAAGCAAATAGTTTTGACTCAATTTGTCCTCTGAATGATCAATATCATCTGATGAACACATACAGCTACTTGATTTTTCATCTCTACTTTTAATTTTGATTTTAACTGGGTAGAATATCACAATATATCGTGATATCGCTATATTGTGATAATATCGTATTGTGACCCAAGTATCATGATACATATCGTATTGCGAGGTCCTTGCCAATACTCACCCCTACTTGTAACATAGATATTGTAATGTGATCATGGCGGAAAGTGGTGATAGCACGCAGGACATTTACCAACCCACTAAAATAAAGAAATCCGAGGTCTGGGCATTTTTTTTTTTTTTTTTTTTTAAGAATGCAGAGGGACAACTGGTGGAGAACAATTATCCTGTCTGCAGAGCACTTGTTTACATTTTTTTGTAATTTGTACAAGCAACTTGAAGGAGCTAAGGCTAATGCTTCAAGCTACTGAGATGTTTGACCTTGAGTAACCCGGTTGACGCGCTTCGCTAACTCACATTTCGTAAATGTTACCATTGCGTGTTGATCAAAAAAGGACCGGAACGATGTTCTTCTGATGCAGTTAAAATATTATTTTATCCCATTAACTGATCCGACAACCATAACGCCGGCAGTTAACGCTACAGCGGTCAAACACCTTTTGCCCTTCCGGTAGAGGTCTTCGGAACAACCTGACAATCTGAAAACCCGAGGTTCTGACCAGAGCCAAATCAGGTCTTGGGTCTATTCAAAAGACGTGACTCAGGGTTCGGGTCTGAATCGGTACAGTTAGTCTCGGGTCCGGTCGGTGCTCTCTGACAGGCTGGGTCCAGGTTTACTCCAGAGAGTTAAAGATATTGGTGGTGGCAGCCAATGTCAGGACTCGGGGCAGTTTAATTAATTATTCATTAACGTGGCATGTATGTCATGAAACAACCGTGTTGCCGTAGCGTGTTATTAGCGGTTTGCCCGGGAGCTGTAAAGCACAACGGATCGCGAACATGACAACGCTGGATGAGAGAACATATTCATGACACGTCCTGACCGGTGTAGCTATTAGCATGAAAAGTTGCTACAAATAGCATCTGTATCCAAAGGGAAAATAATGACGTGGATTTATTGTTGTTTACATCACGTAGCCTATGTAGCAACTGAACCGGTAGAAGAAGACAACTTTAGGTAAGAAAATCAAGTTTTATTTAACGCTAGACAACTTTAACATGAGCAACTATGGGCTGGATTGTCTCGGTTCTATCGGGTAACTCGGTTCGGTTCGTGGTCGGAATAAAGACTCGGGTCGGGTCGGTTCCGGGTCCAAATATTGCAGGTCCATTCGGGTTCTGACTCCCGAAGTTATGATAATAACTCGGGTCGGGTCGGTTTCGGGTCAAATTTTCACGGGTCGATTCGGGTTCAGGTCCATGAAAGTGGACCCGTGAAGACCTCTACCTTCCGGGTCAAACAGCTAACCAATAACAGGCAGCTACCTTTATACCTGACCCTCAGGTAACAACACAGCGACACCCACAGACACACAGAGTGAACTACAATTCAGAACAACATATTTGGCTCCTAAACAACTGTTTCTTTATTTGCACATTTATACTTATTTAAGGTTCACTTTAAAGTCCAAAGTTTTTTTAATTTGAACTTGCATTATCATTTTTGTTCCTGATAATTGTTTGCTTATTTTGACCCACTATGGTTGTTAAAGTGTTTATCTAAATTTGCACCAGACAAATTAGCTTTGTTCCTGTTACTTACTTTGTTCATTTAAAATAAAACCTCTTTCTGTGCCAGTTGTTTCTCCGTTTAATGTGAAAGTTTCATTTTGATAAGATTTTGGCTTCTGATGTTTTAGTATGACAAGAAAATCAAAAGATTATTTAAAGGTATGTTTTTTTTTAAATTTGCACAGCAATGGAAAATACCACCATAATATTCTAAACCGTGATATATTGGTCGTGATAATATCGTACACCGTGATATATTGGTCGCGATAATCGTTACATCCTGCTGTACTCACGTCCTTCAGGCAGCCCATGAAGTTGTTGCTGACCGGGGAGCCGGGCAGGTCCGCTGTGTTCAGGCTGCCCCCGATGTAGAAGAGATCATCGGAGCCCAGCATGGTGTAGTCCTCCTGGGTGTAGCCGGTGGTGGTGAGAATCCCATCCACCAAGATCGTCACCTAAAACACCCATTAGGACAGCGAGAGGGAAAACAAATCACAAGGCAGCCAGAGATTTTAAGCCAAACAGAAAGAACTGGCCTAATTATTTCACGCTTAATTTCTTGATTCCAGTTGAGCTCGCCTTAATGTTGGCTCTTGGAGGCAATTACAAGGGAAGCTTTGAAGGGTTCACTAATCTCAGCTGATCCCTGTTTCTGATATATTAGCGGGATAGCGGCGCAATATGCCACAGAGCATTTCGTTGGAAAAAAAAAAGAGAGAAAAGGGAAAAAAAACACACAACAAAAACAAAACTGATAATTCTCATATCAGTATCACGAACACAGAGAGGGGAAATGAACGACTGTAGAGGTGGAAGCTGATGTGCCTGTTGCCATGACGATAAGCCTACAGTTAAGAGATGAATTCCTGCACAAATACAACGGCTCCCACTTAGCGGTAATAGCACAAAGCAATTAGCATCCCCTCGTTTCTAAATGCTGTTTGAGGGGAGAGATGCAGACGAGGCGTGCGTTCAAAGATTTAGCTCCTCGTGTTGAACGTCGCGGTCCGGTCGCCACCGTCTTCAGAGGAAAAAAAATTAAAAAAAAAATGCTGCACATGAAGTGGTTTTCTAAAATAAGGCCAGTGAGACATCAGAGACCATGTTGGGGAGAGGAAACTACTCTAGTAAACAGCCTCTGCAGCTCTCATGTACATAATTTAACTGTCTTTTAGTGCCCTCGCGTTTAATCATTAATGCTGTTTTATTGCAGATTTTCATCATTTCGATGTTGAAATACACAAAAATAGCACTTAAAGACTATCGAGCAAGTCCAAAGATGAATGAGCATTACACGTAACGACGGGATGATTTCTGTCGGAGGGACGGGGACGACAGCGGAGGTCCAAAATAGCTTCGGATCGGCGCTGACGGGTAAACGAACAAACAATCAGTTATTTTTGATGGCGGACGTACGAACGAGTAAGCAGAGTTTTAAAACAAAACCGCCCTCGAGTGCAGCTGAACTCTGGGAAATCTGTTGTGTTTGTTTTCTGAAGGCGAAAGCAAAAAGAGACTAGGAAAAGAAGAAAACGAGAAATCGGATGTGGTATGTTCAGGTGTCATAAAACAAGGTCCTGCGTCTTCATCCCCTGGCAGTTATCGATTTCTGTCTGTAGTAGTGAGGCCTTAAGTGCATCTTTGGCTTGGATGCTGGACAATGAGAGGACTTGACTGCAAAATGATGATACTGCAGATCAAAAAAACAGGCAAGCTTTCATGTCGAGGTGCTGATTGATGCTGCTTCCTCTTTCATACAACAGATTTGAAAAAAAAAAGGCACGGCCAGTGTCTGATGTAACATCATGTTCTCACACACAAACAGTTACGTCTCTGCTTGGACGTCTGAGGTGAGAGATGGATGCATTGAAAAGGGAATTATTGAATTAGGTCATGATTCATTAGAAGCAACACAGTGGGATGATATTCAGGCCCAGTTTCAGTTTGAGGGTGGCCTGTTATAATATTCCCACAGTGTCTACACAGATCTGATTATTTCAAATATGAGCTTTAGCTCGTCCCATTCCTGATCAATATGACATGGATCCATCTTTGTAGCTAGAACAGCTTCAACTCTTCTGGGAAGGCTGTCCACAAAGTTAAGGAGTGTGTTCTCTGACTCCGCCCCCTTAGTTTACCTGTCCTACCGCTTTATGGCTGAGTTGCTGTCGTTCCCAAACACTTCCATTTCCTGATAATCCAGCTGACAGTTGACGGTGGAATATTTAGGAGCAAGGAAACTTCACCACTGGATTTGTTTCTCAGGTATCATCCTATCACAGTTCACCTGAATTCACTGAGCTCCTGAGAGAGACCCATTCTTTCACAGATGTTTCTAGAAACAGTCTGCATGTCTAGGTGATTAATTTATACACCTGTGGACATGGAAGTGACTGGAACACCTGATTCTGATCATCTGGATGGATGAACAAATACTTTTAGCAATATAGTGTATTTATAATTGTTAAATACAGATTCACAGAGAACTGTGGAAGATTTTCAAAGAGCAAAATCATCTATATATATATATATATATATATATATATATATTATATATATATATATATATATATATATATATATATATATATATACATATATAATATAAATATGTGTGAGTGTGTGTGTGTGCTGATTATTAAGTTTGTTGTGTAAACTGAACGGGGGAAGACATTGGTGGATACATTATTAATAAGGATGAAAAATACAGAAGCAAAACCAAGAAGAAGCACCAAACAGTTTGTCTATGACATAAAGACAAATTGGGGGAAAAAGATAAATAAAGCAATAAGAGAAATTCTAGCTCGCAAATCACCACCGGATCTAATAAAATGTTTCCACCAGCGCGCTCTCTGGGGAGTTACAGTTCCCCCTATCTACATGTCAGCGGGGTAACTTATCTGAGGGGAAAGCAATTTACGCAGGGATCAAATGTGCGCCTGAAAGCATAAGTGACGTGGCGAGCGTTGGACCGCCGCTCCTCTGAAAGTCAGGGTGCGGAAATGGAGGAGGAAGCAGGTTTATGTGACAGGCTCAGAACATATCGGTAATGAGGAGACGGCGAGATATTAAAAGAGTTCTGCTTTAGCAAAGATTTATGACATTTACATGCGAATCATCGAGCTCATTGTATACAATACATTCATCAAATTTACAAAGTTGTTGCCCGATGTGGCTCAAGAAAGCTAAACCCTCCTTAAACCTAGAAGCTCTCGTTGCTTGTGGTGTTTGCGTTGGACCATGAACGTATCTGACTGGAATCGATGGTTGGACTGGTCTCCTGCCGATTTAAATGCATCATTAAACAAAGTAACTTTATAATCGGCTAAATGGACTGTATGTATGCAGAGCATGGATTTACGTTCAGCAAGGAAAAATCTTGGTTTAATATCAAATTTCATACATTTGTTTTTAGTAGGCAGGGACCAAATTAACCGTTTAGACACAATTACAGATATAATTACCTTTTATCTGTGGTTTATATAACACAAGCTGTTTGGCTTCTGCAGTGCCGAGGGAAGAAAGTCATCCTCATTGAATGCTATTACGTAACATCATCAATAGAGCTGAGCGATTTTATCGATTCTGCGATATATATCGATATTTTATCGAGTATCAAGTATTGATTTTTCGGCCGTGGGTATCGATATACTAAGCTTCTTTCTCAAACCCCCGTGTCCCACCTTTAAAAGCTTGCCAGCAACCATTTGCACTGTTTAAATAAATTAAACTATTTTTCTCAACAAATTTGCATTTGCAAGCTGCCTGTCAGCCATATAATTAATTGATTAATTAATTAATTAATTAATCAATTAATTCAAACAAAGTCATTGGAACACTCACAAGATGTCACCAAAATCACTTTTTCCCTTTAAAATCTTTCAGAAAACGATGTAAATGTATTGTAAGATTAATATCAATATCGTATCGTGAGCCGAGTATCGTGTATCGTATCATACTGTGAGATTAATGTATCGCTACAGCCCTAATCATCAAATTAATAAAGAAGGACAGTAAGACACGTCTTGCTGAAAAAAAGGGTCATGATAACACTGATGCGTCAGTATATATGTACATACATGTAGCATTTCTAGTTTGTTAAAGTTTTCAGAAGCATCCCGAAATTGCTAACCCCAACTTTAAATGGTCCAAAAGAATTTTTTGATTATATTCTACATGACAAAACCAATTAACAGTCTTGATTTTTTGGTCTTTAGAAAGTGACTGTGGTGTGAGCGGTATCACGCACCTACGAGGCGGCACAGACTCAGCAGCACCTTGTGCTGATCTCGCTGCCGCTTTGACCTTAATTCCTCATAATGGAATGAATATTGATTATAATATCCATTATCGCTCTCCCCGTTAACATGGATCGTTGCAAACAAGTTCAGCGTATCAAAAAGGGGGTGAACTGTCAGCATTTTGTTCTCGATTTGTTTCATTACCGCCAGATGGCCAAAACAAAAATTGTATTACCAACCCGACGCAACATACGTGAGTTTCAGTTCCATCTGAATGGGTGGAAGCACGCCGAAGGAAATTAAAGCTTCTTGAGGGCGACCTAAAAGTGCTGCAGAGTGTCATTTAATGTCCCGATAAAGCCCCTTTATTTACTCTGTGATCACTCCTGGGACTTGAGCGCACGCCGCCGCTAGTAACCACTTTACGTCTCACTCACCGACAGCGGACTGCTTTCCTTTTAAGTTGCAATGTTTAAATGGGTCCGCTGTAATTGTAGAATAACTGCGCTCAGAGAGGAGTGAATGTAACAGACACTTCCTGGCAGTAAATAAGTTCGCTAATGCAGCAACTTTTTAAATAATTTGAAACTTCAGGGTTGAGTAATTCTTGGCAGCATTGCAGCGTTGAGACATGCAATGGCTGCGTTCATTATATAAGCTCTGCTTCTGCTCGTAGGAACTTGCTTGCACTGCTGCAATGTTGCATCAGTGGCATTAGCGAGGGATTTTTTTTTTCCTTTTTTTGTTTTAGGGCCCTTCAAGAAAATTTGATTGACAGGAAGAAAAGAAGGAAAAGAGCAGTTTCCTGATGTATAATCATGCACGGGCTTAAATGAACACGCCCATCTGCATGGGAACAACGGACAAACACGGCGGCAAATAAAGTAAAAACTAGAGGTGGGCGGATCGATCCAAATATCAATAAAATCAATACCAACGCTGGTATTAATATCGAATCATAATCGTGTAAAAAGATCGATACACAAGCTTTTTTTCTTTCCCGTAAGCAAACAAGCATGCAGGTAGACTCAGCCTGGCCCCTCCCCCTGGGCCCGCCCACTCAGCGCTCTCTCTCCCCCCTCATCGACAAACAAACATCTCACGGAGAGAGAAAGAAAAGGAAAAAGGAGCACAGTTTGGCTGTATTTAAATCCCAAAAATGAAACAATGGCAAGTTGCGTAGTTTGTAAAAAGTGCTCATCTTCAGCATCAATTCATATTAACTTTCAAAGTACATGTTACTTAATTCATATGTAACTGAAGTCAACCCAAAAAATATAATTAAGACCTTGAAATAACCCAGTACATGTCATGTATCCCATTGAAAGGTGTTATCTAAGGTAAATTAACAGGAAATAATCCTTTATTTATCCCACAATGGAGAAATTTATAGAGTTAAAGCAACGGGAAAGTTCACACAGTGCAAACAAAATTACACAAGTACAGTGGTACCTCTACTTACGAAATTAATTGGTTCTGGAAGTAGTTTCGTAACCTGAAAATTTCGTAAGTAGAAATGCATTTTCCATGTAAATGCTCTAATCCGTTCCAAACCGCCCAAAATTCAAACATAATTTTTATTATAAATTATAAATAATACATAAAATGACATATAAACCTGTCAGAAATACATGTTAGAACTAGAAAAGCACTCGGAGGACACAAACCTCCACCAAGCGCTACAATTATCGAAAATTTGAAAGTGATCCAGAATCCAGGATTTCTTCCGGATCACACCCGAAATGAAAACAGTTCTTCCTTTTCACATTTCTGACAACTCCTGAAAATTTCATCAAAATCCATCCATAACTTTTTGAGTTATCTTGAACACAGACAGACAGATAAACGCCGGCAAAAACATAACCTCCTTGGTGGAGGTTAATAAATGTTTGTTTACCTGGTTGCTGGGTTACGCTCATACAGACAAGGGGCCCTCCTAGCCAATGGGATGCCAGGAAGATGCTAAGCAATAGCCAATGGCAGAGCAGCTCGGACGCACCGCTTTAAAACCGAGATACAGAGCCGACAGCTATGTTTACGTTCGATTAACTCTGTATTTCTGCCTTTCGTATCCTGAAATTTTTTTTCATGACAAGAGCCAATATTTTCCCATTGAGGCGTTTCGTAACCTGAAAATTTCGTATGTAGATACGTTTGTAAGTAGAGGTACCACTGTATTGAAAGATATAATATAATAGTTGGACTAGAAAAAACAATATTTAAACAAAAATGTTAATTGTGATATTTTTCTGTGACCTAAAAAGTTTGCCAAAATTCTATTCAAGGTTTTAACAAAATGAACAAAAAAACAAAAATCACAAAAAACACCAAAAGGTCAGCAGTTTCATGACAGATATTGGTATCGGTATCGGTATCGGTATTGGTATCGACAATACTGGCCCCGTGTTTACTTGGTATTGGATTGTTACCAAAATTCCCAGTATGGCCCACCTCTAGTTCAAACCCCTCCCCTCCGTAAGCAGGTGAGATGAAACGGACGGCTGATGGACGCATGCGCACCTGGCGGAGGTTGCGCGTCACTCGCACGTCGTGCCAGACGTCGTCGTTGAACTGCCCGCTGGCGGGCTCCACCAGGGCCTCGAAGGCGCCGGAGCCCAGGTTGATGACCAGCCACAGGGCGCCGTTCCTCATGGACAGGTTGACGTAGTCGGCCGACTTCCCGGTGTGGAGCAGCAGGCCGTTCCTCTGTAGCGTCCGGAAGGACAGCGTGATCTCGTCCAGGCTGCTCTGAATGGGCGACTGGGACAAGTTGTAGCTGAAGAACTCGTTGCCTTTGAAGGTGGCCACCGACTCCTGCTGCCCTGGGGGGGGGGGGGATAGAAAAGGTGTCAGGTAAACCCTCCAGCATCTCCCGCTCACCTTAACGGGTGCGCCCACTTTTTTAGGCTGAGATGAAACTGAAGAATAAAATGAGCAGAAAACAGCCTGTCCAGTTTTGCTCAAAAAGTCACGGTCGATTTCCTGTCGATACTCTTGTCAGCACACGAGACTCTCTGTTAGTGCAGTAGCAGATCTATATTTTATTACTTACATCTTGGCAAAAACAACGCACTATTGACCTGGTGCTGCGCCAAACTCAGAGCTTAAAATAGTTCTGACCAGGAGGAATTTCTGTTGTTTGTCCTGTGGCGGTTTTATTCTTTATTCTACCGTGACAATAAAAAAAATGCCAAAATGAATGTGTATGGATTGGATAAATCTATAATTTACACCCACTCTCGAAGGAACGGCCACTGGGTAATACTAATGCACGGTGGAATGCAAATATATATATATATATTTTTCCCAACAGCTCAAAAGAAAACAGATGGAGGCTGATTAAAGATGCTTTTCCTCCAGATACCGTCTCAATGTATTTCTAAAGTCAAACACACTGCATGTGACGCTAACAAGGGACAGACTGGATCATTAAATAATTATAAAATAAAAAGCAAAATCGCAGGAAAATCATTTCTGGCACTACTTGACATGGGCATGCGGGACGGGAGGAGCACAGTAAACTGAATAAAAACAGCAAACATGAGCGCTGTGTCCTCCGCTACTGAGCGAGCTGTTTCATGCTGGAGGGGGAAGCGGTCCCTTAAGCATTTATTTGTTTGTACAGCAAATGTCAGCTTCTGAGCGCGAGGGCTGGCGTAAGGTCAGGGGCATCGGTGGTCCCATTACCTTCTATTGTTCGAGCGGCATATTTACTCCCCCGCTGAGCGCGCAACAACTTGTAAAGCCGTCAGCGAGGGGTGAAGTTCCTCCTTTGATGTTTCAGGTGGGAAGGAAAGCAGGTACGGGAGGATTAATGTGCTTTAATTTGAGCAAATATCAAAGGACTGCATCCTCGAAAGAAATCAGACATAATAGAGAGAGAATCTGCAGCATGGCGCAAATGCATCCTGTAAAATCTACTTTTCTGTCCTTCCAGGCTTCATATGCCGTAAATGTCGCTAACAGATCACAGTGAAGAGGGCGAGGTGGCCAACTGTGTGCAGAGACAATATTTACCCTTCTGAGACAAATGAAACTGTTTTCTTGTTTTCCTCTGACACCATATAGACTTTGGCATCAACTCTGTGTGCGTTCACGGAACCAGTTCCTGTAGAGAACCGGTTCCGTGTGTTTCAATTTCATGGAATCGTTTGGCAGTTTATCCAGCGATTCTCTTATCGATTCCAACCAGCACGAATCTAATTTAATTTACGCAAGTTACTCACAGTCAATTCCAGAAAGCACTTACGTGATTAAGTTACGTCGGTTTAGCACGCGCATTGTAGTTGTAACCAAAATGGCGCCCACCAGGTTCAAACGCTCCAAAGTTTGGCTTCACTTCACCAAAGAGAGATGGCAACAAGGCAACTAGCAGTCATTGTAAAGTGGAGATAACAGCGTCTGGAGGGAACACGACTAACATGCAGAAACATTTGAACACACAACATGAGATAACGAGTGTCGTGTTTTTGACGCTTCGGACTGATGGATCTCAACCCAGCAGCAGTAGCCAAGCTAAGATCACCTCTGGTAACTCTGGTAAGTGGCTATCCCACTGCCTATGTGCTTCTTTGTAAAACATGCTATAACATTAGCGCTATGCTATTAAATGAATGCCTTCTGCATTACATTTAGAAGATGACAGTGACGAGAGAGAGAGTCTGGCTGGTTCAGAGGCTGGAAGACATGATTATTTTTCTGCAAAAGAATTGTTCATTCTTCATAGTATTTGCAGATTTGTACTATGAACTGTTCTATTGTATTTGATAGTATTTATCTTTCTTTACTATTATTTTTGAGTGCTTAGTGAGCTCATATATCCTTTTAAAAGGGAGATTTTTTTCATTTCTATTAGGAAAAATCTGTTAGTAAAATGTTACACATTCTTGTGTATTTGCACAGTTACATATTACAACAGTTAACACGTTATCCAGGCTTTGGGCCTCTTTGGACCTTGCTGTTGTGTTTGTAAGCTCGTGACTTCTAAGTAAAAAAAAATTGATGCTAATAAAACTGTTAGTTCTCCTTTTTCCCCAAATTAGAATTGATAAGAGAATCGATAAAGAATCGAATCGTTAAACAGTATCGATAATGGAATCGGAAAAATCCTATTAATTCCCATCCCTACTTAAAAGATGTCACCAAAATCACTTTGTCCCTTTTAAAACCTTTCAGAAAATGATTTAAATGTATCTTAAGATGAATATCGATAAATATTGTATCGTGAGCTGAATATCGTGTATCGTATCGCAAGATTAGTGTATCGCTACAGCGCTATTTAAGACACAAGTCTTTTCTGCATGAAGTCATGAATTCTGTCGTTTATAGCAACTTTACTCTAATACAGACCTGGGCAAAACACGGCCCGCGGGCCACATCCGGCCCTTTGTGCGTCTCTGTCCGGCCCGCATGAGGCCAATCATAAATTACATTTGATTACAACTTAATAATAATAAAAAAAAATCTATGTCGTGCGTGCAATACAACTGTGGTGCTTTTATTTTGAAAGGCGTAGTACTTCCGTGTAGCATACGTGCATGAAGGTAAACAGCGCTAAGTGATGCTGTCGTTAAAATGTGTGCTGACGCTAAGAAAAGAAAAGTTGACAAGGAATGACGTGCTTTCAACAAGACATGGAGCGCTAAGTATTTCTTTACAGAAATTAAAAGGTGAAGCCATGATTTGTGCTACACAGATCGCTGTTTAAAGATTATAATTTGAATACGCACTACACGACCAAGCATGAAGAAAAATACAGAAATCTGTCTGATAAAGAGCACGCAATAGAGGCTGATGCATTGCACGCAAAACTGCAAACCCAACAAGGAATTGGTAAAATGAGGTGGAAAACATTAAAAGATTATTCATTTAATTGATGTGTTTCTATAGATGTGTTGTAATTCACAGTTTGAGGAATTTAACAAGTTAAGAATAAATTGGACTTATTAATGATTTTTTTTGTTTTTTTAATCGACCTATACGCCACAATTTCACAGAGCCTAATATAAATATCTACAGAATAATTGTATTCTTCTATTTACCAGTACCAGCTATTTAGAATATATAATTTAATGCGTTTTACAATGGAAGGAAGTTGAGCAGGATTAAGTTCAAGTTATCGTTGATGTGGCCCTCTGACACAGCTCAGGTTTTTCATGTGGCCCCTTGTAAAAATTAATTGCCCACCCCTGCTCTAATATGTAACTGCTGCTGCAGCTGAACTGTCGTACTCGCGTCCTCAAAGGCCGACATCAGCTCACCAACATCACAGCACAGGACGCAGCGAAGGAAAGACGGAGTCGAGGTTTGAGTGAATGATCTGGTCAGTGCGGCCCACGTAAAAAAATTTTTTAAAAAAGCGAACGTTGCAGCAACGGTGTACAGCGTTGGGATGTATAAGTGAGAGTATAAGTGCCTGGAAAGTCTCAGCGTTTCATAGCATGTCAATGAATCCTCAGAGCGAAACAGCCACCGCCGCTCCTCAGTCTGCTCAATTCTGCTTCCGTCTTTTAGATCATATCAGGAGACTCTCTCGAATGTCCTCCCGGGCTAAATCTGGATCGTCGCTAATAACTAACGCTTGTTATAACATTTAATGTCTGAATGAAACTTTGATGTCTCGTGTACATAGCC
The DNA here is from genome assembly GCA_018398805.1 of Hirundichthys speculiger. Lineage (NCBI taxonomy): Eukaryota > Metazoa > Chordata > Actinopteri > Beloniformes > Exocoetidae > Hirundichthys > Hirundichthys speculiger. The sequence goes on along the minus strand of JAGFBZ010001630.1, from coordinate 3,020,205 downwards.
GTAATGCCACGATGCTAATTGCGGCTGCATTATGGTTATCGCTCGAAGGGTTATTTCTGTAAATCTTCCCTCCGCAATCAATTACCAACTTCTTTTTCATTTTAATGCGTGAAATTGAGCAGTTACATTTAGACCTCAATTCATAACAAATCACATTGTGGGTGGCTTTAGGACAGGCTGTTTGATGTGCTGAATATTTTATACAGCAGCCTCGTTCTAATAGAGCAGACAATATTAATCATTGTACCAATGAGGCAGTGGTAGACAGATACATCCAAACGCATTGTTCTGCCAGAATCCCAGTGGCCTTGTGAAGACTAATTACCACCGCTAGACATGCACATGTCTGTCCCAGAGTTAGAGAACAACAAATCTAGACCTTAATCTATGCCACAGCTACGCACGGCCTCAAGGTGCATCATTCCTAGCTGCTGATAAACCAGCGTAATGATTTCTGGAAGTATTTGCTTAAGCCTTGTTTATCTGCTGCAGACGGCCCTGATGTCAGTCTGTCGTAAACAAACGTACACGAACATCTGGTGCCGCCTCAAACCTCTTAATCCGGAGTGTGCGGGGATAGCATGAGAGTTTTCTCCGTTCGCAGCTGCAGATTATTCAGAATTAGGTCTCAGGATCGATTGAACTGAAATAAAAAAAAAAAAAGAAAGGATCTGAAAGGGATTCATGAACACAGAACGCTGTAACGACGAGCCAATACTGGTGCTTTTCTGGTCCAGTGAGTGATTTTCTAAAGGACTCGGCCGGCGTATTATTCTGTCAGAATGGGTCATCAAAGCCGCGTCTCGAGTAGGTTCAGGCCCAACAAAGATCGCCATGGAGACGGGATGAAGAGCTTTTTTTTTTCCCCTCATCTCAGAGAACATGCTGGAAAACAGAACATTTACATACAACAAAGCTCGTTTTCAGTCGGCGCCAAATGAGCCGTTCGGCCAACGTTCGTGCGTTTACGAGCACCTGCTCTACTGGGCCGCTAACGCCTCATTAACAAAACAAAAAAAAATACAAATCTTCCATCAGCATTTTGAAACCTCCTACTGATCAATAATGGTGAGCAGCTCAGTTATAAGACATCAGTGCTATTTTAAAATATGCTACAACCTCAAAAAGAAAAAAAAAACTTGTTTTTTACATTAAAGAAAGGCTTCCCGTGAAGATCAGCACATCACTGACACCCGTTTCTGTTGAAAACACCATGAAACTAAAGCGAAGAGAGGCTTTGAGCATTGATGCATTACCTTGGTGAAAAACTGCAGAGGTCAAAGGTGAAGTTCCAGTAGCTCGGTCAGTGGTCGGGACAAGGGTTTGACGGACAAAAATTGAGTGAATAGTGAGCATAACATGAGAGGAAGCAAAAAACGAATAGGCAAGTATATGGAAAAAAGAGGAGAGGAAGTATTAGTGCAGCACAGTTAACTGGGGAGGGGGAGGGGGGGATGTGTTGAGGTGACTGGGAGGGAAAAGCAAACCAATAGACCCCATACCTTGGCGGTTTAACATCAGGTGCGCCAGACCTTGAGGGAAAGAACAGAAAAAAGGATACGAAAACAGGAAGTTCATAAAGAGGTTTGGAGAACAAAAGCATTGTCACAATGTTGGACTGCAGTTTGTGACAGACATCCTGGGGAAGGTACGGATGTCAAAGTTCGAACTGAAACAGAAAGGGGAAATCAAACTCAAAACAGACAAACATCTCGAAGGGGGGAAGAGGGAAGGCGAGGAGAGAAAAAAACATCTTATCCGGCGCAACCCGTACAGGTGGTTGCTCTCACAGATGCTTTTTTCTAATGGAACACATATTGTATGTTTACTTGATGCAGACAGCGTTTGAGATGTGACACGAACACGTAGAGCCTGATTGTACCGAGGGTTTTTCAAGGTCACTAACTTCGCGCTCTGCAGATCATCCCACGTACGTTTACGCGGGTTTTCGTGTTTCGCGCCCATCGGCGTTCTGCGCAGCGGCGTCATATAAAAGGGAAGAAGTGACACCATTCCTTTTCCTTTAAATCTTCAGGTGACCGGTGCTCAGTTTTCTCAGGGGATTTATCTCCCTATGCTCAACTTTAAAAATGAGGAGAGAATAAAGCGGCGACTCCATCACAACGGGGGCCGCGGTGATTAACATGCCAAGACTGATGCGATGCAGCGACACCTAAACAACAGGAAAGTTCCCTTCAGAGCAACGTAGTGATAAAACTAGGGCTGGGCAAGTTAACGCGTTATTATCACGTTAATGCATTAATCTATTAACGCCGACATTTATTTTGTCACGCGTTAACGCATGTTGCTCACATGCTTTTGTTTTGAAAAGTCTGTTACTGGCTGCTGCAGAACCGGAAGATAATTAGCAGGTAAACATGCAGAAAAGCTAAAACAGACATGGAGAATGGTAAAATCTGTGAACTTTACAGTTCAGGTAGAAACTCAGGTAGCAATATTAACAATTCTGTCTGAAAAAAAAAATTCTAGACTGCAACAAAACTTTGTTGTCATTCCTCCATGTTCCATCAGATCTGCTCCATGTGTTCACTGTCCTGCTGTTCTCTAGCTGGTTACTGCAGTGCGGCTCCATCTAGTGGCACAGATGTGTAATGACAACAGAAAGTCCAGTCCTCCATTATAAAACAAATTCAGTTCTGTGGCTCTTTTTTAATTTCGTATTTTTGATCCAAGTGTAAAATTGCAATATACAAAAAACAGGCTTTTTTTTTTTTAAAAATTTTTTTGTGTTAGATTAAAAAACAAAAAACATAATAAAATGTCACTTTTTAACTTTTTTAAATTTTCAATTGACAATTGAAAATGGAAAGAATGAATGATACATGGATTGGTAAAGTTACAGAACTTTAACATGGACATTTTCATTTTAAAGTTCTCCCAGACGGAGGATTCAACAGAAACAAGGTTATTTGTAACAACTGACAATTTGAACTCCCCGTTAAAAGTTTCTGCTGTTACCTCAGAAATTACCTGTTTTAATGTTCTGATTGTGGCTCAGGATTTTGTTGGTAGACTTTTTTTTAATTTTTCATTAAAAAAAACAGGATGACATTAATGCCCTGGCAGTGGAAATAAGCTTTATTTAATTTTACATTTTTTAAGATGATATTATGACAATTTAGTTCATATGGCAGCAGAACATTTAAATAAAAGTGACCTTTACACTACTTTTGAATTCATTATTTGATTTTGCGTATACAATGCGATTAATCGTGATCAATCAGGGAAATCATGCGATTAATCGCGATTAAAAATTTCATTTGTTGCCCAGCCCTAATTTTGATAAAACACAATCCTCTCTCAAGGTCTCAGATGAAAGCAGACGCCACGAGTAACCTCGCGGATGAAGGAAAAGCTGCAGAAAAACTTCCCAGAACCCGTGATTACAGGCGAAGCTTTAAAGGCTCGCGAGTTAACCTGCGAAAGACTTGACGAGCGTGACGAGCGAGTGTGAATCACGCTGCTGTGTGCTCTGCGCAAAGACGGCGAGACGCCGAAAAAACATCTCGGTAGGTTGTCCAGAAATGATACAGCGTGGACCTTCTGTTCCTCCTCCGGGAGCCGACACAGACAGCTCTCGTTGGCGCTCCGGCTCCCCGGCGCCCCGGCGCTCCGGCGGTCCGGCGCTGCACAGCAGGTCACTTACTCTGCTCACAATTCCAGTCCCACTTCAGTCATTATGCAAAAATCTTTTGAGGGGACAGGCTGCTGTTTCACAAATCTGCTGACACGTACCGCCGAGCGAGGCTATTAATGCTGCGACTCTTAGCGTGGACTGGACATGATTACCCCTGGGAGGGGGGCCGCCTGCCAACATATAGGCTTTTGATAGAGCGTGCCACTGCAAAGTCAGTGACTGAGCCTCTGCAGACAAAGAGGGGCTATGTGCAACCCAGGATGCAGCTATTCAATCAACGCTCCCGGCCGAACGACGCGTCCATGTCTCAACCCTTAACTCTAAACTGACAGCGAGCATTTCAGGCCAAACTGAGAAAAAAAGTGTCGATGTAAGACGCCTTTAAACCGTGTCTCATGTGGTCCAGACCTCTCCAACCTCCTAATATCTAGTTTCTCTCCACTTCGAATATTTATTTAACACTTGAAGGACACTTCAGACGTTAACGCCGCCCCATCTGCGGTTTCCTGCAGTCTAAACCGGTAACCTTTTACTGCGGAGTCTCATTTCTTTCTGCACACCAACTCGCTCTCATTCTTACGAGCTTCTTCAGACCAGATAAACCCGGATTAAGATCCTATCAACTGTAAAGCTGGATAACATTTTAAAAGGGAATTATTTTTACCACATTTCTGCCATAATGAATTCAACACACTACTGATTTCCGTTGCGCTCCAGAGCGAGGACAACTAACCTGCATCCTTGACCAACAGAAACGAATTATGGCAGAAAAGTAGGTCAAGATGGGCCTTTAACAAGCGCCAAAGTCAACGTACGTATTCCACACACGTTGATGAAGAATGGATTAAGAGTGGTGTCATTACTGCCCTTTTATACATCCAGCCGCCTATTGAATACGTGGATCCTACGACGTGGAAATGCAGAGATAACTGGATCAGACCTGTACAGTCCAACTAGAGAGGAAAGGCTGTATGGAATAAGCTTCCCTCCCTGCCACTAATCTACTAGCTTTCTATTTTTAAACTAAACCTTAACTGCTGGCTGAAACCGAAATGAAAATGTTGGACACCTGGATTCCTCATACGAAGCTGTTTGATTTTCATTGTCAGAAACCAGAACGAGCACCGTCAAAAGCTCACTGGGAAAACGAAAAAAAAATGTTGCTGGTCTTTGTCTCGACACGTCACAAGATGCAAAGCGAAGGGTTCGCTGTGCCTACGTGGCATTTTGCTCCGACCGCATCAAAAAAAAAGACAAATGAATAAATGCGAGTGAACAACTGAAGTTTTGGTCACGTCTCAATTAATGTCAGAGCCGCCTCAAAAAAGAGGTGACTCACTGCGAGTGACGAGGGTTTGACTCCACAGAGAACAGAGCACCCTAAATCACCTGTGTGATTTAGGGTGAAATAATCCAGGAGACCTGAACGAGGCCAAACTGTGTATCTTTCCACATCAAAAAGCATTTCCTCCTGATGTTGTGCAGTACTTTAAACCCCTGCCGTCCCTTTTTCCGCCTGTCTTCTTTGGCTTCTGGCTCATTTTACCCAATGTGGCGACGAACGCAGCATCTAAAGTCAACTTCTGCAGTTGTCCTGAGTTGCAAATTGAAACTTTCGTAATTTCTGATTATTTCAGGGTACCAACTCCACAAGCAGATATGGAGCCCCGTTTGGGTCATAATTCAATGAATAAATGAGTCTATTATTATGAAATACATGTTTATTATTATGAAATATTTCCCATTATTATGATAAAGGTTTTGTTTTTCCTAAGAATGAGCTTTTACATAATAATGGCTTTGTTTTTCATAAGAATGATTTGTGTGTCAATCACAGCAGAGAGGGCAGAGCCATTTATGTGATTGGCTGCTCTTTCATTCAGGCATAAGCAACAGAACAGTGAATATCGATAGTGGGTGAGAGGTGCAATGTATATACTCCATTTTCGATATTGTCTGCTAACCTGGTCAAGGTTTCCCGTAGCTCAGTCCAAGCTGCCATAGCTACAATCGGACTAGGAGCGCACCTTGATGACGCCACGGCCCGCTGCTAACTGGACCTCACGGCCAAAACTAGTCGATGTCAGAGCGTAGAATGGAGAAGGATCAGCCAATGAGCGTGCAGGTCAACCACTGGTCCCACCCACTGGCAAAATGTCATTATTATGGAAAAGCTCATTCTTATGAAAAAGGAAGCAATTATGTAAAAACTCATTCTTAGATTTAAAAAAAGCCATTCTGAAATAAACTATTATGCATTAAACTAAGATTAAATAATAATAAAAATATATTTTATAATAATTACATTTTTTTTATAATAATGGGAAATATTTCATAGTAATGGATACGTATTTCATAATAATAAACGCCTGTATTTAATAATAATAGACTCATTTATTCATTGAATTATGACCCAAACGGGGCTCCATATGCAGAAGTTTTGTTTTCGTCGGGATGCTAAATAAAGTCTAAGCCTCGTGAAGTGGATGCTGATGTTGAAAAACCTCTCAGTTACTGCTGAGACACTAATTAGCAGGTGTCGAAGCAGAGAGGGTTGAAATGTGCCATATTTGTTCTTCCATAAAAAGTATAGCATTAAAAGAGGATTAGACCGAGGTCACTGCTGCTGGAAGATGGGAGCCCTTTCCCTTCAAAGATTTCTGCACTCGTTTCACCATCCTCATAGCTCCTGTTGTGCGTCACTACTATACGTTTTCACCCGAAACTCTGAAGGAAAAGAAAAAAAAAGTAAAAAGTAGCATGCTGCTGCTGTGTGCAGCGCAGGGTTTCTTCTGTACATTTGAGCGATTTCCTCGCTCTGTATCTGCCGCGTGAGGCGGCCGGCCTTATCTCTTGTCCGCAGACCTCACAAAACGTCAGAGGACGCTGCGCTGTCTTGGCATCTGAGCATGCCCCCACTGTGGCCTTTGTCCACGCGGATCAATGTGGTGTAGATGGACGACTCAGAAGACTCACCTGCTGCGCCAAAGGTTTTCACTGGCTTAAGGCAGTTCCTCGGACAAACAAAGATTACTCCTGCACCACTTAAAGCACACACCCAAGACCAAATACAGCATCTGGGTTACTATCTTTTTCAGCTTTGATGGGTGGGGGGGCTGTAGGCGATTTGGGTAACAGATATATTCGTCTATTTCAGCTGTTGCAAGGGCGGAAAGGAAGAGACTAACTGGCACATGGACGGGTATGAAGGACAGAAAAAGAGGCATCTGGTGACTGTGATTTTTTTTTTTCGTTGTCATTGTAGTTTTCATCCATTCTGCATCGGGGATTGTCTCTGTGTCAAGCTTTAATCCAATAAACATTATGATGCGCTCTCTGCCGCGCGTCGTTTTATAATGCCTGTGTTTTTCGCTGTAAGCAAAGCCCTGCCATCTTTGGTCACATTAAGAATGATTAATTCTCGTTTTGGGAAATTATGCAGAGATGAGACCCGCTTATTCTCACTGAAAAGTGCAGCCGCACGGCAGAGTCACCACGCCGGGAAACCCGCACGGAAACGTGTAACCTGCTCAATACAGTGATCCCTTATTTTTCGCGGTTAATGGGGACGAATCAAAATCCCCGAGCTTAAATAATGTGTTTAAATTTGTTTAAAAAAATGCAAAAAAGTAGCAAGGCAATGCAGCGAAACAAGACAAAGGCTAAACTGTGGTCTTTCTGTTACCTTCACAGCCTCTGGTCTCCGAACCAGCGTTGCCAGGTGGGAAATGTAGGATTATCGTACCAGAGACTCATATTTCATATTTCGTAATGATCGTATTTTGAGGGAAATTAACGTACATCTTTCATAACGAAAATAACAAACCCAGTGATGCGCTACAGTCCAATTTAATCACTGTAGTGATAAATAGTGGGCGAAGCTAACCATTCAGCCTATTCAGCCTATCATGCTAGTTGTTCTGCTAGTTGTTCTGAGACAAACACTCAAAGCACGATTGGCTGGAAACATGTCACATGGGAACAGATGCCTTCAGGGTGAAAAAAAAAACTCTCCAGCAGACAGTTGCGGCCGGCAGTAATTTGAAATAGTCAAATTATCGTACATTTGGCCTTTTTTTGGATTATTGATCGTACATCGTACAGAGGGCCAAATTATCGTACAATACGATAATTGTATTACACCTGGCAACGCTGCTCCGAACCGTAGTAAAGAAACCGCTCTTTCATCTAACCCCATTTTCATTCTGCCGTCCCATGACACACACACTACATTACCCATAAGGCCACCTTCTTAAAGGGGCCAGGCTGGCTCACATTTCTTTGCTGCGAGAGAACGCGCACAACATCCTGTGATGTTTCCGCAATTTTTCTTGATTTTTTTTTTTGTATATTATATATTTCTGAGAAAAATCCACGAATAACTAAAACCGGAACTTAAAGCACAAATTGGTGAGGGATCACTGTAAAACTGCGCACGACTACGCCAGGAAAATGGCAAGCCACTGGGGCCACAAATCGCCACATTAAGGGCGAGCGAATTATAAAACGGCGTAAAAAGCAAAACGGCAGTTTTGACGGCGTTTTCCATTCAAAAACGCCGTCGAAGCTCAAGGAAACGGCGTCTTTTGCGTCATTTTAGGCATGCAAAACAGTGGTTTTAATGGCGTTTTCCATTCAAAAATGCCGCTTTTTACGCTGTTTTTTAATTCACGCGCCCTTAATGTGGCGATATATGGCCCCAGTGGCTTGCCATAGAGAGAAACGCACATGGACGGCATCGCCGTGCGCTCTTCGGCCTATTTTGCTGTCAAGTGGCGAGCGTGAGTGTCGGAGGAGCAGATGCGCGCGGGTCCGCGCATCCCGCGACAGTAACGGTGATTTATAAGGTGCAGCGGCGCGGAGCACCTTGCGCCGGTCTCCTGAGCGCGCTGGCCGCTCTTTCACCGGAACCAGCAGTCCTTACCGGCGGAGATGGATGTGCCTGCTCGGATGCCGACTAAACAAATCTCCCTCCTCGCGCTCAATCTTCATTTCAGCTCGGTACGTGGACCTCATTACTGCAGAATACCGAGCCTGTTTAACTGCAGTCGGTTGAAATAATGAGAGAAATGTCTCTCTCGGTGTCACAGGACATTTTTTTGGCCTCAGGAAAAGAAAAGCATAACTGCAAATCTTATTACACTTTGTTGAAAGTTAAGACCTCCATAATCAGTCACGCTGTGTCGGAGGATTCATTACACATATTGATCTTAGAGCGTAAACACAACATAAGATTCACTAAACCTTATAACAGTAATTTAGATGGGAAAAATATGCACTAGAGAGGAAAAACAGAATAAACATATACTGAAGCAGCGTGTCTGTGTTGTCATTTTATGGATGCTTCTCATGTTGCTCGACACAAACACCTTCTGCAGACCTTCAGTCACCTTGAGCCCACTGGTAATTTATACAACGAGCATTCGCCACATTAGGCGCTTTTTCCCTCAGTGACCTCCTGACCAGCAGCGGCGTATCTCCACGCAGCTTCATTTGTCGGATGTCGGAACTGCAGTCCAAACAACCTGATAACAGCCAGACATTCTCACACACCGGGTATTTTTCGGCGGTAATATCCTTTACAAACACTTGAAAAGCATCGCCGAGGACAAATACGCTCCCTGTTATGGTCATTAGCTCGTGCATTGTCTTACCTTGTGTTTCTCTCTGGACTGCTGCAAGGAAACAGAAGAAAAAGAAGATATTTTTTTAATGTTGACAGCAAAATGATTTAGCATCAAGAATTCATCCACATGTGGGGGGGGGGGGGGGGGGGGGGGGGGGGGGGGGGGGGGGGGGGGGACACACATGATTCTGTACCAGTACTGCTGTGAAACTAAAAGAAACCCGGCCAGAATCAGACTTCACAAGGCTCTTTTGGTGTCTGAGGACCCCTGACTGTGTGAATGACATCTGGGGAATCGACAGCCTTCAGCGTTTCCACTTCCTGTCCTGCACCGGGGGGTGTAGGACGCTTGTTGCTGGACATTTTCCACATTTTTCAGGACAAGTAAATGACGTCCGCTCGCGTGCAATCGCCCAGCTCTCATCCTCCGCCTTGTGAAGGCTGCCGCCTCGCCGTACTCTGTCTTGGATTGCTGCTAAGTGGGTTTTTATTGATTATCCTCCGAAGCTCAATGAGAGCACGGGCTGTGTGCTTATAAAGGGATATTAATAACACGTTTAAAACATGCATGAGCCAAACACATAGACAGCAACATTAATATGGAATAAAGTCCTAACAAAGGATGGCATTTAATAAACATCTTTTAAGACTTTAAGACATTTATGTGTTCTATAAGAGCTAAAAATGCAAATGAAATGTAATTTCATCTGTCCTGCTTGACCATTTGGTTTCAGTGGCTTTTGTTTGCAAGCGGTAGATCGACACTTTATCAATTTATAATACATTATTCATCTATTACTTTTGACGTTGGTGCCTGAATTCTAACTAGAGCTGCGCGATTTTATCGATTCTGCGATATATATCGATATTTTATCTAGTATCGATTTTTCAGCCGCGGGTATCGATATTCTAAGCTTCTTTCAAAACCCCCGTGTCCCACCTTTAAAAGCTTGCAAGCAACAATTTGCACTGTTTACATAAATGAAACTATTTTCCACAACAAATCTCTTATTCATTTTGTCCAGCATTTGCAAGCTGCCTGACAGCCATATAATGTGTAATTGATGCTTTCAGTTCAATTAATTCAAACAAAGTCAGTGGAACACTCACAGGATGTCACCAAAATGGGGCGGCTGTGGCTCAGGTGGTAGAGAGGGTTGTCCGGTAACCGGAAAGTTGCCGGTTCAATTCCCATGCTCCCCTGGCTACATGTCGAAGTATCCCTGAGCAAGATACTGAACCCCAAGTTGCTCCTGGTGAGCATGTGGTACCCTGCGTGGTAGCCTCGGCCATCAGTGTGTGAATGTGTGTGTGAATGGGTGAATGTGAGGCCTAATGTAAACCGCTTTGAGGGCACCTCGGTGCTGATAAAGCGGTATATAAGTGCAGTCCATTTACCAAAATCACTTTGTCCCTTTAAAATCTTTCAGAAAATGATGTAAATATAATGTAAGATGAATATCGATATATATCGTATCGTGAGCTGAATATGGTGTATCGTCATTCCCAAAATGTGGGCCCCAGCCCCCTGGTGGGCCGTCGTGGTACTTCAGGTGGGCTGTGAGAGGTCATTAAAGTTAAACAAATGTGTTTTAAATCCTCGATCTTTTTTAAATGTTTTACTGAAAAATATCCATGAAATTATATTTAAAAAAAAAAACATTAAGATGTAATAAAACAACCCAGTTAAGTGTTATACTACTGTCATCTTAATTCAATATGACAAGTGTCACCTTAGTTGTTGACCCCTTACATTAATATCAGACCATCGCTTCTGGTCAACGTTACCAGGTGTATGATAATTATCGTATTTGTATGATAATTTGGCCCTCTGTACGATCAATAATCCAAAAAAGGCCAAATGTACGATAATTTGACTATTTCACATTTTTGTCTGCCGGACTTTATTTTTTGTGAACCCTGAAGGCATTTGTTCCCATGTGACATGTTTTCAGCCAATCGTGCTTTGCTGAGCGTGAGATACGAGTGTTTGTCTCAGAACAGCTAGCATGATTGGCTGAATGGTCAGCTTCGCCCGCTATTTAACACTAGAGTGATTAAATTTGACTATAGCGCATCATTGGGCTTGTTATTTTGGTTATGACAGATGTACGATAATTTCCCTCAAAATACGATAATTTTGAGTCTCTGGTACGATAATCCTACATTTCCCACCTGGCAACGCTGCTTGTAGTCCTGTATGTTGACCACAGTTGTGATTAAAGGTTCGGGTGGGTCGCGGAGTTTTTTTGCACATTTCAAATTGATCCTTGGGATTCTGAAGTTTGGGAATGGCTGCTGTATCGTATCGCGAGATTAGTGTATCGCTACAGCCCTAATCCTAACATTTCTTGTTTTCTGGCGGCTGCCTCAATTAACTAATTACTGCAACCACTAAAGCGAAACGTGACAGAGTTAAACATGTAGAATATTTATCTTTGCTCAAAGACTGTTCTGCCTGCGGAGGGATGATAGTTTCCTCACCTTCATGGCAGTACCTTCCCCTGTAGTTGGTGTTGATGCAGTCGCAGAGGACCTCCCCCTGGCTGACGGAGCAGACGCCCGTTGCTGCAGGGCGAATGTGCGTCGCATATGTACTCCAGATCGTTATGCACGGCCTGGCCATCCATCAGCACCGGCAGCGCCTCTCCCACCTTCAGGTTGGTGATAAACCCCCGGAACGGCGGCTCGTACTTCACGGTGCTGGAGGTCAGGGCGGAGAGGCGGACGTCGGGCGAGATCCCCCCAACGTAGAGGTCGCTGGCCACCACCATCTCTTTCCTCTTGGACTTCACCTCGGCCGCCTTCTCCTCGTTGTCCACCACCAGCCTGGTCTCCCGGTGGTCACGGGCGACGAGGACCCGGTGCCAGCGCCGGTCGTCGACGTGCGTCTCCGTGTGCACGAAGGCCGGCTCGGCGCAGTGGATGGTGAAGCGCAACTGGAGCCTCCCCTCTGCGATCAGGAGCTCCAGGAAGTCGCAGTTCCCCCCGTCGTCCAGGTAGAGCACCAGCGCCTTGCTGGTGTTGGTCTTCAGGATGAAGCTGAGCTCAGCTGTTGTCTTTGCGTCCCACTGGGCGTAGCGGGTCCACTGACCGGGAACACCCTCATATTCCAACGCGATTCCTTTTAGCACCAATTCCACGAAGAACAAGAACCAGGAAACCTTTCCTCTACAGGCGCCCATGATGGTCTCCGGTCTCCAACTCAATAAGGAAATGGTAGTTAGCGTCTATGATTGTTTTAGGCGTCGCACTAAAAAGATTCCAGCTCAGACGTGCGCTACAAGAGTTTGTTTAGCCTTGACTGTCCGTTCTCTTTGCCATCTCTCAGCGATTGTGGCACATCGCAGAATGCTTTGCATCTACTGAGGACTGGCTGAGAAAGGGAACAAACAACAGAAACGATCCACGACGCTGTGTGCTTCCTCGTCTTCGCCATCCAGTGTCTTGGCCTCCATCCAGCGCCGTTCCTGTCAGTTTTCCATGGGTTAGCTAGGCACGCAGCCTCGGCACAGCCTCCACTCTCTTCAGCATCCCAGCATCCTAAGACATGAAAGAAGAATGTGTAATGAATAGCTGGAAGCATTGTGAGCCACTGATTGCACAAGAAGGTAAATAATCTGCATTCGTTATGAAGAACGAATTACAAACTCTAACAAATCATTAAGGAGGTAAATATGGAGATGAAAGTGATAGATTCACGGCTATGCAATCAGAAGGAGCATTTCATTTTGACAGATTGCTTTGAAATACCATCATAATATGCAACGGGCACTTAACACGTCGCTTTTGCAAAGCTGCATCTCAATCTTGGCATCCCACCTCACGCTTTAGCATCTTGGCAAAGAGAAAAACCATTTTGAGACCTATGCTGATTTCCAAGGAGCTGCTGGGGAAAGGCCGAGAAAGTTCAGAGACGTCACACTTGACGTCAGTGATGTTGAGCCCCCTAAGCCCTCTGCACCCCCCCCTGGACTTAGAGTAAAGATGCTCCAACTGAGCAACAGATGCAGGCCAGAAGGTTGCAGCGATAAATGGGAGGAAGTTGACGTGAAAAATCCACAAAAATAAAGAATGAAACAAAAAGATGAGCCTCACAGGCTTGACAACGTTAACCACTCAAACTAAAAACCTGGTGTCAAAGTTGAAGGGGAAGAAAAAATATCTGAACTAAATAATAGAAAAGAAACTTGCTGAAAGTGACCTTCATGGCTTCATGGATCTACACACAAACGTATTATAAAGAAATAAAGGAGCAGCATCGTGCAGCGCAGAAAAGTGATGAAAACTAAAATCCTTCAGCGTAGCATCAGTGTTAAAGTGGGGAGCAGCGGGTCTTCAAGAAGCTCAAACAACATCCTGTTTATCACACAACTGATTATTTGAGTTATGAGGAAGGTTTTGCAATGAATGTGAAGAATTTTTCATTTAAAATTCAGAAAGTGTTTAACAGAAAATGAGAACATAATGTAGGAGGTCGCATAAAACTTACTGATCTACTTGTATCCATGTCCCAAAAAAATATGGGTCAACGGTGTACTTCCATCCATCCATCCATCCATCCATCCATCCATCCATCCTTCCATCCATCCATCCATCCATCCATCCATCCATCCATCCATCCATCCATCCATCCATCCATCCATCCATCCATCCATCCATCCATCCATCCATCATCCATCCATCCATCCTTCCATCCATCCATCCATCCATCCATCCATCCATCCATCCATTCATCCATCCATCCATCCTTCCATCCATCCATCCATCCATCCATCCATCCAGCCATCCATCCAGCCATAGCCATCCAGCCATCCAGCCAGCCCAGCCATCCAGCCAGCCAGCCATCCAGCCATCCATCCATCCAATCCATCCATCCATCCAGCCATCCAGCCATCCAGCCATCCAGCCAGCCAGCCATCCAGCCATCCATCCTCCTTCCATCAGCCATAGCCAGGAAAGCCATCCATCCATCCCCATCCATCCATCCAGCCATCCATCAGCAGCCAGCCATCCACCAATATCCCATCCATCCAGCCTCCAGCCATCCATCAGCCATCCATCCATCCATCCATCCATCCATCCATCCATCCATCCATCCATCCATCCATCCATCCTTCCATCCATCCATCCATCCATCCTTCCTTCCTTTCTTCCTTCCATCCTTCCTTCCTTTCTTCCATCCATCCATCCTTCCTTTCTTCTATCCATCCATCCATTGATCATTTTATCCATTAAATCATCTATACATCCATCCTCCCTTCATCCATCCATGCATTGATCCATTCATGAACTGAACCATCCATCCATGAATTCATCCATCCATCCATCATTTTATCCAAATCATCCATCCATCCATCCATCCATCCATCCATCCATCCATCCATCCATCCATCCATCCATCCATCCATCCATCCATCCATCCATCCATCCATCCATCCATCCATCCATCCATCCATCCATTCCATCCATCCATCCATCCATCCATCCATCCTCCATCCATTCCATCCATCCATCCTTCCATCCATCCATCCATCCATCCATCCATCCATCCATCCATCCATCCATCCATTTGTATTAGATTACTGTCATTGAGCCAACATCCCAGAACGATATTACATTATTATTGTTTATTATTATTATTATCACTCACCCTTCACATTCCCACAAAAAAGTCTGCTACAAAATTAAATGTTATAAACACACTCGATGGTTTTACTAAATGACGCCACTAACCATGAATGTAAATGCAGACAAAAAAACCCAAAAAATTATTACATCCAGAACATCATCCAAAAAAACATTCAGAAAACCAGTTTAGTACCTGGGTCGAGGGTGCACTTTCATCCATCCACACATTAATCCATCCATTTATCATTTTAGCCATTATTTCCATCCATCCATCCATCCATCATCCTTCCTTTCATCCATCTATTTATCCATCCATCTATCAGCCTTCCTGTCATCCACCCTTCCTTCCATTCATCCATCCATCCTTTCATCTGTCCACCGTTCCATCAACCCATCCATCTATCCATCCTTCCATCCTTCCTTCCATGCATCCTTCCTTTCATCCTTCCATGTCACATAAATAAAAACTGTTGTTCATAACCGGTAGAGTTTAAAACAGAGGTTTACTCCCAGAAAGAATCAAAAAGTTGACTTTATCTGAGCAGGAATCTTTTTTCTGCGGCTGAGGTCTTTGTCTTTCAGATCCACGTCTCAGCTGGGAGCAGAGGCAGTGGCCCAGTTTCATCTCTGCCACCAAGACAAATGAAACTAGCGGCTGACCTGCTGCAAATTACTGCTACTATTGTGTATCTGGCTGACGGCCGACAGCCGCTGTTCAGTCCATCTGCTAATAGCACAACCCCAAATCGATACGAGCTGGAATGAAATGGTATATCAAACGTTTTCAAATAAACACAGAAAAACATAAAACAACCCCATACTTACTTTGACCTTTATTTCATTTGAGCTAGTCTGAATTTAAGGTGCTTTACCTTTTGTTTTGTCAGTTTCATATTTCTTTAGGGGGGAAAAAAACAAAGCATCTCAAGGTCTGCAAGGCATTAAGAAAAGAAAAAAATACACACACAAGCTTTTACCTCTTCGTAATGTTCCTGTTTCTTGTCTCAACACTTAAGACGCAAAAAAAAAAAAAAGGTATTCTGGTAATGAAAAAAGCAAACGGTGTAGCTCTTCAGGTGTTTTTTCACATCTTAAGATGTGCAACAACAGGGGGTTGTGTTTGCTGCATTCGTCCTTTCAGAGACGTCCACACCTGTACGACTCAGGTACCTGATCCCAGTTCTCCCTATTCTACAGCCGGTACAGCGAATCCAGTCCTCGAGGGTCCGGTGTCCCGCCAGTCTCAGAGGTTTCCCTGCTTCAGCACACCTGATTTAAATGAACGGGTCGTTAACAGTTATTAGCAGAGCTGGGACGGCCCACCTCTGCTTTACAGCGTAGTTTTAGTTCACATCATGCTGTGGAAAAGTGAACCTGTATAGTCTTTGTTACCAGCCCTGAATGTCCCCCGTCCACACCGTTTATGGAGCGTTTGCTTTCCAGAAACGATGAAACCAATGCAATGAAGCTGACGAGACAAAGTCTGCGACGGACCAAAAGTCAGAACAGATACAAGAGTCGCTATTTCTCTCTTTCTGACCTATCTATTTTCTGCTAGCGCTCCAACTTTTCTGTTCTGGTTTCGAAGCGTAGACATCTCAGGAGTTCGTCTCGGCCAATAAATCAAGTTTCCTCCTGAACGTACCACGAGGCTGCAGGCTGGAAGAAAAGCCTTCTGACAGATGGCTTTATCAGAGGAATAACTGGAACCTGGAAGGTCGGACGCGCCGGTGCCGTCCTTACGGGGCGAACTGCAGCCTGCCAGGGTCGGGTTTGGTACCGGGAAAGTCCCGCAGGTTCTGCTGATGCCGTGGCTGGATGTCGCATTGATTTTAAAACCCACACTTTAGTCTTTTTAGACAAATAGTTTTAGACGAGAAGGTCTGGGGAACTGTTGAGCTTCATAGCCTCCCCGTATGGTATCTGTACTCAGCATAGTGCTGGGCGGTATGACCAAACATTTATATCACGGTATTTTTCAAAATTATATCGGTTTCACGGTATATCATGTTTTTTTTTTTAAGGCGCAACTGGGTGTTAACCACATTTTCTAATCATTTAGAGGAATTGCTGCAGTAAATTGTCTTAGAATGACCTATTTTACTGTCAGGAGGAGTGAATATTGTAGAAAAACATTCATATCTACACTAGTATTAATACAGGTTTGCATGGCCCCAAAAAATGATACTATTTACAAAGAGGTGGCACTCGTTATTCTGATTAAGTGAAGAAATCAGAATGATGATAGTTGCAGTTAAAATACAGAACCCTTTTATTTTTCACATTTTGCAAACAACTTGAAAAAACCTATTTTGTAAAAAATCAACATTAACTACTCAGTGTAAACAGCGTTCTTGAGATATTTCAACAAATTAATAGTAAACAAAGTATGCAACTTGCAATATTCAAGTTTTGAAAAAAAAAGGATGATCCTGTAGCAGCATATAAACAATATTCACACATTACAACTTTATGGAGAAACTAAATATATAATAAATAATAAATAAGGCCTGAAGCCGTCTTTCTCCACAGAACTTAGCGGTACCATGTCTTTCGCTAAGTGGACAGTGATCGCGGTGGTTATTTTGATCCACCCTTTACTTTTTTTATTATAGGCAGTGCCCCTAGCAAACGCGTCTTTATCCGTCATCTGACTTGACTTTTCTACAGCAGTAACGTTACTAGCGTTAGCCGCAGAGGACACAGACCTCAGCTTCATGCATTCCTTGTATTCTAACAAATGTTAGCGGCTTAGGTGGTGTAGCAGATTGCTGGGGTAGCCTCCCGCGGCTACAACTTTAGCTCGGCAACATTTGCAGTAGGGCTGTAGCGATACACTAAACTCTTGTGGCTCACGATACGATATATATTGATATTTTTCTAACAATACATTTACATCATTTTCTGAAAGATTTTAATGGGACAAAGTGATTTTGGTGACATCTTGTGAGCGTTCCAATTTGTTTGAATTAACTGAACTAAAAGGTAGGTGACCGCAGAGAGGAGAGAAAGGAGGTCAATTCTACATCCGCGTCATCGAAGAAATGAGGAAGTACCCACATCTGTACGATTCTGATTCTCCAGACTACAAAGACAGCACATATTCTAGTAATTCATGGAGGGAGATAGCGATAAATGTGGGTCTGGATACGGCCGAGACGGTGAGGAAGTGGAAAAACGCAAGAGATATGTTTAGTAAGTTTAGCTAGTTCCTGATTGTCCCTCTCCGTTGTGGCATTGAATTACATAGCGCAGATGCGCTTCAAAATTGAACATAAATCAAAAGTAACTGCGAAATACCGGCATCAAGCTAACTGCGACACATTGCAGCGAGAGTAAACACAGCCCTTAAAGCCGGCGTTTTCCACCACTGAATACGGTCTCAAATCCTGACAAATAAAAGTTTGGCTCGCTCTCAGTTAGCATTAGCTTGTCCGGGTGGTGACGTTTCAGGTAGGCTCGCCTCGCAGGTTGGTGGTATTCCCAGAGTACTTCACGTTTGTGTGACACAGCTTACAAACCGCCATACTGTGTAAATCTTAACTTTCCTTTTTCTTTTTAAACCCTAACTGCTCCCACACATCTGCTTTTAAGCACGCAGGCGCTGGGTTTATACTCGCTGCCATTTTCCTGACTGGCTCAGCTCTAGCTGGAAGAGAAAGAAGCTTCTGGATAACCTGTTAGAAATTATCTACAGCGACACTAGCGGCTGGAGGGCTGGAGCACTTTGCAGGAAGAGCACCCGTGCGGGACACAGCGGTTTGAAGGGAGCTTTGGATATCAATACCCGCGGCTGAAATATCGATACTCTCTGGAATAAAAATAAAAAATATATATATATATCGATATATATCGCAGAATCGATAAAATCGCCCAGCCCTAATTTGCAGATTATTGTAGTTTGTTGGACGTCGTCTTTTTTAAATCCAAAGAACTTCCACACGACAGACACGGCTCCTGGTTTAGGAAGAAGTTCCTCAGTCTCATGTTGCCGTTCTGGAGCTTCCACTTCAGGACTTTCTCTGTTTGCAGCCATCACCGTTTAACCAGAAACTAGTAGCGTGTTGTGCCTCCAGTGCAACTGCAAAACAGTCCCCTGTCAAACAATGTTCTGCGGCACTTACGTTCCGCCGCGCGGCGTTCCCAACGTTGTGTACGCTACAGTACATACTCACCGGTATTACGGTATATGAAAAATTCATATCGTAAGAAAAATAAACACTGGTATTTGGTATGAACCGGTATACTGCCCAGCAATAGCTCAGCACATCCCTTTTTTCAGGCGGGTCACCCGCTTTCTGAGATTTCACATGACAAATAAATGTAAAAGCTGTGATTTGGGAGAAAACAACAGGAACCATAACACGCTTTGCACTATTGAGATTCACCGCAAATGTAGAAGCTACAAAAAGATACAAAAAAAAGAGATGAACTCCATTTCAGATACTTACCAATGATGTTTGCTTGGATAATCTTATTAAATATGAGCTCGCAGAGGCATCTTTCTTCTACACGTCTGACATTTCTCTTGTATCCTGGAGTGAAAACCCTCTCAGCTTTTATTCCAAACAGTTTTATCAGCGTGCCGTTAGGTCAGACAGGTGAGGCAGATGAAACACACAAAGGCCTTTTCCCCCCCACAAGGGCTTTGAGATGCAAGTCAGGCGCCGTCATCTCTCTGCACTTGAAAGACTTTAAAGCTGATTCAGCGCACACCTTGAGCGCACAGGTACTCAGAGACTTGTCTTGAAAGGGATTTCGTTTATTTTCAAGAGCTCTTTAAAACTACATTTAAAAAAGAAGAAAAGCCGTCGAGCTGTGAGCTTCTTCTGAATTCAAGTGATGACTTTCCAAAGGATTATACATCCTTGGTGTTTGTTCGAACGGGCCGGTCACTCCAACGCGCCTTAATGTGTGCATGACATGTTTACAGTGAAGCTTTTTAAAATGGAGCCAGGCTTCCCGTACATCTAATGGCTCTGCTCACAGGGAACCGTGCACCTTCTTCATTAAAAGCAACAAGCCAATTACAAATAATGGTCAGGTCTAATTTAGGGGCCACTTAGGGGCCGTCTGGGGTCGTAAATTAATCTCTCTTAAGCGGAGGCCTGTTCCCACCACGACAGAACAACCGAATGAATGCATCTGTCGTCCAAACGTGGAAAAAGCTGGGAATTATGAATTAAATCAGACCTGCCAGACCTCGTAATCGGCTATTAGTGTTAAACGAAAACAAGAAAATGGCACAGGAGCGTGCCTGCACAAACATGCAGACTTGAAATATCCAAAACGGTCACAACATGCGTGATTGGGATCATCAACACGGCTGCAAAAGGATCCAGGCGTCACGCATTCTTCATGTTATCTGCCCTACCAGTAGCAGTCATGTTTTATAGCTTCTAGAACTTATAAAAGAGTATAATGCCAGTTTTAAAATAAAAGAATATGGGCTCTCCTCTAAACTGCATTGTCATGTGACCAGTGTGAACAGTCATGTGACCAGGCCTCTTTACTTCCTGTCTGCAGCTCTGGAAGCAGATGTCTGCCTTAAACTTTCACAAGAGGAAGCGAGATACTTTAATCAACAGACAGAACTGAGATATTTTGTATGTATATTTGTTAAACGACTGATCTATAATGAGAATGATATGCCTGCGTGCACCTTTTGATCATAAGAAGAGGGCATGAAGAGCCGGTAGCATCACACACCGTCACGGTCTCAAAGCTTTTGTTTATTCTACGTCTCTGGTGTTTTTTTCTGCACAATCTAAAACTATTGGAGGTTTTTGGATCTTCTAGACTTCTAGGAGCCCCACAGAGATGCGTGCCGCATCGCAGTCGTTCCTACAGCTGGTCTGGCTGAACAAGTAGAAGTTCATCCTGGAGACACATTTGTGCACAATAGCCTTATCACGCCGAGACAGCGGCCGTCTGCATGACATCCCTCCTACCTTCTGCACGGTTTTGGAGGTACAGTAAATACTTCGTGGCACTGATTTGTGTTTTCGCTGAATAACTCTGCAAACTCATCTTCTGGCCGTGATGTCAGTGATCAGTAAATGTTCAGTCAATCTAAACCAGTGGTTCCCAACCTGGGGTCCGCTCCCCCCTCAGGGGGGCGCCAGAGATCACAGGGGGTGCGGGAGGTTTTGTCTGCTTTGAGGTTGCCAAAATTATATTTTTGCATGTTAAATATAAAATCATATTGGCACACCAACTGGGATAATCAAAAGCCTGTATATTACTACTTAAATCGTTTTTTTTTTTGGTCCGCATTTAAAAATATCAAGTTATTTAGTAGGCCACACCTCTGTGAACTCTGAACCTCTGTGACCTGGTAGCATAAGCAATATCAGTGAGTCGTCAGCTAGTTAGCTGGCTAGTGCTTCTCCGACTGTTTACTCCCGCCAGAGGTTCGCCTTATGAATGAAACATGTCTCAAAAACATAAAAGTGCCGGAGACCCATCAGTATCAAGAAAGAAAATAAGGCAATATCTCCAGAGTTACCTTAGCTTTACCTTAGCCAGAATTAGGGCTGTAGCGATACACTAATCTCGCGATACGATACGATACACGATATTTGACTCACGATACGATATATATCGATATTCATCTTACAATACATTTACATCATTTTCTGAAAGATTTTAAAGGAACAAAGTGATTTTGGTGACATCTTATGAGTGTTCTGATGACTTTGTTTGAATTAATTGAACTGAAAGCATCAAGCACATTATATGGCTGACAGGCTGCTTACAAATGCTTGACAAAATGATAAAAGATGTGTTAAGAAAAATAGTTTCATTTATTTAAACAGTACAAATTGTTGCTTGCAAGCTTTTAAAGGTGGGACACGGGGGTTTTGAAAGGAGCTTAGAATATCAATACCCACGGCTGAAAAATCGATACTCGATACTCGATAAAATATCAATATATATTGCAGAATCGATAAAATTGCTCAGGTCTAGCCAGAATGTGTGATTTGTAGCGAATAGCTAGCTAATGACAGCATGAAGATAAGCAAAATGAAACGACATACGGAGACAAAACACCCGGAGACTGTGGGTGAAAGTTGGGATTTTCTTGAGAGAAAGAAGCAGTTGGCACTATCAATAAGAGCCACGGACATCAGAAAAGCATTTGAAAGAGCAGGCAGTGACTTATACGGAGCAACAGTGTGTTCGCTATTAATTCCTAAAGCTAAACGGCCGCACAATACTGGAGAGCAGCTAGTCAAACCCGCCTGCCTGAAAATCGTGGAGAGGCTGTGTGGATCGCAGGCGGCGGATACAGAATTGATAAAATGGCAGTGGTTTGCCAAAACCAGCTCCACAAGCTCTTCCTTAAAGGAAAGATGTTAAGCTTATATTTAAATGTTTAGCTCTTGAGAATAGACAGTTAGAAATATTTTAATGTACTTGCAACTATAAGTTTTGGTGTATTTTTATATACTTGGTTACACAAAAACTGTAACATGCTCACATGCATGTTACAGTTATTTAACCGTTTTATGAGACTGTGAAACACGGTGACTGCATTATTGTCATTGTTAGTTCCCTTCTGTGTGCATCTAATAAACCGCCTGTAACCGTGTCCAGATACAACATGTTACACATGTTAGTGTCGTTCTTATTTGTCATACGTGTAAATTGGTTTGTTTGAAGAATCTGCGCAAATTTAGACGATGTAGTTACCCATCATAAAACCAACATTTTCACTAACGTAACCAACATAAAAATTAAAACAATGACGTATTAAGTGTCTGGAGCATCTAAGGAATGAAATGCATGCATTTATTTAAAAAAAAGTTTGGAATAGATTAGTTTGCATGGCATTACATGTAACTTAATGGAAGGAAAAGCTGTTCACATATAATAAAAGTACAACTGGT
The DNA here is from genome assembly GCA_018398805.1 of Hirundichthys speculiger. NCBI lineage: Eukaryota > Metazoa > Chordata > Actinopteri > Beloniformes > Exocoetidae > Hirundichthys > Hirundichthys speculiger. The sequence continues at coordinate 2,997,398 of JAGFBZ010001630.1, read as the reverse complement.
AACCGTGAATTGAATACTAAAGCATGACTACATGTTGCATTTGTATAAAAGATATCGGGCGTGAAGAATATTTACGGTGGAAAATTACACAAATGACGTATTTGCAGTTTAACTTCATCAGCGTTAATAGTCGTTTTGCATTGATCACAAATAGTTTATATTCTTAAGAATAACAATAACAATGTTGATCATTAAAAAAATATAAATCCAATCAAATCTTTGTTTTATGTTATAGTGGAATAGAGCCGCCGAAATTCGACGAGGCATTTAACGGGTTTATAATTTTTTAGCGGCAGAGTGAAAAGCTGCCTTTTGTAGATTCTTGGATATAATTTCCTTTAAAAGAGCTCATTTTCAGACTGGAGTACATTCACACTGTTCACTTGACTCTTAATCTCAAGTGACAGAAATAGCTGAGAAAGGCTGTAAAACAACGTGGGGCGGCTGGAGAGAGAACTTCAAACTCCAGCTGAACATGTGACGACAGCTGGACGACCACGACGTGAAGACGTCGGATGAGTCACCGAGCGCGTGCGAAATGCTGCGGCACATGTTGTCGCTACAAACCCCACCTATATGAGACGTTGGTGATGATGATTGATGAAGTGGTTCATGAGACCACGATGCCGCGGCGGTGGCTCCATGAAAGCTATTCATCACAGGACACTGGGTCTGGCCCCTGGAAGAGAAGAAGACTCCCCGAGTAGCCACATCGCGCCTGTTCAACACTGTCTGTTGAATCAATAAATTCTTTTAAATGAAAATTTAAGGACCAGAACGAGATCTTCAAGAAGGCCACTGTTGAGCTGAGGAGTTTCAGTTTGGATGAGCTGCTGCGAAGAGTTGGAGGACACACAACAGACAGGTGCCAACAAGGATGACATCATGACCAACCGCCTCATATTGAGAAGAACCTCCAGAGACAGTTTCTGGTTCTGAAATATTAGTAACAGGTCCTTCCGGTCCTGAGTATTGTGGGGTGGGGTCTGATACCATCAGGGTCCGTCGGAGTTTGGAGGCCAAATTAACAATTGACCTTTCAGTAAGCGCCGCCCCCTCCCTAGTTACTGTTGCTAGGTCGGACAATCTTTCTGGTCCTGTTTAGTAAAAGTAGTAATATGATTTAGCGGCAAGGAGGGTGATGAGTGAAAACATCTCTCTGTTAGCATTAGCATTAGCTCTGGTCCATAGTGTCAATGACTTCTCCACTATGGACCAGAGCTCGCTAGCCAGCTATAAGCCTGCCTTAGTGTCTACAAATATATATGGCCCTGGATATTTATTTTGTTATGTATAAGGTGAGGCTAGTGATGTAAACGTCACTTTATTAATTATATTAATACAATGCTGTGACTGTCTCATGTTAACATAGCTCTGATGTGGGACAGACCTATGGACCGGAGCTAATGCTAACAGAGAACTCACCACCATCCTTGCTGCTAAATCATATTTTTACTTTTACTAAACGGTGGTTAAATCAATCATTCTTTGAGCCAGTGGTTCTCAAACCTTTAATGCTGTGTACCACCTGAGAAACTGTCCAGCTCTCTGAGTACCACCATGATGACCAACTTTAAAATATAGCATATATGGCTTCTCAGTTAGCTTTAAACACACAGGGGAGATGTTTATTCCCTATTGTGGTTATTTATTACCTGAATTGTTACTTAATTGAATCAGACATTTACAATTCTCACATACTCTCATACAGAGCAAAATAAACACACTCAAAAGTTGTTAAATCTGCACTGCAACTGAATATGCAACAAATATTTTTTTTTAAAGACACAACTATAATCCTCACAAGCTACACATTTAGTTTGAAACATTGTATTTATAATGCATTGTATGTTTCTGATTTTTTTTTAAGTGAAATTGTGGAAAAAATGTGGAAAGTCATGACGTTCCCCATGTACCACTAATGGTACACGTACCAACTGCTGACCCGCTGAGGGAGTCGACTACTTCAGTGGAATGACGCTGCCGTGTTGGAGGTGTGATGGGTCTGCAAAAATATTTTAGGCAAGTGGGAAGTTCAAAAACAACATTAATGCGAACGACTGGATGCCGAACGTTCCATCATGACAAAATGAGCAGCGTATCAGTTGCGCTGCGGGTCAGCGATCGTGCATGGAGGAGGAACCCTAGGGGGTGTCACGTATGGATGAGCCCCTGCCCCTGGCAGCATGGACCACCGCCACATTGAAGAGATGACATAGGGAGAAATATACCAGTGCCTGGAAAAAGCTGGGCTGAAAGGCAGCACAGAGGGACTGATCATGGCTGGACAAGAGCAGGCCATAAAACACCAAGCTGGAGCGCTGGATCCTCTGAGATCTCCAGAAGAGCGCATTGTTGGGAACAGCTAAGAACCTGCAGAACCTTCAGGGTCCTAGTCCTCTGGTAGAGGACCTGAGGGATATATAGGGAGGGATATATATATGTGTGTGTGTATATATATCTATTTATATCTATAGTCAGTATTGTGTCAGTTCACACTGTAGAACTCTGAAAATACTCGCTCTGTAGAGTCGACTGAGTAAACAGGTTAAAAATCAAAGCAGACAGAGGAATGAGAAGTAACTGAAAAAAAACAACCCCCCCCCCCAAAAAAAAAAAAAAAATCCGCCTTATTAAACTGCAAATATATGCCTGACAAATCAAACAAGAGCAAAGAGATGCCGGTCTTATCTGCTGCTGCACTAATATTTGCCCTTTCTTGTGATTGAGACGGGATTATAATTAAAAAATATATGTAAAAAAAAAAAAAAAACGTCCCTGTGCCGCTGCATGCATGTAAGACTCCAACGCTGTTTAAAATGCATCAGCACGTTTGATTTAATCGTATGTAGCGTCTGCGACTGCTTGTCACAAAGGCATCTTGCAGCATTGTTATGTAGACAGTGTATGAAGGAGACAGAGCTCAAGGTCTTCCTGTCTTGCAGCCTGCCTCCGTTGCACACATTGGTTTCTGTTTTATGCTCCAGTAGCCTGCAAGCGTCCTGAAGTTTCTCCTCTCGACTACAGTTTATCCAGGCACGTTGGGCTTAACATAAGAAGAATGCTGTATTTGTAGCTAATGTGTCTTATGGCTATTTTTCTTAAGCTGTTTAGCTCTGCTTCTTTCATCCATCTTTTTTTTTCTATTAGAGGACCAGAAGAGCCTGAATATCCAGTCATTCTCTAAATGGGGCCTGTGAGAATTTGAATGCAGTTCCAATAGGCCTATAGGAGCGAATGAGAGGAAAACTGTGCTCAATATGCACGGCCAATCTGCAAGAGGTATGCGAGTGTCACGGGTCTGTGCACCAAGTGACGGTTCTGCTGGAAGTAATGACTTCTCTCCACAACTCTGCAATCTTTCACCAAGCCTCAATCTGAAGGCCTCACAGTCTGAGCCATGCCGTAAGCAAAACAGGTTATAACTTTGGATATTAATTACAAACATGAATCACAAACATCTAATGAAGTATTCATGGCGTTCGTGCACCACATTTGAGCATAAGAGTGTGTGGAAGTAATTTCACCACGAGCAAACGTTCTCCAAGCAGTCTGATACGCAGGAAGCTCGTGGATTACTTTCAAGATGGTATTTTTTTTTTAAAGTGGCATTTCAGGTGGCGAGCTCAGTATCGTTCGCCACTGAAATTTACTGTAAACTCAGAGGAGGCTTTGCTACGACTCTTGGAAAACGTGGTACTGCAGGTGGGTTGTGAGAGGTCATTAAAATTAAACAAATGTGTTTTAAATCCTCAATCTTTTTAAAATATGTTTTTAATTACTGTAAAATATTCATGAAATGATTAAAAAACATTAAGAAGTAATAAACAAACCAGTAAAGTGTTATTCAACTGTCATCTTAACTTAATTTGACAAGTGTCACCTTATTTGTTGACCCCTTACATTAATATCAGATCATGGTTCCTGGTCCTGTATGTTGATCACAGTTGTGATTAAAGGTTTCGGTGGACTGCAGAGATTTTTCACGTTTCAAAATGGGCCTTGGTGTTCTGAAATTTGGGAATGGCTGCCGTAGGGCTTTTGAATAACGTGTTCCCCTCCTCGCCTGTGGTGGCGCTGCGTCAATAATTACTGGCTGCGAAGCCGAGACAAACAACGAACAAGAAACCGGGCTCGCCTATCGGTTAATGCAGCGCAACGTCATTTCTGCCACATAACTTAAACGCGGAGCTGCATGGAAGTAAGCGCTCTTATAGCAGTATTATCCCAACTATCTTGGGACCAAACTCGGCCGTCTCTCCCAGCTGTTCTGTTGCGCAACACGCGCATTTGTGTTCGGACTGTGTTTACCCACAATGCCTTGTGTTGAAGTCCCCTTCCTGCACCTGGTTCACTTGAATCAGACCAGGACCTACATTTTTAGATGGACCAGAGTTTGCATCCACACCTCCCCAAACGAACCGGACTCTCTGAGGAAAAGTCTGTTTGAGGCGTAACTAAACCGGGCCTGAGAGCAGCAAGAAGTATCCTCCAGCTGTTGCTGGTCTCTGAACGGGATGGAGCGACTGGAATTAGCCGTGCAGGAGGCTAAAAGTGAGCAGAAACACGGCGTGAGCCTGAGTGAGCTCCAGCGGGCCGCCTGTTTATAGAGAGTTTTCACGGCGCGTCATCAGCACGTCATCCAACTGGAAGTCGCCATCTTGGAGGCACGCGGCAACGTTAACAAAGCGCACACACTGGAGTAAATCGGACATCTTCATTGAAAATGGTAAATTATTGCCGTGTTTTGGGCTGTACCAACCGGACAGACCGCGAGAGACACTTGGAGTTTTATAGACTTACAAAGGTTTATAAAAAATTAGGGAGAACAATGCCAGAAGTTGTCAGAGGAAAGGAGGCGCTTGTGGTTAGCAAAGCTAAACCAAGACCTGCGTGGCAAAAATCTGGACAACATCCGAATTTGTTCGGCCCATTTCGTATCAGGTAAGTTAAGTGAAATGTTGTTAGCTCTTAATTTCACACATGAACAATTATCAAGAAAAAAAGCTCTTAATTTCTAGTCTAATGATGATATCAAGCTACCACCTAGCTACACTAGCAACACAGTTCTTAAAATGTAGCGCTACAATGTGCTATATTTCTCATTGTATTCCAGGTAAAAGGTCTGACCTTTATCAAAAGGATGACCCAGATTGGGTCCATCTGTTGGAATGACGGGTAGAAACCAGGTAGTTTACGATGTCGGGGTATCCAATCGAAGGGAGGCTCTCTGGCTCGTCATTGCTCCAAGACGAGGGAGCTAACTCGTATGGATCGGTACCACCGACAGACTGTAACTTTTCAGAATATCGTTCCCTTTCCCGTGGACCAAGTCCTTCTCTGGATGTTTTTGCGTCTGTAACGCCTTTTGAAGAGCTTTTCTGTGGTTTATCCATCCTTTATCCACGGTCGTTAGCATTGATCCAGCGGTGTGTTTACATCCAAGTACCTCCAAGATGGCTGCGCATCCAGGTCACTGACCAAAACGTGACGTAGGTGAAAACCCTCTATTGACACGGTCAGAGCTGGAACACTTCACTGCGAGAACGACGCCAGCTTTAATTAAACCGGTTTGAAAATGGTATCGAATCTAGCATGGCGCGAAGCAGAAGCGGGCTTGACCAGGGCACATTTCTTGCACGTGAAACGACCTGCAGCTTTTGCTCCTCGAGACTTCGCTTTGAAGCGCCGACACCTTTTGAAATCAAATTTTTATTCATAAGATGTCTGTCTTCTTTCTGCTCTTTTAAGCATAAGCTTTGACTAAATAGACAGGTGCTAAGAGAAAACAACGCTTTGCTGTGCTTGCATTTAACAATGTGACTCATCTATGTTAGTGTGACAGTTATCTGTTAAAAAAGCAATGTATACAAATGGATGTTTCCCATTAAAGAAAAGATCCTTTTCATCCTCAATGGAGAACCACAACCTGCACATAATAATGAGTAGGGCTGTAGCGATACACTAATCTCGCGATACGATACGCGCTATTCGGCTCACGATACGATATATATCGATATTCATCTTACAAAACATTTACATAATTTTCCAAAATTTTTTAAAGGGACAAAGTGATTTTGGTGACATCTTGTGAGTGTTCCAATGACTTTGTTTAAATTAATTTACCTGAAAGCATCAATTACACATTATATGGCTAAAAGGCAGCTTGCAAATGCTGGACAAAACGGCACAAGGTGTTGCTAAGTCTGTGCCGCCTCGTAGGTGCGTGATGCCGCTCACACCAAGACAAAAAAATCAAGACTGTTGATTGGTTTTGTCATGTAGAATATAATCAAAAAATTCTTTTGGACCATTTAAAGGTGGGGTAAGCAATTTCCGGATGCTTCTGAAAACTTTAACAAACAAGAAATGCTACACATACACACGTGGACAAAATTGTTGGTACCCCTCAGTTAAAGAAGGAAAAACCCACAATTCTCACTGAAATCACTTGAAACTTACAAAAGTAACAATAAATAAAAATTTATTGAAAATCAAATAATCAAAATCAGCCATCACTTTTGAATTGTTGATTAACATAATTATTTAAAAAAACAAACTAATGAAACAGGCCTGGACAAAAATGATGGTACCTCTATAAAAGATTGAAAACTATTTGACCAGAGTGACATGATTAACTCAGGTGTGTCCTTTAATTGACATCACAGGTGTTTCCAAACTCATAATCAGTCAGTCGCCTATTTAAAGGCAGACAAGTAGTTGCTTTGCTGTTTGGTGAAAAGGTGTGTACCACACTGAACATGGACAACAGAAAGCGAAGGAGAGAATTGTCCCAGGACATCCGAAAAAAATTATAGACAAACATCTTAAAGGTAAAGGCTATAAGACCATCTCTAAACAGCTTGAAGTTCCTGTGACAACAGTGGCTCATATTATTCAGAAGTTCAAGACCCACGGGACAGTAGCCAACCTCCCTGGACGTGGCCGCAAGAGGAAAATTGATGACAAATTGAAGAGACAGATCGTTCGAATTGTATCCAAAGAGCCCAGAACAACCTCCAAAGAAATTAAAGGTGAACTCCAAGGCCAAGGTACATCAGTGTCAGATCGCACCATTCGTCGTTGTTTGAGCCAAAGTGGACTTCATGGGAGACGACACCACTGCTGAAAAAAATCATAAAAAAGCGAGACTGGAATTTGCAAAAATGCATGTTGACAAGCCACAAAGCTTCTGGGAGAATGTCCTTTGGATAGATGAGACCAAACTGGAGCTTTTTGGTAAGGCACATCAACTCTATGTTCATAGACTCAAAAACCAAGCATACGAAGAAAAGAACACTGTCCCTACGCTGAAACATGGAGGAGGCTCAGTAATGTTTTGGGGCTGCTTTGCTGCATCTGGCACAGGGTGTCTTGAATGTGTGCAAGGTAAAATGAAATCTGAAGACTATCAAGGCATTCTGGAGAGAAATGTGCTGCCTAGTGTCAGAAAGCTTGGTCTCAGTCGCAGGTCATGGGTCTTCCAACAGGACAACGATCCAAAACACACAGCCAAAAACACCCAAGAATGGCTGAGAGAAAAGCGTTGGACTATTCTAAAGTGGCCTTCCATGAGCCCAGATCTGAATCCCATTGAACATCTGTGGAAGGAGCTGAAACATGCCATTTGGAGAAGACACCCATCAAACCTGAGACAACTGGAGCAGTTTGCTCATGAGGAGTGGGCCAAAATACCTGTTGACAGCTGCAGAACGCTCATTGACAAATACAGAAATCGTTTAATTGCAGTGATTGCCTCAAAAGGTTGTGCAACAAAATATTAAGTTATGGGTACCATCATTTTTGTCCAGCCCTATTTCATTAGTTTGATTTTTTTTAAATAATTGTTAATCAACAATTCAAAAGTGATGGCTGATTTTGATTATTTGATTTTCAATAAATTTTTATTTATTGTTACTTTTGTAAGTTTCAAGTGATTTCAGTGAGAATTGTGGGTTTTTCCTTCTTTAACTGAGGGGTACCAACAATTTTGTCCACCGTGTGTATGTACATATTTACTGACACATCAGTGTTATCGTGATCCTTTTTTTCAGCAAAACTTTGTCTTACTGCCCTTCTTTATTAATTTGATTAGGGCTGTAGCGATACACTAATCTCGCATACGATACGATACACAATACTAGGCTCACGATACGATATGTATCGATATTCATCTTACAGTACATTTACATCATTTTCTGAAAGATTTTAAAGGGACAAAGTGATTTTGGTGACATCTTGTGAGTGTTCTAATGACTTTGTTTGAATTAATTGAACTGAAAGCATCAATTACACATTATATGGCTGACAGGCAGCTTGTAAATGCTGGACAAAATGAATAAAAGATTCATGGAGAAAAATAGTTTCATTTATTTAAACAGTGCAAATTGTTGCTTGCAAGCTTTTAAAGGTGGGACACGGGGGTTTTGAAAGAAGCTTAGAATATCGATACCCGCGGCTGAAAAATCGATACTCTCTGGGGAAATAAAATATCGATATATATCGCAGAAATGATAAAATCGCTCAGCTCTAGTTCAGATTGTTCCCAATTTAGCTTCAAGCTGTTTTCAGATATATGCAGTTGAGCAGAGTTGTGGAGACAAAACCATCATTTATCACAAACCTTATCGAGTAAAAGCTGAAACGGGGGAAAGAATGTTGGCGTTGACTCTGCTGCAGTGAAATTAAAGCTTATAAATAGGAGATGCATGCAAATATAATCGAGGAAAAGGCAGTGAGGTGGGCGTTGGGGGCGGGGTGCCACTCATATCGCCTGGGGACCTAAAGCAAAGTTATAAGGACAGCACCCGCCCTCCACCCCGCAGCGCCCAGGACGGCGCCACAGAAGGCTGCTCAGCTGCGCGGGGTCGATCCAACAAGCTGCCACCTCGGCCCGGCACAGCTGAAGCCCTCTACTCTGTTTACCAGGCGCCCGTGAAGGCGGCCGCGCCGGGCTTCAGTCGGAATAAATTCCTCCTGTGTTCTCACGCCAGCGAGTCCTCGGTGAATCTCCACCAGCCCTCCTCACAGGGACGCGCCACCTTTCATTCCCTCTTTTATTCTCTGTCACGACGTGACAAGATTCTACAAAGGAAACGTGCCCCGAATTAGGCGTGTTTTGTGTAATAACCGAATATTAGAAGTCCTGCACATGATTGAAAAAAAAAGAACATCCTAAGATGAAGTTATATGCCAGCTGTGATTTATTTAGTCTTCACAAAAATGCTGTGCCTTCATTCTTACTATACATAAGCCAGAAATGATTTGACTGATCTGTCTATATTAGGAGCTGCTCCTCAAAGTCTCACGACGTTCCCAAGCAGAATGCTTCATAGTAAATCAAACGGGCTGTCGTATCTGAAGATTCCCTCAAACGTGCTGAGAAATGTGACATTTTAACTGAACTTGGAGGTCAGAACATCCACTGTAAGCCGATCTGAAGATCCCGTCGAGCCGTCTTTCGACTGCGTGACGCTAAACGATTTGTCTGAGACGTGAAATGGGGATCTAATTCCACGATACTGCACCCTTTGAAGTTTCACTGGCTGAATCTGCCTCATTATCGAGGATGGTCTAAATTCGGATCAAATTTTACAATATTTACCGAGGATGATGGGTAACGCTGGTCACGAGTGACGCAGACGCCGGCGGACGCTCTGCACGCGTGCACGGATTTTGAGGCGCAGCAGATGATTTCAGGGCTGCTGAGCGACTGACAAAGGAGGCGTGCCGCAGCTGCTCGCAGGGCTCTGAAGGAGCGCCGCTCATTTAGTCATTAAATCACCCTCGGTGGGGTTGGAAACAAAATTTACCTTTCGGTTACCGCCATCAGCCGGGATTGATTACAGGCTGCCCTTTAGTTGGTTACCTGGAGATATCATTCATTTCCAACGCGCCTGGTCGCACGACCGCCAGCAAAAAAAAAAAAAAGCATATTTTTGCAATGCAAATAAAGGTCGTAAATCCCTGCCTGAACAAAGGACCCAGGGGGGCCTCTAATGAAGGAAGACGGGCCTCAACAGGTCGTTAGTCGCTCCATCATCAGAATGGGAGTCAATGGCAACAACAGTAGAAAAAAAAAAAGATCATGCAGAAACAATCACTGCTCATTTTTTTTCCTTCACTCCTTGAAATGAAATAGTCACAACGTGCATGAACTAAGACACCACTGAGAGAAAGGAAAAGAAAAGAAAAAAAGCACCACAAGTCATGTTTGTGAGGATAGCAACAAGCTAAGTGCAGGAGGTCAGCGTTTAAAATTAGCATCTTCAGGGGAGGCTACTGAGAATTTAGATCAAATATAACAACGCAGCTACATCAAACCTGCACGTTTCAAACTGTCGCAGCATTAAAGGGCGGGGAAGATGAATGACATTATCAGGCTAAGTTTCTCCGAGTTTCTGAGGCGTCAGAACGACGGGACCTTCCCCCAACGAGGCCGCAGAGCCTCCGCTCGCCGCCACGACGCGTTTAAACGGTTTTAATGGGAAAAAAAAGGTTTACTGTGCTTGAATGTGCACCTCTTAGTTTCCGCGCGTTAATTTACCTTTTGGTAAGCACCGCCCCCTTCCTAGTTACTGTTGCTAGGTCGGACAAACTTCACTGCTCCTGCATTAAGAACTGTGTTAATTCCCTATTTTTCCGATGCATATCATTAGTGTTAATATTATTCTATAATAACGCCATGGTGAAATATTGCTGCTGCGGACCTGCAACAGTGGCTCGAAGTGTCCAGAACGTTTGGAGGGACATTTTTATTCTCTTTCCCAAGACAAAACAAACGCTGGAAAAATGCAGCTGTAGGTTAAGTTGTGTCCGTCCACATAATCAACTGAACGTGGGGAAAGTTACAAAACACACCTACATTTACTCCAAGGTATGTGTACTTTGTTTATTATATAACTGATTTAACCACAGTTTAGTAAAAGTAATAATATGATTTAGCAGCAGGGAGGGTGATGAGTTCTCTGTTAGCATTAGCATTAGCGCTGGTCCATAGTGTCGATGACTTCTCCACTACGGACCAGAGCTAGTTGGCCAGCTATCAGCCTGCCTCGTCGTCTACAAATATATATGGCCATGGATGTTTATTTTGTTAGGTATAAGGTGAGGCTAGTGATGTTAACGTCACTTTATTAATTATAATAATACAATGCTGCGACTGTCTGATGTTAACATAGCTCTGGTGTGGGACAGACCTATGGACCAGAGCTAATGCTAACAGAGAACTCATCACCCTCCCTGCTGCTAAATCATATTATTACTTATCTTGTTAAAGAGAATAAAAATGTCCCTCCAAACGTTCTGGACACCTCGAGTCACTGTTGCAGGTCCCCAGCAGCAATATTTTACCATGGAGTTATTATAGTATAATATTAACACTGATGATACACATCGGAAAAATAGCGAATTAACACAGTCCTTAACGCAGGAGCAGCAAGTTTGTCCGACCTAGCAACAGTGACTAGGAAGGGGGCGGTGCTTACCGGAAGGTCAATTGGAGGGGCATGTTAATGCTACCCTTTTAGTCTGGTGTCAACCGACCACCAGCAGTTTCCCTCTCAGCGGGCATTCAGGCAACTCCAAGGCCACGCCCCTCAACCCTCCGTGTCACCTTCCGTCGCCGAGGCTCCGTCACACGCTGCGACACGCGCTCCTCGGTTCCTGCACCCGCCGTGAAATCCGCTCCGATCATTTGCTGCACGCTGTAATTACTGACGTCCCCTCATGCTGAGTGCTCGCAGTCAGATCTGCGTTTTCCACAGCGCACGACAGCGTCCCGGCTTCAAATGTACCCCCCGTCTGGTCGCAAACAACAGTCTCTTGTCTTCTCCTGACGCTATAAATCTTACATTTTACATTCCTTTTGCTTTTCGGTCTTTTTTTGGAGTCGACTTCGTTGGAGTGAATCAATCTTTCATGACTGGCCTGCACTCATCCACAGCGGCTGGTGTAACTTGGAACTTTAATTACTAATACATGACATCTGTTTTTCTTTTTCTCTCTCTGTCGTCTTATTTAGTATGAATGCACCTTCCCTGGGAGGCAGGTACGGGGTTTCCTCAGCTGCATGGGCTCGTCTACTTGGTGTCTTCAGTGATATCAGGATCTCAGGTGCTCCTGCACCTGAACGAAGCCTCCTGTTGTCACCGCTGAGCAGAAAATTAAAGATCCAGTCCTACATTAGTTGGACCTTGTCAGCGGCTGCTTTTGCCGATGAAAAATCAGACATTTGGATAAATTAGATGATATGCTGCTTACTTGAGACGTAAATGAGGGTTTGTAACAAATAAGAAGCGCTTTAACCTTCAAGCGACGAGATGAAACTTTAAAAAGCAGGAACAGACAATCCTGAACAGCGAAACTTTTTTAAAATACAGATTACAGATTAAACATAAGATGTCAGTAAGAACAGCATTGGAGGCACTGATGTGCTGATTTATTATTTATTTGTTTTGTTTTTTTTAACTTCTGGACAGATGCAGAGTAGCTGCCCCCCCGTTTCCACTCTGTGTGGAGATACGTTAGCAGCAGCTTCATATCTGCTATCAGTCGCCTCATCTGACTCTCAGTGAGACGGCACACAGGCAAAGTGTCTTTCAAAGCACCGAGTCTTTGCTTTACGCCGCTACGTTGGGACTATGGTTTATAATCTGTGAAGTAAAAATGATTTTAGAGGAAGCTGCCGGCAGCTGGCGGCTGAATCGGAGCACGAACCAGAAATTGTGAAACCAAATAATCTGGAGATGCTACCTTGGAAATGAATTGGCGGGAAAAAAAAAACGTAAATAAATGGTGACAACAGGAGAATTTGGGAAAAATAAGGTAAAATCTTGCAGATCTGAAGTGTTCGGTATTTTTTCCATTTTAGTAACGATCACTTGAGTCAGTTTCATGCGAATAGCAACCTTCGAGAGAAGCAATGTGAATTCGTCACTGTTTCTGTCACTGGTTTTTGTTCAGATAGCAGTTTAGATGAAGGCAACATTGTGACGGAGTCTCTCTGGGCACAGATGGTGAAGACAAAGTTTAATGACAATTACCACAAACAGAAATGTAAGTATTACTAATTATAAAGAGCACAACGTTCTGCTTTACAGTGACATCATTGCATGTTTAATATAGCGATGCTGATGTTGCGGCGGAGGACCTGCAGCCTGATCATCACTGGTGTGCTGTCCAGGGTCAGTCAGAGACCCAGCGCTCGGGACAATTCAGCATCAACAATCAAGGTTTATTTTTAATTCCTCTTTGCACTGTGGACCACCCGTAGAAAACCAGTATAGACACGGAGAGAATATGCAAACCAGGTGCCTCATGTTGCTTCCTGTGAGGCAGTGCTACGCCTCGCTACCCTTTTCCAATAATATGAAGGACTATTTGTTTAGTGTATCTGTTCCAGTAAAACCTCTGACATCTTCCATCACAGACAAATTTAGATTTAAAACTACAAGACTGACTGGTCCTGCAGAGAACTCACAGCGTCCACTGATTGATCCAAGCAAAGACTTGTTTCCTTGTGCTGAGAAAGCACACACTTGCTTGCCAAAAGTATTTGCTCACCCATCGAAATCATCAGAATCAGGTGTTCCAGTCACTCTCATGTCCACAGGTGTATAAATTAAACACCTAAACATTTGGCATTCTGGCAACCAAATTCCCAGCCATTCCTAATTCATTGATTGGGAATGGGAGGAGCCAAAGCTCATATATGAGTCAAGGGAAGTGAGACAATACTGAAATCTGCCCTTTGTACCGGACGCACACAGATTTAGGGCCTGATTTACTAAGATCCTAAATAAAGAGTACTAAATTGCGTGTGCACTGAAAAAGTTTGCGCGTGCTGTTGTTGTGTGTTTTGCGGGTGATCAACTAAGAATGCTCGCGCAAATGATAACGGGTGCAAACCACAGTATTTAAATGAGGTGTTGCGTGTCTTACGGTTTGCGCCATGGAGAGTCTGGATGGAAAGCAGGATAGACGCAAGCGCAAAATGAAATTTGACGAGTTGGAGTTAGAGATATTAGTGGAAGAGGCAAATAAACACATTCATGAACTACAGCAAAGACATTTAAACATTACCAAAAGAAACGCAATATGGGAGAAAATCTGCGATAGAATAAATGCAGTTGGTAAGACAAAAAGAACGGCAGATGAGGTTAAAAGAAGGTGGCAAGATATAAGGCAAAGAACTAAAGAAAAAGTGGCCTTTAATAAAATAAAAATAAAAAGCCTCCATAACCGCGGAGCGCTGTCATTACGGAGATGCGTCTCTGCGCGCAGCTGTGGCATCAATGAGTGGAGCTGTGGCTGGAGCCGACTCGTCCTCACACACTACTCATTAGTAAAAAAAAGTATATGTTTTTTCATAAAATCCATCCATCCATCCATCCATCCATCCATTAGCTTCGCTAATGGATGGATGGATGGACCCGAAGTCGGGTCGCTGGGGCAGCAGCTTCAGCAGAGAGATCCAGACCTCCCTCCCCCCGGCCGCTTCCACCAGCTCCTCTGGGAGAATCCCGAGGCGTTTTTCATAAAATGATGTGGAAATAACCCATTTTATTACAACTGAAATTGTGCTTGGGAGGAGTATTTTCACCGGACATTTTGACCGGAGAGATTATAAAATCCCGGACTTCCGCATATTTTACCAGACGAAGTCCAGCAATTACCAGACAACGGAAACCCTGGTGCCTCCTGTGGCAACCTTTTGCTGAATAATACTCGATTTAACATTCAAATAAAATATTTCTCCTTTTGCATGTGCAAACAAATTTACACGAGTCCGAAAGACTCTCTCTCTGCGTATTCTTTGATTTTGGCCACAATAACAGCAGCCATCGTTGCGTAATGCTGGACAGAATAGCACCTGCCTTTCGAACGTACTAAATACAGACGCAATCACAATCCCCGCAATTACTTTCAGGGTTGGTAAATCTCATTGCGCGTGGTAAATGAACCTATTTGCATTTTCCCCTCCCAGTATTTTGCGCTTTCTGGCGGGTACGCCCCATATTGATTATTCATCAGAGCAAAAGTACTAAATGAACAGCGTGTGCTATTTTCCTCATTTGAGAGGCGCAGTCCTCTTTGCACGCTGTTAGTAAATCAGCTTGCACATTGGTTTGCGGGTGATGTCAAGTTTGCACACGTTTTTACGCACGCAAACCTTTAGTAAATCAGGCCCTTAATGTTTACGGCAGTGTCTTCAGACTCGGGCAATTTTGGTCAATTTACCGGCTGCGAAAACAGATTCATCAAACTGAAATCTGTCGAGTCGAGAAGCAGAAGACACCCTGCGCTTGAAATCGTTCTTCTCTCTGCCATTTAGCGATCCAGTTTGTGCAATTTACTGCCAGTTTGACTGAGAAATATGGGACAGAAAATGTGCAGAAATGGATGTGTAGGATGTGTAGAAATCATTTTTATTTCAGCTGCAGCCATGAGAATTATTATAATTGGCCTGATTAACATTTTCATCAACACCGTCTTCAACCTCACTGTCAGGCGTATAGTTTTCAGCATAAACAGAGTCATCATTCTCCTCATTTTCATCATCCACTTGATCTTCTTCCTGACTGGTAACTCATTTGTTTACATCAGCCGTCACCCTGATGATTTATGTTCTATAATTTATAGGAAACTTATAACCTTTCAAACACAGTCGACTGAGAAAGGAAGTATACACTGTGTCATTTGAAAGGTTTTGTGTACAAGTACTTTGTTTTTTTTTCTTTTTCTTAAACCATCTGGTTCTCAGCAAGTGTTAAATTAGACATGTACAACTTGGATGAGCAACAACACAAATGGGGGTGGGAGGGGCTTGGAGAGTTCATGATGGGGTGTTCTCAGGGTGATGTCACATCACGTGATGTCATCCAGAAATTCCTTATCTTGCCTTTAATTGACCATCAGCGGGCGTGACCACGGCTATTTTGACACTTGGCTCATCTGGAACATTCAGGTGTGCGTTAACGCTACAAGAAGGAGCGAAGGCACCAATAAAGCTCTAAAGGCTGATTTATGCTAACATGTAGCAGCCACGCGTGTAGACCCGTCCCTGGCGTTTATACTTTTGCACTATTGTTCACATCACTGTAGCTACACCACCAACCGTGTGAGTTCGTTTCCACAGCGCTGAAGCTCGTAGTGATGAGCTTCCTGTTGTTTACTCATTATATGTAGCTCAGACATAGCAGCGCAGCAAATAAAGCATATATGACGTTAGGGGTGGGTGTTGGCAAGGACCTCGCAATACGATATATATCGTGATACTTGGGTCACGATACGATATTATCATATCGCAATATATTGCGATATTCTACCCAGTAGATATCAAAATTAAAGGTAGAGATGAAAAATCAAGTTGCTGTATATGTTCATCAGATGATATTGATCATTCAGAGGACAAATTGAGTAAAAACTATTTGCTTCAAAACAACCTATTTATTGTTTATTATTAGTGTTTTTGCACATTTAAGTGAATGAATGAATTTTCCTGAAAAATCGATATTGGGCGGCCGAAAATCACGATATATCGCCAAATCGATTTTTTTTCACACCCATTTATGACGTGGGTCTGAGCTGATAAATGGGTCCAGTCTTAGTCACAGAAGTCGTGACGAACCATCATTCAATCCGAAGAAGACGACGAAAAAGTAGCAGCAGGAAGCACGAAGTTCTTGGGGTCCGCATCAGCGTGACATGCAGTTACATTCAGGTGGCTATTTTAAGGCTATTTCACAATTTGGAGTTCATCATTTTGCAATGAGAAAGAACAGAGTGCAGCACGGCGAGTTGATGATCTGGGCGCCTCGTGTTCGCAGAACTGAAACGAACCTCCTCTGTATGCCAGAATATTCTAGAGGCTCATGTGAAGCCATCCGTCCACCAGCTGTGATCTGTGATCCCGAGCACGCCGGTAAATTTACAACCAAGCGGCCGATAAAGAAAAGAATGACGGTGCCGCAGTGGCCCGGTCAAAGCCCAGAGCTCGACAAGATTAAAACGACGTGGCACGAACCTAAAGCTGTGCATAAACAGATACCTTCAAACCTCAATAAACCGATGTAACGTTGTAAATAAGAGAGGGCCATAACTTCTCCACAACGAAGCGAGAGACTGATAAAATCAGACAGAAAATTATTGCTGCTAAAGGTAGCTATTAAATCACGGGGTTGCTTAGCTGCTCACACACTGTTTCTGTATTTTGGCTCGTTTTTGTTCAATAAATAACGGCGCGCTGCAATAGATCACGTGCTGCCGTTTCACTGCATTTACCTGATTTTAAGACCCGTTCGGAGCCACCTCGCTCTCTCTGACTCAGACACGAAAGCGTGACGACGCTGAGCCTTTTGAAAACACTCATCTAACTGGAAACAATCATTTTTTAAAA